>CM076953.1:9580000-10800000 GCA_039566865.1 Aurelia coerulea
TGGTTAATTCTTTGCAACTGTAACTCTTTTGAAACAAAATTTTCATCAGAATTTTTTTTTTATGAAAGTTTTGTTATCTAGAGATTGAGATTATTTCTTTCTGTGCGGAAGGATGTCGTCCGTTGTGGGTCATGGAGTAAGATGATATTGTGCATGTTCTTTTTTATAAATAACTGTGTCATCCACAAACAATCTTCTTGTATGCATGTTGCATGATATTTCATTTATAACAAACAAGTAAAGTATGAATAATTGTACTTCGAACAGAGTTTGAACAACAAAACTTTGTTCGAGGCGCCGTTATTTATACTTTATTTGTTTGTTTGTTACTGTGTGATGCGTTTCTGTTTGGTTGGGTCTTTTAATAGGAAAATTAATTTCTGTTTCAGAGGACTTTCAAAGGGGAAGTCAACTTTATGACACATCTATTTTGTGCTGAAAGACTGTAAATTGTATACATGAAATTGGACAGTAGTAAAAGGAAGTCTGACACCTCTGTTGTCAATAAAAAGATACATGTTAGTTCATATGATGGAATTTCAGACCAATTTGTCAAGCGACCGTTTATCTTAGCGAGAACAGCACTTCTTTCTATGGCAAATTATTTGAATTTCAGAACACAATTAAGCAGTAATCCCGATGACAAGTGACAGATGCAGTGCTGGATTTAAGACACAATGAAGTTTAGCAACGGTGGTTTTCTGATTCACCTCAAATAGACGATTATGGAAAAGATGGTGTCTGGGGGCGTTTGACCAAGATGCATTGCGTTCGATGATCGAATCTCTACAGAATCGCTGTTTATTCCATAATAGAACGCGTTGCATCTTGGTCAAATGATCCCAACCTTCGCGGTCTTTTTCGTAATCGTCTATTCTTACGACAATCCCACCTTCTGTTGTGAATCTGAATCTGAAGGATCTCATCAAAATTTCTTAGTCTGTTGAAAACCGTTATTCTTGATTCCTGTCAGATTTGGTTTGTGCTGCGAGATTCAGCCAAGATAAGATGTGGTACAGAGGCTTGGTGACTGGTAAGAATTTCAAAAATATTTTTCAAACTGTTTGTGTATTTATATCAGGTCTCGTCGATAAACGCTCTTTCCATTCCAACGATCTTCCTCTAATTAGACGCTCTTCTTAAAAATCAAATTTGTCATTTTCTTTACCTAAATTACCTTCATCGTTTTCACCGATCATCTCTAGAGGGGCCATTATGCGAAAGCGACTTTTTTTTACCCTTCAATGCTATCCTAGTGTTTTTATTTATTTTCTCTTTACTGTGTTCTTCTACTTTTCAATGTGATTGTCTATAATGTAAATATTTCAATCTTTGCCACTAAGTTAGTGAAACCAATCCTTTTTTATGTATTATTTTGTGAAATAAATGTTTTATCTAAATCTTTGTAGTTTTCACTTTTTGATTGGGAACATGTACTTTCTTACTTAAATTCAAATTGACTAATACATATACGCGTTTGATCTGTACCGCGTTGTGGATGACTTTCATTCAATCGTTTTCCTTTGAAAATTGGTTCTTATACTGTCTTTCATCGTTACCATTTGGGCGAGATTGGCACGAGCTTCGTGGAACCGTCCTCTTCCAGTTGGATTTGCCCTATGTCTATTTCCTGAAGCCCGTCTGGCCGATCCCTGTTCCACAGTTGCTATACTCACAAACCCAATATTCAGTAAAGGAAGAAAGAGAGAAGGAAATAAACTCATGTAGTCCGTTGTGTCTTCTGTTTTATGACGTAGATGGACAGGATCCTTCCGCTGGTGGCATTCTCAGATATCTTGAATTAACCATTCAACATCGCGATAGGACAAAGGACCTTATTTCTTGGTGTCTGAAGCAGAAAATTGTAATGGATTTACCCAATGCCTCTCTTTATTACCAATTCAATAGATTAGATAACGATGTTTGTTCACTGCCTTTCATCAATCGTGAAAAGCCTGGATCATTGTACAGAAGATATACCCCACGTTTTCGGAACAACAATTCCCACGTACCATATTTCATTAATTGTTCATAAGGGCACGGATTTGGCAAGTCTATCTCTTTCACCTCCTTCTGTCTTCCTATACGGATCTATGGATCTTTGAAATATGGATTGGTCGGACGGACTGCAGGAAGTAGACATGGGGCAATTCTATCTGCTAAGTAGCCGTTTTAGCAACTTTCCAAATCGGTCAAGGGAGTTGTCTGATATCGACAGAGGTATCTTGTTAATCTACTCACAAACGAATATTTGAAACTTTTTGCGATATGTCAAGTTTTGCTTTGGGACTCGGAGATCTTTGCATTTCCTTTTTCATTATTATGATTACCAAACTCTTTCTTGAAACTTATTTCATGGAGGATTTTAAACTAACGGTAATTGCTTTTATTTGTATAGCTGTTCATGATGATTGCAAAGTCGATGTTCAATTTGTTGATTATGGAAATGCAGAGACAACTTCCTTCTCGGAAATAAGAAGACTCCCAGACTCTTGCCTGAATCTTCGAAGACAGGTAATATTGCCCACTTTCAGAAACAGAAATGTTGGCCCAATTATGTCGTAATAAATTAATATATTTTTTCCTTCTACTTCGTCCACTTGGAATCTATCATATTTCGGATTCGACAGAATGAAAACGAAGAATCGGCAAGTAACGTGTGCTATGCCTTCAGTACCAATCCCGAAACTGAACTTGGAACTTACATGGACTACGATAAAAAACGGTGATCCACATGCTTATGACGCAAGTAGCATTGTAACATTGCATTGAGAAATCATAGCTCTAAGGTTTCGTTTTTGCTTTTACGATGTTTATTGCCCATTGATATGCCATTCATTCAGCACAATTAATGCTAATGCTGCAAACGCTGATATCCTTAACAGTATCACTCTCATCCTTTCCCTACTTCGATATTCAATAGGGTCATTTCGTGTGAGATATATGAAATGGCCTTCTTAAGGAATATGGTACTGGCTACACGACAAAGTGCAATGGTTGTTTTACGGGGTGATTAAACATGATAATCCCTGTTTGAAGACGACTGCTTTCTGGATACCAACGCAATAGAATTGGCAAATTTATCATTTGATAGTGGACATGTTCAGATCGATTTTAGATTTCACCTGATGGGCCATTTCATATTTCGGCCTGACAGAAATGACTTGTACATGCTGTAGCACGTACAGGATAAAAGTGCCATCCCAGGGGGCTGAAGAAAATTATTCCAGGTGATTCATCCTCCCAAAGATATAACATGTTAAAACGTGTTGAAGTCATTGCTGTAGCCCACAGATACTAGGCAATTTTAATCTTGATTTTAGTCCTGTTTTGAAGGCTTCTAGAAAGATCCTTCTCGCAATGTCAGACAAGAGTGCCAGTTTCAGTCAGGTGAATTTTGAAGTTAATTTGAACATGTCCACCATTAAATAGCATACTCACCAATATTATCATCTTGATATTCAGGGAGCAGTGGCCTTTCAAACGGAGGCTGTTTTGGTCTTGTTTTTGCTCTCCTGGTAGCCGACTCAACTTTTTGACATCGAAATGTTTTCCTCATAACTGGAATAGTTAGAAAATCCTTGATGGTGCTAAAATTGAAAACTTCTTTGCATCCCATACTTTTACAACAAGGAATAGGATAATTGCTCCATCTCACAGAACAATAGTCCCTGTTGAGAAATGATCAATAAAAACGTTTGACAAATTCTGAGCCATTCAAATATTACACAGGAATCACCATATCCAACGACCCACAACAAAGATACACATTCATGTGTTTGAAAATTATGTTTTTGGGTTTTTTCTTTGCAGGCAATAGTTGTAAAACTCAAAGATGTTGGATGTCAATTAGGAGGCGATACTTGGTCTAGAGAGGTATGAAAACGGTTTACTTAATGCCAAATCATATTAAACCTGTTTTCAAAAATGTGCTTTGTCTAATAAAAAAGCCAATGTGGCAATCCGGTTCCACCAACATTGAATAGTTTCTCTCTATACTGCTGATCTAACTGTCCTCGATATAGCCCACCCTTAGCATGTCAAGTAGCATATGCTGTACTCTCGTATCCATTGCCTGTCCCCGTCACGCTCCCTGTCGTTCATCTTCAGACAACAATTTGGCAATTTTGCTTCTAGACAAACAAATTTCTCAAAGACACGATCTTGGACAAGCCAATGGTACTCATACCGAAAGGTATGTGATAAACTTTTAGCAATGTGCTTGATTTTGTGCATATTTATAGATTGCAAGTTATTGACGTGTTTCCAGTGTTTCAAAGTCTGGAATCCTTTACCGAATAGACATGAACTGAAGATATTAAACAACACCTTTTCTGTTATTCTTCATCGACTTGTGCATGTTTACCCATTAATGTTTATCCCTTTGTTAATGTTTACCCTTTTGATTTTGTCAAGTAGAACAGTTTATTCGAAACTATAGTTAGCGAGAGTTGATAATTGATAATTTGTATCAATAGTCCACCATCTAGAATTGTTGTAACTTCTCTATAAAGGCATTTCTTTTATATTGGGTGATGAGGGCATTCCTTTCTATCCTTGGCGCATGTATAGTAACATTTATCCAACAATTCTTGGACTTTAGTATCAGTGATTTCATGTGACTTATTATGCAAATTTATTATTTCTAACGAGCTACTTTCCAACAGTCCAAATCCTTTCAAAATACTTAATATTTTAATGGCTTTGAGGAATAAGAGAAATTTAGCAACCTAGGATAAGTTTTGAAAATATCCACACTTTATTCGCCATATCTTAAATATACAAGGTCCACATTCACAACCCTACCCCTTGTCCCTCACTATTTTGAAGCAGTTTCGAAGTTGATTCCCAGCATATCGTCTTTTTCAACGGTGGTCTATGGTTTTATCACGGGCAGTGGGAAGATTCAAATGCAACCAACTGCCATTGCTCTGAGGCCCAAATTGAAAATAAGAGCAATGGCGGTTGGCTGCACTGGCTTGCAATGTGCCTTGACAGTTTTGATACGAGAGCAGATGGACACAGAAGAAAAACATACATGATGGTGTCAACATTGAATTGATATAAAGAATGCGTATCCCAATATCGCACTGACGGTATGTTGAGAAGGTTATTGATTAATGGGCATTGGGCCAACATTTGTATGTTCACACTGCCCGTGGGCTTTATGGGCTTATCTTCCAACGCCATTTTCGGAAAGCTGATTGATTGTTCGAACACCAAAAAGACACACCCAAAATTTCCTGGACCCGCAAAATGAGTGATATTTCAGTTGAAAAGAGTTTCATATTTGTTATTTAGAAATGGAAGAAAGTGGAATGCTCTCTGTAGAACTATGTGACACTTCAACTGAAGACGATATTTATATTAATCACTTGCTGGTTACAAAAGGCTACGCAGTCTGTACTGGCCCTAGGTAAGCTTTCGTTGATTTTGTTCAGTCTTTTGTGCAGATCAAATTTGACATATGGATATGTCCAAATCGCAGTGGACATATTTCTGGTTGCTCAGTTGCATGTCGAAAAGTTGCACACTGTAAAAGCTCTATCAAGCCCCCGGGGGCTTATTCAATTTCGGAAACTCCAGAGGAGGGCTTAAGAGAAAGGGGGCTTATTAGAAAGGGGAGGCTTATTCACAAAATAAAATTACAAGGATGCATATGATTGCTTTTCAGTTCTTTTACCTCATATTTTCCGGATACGATATACCTTTTTACGAGTCAGATACCTAAGTTCGATACTGTTTGATCCTAAACGATATCAAAATTATATGTAAACTTTTTAGCTAAATTATTAGAAAATCTTTGGTAACTTCTGGAATTTTATATAAGTGGAAGGGGGGCTTAATAGAGAGGGGCTTATTTTAAATTTTGGATCAGAGTGGAGGGGCTTAATAGAGAGGGGGGCTAAATAAAGCTTTTACGGTACTCGTGTTATCGATTTTACCAGCTTTTGATATCAACTTTATGAACAAATATATCAATTCATTAAACAATGGGCATATTTTCCGTTGCGCCATTGCATGTCCAAAAAGTGCATGCTCATGTTATCGATTTACCACCTTTCAAGAATTCACATCGAAAATCTGAAAAGAATACTTGGTGAGTCAGAAAATGTACTCATTGTTCGAGAAACCGTACAGAGAAGTCTATTCAACCAATCTGTTAAATGTCAATGCCACCATCTTATTGAGGCTTCAATTTATTTTTGAGATTTTTCTCATACTTCTAGGCGCATTATTTCCTTCTAAAATCAAGACTTAGCCAAAGTCCTATTTCTCGAGTTGTCAACAGCCAAAAACGAATGTTCATTTCATGTAATTTTGAATTGTTGATGCCCAGCATTGATGAGAGCATTGAACAATTGAATTCAAACAGCTTCTTTATAGCAAGAAGCAACGAGAAGACAAGTAGCCTAAGAAAATATGGCTTTACTATGTTGATGGTTGAAAAATGGATCGAAGTGAGCCACATCCTTGCAGTTCTAGCCAAAGTCAATGGAAAATTCCGGGTGAGTCAGTAAAAACAATCCCCGATCGAAAAAATATTGCTCCCTGAATTTCAAAGCAAAGCAATAATATTGAAAACTGTTTTTTTTTTCATAGCCAGTTTGTTCAATTAGGTTGAGCTATCTACTCGGCTCCAGTCGATCAATTTTTCCGGTTGATATGGGAGATTTCTGCAGAAAGCCCCTTCCTGACTGTAATGACACTTGCATGCATTCATGTATTTTTTATACCATCAACTGAAAACGTATGATACGTGATACTTATTACACTACCTACAAACTACTCGACAATACTACAAAGGTGATACACGAGGAGCTAGCTATTATGTCTACCCCGTGTCATGAAGGACAAGAAGAAGAAAAAAGGGAAAAGCTACATATCACTACAACTTCAAAAGGAAAATTCAAGGAGACTTAGTGGTTGCTTGACGGATGGCAGAAATTTTAATGAATTCAATCCAACTGACCAGTTTCATTGATAGAATGTAGAGTTATCTCAAGGACATTTATATTAATTTCATCAAGGAATGGGGAGGTCTTTATCACCATACATTAAAAGATGCGTTAAACTTCGTTTGAAGCATAACTGTGTCCAAATGGTCGTACTAATGCAGGGACTCCAGCGAGAAGGTCTCGTCGTTGAATGTCAAAAGGCGGACAGAGATACAGAAAATGTTCCGTGTCCTCAATTTCATCGTTCGTAAGGCACATTGGGTTTATAGTATCCCTAATATTGTGCTTGAATTTGTGAAAGTTCAATTTGCTGAGACAAACCCTAAGTTGTGTAAGATACTATAATCCTCTTGGGTCATCAACTGTTGCTCACAAATAGCAATTGAAGGTGTAAATCTATTTTCTGGATAAAGTTTATTCCATTCAGAAAGGCAGCGTGGAGCGAAGCTAGGTTGGAATTTTTCCGTTCTTGCCCTTATTCGCCCGATTACATCCCTTTTGCGAAGAGAGTACTGCGACTGCTGAAGTGGTGAGATTAGATCTAAGGTATATTCAGGGGTTAGACTATTTACTAGAGCAAAGTAAAGCATCTAATCCACCTCCGCTTTTTTCCCCTCTTGGGAGAATGAGAATAAAATATTCATACTAGGGGGAAGACCTGTTCAGCCTCGCAAGTGGATAGCACGTTTGCTAACGCGTTTTCAGGGAGCAGTAGCCTTTCAAACGGGAATTGTTTTTATCGACTCACCAGATAGGTCGAGTATTTTGTTTTTGTAGATTAAGATGATGCATTGCAAATTATGAATATATTCTCAAAAATTAAGTTGAACCCTCAGCAAGACAACGGATTTGCAATTTTTCAAATTGATCTAATAGCTTTTGTTGTACGATATTTTAAACAGTGTATACATTTTTGACTTACTCGGTATGCAAATTCATTATAATATGGATACATTTCTCGTTGCTCTATTACATGACCAAAAATTGCATACTCATATTGTCAATTTTACCACATTTAAATTATTGACATCGATTTATTGAAAAGAATAGACAAATAAATTTTTTACAAACTTAATGCAAAATACATGTTTCGAAATGCATAAACTTTGTCTAGAGATATGCTCTGTTGCTATATCTTGTTTGATGCCCTAGCTCTGAAGCAAAGGCCTTTCTACAGCCCCTCCACAAAGCAGCAGAAGAGAACGCAGGTGCGAGTGACATCAATTTTGGCGATGAGATCAGTGAAACTGCATCAAGTCTTGGAAATCCTGAAGTAACTGCAATAATCCCTTCATACCTACCACCTTCCCTGCCAAAGTCACAAGTGTTTGATGTTGTGGGAACGTGTGTTGACAGTGATGGACGTATCTTTGGCCATAAAGTTGCAGGTATTGAGTTAATAACAACATTTGAAAACAGATATGATGAGCAAAAAATATATCTCAAAATCAAGGTCACAATTTTTTTGGCGATTAAAAACCGATAAAAGAGGGTTATCACTTAGAGAATGCCCCAAGTTTCAAATTTTTAGGCATTTTATGACAGTTGGTAAACATGGTTAATTGGTAATTTTGTCAGAGAAGCTAGGATCATTAAAATGGTGATAAAACCAAAAGAGAAATTGCATTCATATCATCTAGATCTTGACAAACGTCAGTGCAGATCTTTTTAGCTGATGCACTTGAGAAGCCTTCCATTGACTACGAGATGAAAGTAAAGTGGTGACTTCATCGTTAGCTATTTTAACTTTAACTTTAACAATATAGCTATTTTTGCTAGATTATGTTTTCAAACTCATGTTATGATCTTTGCAACGAATCCAAGGGGCCAAATGTGTTATCGAAAGTTCCCTTATTTATATTCAGCTCTTCTTATGTTGCAGTCCAGTGTTGCAGTTTGCTAATGCATTTTTCCGAACTGGTTTCATCAGTATGCGAATATTTTTCGGGTGTGAAAAATTGTTTCAGCGTAAGCTTCAGCATACGCAGTTGAATTTGACTCACGAGCAACTCTCTTTGGCTGTGATATCAATTTGTGTCAACTTTGAAGAAATAATTCGCTTCGCACGAAGACATTCGCTGAATGGCTTGAAAGCAGTGAATTTTGGTTTTTTTTTCAAATAGATGGTATATTTACTTGTTCATCTGTTGCAAACTATAATACTTGCCATGGGATAATTACTACCTACAAGATGTAAAGGATCGTCTATTCTCAGTTGTGTTTTATATTGAGAGAGTCCGAAACAACATGCGCTAGGCTGGCATTGTGTTTTAAAGACCAAAAAGATACTTGCAAGATCGGTGTGAATTTAACCTGCGTGCATACTCTATTGATTTCTTTCAGAGACGTTTCCCCTCTAGTAGAGAAACTTAATGGAGGAGAAACCTCTCAGAAATGAAATATGTAGAGTCAACACACAGGCTAGTGTGAACTATACCTATTCGAGTAAGGAGAGTTGAACTTTAAATTCCAAGTGAGAAATTTTTTTCTGTCTGACCACCTGTTGTGTTTGGCATTCTTCGCTCTGCAACTAGAGATGGCATGTGCGAGGTATGGAAGGTATGTCCGTTGTAATGGACCCTTTGAAATTGGAGAAAGGGAAATATCAACTTTTGGACTCTACGCCTTCGTGTATATGTTCCAGACCATTATGACCTATTGGACCAATATGACCCTGGAGTCATATTGGTCCGGACCAATATAGCCCTCGACAAAATTTGGGTCATATTGGTCCATATTGGTCCAATCAGAACTGCCGAATACGAGGCTATCGAGCACATGACAACAAGGCCTGGAAACTAATTGACGTGAGCATGCGCGATATTATGAATTGAAACGTAAAGCTTCTGTGCATGCGTGTTTTATTTCGGCGCCAAAATAACAGTTATGAAGCAGGAATGCGGACAGAGACTTACAGAAACAACACCATCAGCAAAGCTTTGAAAAATGGCCACTCGTTATTAGATACGGAGGAAAATGATAGACTTATGACGATGAGTTTCTTGTTTCCCTGTGCTCTTTGGCTTAAAGATAGCTCTTCGGTCAACAGAGACTCATATTGGGCTCATATTAATACTCTGAAAAAGCTGACCCTATTTAGGCCCAAACTCTGAGCTTCCTAGAATACCAAATTTAAAGTATTGAAGGGTGCAGATTTCTTCGTGTGTCCGCAGAGAAAACTTATTTTTAGAGCTCATTGCTTTGCTATTATGTATTGTGTCCGTGTTCGCCAATGCATTGCAACACAAAGACAGTCCTTAGAGGTTTCACAAGAATATTTCGCAAAATGTTTGGACAAAATAGGGTCAGCTTTTTTATTGTTTCATTATGAGTTCCCGTTGAGCAAGGTCTACCGCAAGGATACAAGGGTCTCATCGTTATAAGTCTAGCGCACAACACTCCCATATGACCAAATAATGAAGTTCCCCCGGGCGGGCCTCCTATAGCTAACTAAAGAAGTTCCTCTTGAAATGTCATACCCCCTCCCCCCTAAATTTAGGATGCTTTGCATCGCCCTGGAGATAATTTACTGAAGGGTTACATTGGAAAAATTTAAAGCTGAACAGTTTCTTGTCTATTTTCCAAGTGAAATGTAACGTAACGTATAACGTATCCTCCTCATTTGGAGGCATGCAAGCACGTAAGATGATTTTGTTGCTCCTCCAGTCAATGCAGTCGCCATTTTGAAAAAATACGAGAGCGAGGCTGGTTTCTAAGGGCCATACTGGTCTAGCAGTGGTCATACTGGTCGGGGGGTCATATTGGTCTGGACCAATATGACTCCAGGGTCATATTGGTCCAAAGGGTCATACTGGTCTGGAACATATACTAAAAACCCATTGTCAAACATGATAATTTGTGTTCCGAATGAAAAGCAAGGCAAAGAGAATTTAGGCCAAAGACGACTTTCAGATAATACGAAAGTCTACTTTGGGGCCACAAAGGATCATGGTTAGCAGTGGCTCTTTAAGTTACTCGTACCACCTAGGAACCTTTGACACAATTAAGACCACGTTTACACTGAATCGGTACAGTTTTGATCCGTTGCAAAGTTGCTACGGTTCAAGAACGTTTACAATGCCCCTGAGCAAGATTTGACTAGGGTTCGAGGAACCAAAATGTTGCTTGTTAGAAAGAACAGTGTGGACGAGAGGATGATCAGTTAAACTTTTGTTGCGGATCCATAGTTGTACTGGTACAATGTAAGCGGGGTCTAAACGAGGGCTCTTTCAATACTTTGATTTTTCAGAACACAAGGAATTGATGGTTATGCAACAGAAGTTAAATGATGGGGAAATGGAGAGTCTCCCTGGACTTGAGAATACGAATGACTTACAACCCAATCAGCCATGTGTCGCTCAGTTTTCAGAGGATAATCGCTGGTATCGTGTGGTTACCGTGCATATTATTGACGAGGAGCACATCGAGGTAAGTTTCGAAACAACTCGTATCTTATTTTGAGGGTATGTGGCCTATAGTTTAGCTCAAATAAGATTTCGCGTGAAAATTTCCTCGAAAATCAACAATTTAACTGTTTTACATGAGTGAATTCGCGTTGGCGCAGATCTCACGCTACATCCAGTTTGAGACGGACTTTGTTGCTAGCGTTCTCTCTTTGACCCCTTTAACTCCTTTTCAACTGCAGAAAAAGCTCTAACACTCCAATGTCGTGTCCCATAGATTTTGAACGGCTTACCAGACAGACTAAAATCAGCAGAAAATGTGGACAGTCGTAAGTTTGTAACAAAACAACTGACGACCCCTATTATACATATAGTGCCTGCAAGTGCCTACCAACTTAGCTATATCACTTAGAAAATATTTATTTTGTTTCATTGGTACTCTATATTCGATTTTGATCAGTTAACTTGTGTATGTTCAGAAATATATTTCTATTGCTAACTGTTTTGTAAGTAATCGAATTAAAACGAGATTACAATGAAACAAGCAACCCGCAGTGATACAATAGATGACATAAGTTATAGCGAAAGAAACTTGAAACTCCTTGAAAATTCAGATTCTAGGATTTGAAAGCCTTAAATACAAATTAAAGCTGCCAATGCGAATGTTAACTGTGATGTAGATCCATAAAAACCAAACCATTAACCAACAACCGAGATAAGATGTGCCATCCTTAGTGGGAAAGGACATTTTATGAGTGAGTTTCCACAATGTATGAACAGAACTTTCGAAACTGAATGCAACTTATAATAAATTTCTACGAAGCATGATATGGAATGGATTTAAAAGAAAACAGGGACATTGTAATGACAAAGATGAAGATACTACAGAGATTGATTGGTCATATAGAATCACGAACGAAAAACTCTACGAAATAGCGAACACAGTCGATATAACCACCTACTATGAAAAGCAACAGAAACAATGGATAGCACATGTCATCCGGAGAGAGAACGACCACCCCTGTAAGATGTTGACCTTCCACACAAACAAGATCAAAAGAAGAGGCCGAAAAGTGCCTTCTATACTAGAAAGAACGATATCAGCAAGCAAAATAAGCAAAGGTCAATTCCAGTCTGACTGCTTCAAGAAAATAGATGCAAAAAGTGACTCTTGACGAAAGATCAACTGCAACAGTGACACTGTAACAGTCAATGATTACCAATTGCTTCCCAATTTGGAAGTGGCTAAGCCTAATTATTATTATTATTATTATTATTATTATGACACTTTTAATTCAACAGTAGACTGTTCCAACTATAGTCATTGGAAAATGCCCGGAAGCAAACAACTCGTCACTTTGGAAGTTGTTGCAAAACTGGGCCCAGACGTCGTTTCAAACTACAGAAACAACTTGATTTTTGCTTACTTTAAATGTTCTTTTCTTTCAGGCCGACTTCGTTGATTTTGGAAATAAAGAAGTTGTCCATGCAAAGGATTTACGAATCGCTGCTCCATTCTTGGACATTCCTAAACAGGCAGTGAAGTTAGAACTTTTTGGTATAAGATCTGTGAGTTTCATTTTCTTTTGAAAGCTTTGTCTTGTTAATTTAATTATACATTACAGTTAGTTATCCTTATTTCTTTGTTCACAACAGGGTTTTAGACCACTTAATACTTCAGCTAATTGAATCATACACATTGAAATTACAATAATGATAACGGGTGTCCCAAAATCCGTTTGTTAAAATCTGTTAGCGTTTGCCAAAATGTACCATCATGAGTTATGCACCAATTTGAATGAAACACCAATCATTTTGTAGCAGAAAGCCTAATTTATATGCATTATTTATTTCATTGAAATTGGTGATACCATTCTGAGATTATGAGTTATTTAACTTGAAAGTTATTGTTGATCATACACCAGCAACATTTCGACAACTTTTTCGCGAAGTTTCAGCTTCAAAATGCAAGCAAGCATTATAATGATTCAATGATCCGAACCTAACGACAAATCTGTGCCTTTTAGATCTAAATGTGCATTGGGAGCTTATTTAAGAGCCTTCGAAGATAATTTGTGCAGTTGTCATCTCATTAAAGATGAAAATGGGACGAAATTTGATCATAACTTTTTAGCTTCTCTCTTGACTTTGTTAAAAAAAAGGGTGAAGTAAGGTTATTCAGTCGTGCAGAACAATATGACCAATTTTAATGAAATTCATTTTTACATCTAAGTTGGCCTTTTTCTTCAAAATTATAGGCAATAGACCTAATCGGCTAAGGTTGGTATACCCATTTCCAGTCACGTAACCATACTCTTGGGAAGTATTATGCTACCGGGTGACCCAAAAAAGTGACCCAACGCAATCTTTTATAGAAAGAAAAGTAAGTGGCTGATTGAAATACTTCAAACGTTGTTCTGTCGCTAAAAGACTAACCTACATTATGAGTATTTTTCACAATTTTTTTCGACATGGTGAATTTCCCGAATTAAGGATTTTGAGAAAAGGGGCATGCTTGAAATCTTCAAAAAGTCATCAAAAACAGCGGATCGATTTGTAGCCTTTTCAGATCTTCAAAACAACGAGGAGCGTGTATGATATCAGCCTGGGAATAGCCAACTCAGTCGTCAGAGCAAGTTTGTAGTCCCTAGATACCTAAATATTCTTGTCTGAAGGGACAAGGATACTCCTGCTTTTCTGTAAGCAATTCTTGAACATTTTGATTTGGATGGAAATTGAATTCCTTTGAAATTCCACAAGTTTACAAAGAACATTTATGTTCAGCTCCAAATGTGTAGGTACCTAGGGGCCATAAATTGGATCTGGAAACTTTTTACTGAGTTGCCTATTCCCAGGCTGAAATGAAACACCTTCCTCATTGTTTTGAAGATCTGAAATGGTTTTTAATCGATCCCCTGTTTTGATGACTTTTTGTGGATTTCAAGCCTGCCCGTTTTCTCAAAGTCTTTAATTTGGGAAATTTATAGTACCGACAAATATTCCAAAAAATACCCATAATGTAGGCCAGTCTTTTAGCGACAGAACAACGTTTGAAGTATTTCAATCAGCCGCGTACTTATTTTTCTAAAGCAGATTGCGTTGGGTCACTTTTTTCTGGGTCACCCGGTATATTTCGCACTGATGGCATAACTTTGCATGACACGAAATATGTTAGAGAAATCAAAAGGTGTTTTATCAAGAAATTGATCACATGACTTGAAATGGGTGTCTTACCGGTACATAATTGATAACTTTATGGTTCGGCAAAGCCAAATACCAATCTTTTCTGAACACCCGGCATAAATAGACATAATAAAGAAAACATTTAAAGTGAAATTGATATAAAAAAACATTTATTCGATCTCCGATCTACACTCTCAATCGCACCCCAACAAATGTATTTTTACATGTTTACGCATACACAATCTGTTTTCTGCGGTTATCCTTGAAAGAAGAATGTTTTACATAAATAGTTACACAGATAGAATCAAATATGTTTTCTTTATTTTAAAGTTACTCTTTTTGAAATACTGTTGAACTGTAGAGAACAGCCAATTTTGTGCTGCAAAGTATATTTTGGAGTGTTATACTGCACAGTATAGCATATGTAACAATAATATGTAAGAACTTGGAATATAGTCTTACAAGAAAGGAACAATAGTACGCCCTTCGTTTCATCCCCTCTGATCTTTTAGTATGCTCATTTACTTTTAAGGTGCAAGATGATGGCAAATACCCACCTGAAGCATTAGGAACATTGAATCAAATTATGGTCAACCAGCCCTTCACAGCAAAGTTAGAAGTAAGTACGGTAAAAATTAGCATTATGAGAACCATATACTTTTATGGGCCTAGCTTATCAAAGGTTTAATACTGGGGTTTAAGCTTTAGGACCAATGCATTGCTGTAAAATAATAGGATGCATTGCTGTAAAAAAGATCATGTAAATGTCATGCTGTGTGCATTTCGCAGTTTGAAGCAACCTCCTCCCCAGGGTTTTTGACACTGTGGGATAATATGCCAACAGGCCCTGAAGACAAAGTTCACTTTGATGCAGGCGTGCATAAACATGGGAATGTGGGAACAAAATTCCCAGGCAGCTTTTTCCAAAGCAATATTTTCCAGGCAGTTTTTTTAAAATAGTTTTTGATGAAATGTAATTGCAGTAAGATGATGAATAATAGCAAACAAATGGTACAAATTGCGCATGTTCTGTTGTTGAATATATGATTAATCGTTTCGTTGCTCCATGTGTAAAAACTTACTGTTTGATACCTTGCATTATTACTGGTTCTGGTAATAGGCTTCCCTACTCTAGCTGTACAAAATTGATATGCAGGCAGGTTTTCAGAGAATTTCTACCGCTCCCAGGCAGGTTTGAACATTATGCACGCCTGCTTTGATGCTTCCTTTCTTTCTAGTTTGATGCCGTTTTCAACTTTGGAGCGTTTACAAAACTCACTATATGACTTCTTATTCTTATTGTTTACAGCTGTACCGAATAACCAAACTGAATTTCTTTTTAATCATCCATGTTCTGTGTTGTAACTGATTGCCTTTTCATTTATTTCATTGCATTTCATTGCATTTATAGAGTCCTTTGTTTGTGCAATTGTAAGTTATCACCTTCTGTTTTCGTTCACAAATGTTTATTTTCCTTTTGTCAAGTTAACTTTTCGTCGTTTCCCCTAGGATTTACCCATGGTGGTTTCATTATGTCTCATTGCCCCTTAGGACCAGCGAGAAGATTCCTTTGCTATGATGCCGGTTGAAATCAATCAGCGGCGAGCAACAATAGGTTGTTTCCGAATATCCGTGCAAAAATTGTCCCCACGGAGGAAAAGCGTCAAGCCGTTTTCAATTCTTTTTCAAATCCTCAAGTTATTCTGGTTTTGCTATTGTTTTATTGCGATTTCAATCCTTGCTCTGCCCTGTACACTAACAATACAGTTTCTTAAATTGCACTCTTTGGGAACACAGTCATGTTTCCTGCCTTTGTTCGCTCGCGTGCATCACTTTGCAAAGACAGTACTCTACACGACTCTTGAACTCTTCAAGCGAATCCCTCTCTGTATCATTGGTCTTGTTCGGTATAAGCAAGCAGCTGTGAGGCAATTTCTTTTCTTGTACGCGTATTTTTACATCGGGTGCACCACGTGCAACACACTTCATACGCAATGGTTGGTCTTCAGGACGATTTTGCTGAGTGGTGATGTAGAAATGAATCCGGGCCCTGAAACATTAGATTTTTGTACTTGGAATCTAAATAGTATTACTGCGTATGATTTCTTACGAGTCTCCCTCATAGAAGCTTACAACTCGGTGTACAATTATGACATTATTGGCATTGTAGAAACTCACCTTGACAGCACCGTTGATGAAGATAGACTTGCACTAGGTGGCTATACGTTTGTTAAAGATAACCATCCTCAAAATGTGAAAAGGGGGGGGCGTTGGGTTATACATCAAAGATTCCCTTGCTTCAAAAAACCGTTCTGATTTAGTGACCCTCCCTGAATGTATTGTGTACGAAATTCAATTAAACAGGAAAAAGTACTTCTTCGCCGTAATTTATAGAAGTCCGAGTCAGGGCCCGGAGGAGTTTGATAATTTCACAATGAACTTTGAGTTGATGTTATCCGAAATGCATGCTGAAAATCCTTTCTGAGTTATCATTACTGGTGATTTTAACTGTAGGTCGAATCAGTGGTGGGAAAATGATATCGAAAATAACGAGGGAAAACTGTTTGAGCCACTAGCGTCTGACAATGGTCTTCATCAGTTGATATCAGAACCAACCCACTTGATGGGTGATTCCAAATCCTGTATTGATTTGATATTTGCTGATCAACCTAACCTCATTATTGAGTCTGGTGTTCATCCGTCACTACACGAGCAATGCCACCATCAAATTGTTTACGGAAAATTATCTGTCTCAAAACATACCACTACCTCCGTACACCCGCAAGATTTGGTACTACGATGAGGCAGACTTTTTAGCTATTAGAAAAAGCATCGAAATGTTTGCTTGGAACGAACATCTTGATAACATGACATGCCCTAATGAACAGGTTAAACTACTCAATGAAGTCCTTTTGAACATTTACTCTAATTTTATTCCCAATACAGTTAAAACAATTAGACCTCGCCAAGCACCGTGGATAACGGAAGCCGTTAAGAATTTTCTCAGGAAAAAAAATCGTGCATATAAAAGCTTCGTGAGGAATGGTAGGCCTAACGACAAGCTTGAAGGTATACAAAAGATGATATCTGAAGGTGCCAAAATGATTGAGGAAGCTAAGCAAAATTACTTCCGTAAAACTGGAAAATCTTTGGCTGATCCTGGGACCAATAGAAAAACCTATTGGAATTTAATAAACACTGTTCTAAACAAAGTTAAGATTCCTATGATGCCACCTCTTCTAGAAAATGGGCTGTTAGTAACGGATTTTACCGAAAAGGCACAGATATTAAATGACTATTTCATTCTTCAATGCACGACCATTGACACAGGTAGTGAAATTCCCCAAGATACTCCGATGGCTACGACTCTGATAAGTGATATCGTCATCTCTGAGGAAAAGATAGTTAATATCATTAGATCGCTTAATCCCAATAAAGCACATGGCTGGGACGAAACATCTGTGAGGATGATAAAGTTGAGCGATGTTGCATTGGTTCTGCCACTCAAGCTAATTTTCATAAATTGTTTGAGGCGTGGTTTATTTCCCGAAATATGGAAATGTGCAAATGTAGTGCCGGTTCATAAGAAGAATGAGAAAAATGTGAAATGATTTCTCTTTTACCAATTTTTGGGAAAATACTTGAAAAACTCATATACGATTCTCTTTATTCGCATCTTGTATCACATGAACTCCTTAACCAGGATTTCGCCCAGGGGATTCAACAATCAATCAGTTACTCTCAATAACACATACAATATTTAAAGCGTTTGACTGTAACCCTCCTCTAGATGTTCGTTCTGTGTATCTTGACATCTCTAAGGCATTTGATAGGGTATGGCACGATGGTCTAATTTATAAATTAAAACGATGTGGTGTCTCGGGACAACTTCTCTCTTTAATCTAAAGTTTCCTCAAGGATCGAAAGCAGAGAACTGTACTTGAATGGACAGAGTTCTAATTGGGGATATATTTCAGCAGGGGTGCCCCAGGGCTCTATTCTGGGACCTTCATTTATCCTTGTGTATATAAATGATCTAGCCGTAAGCTTGAAGTGCAATGCTAAGTTATTTGCTGATGATACATCATTGTTCACAGTGGTAGAAGATTCCAATACAGCTGCCAATGATATGAATCATGACTTGGACTTGATAAGTCAGTGGGCTCACGCTTGGAGAATGTCATTTAATCCTGATCCGTTAAAACAAGCTGTTGAATTAAAATTTTCAAAAAAGAAAATTGAAATTGAACACCCAGTAATCCTTTTTAATGACATACCTGTGAAGAAGGTAAACGAACATAAACATTTAGGAATTATCCTTGACTCAAAACTATCTTTTTCAGCTCATATTAAATCAGCTATCTCTAAGACAAGAAAGGGTATTGGTTTGCTTAAATATCTCTCCAAATATTTGCCCAGGCATACCCTTAACGAAGTATATAAGCTCTACGTTCGACCACACCTGGACTATGGTGATGTCATTTACCATATTCCTGCCAAAGCATGTGAATTCAGTCAAAGTATCATTTTACCAAATGCCATGGAAAAGCTAGAGTCCGTTCAGTATTCTGCTGCTTTGGCTGTAACAGGAACATGGAGGGGAACATCTCGCGAGAAGGTGTACAAGGAGCTTGGCTGGGAGTCATTAAATTCCCGACGATGGAGTAGACGCCTTACCTTGTTCTACAAGTTTGTAAATAATCTTAGCCCTGAGTATACAGTAGATCCAATTCCTCCTCTTCATCAGTCGCAGTACTGTCTTCGCGACCAGGATGTCATTGGGCGATTAAAGGCACGGACAGAAAAATTTAAGTCTAGTTTTTATCCCAACTGCCTATCCGAATGGAATAAGCTCGAGCCTGAATTGAGACTTGCACCCTCAGTTGCTGTTTTTAAGAAAAAGATCTTATCAAAAATCCGACCCCCTGCAAAATCTGTTTTTGGAATACACGATCCAATAGGATTGTCCTATCTTACTCAACTTAGGGTTGGTCTCAGTAAGTTAAATTTTCACAAGTTCAAGCATAATTTCAGGGATACCATAAACCCAATGTGTCCAACAAACGATGGCATCGAGGATACGGAGCATTTTTTGTTGCTCTGCCCTTCTTTTGATGTTCAACGAAGAGATCTTCTCGCTGGAATTGTAGAATTATTGCAACCGTATGTACAAATCGCTAGCCTTTGAAATGATGCTTTGACGCAGCTTTTACTATATGGTGATCAAGACCTTTCTGATGACTTGAACAAAAATATACTCGAATTGACTTTACGTTTCATCCAGGAAACTGATCGGTTTGTTTGAGATCCTTTGAAACTTCAGCTATGTTCTTAGCAACCATCAAGTCCCTATACGTGAATGTACTTTGTTTTCCTTGTAAATTCTGTTTGATATTAGATGTCATGCATCTTATGCATCTCAATTTCAAACGAGCCGCACTCGTGAAATTTTTGAGTTCTTCCCAACCTTGACACGACATCTAATATCAGACGGAATCTAGTATATTATATCATATTATATCCTTTATCCATTAGTTTTCTAATCGTTCGTAGTGTACAGTTAGTTGCATGTAGGTTAACGTTATATGTCTTTATGTTTTTGGCCATGGGGTAGTCATTGTTTTTCGCTCCCCCTGGTATCGTTCCCGTAGTGTAGTATAGTAATTAGATAAGTATTGTAGATTGTAGAACTCATTGTAAACTTTTTAAATGAATGATATAAAAAAAAAAAAAATTTATTTCATAAAAAGGGTGTCCCAAAAAAATTGTGCCCCGTTTGCCTGAAGGTTGCGACAAAATGACAAAAGATTATCGCCAAAGTTTTGCATGATGTTGCTCTTCAGATATTCAATTAAAGTTTGCTAACATCCCCATAAAAATCCGTTGAAAAATGATGGAGCTATGACCTTCAGAAGACCAAATTTTCCCGATGACTGAAACCAGCGGTCGGCCATTTTGTCTTACTATTTTATAGTGATACGTAGCTTCATGGATGAAATGAAACAGCAGCCTCCAATGTAGCATACCTCTCGTGAAAATTCCGATAATCCTCAGAGAGTTCCACTATTTCTGACTTCACAGAAAATATTTCTTACCTTACGTGAAGCTACTTATTACTGTAAAATACTAAGACAAAATGGCCGACTGCTGGTTTCAGCCATCAGGCAAATTTGGTCTTATGAAGGTCATAACTCCATCATTTTGCACTGGATTTTTACGGGGATGGCAGTAAACTTTATTTGAACATCTGAAGAGCAACATCATATAAAATTTTGGCGAGAATCTTTTGCCGTTTTGTCGCAATCTTTAGGCAAATGGGGCACACATTTTTTGGGACACCCTGTATGTTAAGAGCTAAATCAATGTTAAGGAGATAGTGTATCTCCTATGAATTTCTTTTCTAAGTTTGGGAGAATTTTGTTTTGAGGAGCAAACTGGTTTGAAGCCTGCCCCTGAATTGGAAGGGAAAAGTGATTTTCAAGCCCAATGTTCCTGCAAAGCCGCGTAACATTGTTGCATTTAGCTTTGTTGTTATGTAAAATGTAAATTTTTCAAAAATCCATCGATCAAAGAGAGAGGCGTGACGTTGAATTGATACGTTGAGGAACCAAGTATTGGTTATTAAAAATTTCTATCAAAAACTTGATTATACACATTTGTTGCTAAGGGAACTACACTTAAATTTCGTCTTGATTTTATTTGTTTGGTTCCTCGATGATTCCTTTAATTCTAAATTCTAATTATGAGATGTACTCGCTACTTTGCTCCAAGACCAAGTATGAATTTTGTTTCTTAGCCGCATACCGTAACTTAAGGCTACTCATGCGTATTTTAGTCAGATTAGAACAGACTAGGACGCCCTCTTTGGACTAGAAATTTCTTCCCGTGCTGAGTTCAACACGGGTTGAGCCTTGACAGCATTGCTTATTTTGCCTTGCGTTAACATCATATCTCAACACAAATTTCTCACGTAATGGGCCTAGATTAAAGTCTTCTCTCATTACAGGGTCCTCAGAACAATCCAGAGATACTGAATGTTTCAATTAAGATATCAACAGGAGAGGATCTGGCTGAGGGGTTGTTGAAAGTAGGGTTTGCGAAGAAAATTGAAGATGAGCAGCCCCTTCAAGAAGAAATTGCGCAGCAGCAAGAAATTCAACAACAAGGATTGCCTGCTAATGAGGAAGAGTATGTGACTTATTTCATTTTCTTTGTTATCATATAAGTTGCAGCTGAAAAAAATTATCAGAAAGACCGTTTGAAGATCAGTGTTCCTGTTAAGTTTTTGCGAAGTTTCTTCCATGTTTTGCTGTCCTATGCCAGAGGAGTAGTTCGATCGAGGGTATGTTTGCATCCATGACCCAATAGGCTTATCCCACCTTTTTCAATTTAGGCTTGGTCTCAGCAAACTAAACTTTCACAAATTCCGACATAATTTTAGGCATACCATAAACCCATTGTGCCCTTCGAACAATGGCATCGAGGATTTGGAACACTTTTCGTTGCTCTGCCCTTCCTTTGAAGTACCACGAAGAGATCTTCTCTCTGGAGTGTTAGTTCTATTATTACCAAATGGATATATCAATAATTGAAACGAGATTGTAATAGGATAGATATTAGCTAGCGGAGGTTCGATCTCTCTCTCTCCATTTGCCACAAATCTTGATTAAAATCGTTTTTGTTTCTTTTAATGTTCGTGTTGTTGTTACTTTGTTACAAGTCAAGTTGGTAGATTTAGTTTTCATCATTGTATTTTTGTACATTTCAATTATTTTGAAGTGCCTGTGTACCTCTGGTAGGGATTTGTTGATTGCAGGTGTGGAGAAATATTTTAATTTATGGGACCAAAAAACTCTTGAAAAAATTTCTGCGAGAACCAAATGTGGTCATGATATGTAATGCATTAACAAGATTTTGTATATTGATTATAAATTTGTAATTGCAGTCACAATTATAAATTGTACTTTGGCAAATTTGGTTACTTTTTTAGCTAATCACTTTCTGAGGCATAAGCAGTGACTCAAAACTTCCTTTGTCTGGAAACAGTGGTAGAAACAGTGGCTTCCTTTGGTTGAACAACGTCAGATTTTCCAGAGACTTGTTTGAAATGCAAAGAGAAATTTGGGAAGTTTACATTGTGTTAGAAAATTAATCTCCCCCTTTCTCTCATATTTCTTTTAGAATCCCTTTCCCTTCTTCTTTGTAGTTCTCTCTCATTTCTTTCTGGTGACCTGAAAATCTTTCTGGGACCATTGGTGCTGTGTTCCGCTATTTTTTCCACCCCTGGTTGATTGAAAAGAGTAGTCGTTGCGTTTCTTTTTATTGATTCTACTTCTTATTTCAGAATTGGCCGTCTTGCATCTTTATCACTTCAAAATGGTTACATTGAACAAACATTGCCTCAGGCAGGACTTCATTTTGATGTTACAGTCACACAAGTGGACAGGCCTAATGTCGTTTTCATACAGAGGCTGCCCCCATATGAAGATGATGGGCCTTATTCACTAGATGAGGATGACACGGAGATGCTTGCAAGGGAGCATATTGAGCAGTTGCGGAGGATTTCAGTGTTGATGAACTCTGAAGAGTTTTTTGATGATAATTCGTCCGTGGATCATTTAAGAGTTGGTAAGGGAGTTATCTTTTAGCCACAGTGCAGTGACTCATCAAAGGCGACATGAAATGCATCGTTCCAATCTTAATCGCCTCCAAATCGTAACAAAACCCTGAAAAACTTAGATAAAACAGTCAAACTTTAGGCCGTAAAATTAGGACAAATGGTGATTTTAACAGAGCTGTGAAGACAATATAATGCTAGCAAATTGGGCCTCAAAATTTGATATGCTTATCAATCGGGCCTAGATCATTATTTTAAATGTGTTGTTTATGTCGCCCATTATATTAAATGTGTTGATGAGGCTCTAGACTCGATACATGTCGCGATTTATCCCTTTGACTGGACTGCTACCGCTGCAACTACGATTCATTTCCCTACACTTACAAAGAAGCATTAGCCTCGTATTGATTCAATATGCCCTGAACAATTAAGTCTTAATCACCTGCTTTTTTTTTCTCAAAGCCACCGAGCATAAAACAAGACAAAAAGTAGCTTTTCAGAACTGCTGTACCATAAAACTAGCTATAAGTACTTAAATGAATGTTTTTCAAATCGTAATTGCAAAACTCCTTCCTCCAAGCCATATTTTGATTATCACACAAGGGTGACAAAAATTGTCTCCGATTGAGATTTTTGTCCAGTTTTACAGCTCTCAGGAAATAAGGCCCTCGCTGGAGCGACAACAACACCTTATATTCAAAGAGGCTTTTTTTATTTATTGATCTAAAAACAATTTAAAACCACAAAATAGATGCATTTCTGTGTACCAGCCACAGCAGGCAAGGACACTAGGTCATCTGGTCTCCACTGTGGGTGGCACTTACTGTTCAACTATGCTAGATATAGTAAAGAAAATGAACAAAAATAAACACATAACGGGAGATGGGTTGCTTCTTGGTGTTATGACATATTGTACTGGTTGAGTCGAAAATTCCCGCTGACGTCTTGCACATAAAAAAACAAACTGAGTAGTCAAGCCATTTCCACCCGCCATGCACCACCCCACAGCAAAAATGCCCACCAAGATACATAGACCCTCCCCTATGCAGTGAGACAGAATCCTCACACCCAGGCCAACTCCCCCGCCACATCGTGAGCCACCAGGTGAGATGAGCGTTAGTGGAGGGTCCTTGTGGAATGAGGCTACTTGGGCTCAGGGAAGGGAGGAAGTATCAAAACATAAACTTCGGAATACCAAATTTATTTCACACGGGTATGATGTATTTTCTGACCTTGCTAAAGATGTGTTTATTGACATAAAGCATGAACTTGGAAGAAAAAGTGTATTATTGTATTCAAAACATGAAACATGAGTATATTACTCAAGATTTTTGCCATTACATCTTTGAAGTTTTAAAAGTTCCTCAGCGCTGTTTAAATCTAGCGCCAGAAGCTCTTAAATTTTGACCAACGTGGTACCATTTTCTTATAAACTACCAGGTGTCCCAAAAAAGTACTTCCTTAAAAGATTACCAAACTTTGATTATAAAAACCTACGATAGAATTTTCTTTTTGATCTCTTTTTTAAATGATCAGAATGTATCTAAAAATGATGAATGTTTGTTTTCACTGCTGGGGTTATAAGCGACACTTTTAAAAACCTTATTATGAGCTATACTCTTTAACAACATCGCAGATCTTGCCTGAGAGCCGTGATATTGAGAAATTTCATTATCATTATTTCAGTGAAAAGGATCATTCATTCTGTTAAATTCAGAGAAAAGGGTCCATATTTGTCATGTAAAATCAGAGATTAGGTGTCTATTTAACGGCTCTTATGTAACCATCATGCCTTGCACGCGCCATCTCTTGGTTGGACTTTGTTGTAGCTCTTTTCATGATCCATGGTCCATGAAATTGGCAACAATACAAACAAATTAAAAGATTGATGTGCAAGGAATGATGGTTGAATAGGGGACTTTAAATTTTTGGGAACTCACATGATATACATATGCATATAGATTGATGTGCAAGGAAAAAAAAAAAAAAAAACCTATGCATATAGAAATGAACCCGCCGGGACCCGGTAGTTCCTTGTATAGAAAACAGAGTCCTTTGGCAGACCTTGCTTTGTTCATCTTGTTAAAATTATATTCTGTAAATTTGTTATTAACCCTAGTCTTCATGTGTAAATCAAGCACCACTTTCCCATGAGGTGGATTGCAAAAAAGCCCCCTCCCAGATTTTCTAAGCAACCGTAATGCCTATGGCAACGCAATTTGGTACGCATGATTACCAAGCAATTGTGATTCTAAAAATAGCATCATATGCTAACTAGTCACATGGTATGCTGCTAGGTAACACAAAAACAATGGAATTTTGCTTATTTTAGCTCTTATCCTAAAAATTCAATATTTCAGCAAAAACTGGTCAATAAATAACTTTAAAGCTATATAAACTAAACCACCATCATGTATAAACAGAAAATAAAATATAAAAACACCACTGTTTATTTGAATACGTTTCGATAACCGCATGCCATTCAGAAGGAGAATGAGAATGATATTCAGACTGAGAATGGGATTGAGAATGAAATTGAAAAAGGGCCTAATTGCTGAATTTCAGTTTTACGTGATTTAACCAATATAAATACTAATTTACTACAATTATTAGCCTCGTATATGCTCTCTCTCTGCCGATTTTAAATTTTATTTCGCAGCATTTGCCACTATTAGCAAAAAACATAACAGAAAATTTTCGTTGTTGCTATCCCTTCTTTTTTGCAACATGCCATTCAGACGGAGATTCGACAAACACGCAATTTTCTCGTAAACGGCTTGTCCGATTTTCAAAATTCGAAAAAAGTAAAAAAGTACTCGTAGTCCTTTACCAAAAACCATCGTTTCCCTTTTCTAAAAGTCACCTGGTTCTCCAAACGCGCTCCGAGAACTTCCAGCATGAGATTCAAAAAATTTAGGCCCAAATGGAAAGTCTCAGTCCTACAACGAGGCTAAACCATAGGGTATGGTGTTTTTAACTCTCTATTTCTCTTAATTCTCTATGATTTTCCCCTTCAAGCACGCCATAACGTTCAGAAATTCCACTCAATCCATCATTGGTCAGCGAAGGTATTGCCCAATTTGCCAGAGAATGCAATATGTATTTTTCTATAATTTATTTTCACGAAAATTCCTAATTTCTCACAATATATTAGTGATTTTAATACTTAGACAGCATTTTTATCTTGAAAAAATATGCCTTTAATTTCCCTAATCATTGAAACCTACAATGTCGTCCTTCTTTCGTTACTTCGAAGAGTCTTAGAAAGGAAAAAGGATATTTTGAAAAAATTACAATATTGAATTTTCGTTGTTGCTATCCCTTCTTTTTTCCAGACTGAGATTCAGACTGAGATTCGACAAACACACCATTTTCTCGTAAACGGCTTGTCCAATTTTCAAAATTCGAAAAAAGTAAAACAGTTCACGTAGTCCTTTACCAAAAACCATCGATTACCCTTTGAAAACGTCGCCTGGTTCTCCAAACGCGCTCCGAGAACTCCCAGCATGAGATTCAAGAAATTTAGGCCCATATCAAAAATCTCGTTCCCATTACGAGGGAGACACAGGGTGGTGCTCCCTAGATTTATGATTTTCTTCATGCTCCTCCTTTGCAATCGCCAAAATGGGCTAAAAGGGTTTGTTTACACTCTTTTCAAATCATATGATCACATTTTTCATAAAACATCATTCCAATTCTCTAACATTTGTCGTGGCAACTTTTTTCGCATTATTCGTCAATGTAATTTTCTGAGATCAACATCATCCTTTCATCCTTGCTGACAACTCGTGTTGACATATTCTTCCCTAACTTTATGAGATCATTATCAAATTTTTCTTTTGTTTGAAGAAAGGCCGTTTCTTTCTTGAAGAGCTGATGACTAACTTTTATTACCTTAGTCTCAGGTATCTCTCTCAAATGTTCTTTTAAGCGTTTCTTACCAATTTCATTATAATCTTCGTGTTTACTTCCTGCGCCCCCGTGAACATCTAAAAACTAATTTTTAAGCCTTTCCAGAGTGCGTCCGAGTAACATAACAAGAAAAAGTGAAAATTAGCAATCATAGAGCAGAGTTTCTTATGCAGGTTTTCATATATAAAAACTAGTACTAGGATGGCGAAAAATTTAAGAAACTCTAATACTATGCTTGAGAATTGCTAAGAAACTTTTAAAGCCAAGTGCAAGGAAATCATGGGAAAATTGTCGTTCAGTTTTATTTTTTTACTATTATTCTAATAGATTTATGCTTTGAATCAAATCAAATGTAACTCTCCTCCTTGCTAAAAATTGTGCTTTCTGTCAAGAAACGAATACGTGGCAAAACTACATGCATCTAAAAAATAAGAAACGAATTAAGAAATTTTTAGAACTAAAAAGCTGAAATTTTTACGTGAAATTAAGAAACTTTTAGTACTATGGGCTTATCAACGTTTCTTATAAAAGAAAAAAACGTGTAATCAATTTGTTATAAAGAAATACGTGCATGTACAAGTCGTTGTTGTTTTTTGCTGTAGAGAATGCCGAAAGGGAGTCATAAGAAGTTAAACTGTTGAAAATGGTGCATAACTTCACATGTTTCATTCATGTATTTTCTTGTAAAAAGCTATTTAGTCTCTGTATCAAATCAGAGACTATCATTACCAAGGTGAAGCTTAAACTTCAAGATCCTATATTACTCTGTTATCGTTTGGCTATTGCAAATTTTTTGCTATGTCTAAAATAAATTTACTAAGAATGTACCACTTATTAATTACAAGATAAAAGCAGAAGAAGGCCGAAGCGCCATCATCAAGTCAAAGAGCACGAGGAAACGAGTGACTCCAGGTAATAAGTCTAGGGAGCACCACCCTGTGTCTCCCTCGTAATGGGAACGAGATTTTTGATATGGGCCTAAATTTCTTGAATCTCATGCTGGGAGTTCTCGGAGCGCGTTTGGAGAACCAGGCGACGTTTTCAAAGGGAAATCGATGGTTTTTGGTAAAGGACTACGTGAACTGTTTTACTTTTTTCGAATTTTGAAAATTGGACAAGCCGTTTACGAGAAAATGGTGTGTTTGTCGAATCTCAGTCTGAATCTCAGTCTGGAAAAAAGAAGGGATAGCAACAACGAAAATTCAATATTGTAATTTTTTCAAAATATCCTTTTTCCTTTCTAAGACTCTTCGAAGTAACGAAAGAAGGACGACATTGTAGGTTTCAATGATTAGGGAAATTAAAGGCATATTTTTTCAAGATAAAAATGCTGTCTAAGTATTAAAATCACTAATATATTGTGAGAAATTAGGAATTTTCGTGAAAATAAATTATAGAAAAATACATATTGCATTCTCTGGCAAATTGGGCAATACCTTCGCTGACCAATGATGGATTGAGTGGAATTTCTGAACGTTATGGCGTGCTTGAAGGGGAAAATCATAGAGAATTAATAGAAATAGAGAGTTAAAAACACCATACCCTATGGTTTAGCCTCGTTGTAGGACTGAGACTTTCCATTTGGGCCTAAATTTTTTGAATCTCATGCTGGAAGTTTTCGGAGCGCGTTTGGAGAACCAGGTGACTTTTAGAAAAGGGAAACGATGGTTTTTGGTAAAGGACTACGAGTACTTTTTTACTTTTTTCGAATTTTGAAAATCGGACAAGCCGTTTACGAGAAAATTGCGTGTTTGTCGAATCTCCGTCTGAATGGCATGTTGCAAAAAAGAAGGGATAGCAACAACGAAAATTTTCTGTTATGTTTTTTGCTAATAGTGGCAAATGCTGCGAAATAAAATTTAAAATCGGCAGAGAGAGAGCATATACGAGGCTAATAATTGTAGTAAATTAGTATTTATATTGGTTAAATCACGTAAAACTGAAATTCAGCAATTAGGCCCTTTTTCAATTTCATTCTCAATCCCATTCTCAGTCTGAATATCATTCTCATTCTCCTTCTGAATGGCATGCGGTCTCAAAATGGTTGTTTACTGGGAGTCATCTAAAACTTGAAAACTTTCTTTTAACAGTGGTGGCGGTAAATGCTGTTTCATTGTTTGTAATAATTTGGCATGATGTTTGTTTAGGTTGTGTAAATATATTGTCATGTAAATAAGATTTTTAAAATGTATAAATACTCGGCTGTCCTCTGGTTTAGTTTAACTGAAGGAGATTTTTATCGAAACGTATTCAAATAAACAGTGGTGTTTTTATAACTTTAAAGCTATATATTTGATACAAATTAATTGTTCTTAATGAAAACTGTCAATCAAAGCCATGCTTGCTACCCAAACAAATTAGCTGATTCTTTTTTGGCATGTTAAATCAGTTTTTAGTAATTAAAACGATATGAAATTGATCTTGAATTGTTAATTAGTCGATGTTGATCATAATGCACTAATTAGTTCAGATGCTTATTGTAAATATGACGTCATAGGTATATAAGTATGATGTTACAGAACTTAAATTTTGCTGATATTTGCAAAATATAGAACATTGTATATCAAATGAAAGTAGACTTCAAGACAAACTGATTGGTCCCAATTGCATTGAAATCAGATGCGCACGAGAAAAATTATGCATGTTTTAGTTATTTTCTGAGAGACATGTTGCCAAATTTGGGCATGCCATAGTCACTTGACCAATTATATGAGAATGACCTATTGTTAATTTGATACAATATTAAATTTCATTAAAAGTCACACAAGTTCCAGTCTTTTATCATGCTTAGTTTAAGAGCAATTACAGGAAGTTTGGTTTGAGGCCATTTTGCCCCCCCCCCATGTAGAATGGGGGGAAAGTACTCCCTTTTGACTGGAAATAGGAACACGCCGATAAGATATCATTACTTTCCTAGTTCACAGCTAAATGTATCAATCTTCAACTTCAATGCAGATACCTTGCATTTAAAAATCGTCCACTACGCTCGCAGAAGTCACAATTTACAGTGCATCCGAAACCATAGGTTTTGAAGAAGGCCCTAGCCATCTATATCATAAACATTTTCTAAAGCAGTTGCAAACTTTAAATTTCAGTTTTTTGCTTTTGAAAGAATAAAAGACGCATTGATATGGCCCTGATTAAAAATGAATATAATAAAAACGTGGTGAGAATGATGAATTCGTGCCCCGTCTCCAAAATAAGCACGCATATGCTCCTTTCCTCTTCTTTGATACAAAAAGCACTTTAGATAGAATGCAATGCAAGGACCGATTCCTCAAAAGAAATGTCGTTTCAAGAACAAATGAAGCAATGATTCTTTTCGAAAGTAGAAACTAATGGTCAAAGTTGAAAATTCTTTTGTAAAATGTCTGTGATATTAGATCATCTCAAAACGTCTGGTTTCAGGTGCACTCCAAATTTTGACTTTGTAAACTCATATCTCCTGTGTTTGGTGGATGATTTTAAAATGCAAGGTGTATGCATCTAAGTTCGAGACCAACAAATGTGGCTATGAACTTAAGAAGTCCTGATATTTTATTGTGTTGTTCCCTTGTTTAGATAAAAAGGGGTTTTTTTAAAACACCCGGTATGCTCGTTCCAGGTATGGCATGCTGTGCAAGATATTCAGCTGATGACGATTGGTACAGGGCAAAAGTTAAATCCGTTGCCACTAAAAATGGGGATGGAACAGGAGAAACCATTGGAGCTCAAGTTTTGTTCGTTGATTATGGCACATCTGAAGCTGTTCCAATTGACAGGTATATGCATGTATCTTCAGTTTGTTTACATAATGGTTGCCGTCACACAAGGTATTTCTACTTCGTTGTATCTTTTCAAAACAACGGGTTAATTACGCTGTGATATGTGACCGCTTTTCGTTTCACATACAACGCTGTCACTGGGCTTTGGCTCTGGGAGCTGATTCCGTGAGAAAACTATAAGATTAAAACAATGGGCAAAACAAGGTCCCAGGCTATATTTTACCGTTTTTTAGAAGTTCGTATTCCCTACTACGTTCATTCATGTTATGCTTTCTTTCTTCCTACCAGGATTAAACAATTACCCGAAGACTTCTTAGATCTACCGGTCCAAGCTGTACGCTGTGAACTAGCAGGACTATATCCTCCTGAAAATTCAACTGGTCCTTACTTCAGAGACACAAAATGGCCAATTGAAACAATGAAATCGTTGTATGCGACAGTTGCAAACAAAAGAATGATTGCGTCAATTATAGTAAGTTGATATTCCATACCATACCGGTTGACCATGGTTGGTGTGTTAATAGATTCCAATAACGTCCACAAGTGTCATCCGGTACTTTTTGAAACTTGTGTTATGCTATGTGAAACACGTTCTTTGGCCATCAGTGATCAGCTACAGAACAAGCGGACAGACCTATGCATGTTGCTCGTTCATATAGAAGATAGTGGCTCAGAGCTTTATATTCGCCGGTCACTTTCAGTCTTATGAGTATTTTAGGCCGTTTTGGTTGTTTGTTCAGGACGTTGTGGTTTTCAGGTGAATTAGTATTTTTCTTCCAAAGATGAAAGCAAAGCAACATAAAAAGTGTTGTTCTCCCTATCAAGTTATTTGGTCGTGCTGATATCACAAGTACAGCCAAGGATTTGTTTCAGAGGGGCTCCGTCTCCAAACTGTAAACAAATCTGTATTCAGGCACGTGCACACTGCCTTCTGTGGTTTGTTTGGTGGCTTCACCCAAGCCACCAAAAAGTGACCTTTAAAAATCCATGTGTATCTGATCAATCGTAAAAGATATGAAGTTTTGGTTTGTTCCTCTGTAAAGTACAAGGATTTATCATCAGAATGACGTTTCATTTTCAAAAAAAAACACTGTTGAAAGTATGTGTGATATTGCCATCAAAAAACTGTTTCGACTGAAATTTGGAGATGGAACCCGTTTAAGTAAGTAATTCTCTTTTCAATTTTAAGGATTATGGACCTCCAGTGAAAGTCTTATTATTTGATCGACTACAAGCAGATGACGGTGAAACAGGAGAAGTTGTTGATATGTGTGTTTGCACGACATTGGCCAAAGCAAACCTAGCGGTATTCAGTTTAGACACAAAGATAGATGCAGGCTCAGGTACTGAGGCTTAACAAGGTAACGTTTACAAATACTTTCAAGGTCGAGAAAAGCGATGAGATATTTTTGTCAGACAGAAGCTAAATTTCCTTTCAGCTTTCTTTCAACACAGCGAAAAAATGCAAAACGAAAACGAGGCCATAATGGCTGACCGGCCAGCTTTGGCTTTGAAAACCGGAAAGGTACGGCCTAAAGCGGACAACGCGACACGCGCTTTGATACTGGATATGCTTCTTTCATGAGATAGATTGAGTTGGAAAGAACTTCCTGGAGGCCACATACAAATTTGGTTACTTGTTAGTCCAGACAAAGAAGAAATAACTGCAAAGCAATGAAACTGAAATGAGCAAAGCACTTTTTTCAAGGCCTACTCAATGCACACACCTCGCAATTTTTTCAACAACCATAATACTGGAAGAACACGAAACATGCTTATGCGAACATGTCCGCTTCCCTTCAGTTCAGATTCAAAGATGTTCTTGCTGCTCTTAATTTTTGCTGCTGTGGTATAAGTAGAATAGGGATGCTCAAGGGGTACAAAAATCAATCCAAAACAATAATTTCTGGCATAAAAATTGACCCAAAAAATATTTTTCCAAATGACTAACTCAAAAATAGCCTTTGCCCAAATGTTAGACCCAAAAAGTAACTTGAACATCCATATCCTAGATATACCAGAGTACACCCCTGGGTGGCTTAATATCCCCCTTAATTCTGGGGACAGGACAGCCATGCAAAGGGAGGGTGCTCATTCAAGGAAATAAAGTTTCACAAATTATCACTTTTCTGCACTGATAGTTTGTAAATAACAAGCTGCCTTTCTGAAAGAAATACTTCCTTGTGTCTCTACCTCTACTTTGATAAATGTTTGCTGGTAACTGAAGTTAATAGATTGTGACTTTAACAAAGTCAAAATAATCTGAGAAAAATGTGATGATTTTAGATTGTTTTACTGGTTCAATTTAAGAGTCATCCTCTTGGAAAGCTGCACACAATCTTCTCTCAGAATCTGTTCTCAAAACAGCAACCGTAATTAGCCATCACAGGCAAGATGCAGCAGATCATTGTTGTTGTCTGTAATCAAAGATGCAAACCACATTGAAGATATACAGTTGAAGATGCAAGTCCCCCAACATTTTACATGGGGATATCATCCAACTGGTGCAACTGGAAATTCTAGTTCCTTCTAAAAAATGCTGAGCACTAAAAATGCTTTTATGACTGATTTCCAAATCCTGTACTGACATTTCTTTTGAGGGAGGGTGTGCTCACGAGAGGGATGCAGGATCTCCCCTTCTCATTTCAAATATGCATTCATGAAAAATAATGCAAAATAAAGGAAATAGGGTAAAATATTTGTATGTAAATATATCAAATGGAATGATTATTTGTTTCCTATCTTCTACTTCTCAAATAAGTTCTGTTTAATGCACAGGAAACAAGAAAAATGTAAGTACAAATACTGTATATAATAGTTGAAGTTTGCAGCTGTGCACTTAAGCTCAACTAAAAACATGGGTCAGTGTTTTGATTAAAACGAATCTTTTTGTCAAACAATTGCTTAAAATTAGCAGGAAACTTTATTTTCATTCATAACATGTGATGTGATAATCAGTTTCCACCCTTCGTCTTGCTCTTCATTCTTTGAAGATAACATAAACAAGCCTACTTGAATTATTCAGTTCAAAACAAAGCAGTGCCTAGGCCCATAGGCCATTGTTTATGAGAGAAATTACCGTCAGAAATGTAATTTTTCAAAAACGAAAATAACACATTTTGCAAATTTTCCTGGATAATCGCAGTACACTGCCATGTTAACCAACCTGTTAACTGCAAAATTATGAAGTTTCTTCGTAGGGCCAGGAGTGGATTTGCTTTTACAACAATTTCCCTGGGGTAAGTCGAGGGGCTGGAATTTCAGGCATAAAAACGTTTATCTGCTACTTTTCCACAAATATTTTCAACGGGAGTGAAATTATTTAATCCAGAAATAAAAATCAAATAAGGGGTCTTTCCACTGTTTTCTCAAACTATTCTCAGCCTTTAATTCCAAAAACTGATGGAGTAATGCTAATTTGAAGAGGGAGTGGTACTGTTGCAGGAAAATAGAGATATTGCGACTTGAGCAAAGTACCAGGAATTTACAAATAGTTTGCAAATTTTCCCAGATATCCTACCTTGTCCACCATGTTTGTTGTATCCTGAAGTTTTGTTCCACGAAGTTAGACCGTAGGGCCAGGACCAGTTTTCTTTTTATTTCACTTCGAATAAATCATTATTATTGGACAAAATTCTACATTTTTGGTAACAGCAACTGATGCATTTCCTGAAGCTTCTTTGATAAATCTTTGGAGATCTTCTGCTCTGGCAGCTTCGCCAACCTCCCACGAGACTATTTTGATTTGAATCAGGTGCAGATTTTGGCGCGCAAACAGCGATCGGGTGCCAACACCAGAGACTGGCATCCGGCGGCTCTAATCCGGTCCGCCATTAATTTCTTTTTCTTTCGCTGTGTTCTTTCTTTCATGAAGTTTTGATAGGAGAGTAGGAATTTGACCCAGTGCGGAAATTTCCTCTGAAATGTCAGATTTTTGTTTTCAAAGTTTCTCGGTTTCGTGACATTCTTCATGTTTACTTCCTATGTCCTTCACATGAAGTTTATGAAGCAATGCCACTGTCTTAACGTCACTTTTCTTTTAGAAGGGGAGGCCGGGGTCAATTGTAACCTTTTTTGAAAAAGCGGCCATATGGTCTAAATGATGATTAATTGCGCTCTTGAAGATAAATGATATTGTAGTTGCATCTCTTAGAATGAAATAGACCTCAGTTTCCATCACGTAGAACCAATTTTTTTGTGACGCTATCTTAGCCTTATAATTAGTGGGCAAGTGCTGCAATTGCCCCTGTATCACGGGGCAATTGTAACACATGGTTCGAGCAATTGTTACATATCTTTAAAATAATTACAGATGATTATTGCATGACTCTATTTTTCCCTGCACGAGACTTAAAACCAGGTAGTAGAACATTCATTGCCTCAAAAAGAACAAATTAAAATATGATGTGGTATTTATTTCTTTGCAAACTTTGATGCATCAGTTGAAAGAAATTAAATTAGTTGAGAAAAAATGGTTTATTTTACAAATTTCAACATTTAACTCTTTATGTACTGCATGGATGCACATTGTTCAACCAGATTAGAAACTGAATCAAAACCAAGCCATCGGCCAGCTTACACGGGGCAATTGTAACAGCATGTGTTATAATTGCCCCTGACCTGGTAAACTATCGTTATTCCCCATTTTCACATTTCATAAGCTGTGGAGCTTAAACAATTTTAACTTTGTTTTGATCCAAAATTGGTATCATGTTTTTCTCCAAAAATTTTACAAACTTGGATGAATATTCCTGTATCTCAAGTTGTATGTAGAGTTGGGCTGTTGAGATTCGAGGAAATCGGAAAATCGACATTGTTTAACCTTAAATATTTCTAAATTAGCTTCGCTCTACATCACAGTCCAGGTGATAGCAATTTCAGTTCCTCCTGATGGCAAAGATTGATTGATTGATTGATTGATTGATTGATTGATTGATTGATTGATTGATTGATTGATTGATTGATTGATTGATTGATTGATTGAATCTTTTTTACCCATCAGTTATCATAACCCCTCAGTTATCATAACCGATTACAGGTACTGATCACTGATTTACAAGTAGTTCGCTAAAATGTCTCATTGCATGTTACCGTTTTCTTCCCGCCATATTCTATGAAAATCTTACAAAACCTTGAGACTTCTCGTGGTAAATGGCCTACCCAGGTACAAAAAGTATTGATTCTTCCTTTAATTTTGGTATAGGGGCGTGAATTTATAACTGAGCAAAAATGAGTAACATTCGAATTCAACTTCTGGAAAGTTTACGTGGTTTCGCAAACTCCCAAATAACAAGCTCACACTGGAGGACAACCAGTGGTGGATACTAGGAGGCGAAAAGTGCGGTCGCTCCTCTTTTTGGCTATAATGAAAATCTTTTTTGGCAAGAACAAAGAAATGAATATGAAATGAATACGAAATGAATATGAAAAATCTTATGTTGAAAAGAATACTGGTGAACAAAACAAGACTTTACAATCAAAACGACAGCCTCACCCCCAACTCCCTCCAATATTTGGCAAATTTTCCGCCACTGAGGATGACCGAAAAAGACAATCTATGTTCAGTTGTTTTTATAAAGTATCCCACAGTAAATCCCCGCATATAAGAACCTGCAAAAATAAGAAACTGTAGGCTGCTTTTCCTGAAATTTGCACCTTGTAGTTAAGAACCTTTTTCAGTTTGATGTAAAATATGTTCTTATAGCAGGCGTACCAAGTTAATTTTGGATTGCCATTATTGAGCTCATTTTTCCCCAGTGGGCTGTTAAAGTTTAAATCTCCTCCCCTGCTGTTTGTAAGCGTAGAATTGGTTATCAGGTACAGTATAACTTTGCCAAATCTAATAATAGGGCTGAAACGACCTACGCAAGGCAGTCTTCGAATAAGAAAATGTCTGCCTTGAAATTAGTTTTAGTACCTTTATAACAAGAACCTATCTCAGCCTAGCGCTCAAAAAGTAAGTTCTCATAGGCGGAGATTTACTGTATTAGTCATGGTCATCGTTGGTTTACAATGTACTCATTTGGAATTTTCTTGAGCCCCTTCTCACTGACATTGCAGATACCGAGCATGGCAATCAAATGGCACCGTCTTTGCAGACACGGAGGTCAAGTACAAGGTTATTCGAGCTTCCAGGGGACATCTGACTTAGGAGACCATTGAGGATTGTGCTTCGTAGCGTTAAATTGGTAAACCCTTCTGAAGGTAGAATTTTGATAAAGGCAAGAATCAAATATAATGGTTTCATTTGTTAACCTGTTATTTTGTTAGAAGTTAGCTACGCATATACACTTTAGTCACTTATGTCGAAAAGAATACTTATATTCATGGAAAACGGACAAGTAAACTTAGAACTGCAATTCCTCATAGGGAATTTAAATAACTGCGCAAGTGTGTCATTTAAGAAGAAAAGGCTTCTGCATTCCGGCACATTCATCAATTTATGAGAGCATTCGCAGTCGGACCCTATCGTTTCAAAATTTAAATTGCTTTTAAATGAGACCCCTTCGGATTTATCACTATATTTCTAACCCGTTTTTGAAGATGTTATGAATGTTGTAGCCCACTTAGCATAGAACACAATTTGCTAAAATTAGTCAATGAGCTACGTACGTGCCACACGAGACCCGACATGATTTGATGGATGAAAATGTGATTGGCATGAAATAGGTGTACTTTTATAGTGGTTTAAGGTCTTTTGAGGCAGCATCGTTCTGTATGTTTTATAAATCAATCGCTCGGCAGAGGGGAAATTCAATTGCACACGTTAACATACTGCCTTGCCGAGAGATTTCTCTGTTTGATAGAAGGGATGCATTTTAGAAAAAGGATAAAGATACACGGAAATAGATACAGCGAGAGGATATAGAGAAAGGATTGCAAAGGGTGCATTTTGGAATAGAGTAAAATTGTCAGTGAGAGGTTAGAGGCCAAAAGCACGACGAAATTTTGGCACACTAAAACCGTTCGGACCTGTGTTCTCTTCAGTGTGTGATTATGGATAGGGCTAAAATATTTCAAGTCTTTGAAAAGGTGGGTGTAAAATTCTATGACAGTTTCCTTGGACTTGAATGGCTTGAAAGGAGCTAGTGGTACTTTTCTGTAAATCAGCCATGGGCATTTTTTGATATCTTGATTTTTTTTCAAAATGGTGGCTATTTAATTGTTTCTGAAAAATTCATGAAAAATTTTGAAAAAAAATTAAATCTTGGTAAATCCTAAACCAATAAAGGAAAAATGGTATAACCTTCAAGAAAGGCATAGTTCATTAACAGCTACAATATGGTGACAAGCCGAAATCTGCAGCTTTTCTGGTTAAGGATATATAAATTTGATGACGTCGTAGCCTCAAATTTGATAATTGCCGCCATTTTGAAACTAATCAAGATATCAATGAATTTCCACAGCAGACTTACAACAAAACACCCTAAGTTCCTTCCAAGCCTATCAATTAAAGAAAACTGTAACAGAATTTTACAAACATTTGAGGCCCATGTTCTGTGACTAACTTTTTGCCTCCAGCCTCTTTCTACTTATTGCATATGTTGTGTTCAGAATTTCTTTACTTTAATTGAAAGGTTCAATAGAATTATATTACTTTTTGTGACATTGCTTGTTTCGTTGCTCCATGTAAAGACTCTGTACACAATACGTTGTAGTTATAGAAATAGCTTATATTTGCAATCATTTTGTTAATGTTCAGCGTTATGTTAGATTTATCAAATCATTGAAAGCTGAGTCTTTTCCTTGCATTAACACCAAGTTATGACAAGCATTTGCCGTTTCAGTTCATCTGTCAGGTGAGTCAAAAAACCTACTTCTTCTTCTGGGTAAGTCAATAAAAACCCAGGGGGGTACTCATTGACTTTCAATACGGGTGGGTCCATGCCAATATTTGGGGTGCGAAATTTTATGTTCAATCAATATTTGGGGTCTTTGAATTACAACATGGACAAATATTGATTATTTGGGGTCAACAAATCTGAAGAAAGGAAGAATCGTGCAATTTGGCCCTGAAGTTGCGAATCATGAGATAAAGATCAAGAAGCTCAAATTGAAATCATTCAAAAACATGTCAGGGACCCCAGAAACTGATATCAATATTTGGGGTCTCCAAAACGATAGACTCAATATTTGGGGTCCCCAAAACATCAGGCTTGATATTTAGGGGTCAGCAAAGAAATAGTGGCATGGACCCCCCTCCCGTACTGAGAGTTAGGGAGTACCCCCCCTGGGAATAAAAAGTCCTGCCGTTTGGAAAAATGCTGTTCCCTGAAGATCGAGGCAATGATATTGAAAACTGTCTTTTTTCTTGGCCGACATGTTCAATTAGGCTCAGTAACTTACCCAGCTTTAATCGGCCATTCCTTCCTGTGGATATGGGATACTTTCTGCTGAAAATGCCCCTTTCGAAAACCTGCAAGACGAATGAAAACGACAAACAAAACTTCCTTGGCTTTCCTCTTTTCATAACTATAATGACACTTGCATGCATTCATGCATTTTGTCCTCTTCGCAAAATGGAATCCCCCTGAATATGTGACTCATACTATGGGAGAGACTCGTTCATCCTCCCAAGAGGATAGCACGTGCGAAAGAGTGCTCAAATCATTGCTGTCAGGCAAACATATTTGGGAAAGTTGGCTCGTGATTTTAACACGTTTTATTGAGGATTCTCGAAGGGACTTGCTGCAGAAAGAACTCAAAGGGACGTTCTGGAGTGTGGAATTTGAGGCAGGAAAAATTTTGAAAATAATACAACATGTTGGCTATTCAATGAGACATTGCAAAATATAATTGAGGGAGCATTAGCCTTTCAAACGCCGGGCGTTTTCTTTTTTACTCACCCGGTACTTGTACTGCTTTGAAAATTTTGGAAATAAATCGAGCGGCCCAGTCTTAAACGCTTCTTGGTTTGATCTATCGATGAAATTCCAACTTAAATGGACAGGCCAAGTTTTGTTTTCCTTGCTTTTAATTGGGTATTGCAAAGAGTGGCATAACGGCTCTAGGTCACGTCACATTTGTGGGGATCAAAACTGTTACTTAGTATCTTGGTAAGTCAGAAACAAAATAAACTACGTAGATTCGAAGATCATAGATCTTATTTTAATTCAGAGTTTCCTGTAGCCCGTGATTTCAACATGGATATCAGTTGTCAAATTTCAGAACAATTTATGAGAAATTTTTCAAATTAGAAAGAAGATCTGTGTCATGATGTCCTAAAAGGGGGAAGGTCGAATTTATGCGTTTTCAGGTGTAAAAACGCAAAATCTTTGGATATTTGTATTCTGTTACCTTGACAAAGTTTACAAATTCGGTACAGAGCTGTAAACACTTACTACCACCATTGCTCAGCTTATGTTTGTATCATATACCTTACCCTGCAGCCCCAGGGGGCTACTTAGTATATTTGTCCGACGGGGATGTGCTATTTTTCAAGGCATCGTTTTCACCATTTTTTTTCTTCTACAGGATATAAAAATAAGGCAATTGTTCCAACGCAGATTGTCAAAACATGTCACAAGGGGACATTTTATTAGATCGGGTTGTTTTTCGGTCAAATTTTCATGTTTTGGAGTATACTTTTCACCAATTTTTTCTTGATCGGTTATGATTTGGAGCGAAACATTCTGGAGCAGGGTGAAAAAGTTTTCGTGGGCACAGTCCCGTACAAATCTAAGTCAAGTACTCTACTAGGGCAACCCCCCCCCCCCCTCCCTGCAAAGCCTACTTGTTAGCAGAGGATCTATTCAATTGACCGATGTATTGATTCATGTAACCTGGATGAGGAACTTTGATCGACATTGTTCCTTTTTGGTTAGTTGTCCCTTTGTTTTCCCAATTTGCTTCCGTTTTCTCTGTCTTTTCATCGACGGCAGATTTGACAATGTTGGAGCATCTTGCATTCTTTCCGCAATGAAATATTTCCCTTTGCAAAGTCAGCTCATCTTTTTTGGGGACTGTTTGGCATTCCTGCTTTCTTCGTGGTGAAAAACGCTCCTTGTGTAGTTAACTGGCACTTCAGTGGCTCAAAAAGGCTCTGGGACAAAATCAGGGGCCCAAATAGTCTCAATTTCTTTCTTTCCATTTTAAATTTTTTCTCAAAAACATACTAAACTTCTCCGCTGTTGTCAAACGATTCTGCTCAATTACTACCTCTGTGCTGATGTTTTCGCAGCGGCCAGTTTTGATTAGTCAAAAGTCAAAGGCACCATGCTGGTGAATCGCTAATAATGGATGGATCATTTTTATTTTCATGAAACAAAGTGTTTTTTCTCGTTTTGACGCGGTTATTGAATAAAGTCAATTCTATTTACCAGCTATTATTCTTTTCAAAGGAACCTAATTTCGTGCAAAATTAATTAAGAACCCTACATCACTGGTAAAAAATGCTCAATGTTGTAAAACGAACTGCAAACAACGTTGACCAAGCATATGAAATAGATTTATTTGTGGATCAAAGCACCTAATACATTGTGTACAATAAATTAGCCACCCTTCAACAGTAAAAGAACTCTTTAATAGGATTAACTCGTTAGAAACATAAGTTTAGCTGAGTAAACTAGATAAATTAGGAAATCTTCATCAACTGCAAAAGGGCAAATTCTTGTAATGAAATTAATAAAATCCCTCACTCAAGGAATCTGCAATGGGTCCTTTGCAGAAGCCGATCTAAACACCGTAACGAATCACCTCTGAGGGACCATTCTCCTCTGATAATGATTTATGAAAACAAATTGATGTTAAAACTAACTACCAACGTTTTCATACGCCCTAGAGAAGCATAGCTTATCGAGTCTAGGGTGCTTACAATGATAGCAAAACCTAACAACAGCAATCTAAAACATTAACTACAAGTACCATATGATTAGAATGTAACGTGGTTAAATGCAATGAAAATTACTTGAAATACAACAGCGGTTAGATATGAAAAAAAGTAATTAAATGAATTGTAATTATGCAATAGAATTAATAACGATAATGATCGAAAAAGGGAACGAAGTATCCTGTATACTGCAAGCCTATTTGATACTCTTTAGCTTTAAGCTTAACGATAATGAGGGGGCCATAGATTGTCGAAAAAGGGAACGAAGTTATATTTCTATCCTGTAGCTACAGTGAACCAGAACATGAAATTAAATAAAGGTAGGAGCCTATTTGATACTCTTTCAGAGCTTTAAGATAGCTTAAATGCCTGTATCTTTCTCAAATGAGGGGGCTGGGAATTCCACAATTTTGCTCCTTTTACAGAGATGGCACAATTACCAAATCGAGTTTTGGTTTTGGCACTTGGAAAAGATCATTGTGTCTCGTCTCGTAGTTATGTAAGCTTGATCTCGTTTGAAAGAGATTTTGGAAGACTGCTGGTAGTTTGTTTATCTTTGTTATTTACATACATATGCATCAATTTCAGGATTTTATGTTCATATTGGTCAGAGATTTTTAAAACTTGGAAATCTTTATGTATTTCATTGGTAGAGGCAAGCCTCCTTTTGTATTGCAGGATTTTCAAAACTCTGTTTTGGTGTACTTGGCTACGCTGAATTAACTTTTTGGTTGCATCGCCATAAATTTCGATAGCGTAATCTATACGGAGTGCCAAAAGCAAAAAATTCATATTTTTTTGGTGAAATTATATTTTCATTGCTATGCACATATAAACGTTGCAAATGTTCAATTTCAATTGCTTATTGGATTATATTTACATTGCTTGTCTATATTTTTATTGCAGCCTCATGTTTCCATTGCAAGCCTATATTTTTATTGCATGCACATATTCGTATTGCAAACCTATCTTTACATTGCAAGCGCATATTTTCAAAATTAGCGCATATTTTCATTGTTAGCAATGGTTGTGACGTAGCTGGAGATCTGTTGAATTAGCGATGTCGTTTTCATATATGGTAAAAAGTAATGGTCCCAAAACAGAGCCCTGTAGGATACCAATGCTAATAGAGCTCAGTGTAGAGCAATTCCCATTTACAGAAGTAAATTGTTTCCTATTGAGTAGGTAACTAGAAAACCATTTAATAACTATCCCACGAAAGCCATAATGCTTGAGCTTTTTCAGACGGATTTTGTGGTCAATCGTATCAAAAGCCTTTTTGAGGTCGAGAAAGACACCTAAGACGAATTTTCCTTCGTCAAGGCTTTTGTACATCTCATTTAAGGCTTCGATAAGTGCCATCACAGTTGAATGGTTTTCTCTGAAACCAAATTGTAGTTTGTATAAGACGTTATGCTTCTTTAGAAATGCTAGCATTCTTTTGCACATTAATCTCTCAAAGATTTTCTCAAAGCACGAAAGTAGAGAGATCGGGAGATAATTATCTACGTTACTTCAATCTCCTTTTTTGAAAACAGGAATTACTTTTGCAATCTTCCAAATGTCTGGAAAAACCCCAGTTTCGAAAGACATATAGTTTCACCTTCCACTGCACCACTCAAGCTTTGAGCAACGATCCAATCTCAACTGCACGCAATCTGAACGGAGTGAATCCTCTCATGCACCATTATCATCAAATTAAGGTCAACTCGACCTTTTAATGCAATCCCTGCCACAATAATTAAGGGTGATTTTAACTTGTATTTATTAACTATGTATCATGTAAATTGTATTGTATTTATTTTTATTTTAATGTGTTTTAAACTTAGTAACTCTTTACCTTTGTGGCAAATTAAACATACGTACATACATTCTGATTCGTGGAGGCATTTTATCAGTTATGGTAGAAGTTACGCAGAACGCAGCCAATGACTTGAATCCAGAGCTTTCTGCACGGAAATGGAGGGGGGGGCTAGGGCTTTCAAGCCATACTAGGATAAAAAGGTGAGATAATTCTAAGTGTTCATCTATTCCACTGAATTGCAAAAACAAGGCATAAAATGGGTCCAGACTAACTCATACCACCTTGATGTAACATGATCTGCCATGCTAGATTCACTCCGTTCAGACTGCGTGCAGTTGAGATTAGATCGTTGCTCAAAGCTTGAGTGGCGCAGTGGAACGTTGGAGAAACTTTTGACAAGAAGACCCCGGGTTCGATCCCAGGCAGGGGCACATTTTGATTCTCCAATTGTGGTAGCCCACTCGCGATAAATATAGCCCACATGCAGATTCATCAAAGAAATTTCATTAGACGATTACGCTAAAGATGGCGGCGAGGAATTTTTTACAAAGATGCATCGCATTCTAAAAACGAATCCTCGACGATTCTACAGGAATTCGATTAAAGACCGCAATGCATCTTGGTGAAAAGTTCCTTGCCGCATCTTTAGCGTGATTGTCTGTTGTAGCATAGGCTCCAAATCTTTAACTCAGGGTAAAAAGGTGGGTGTAAAATTCAATGACTTATTTCTTCTGATTGAATGGCTTGAAAGAAACTTTAGATACTTATCTAAAATTCTACCGTTGGACTCCCAGAAATTTTGAATATTTTTCGAAACTACTTAGCGTATCTTACATTTCAACTGATTTGAGGATGTGACGTCATCAAATTTCTAAATCATAAGCCAGATGAGTGACAGACTTTTGCTTGATACCATGGTGTAGGCATTCATGAACTATGGTTTTCTTCGAAATTACTTCATGTTGTGTCAAACGATTCAGAAATTACGATGGTTTTAAGTTTTTTCGAAAATTTTTCTTGAATTCTTCAAAAAGACAAAAATCACTCTAATTCTGGAAATATTGAAGATTTCAGAAAATTCCAACGGTAGAATTATAGAGATCTTTAGTTTCTTTAAAGTCATTCAGTTCAAAGACATATAGGTCACTCAATTTTACACCAGCCTTTTTAAAGATTTGAAACCTATGCTGTCTGTTGTAGCTTTGTCCTTAGAGTCTGCCTTTGCGAGAATTGGACCATGTGCAATTTATATCTCTGCTTGTGTCGCATATTACCAAAGTATTTCTCGTAGATTGAAATAATTGATTCTATAGAATGAAGAAATTTTGCACACTGCTGCGCAACATGTGTAGTGCAAAGACAGCTCAATGCCTTCACTCATGTTATAACTTGTAAGATTTTCAAGGTTCCATTTGTCATCTTCTCTAAAATACTTGAAGTGCGAAGTTTTCTAGCATGTCTACATCAGAAGTTGAGAATTGCCTGTGAGTTCAGTGGAAAAGCAAAATTTCCTGCGGACAATGTCCGAGCGGCCGAAGACATTCTGACGCTCTGATGATGATGATGATGATGATGATGATGATGATGATGATGATGATGATGATGATGATGATGATGATGATGATGATGATGATGATGATGATGATGATGATGATGATGATGATGACGACGATAATGATGATGATGATGATGATGATGATGATGATGAATTTCTTAGCACAAGGCAAAATGCAAAATGCTTCTCTTTCAAATTAAGACATCATTAGATAAATCTGCGCATTAACTTAACTTCCTCATTTTGAAAATTTTTATTCCCACTATTCTATGGCAGTCCCTCAGTCCAGATAAGATCGATCTACCAATCTACCAACCTTTATATAATCGCAGTGCATCATGCTATATATCGGTTATTTAAGCTAATGCCTCATTTCTAAAAATTATTCATATTACCTGTGACTTATGATGAGATATACTTTTAAACACAGTCAAAAGTAATATCCATAAACTTCAACTTCACAAAGTGTGAGTGCTTCAGCGATTGCTGACTCTATGTAGACGAACTGCCCAGCCAGTGATCTGTCACATTTGAAATCAACAGTGATGCCAGTTGCAATGCCAACATTCTCTCTGCAAGCAGGATTCTGATTCTGCTTATCTTCAAATCCAACTCGGATCGTAAAATTTCTCAACCTATAAAAACAATCATCTCCTCTGTTTGTGATTATGACGTTGTATATCATCGCTCTTTGGCCGATATCAGCTCTCCACCATGGGGGACTGGCATCCTCTTCCATGGTATGAGTACAAGTGCCTTTATAATAGTTATCAGTTCTGTTCCCATCAACAGCCAAGGAACTCACACCACCATATTTAGTTGTGGATTGAGATGTTGCTTTGCCTTTTGAAATCAGAAGCCACTCTGAAATAAAAACAAATCCATTGTGACAACAAACGAATGTCGCTTCCAAGGTTAGTGTAGAACTCATGACCAATTGCTTTGAGTGGAATGGTTTCAAAGACAGTTAATTTTTTTCGTTGTAAGTCTACCTTTGGAATTTTCTTAAATTTTCAATATTTTTAGAATTAGAGTGCTTTTAAGGAATTCAAGAAATAATTCTGAATGAACATAGAATTATCGAAATTTCTAAAGTTGTTGAGGAATCACTGGGAGGGATGTTGTCAAGAAAGACAATAGATGTCTACAATATGGCATCAAGGAAAATTATTTCACTCTTCTGGTTTAAATTTTAGAAATTCGATGATGTCATGCCCTCGAATGAGTTGAAATACGTAATACCCTGTAATTTAAAAAACAGAAGATTTCTGAAGAGGCCAACGACATAATTATTGAAAACGACCTAAAGTTCCTTTAACGCCAGCGGTTTCTGTGATATGATATACTTAAAAAGAACAGAGGAGGTGTGAATAATGAGGCATCGGATGGCAGTAATTGGGTCGTATCGGCAAATTATATTTCATAACAAGCAAACAAGGAATTACAATTCCTTTTGATTTAATTGTATGCTACATTGTTATGAAGAATGCTTGACTTTGAATGGAAGTTATTTGCAGAGTCATGTTTGGTAATTAACAGTTTGGACTCTCGACTTTCAAGAAGCAATGGTTCATTAGATGGGATTTTGTTGTTTTCACAGGTTGAATTGTTGCTACTAATCTGCCACCATTCTTTTATGACGGCTTCTTGATATTCTTCTTACTATGATATGTAATTGAGCAGTAAATGTTTGTGTTGTCATTTTTGCAATGACACTTTTCTTTTGGTTTTGAGAATTCGAGTAGCGTCGCCCATTATGGCCGTTCGCCCATTATGGACGGCTAGCAAGAGAAATTAAATTACAGGGGACTGACGTCTAGTAATAAAATTGCAATTGAGTGAAAATTCTTTGCTGACATCTGTTTCATCATGATTTTACCCTCACTGAAGTTTCATTTCGTTTGCATTGAAACCCGACGAGATGGTTTCTGCATATCTCTAATTGATTCTTTCAAGTATTATAAATTTCATGATTCTATTTACATTCCTTCCTTCTTTTTCGTTCGCTCGGCACCTTGCGGTTTGAGATCTTTCAAATATACTTTGATTTTTCAGAAGTTCTGTCTCTTGAGAGAAAATCTACAATGAAACCAAAGCAAAGTGACTTCTGATTCAGATTTAAGGTTATGAACTCTGAGTGCTGCTAATTGTTAGTTTTGTCGCCCATTATGCCCATCAATTTACCAGAGAAGTTTCCAATCGCTTTAAAATATTAAAATGCAACATTTGTTTTAGAAAAAATACCAATTTTGGTTAAAATCTTACTCAATGACTTGAAAAATCACAGAAAACGCAAAAAACACAGCATAATATCAAATCTATTTTCATTTTAGAAACTATGCCAAATCTCATCCATCCATGCACAAGAGATAAGGCAGGATTTAGAACAACTCGACGCATGTATTTCAATTGCCAAAACTCGAAGTTTAGGTTAATTCTTATTGATTGTTTGGGTTCAAAGTACCAATTGATAAACAAAGAACAGTAACTAAAGCTGTTTTTCTTATTAAGACTTGTTACCGGAGAGTAGTGTTCATTGTTTCTCATGTGGCCATAATGGGCGACGCTAGAAGAAAACGACGTTACAAAATGATTCTGACGATGATGATGAATCTATTGCTGCTGCGGAATCTTAAATCTTATTTGACTCGCTTGATAACTTTCATCTGTTTTATGGTTTCACTCATTGGTGACGAGAAGGAAAACTGCGTAAAATCATTCAAAAGATTGAGGATAGAAGATAGAAGATAGAGGAACGTAAAATAACATAATTTTCGCAACTTTTTTGGGTTTTTGGTATGATAAAAAATTGGTTTTTTTTTTTTATATTTTCTTGCGCGTTTATTATTATCAAGTGGGCCTCTGGGATCTTTTTGCGCAGATTTCTGCTTCGCATAGGTTGAGCAGCGATATGTTAACCTTCTCCAAATTTTATCAAGTTTGAACTTATCTGAAAGAATTTTTGACTAAAATTCGTAAATTTCTGAAATTTCCTTTTTTATCCTACTTTTTTTGAAGTTATTTTTCGTTGCTCAGTCTCTGCGAAGGGATTGCTTCGTGACAGGATCTCTTTGCCAGCACAAATATTAGGGGTTTCAGGGTTGTGTTCTTTCCCTCGTTTTCAATATTTGGTTAGGATTCCCATTTTATGTTCTCCATGAAAAGTTCTATTTTTATATATCCCAAACATCCAAATACTTTGAAGCCAATGTTTTTCGACGAACCATTTGTTTACAAACTTGAATATCACAATAGTTCCAAAAGCCCCTCCCAAATGAATGCCCTCTTTTGAAAGAAATTACTACCTTTTTGTTCCGAATTTTTCACAACGACAAAGAACTTGGTGCCTTGATAATTTCATGGAAACAGCAAACTTGTGCATCCTAACATCTTTCATTGTTTTTTTTTTTTATTAATGTTTCATTATTTTCGTCATATTTATTCCTTGATTGTTTTCATTTGGCTCATGTGTTTTTGCTGTATTGTTGAAGAGTTTTCTTTTTGTTTGGTACATATTTTGTTATTTTACTTATTTATACATATTTTGTTATTTTTTTTAGAATGGGCGAATGGTGGGTGCATTGTGGCTTATTGTCCCCTAGGACCAGCGGGAAGGCTTCTTTTTGATGATGCCGGTTGAAATCAATCAATGGCGGGCAACAATAGGGTGTTTCCGTGTATCCATTCAAATATCGTCTCCCCTGAGCAAAAGTGTTCGGCCGTTCTGTGTTCTTGTTCACATCCTCAAGCTTTACTGGATATGTTGTTGTTTTATCGTTTATCGCAGTTTCAATCATCGTTCTGCCATTGGCACTAATGATACATTTTCTTGCAGTGCACTCTGTGGCAACACAGCTACGTCTGATACCTTTATTTGCCCGCATACATCGCCTTGCGAAGATAGTAATTTACACGACTGTTGAGCTTTTCAAGCGTATTCCCCGCCTTATTATTGGTCTTATTCACTGCAAGCGCTTAGCTGTCAAGCAATTTATTTTTCTGTATGCGTATTTTTACATTGGGTGCATAACTTGCTATACATTTCATACGCAATGGTTGGTTTACAGAACGATATTGCTTAGTGGTGATGTAGAAACAAACCCTGGTCCCGAAACACTGGATTTTTGTACATGGAATTTAAATAGCATCACTGCGCATGACTTTCTACGAGTCTCTCTTATAGAGGCTTACAACTCAGTGTATAACTATGACCTAATTGGTATCGTTGAAACTCACCTTGACAGCACCACTGAGAACGATAGGCTTGCGCTAGATGGCTACTCGTTTATCAAAAGTAACCATCCTCAAAATGTGAAAAGGGGTGGCGTTGGGCTTTATGTAAAAGATTCCCTTGCTTCAAAAAATCGTTCTGATTTAGTAACTCTCCCTGAATGCGTTGTTTCTGAGATTCATGTGGGCAGGAAAAAGTATTTTTTCGCCGTGATTTATCGAAGTCCAAGCCAAGATCAGACCGAGTTTGATAACTTCATAATTAACTTTGAATTATTACTATCCAAGATATATGCTGAAAATCCTTTCTGCGTTGTGATCACCGGTGATTTCAACTGTCGTTCAACTCAATGGTGGGCAAATGATATTGAAAATAATGAGGGGAAATTACTTGAGCCCCTTGCTTCTGAACTTGGTCTTCATCAATTAATCTCAGAACCAACTCATTTAATGGGCGATTCTAAATCTTGTATTGACTTAATTTTTACGAATCAGCCAAACCTCTTTATTGAATCTGGTGTTCATCCATCCTTACATGAACAGTGTCATCATCAAATTGTCCATGGAAAACTATCAGTTTCAAACATAACATCACCTCCTTACACTCGCAGGATTTGGTACTATGACAAGGCTGACTTTATGGCCATCATGAAAAGTATTGAAATGTTTAATTGGAAAGAGCATCTCGATAATATACCATGCCCTAATGAGCAGGTCAAATTGCTCAATGAAGTACTTTTGAACATTTATTCCAACTTCATTCCTAACAAAGTTAAAACGATTAGACCTCGCCAAGCACCCTGGATAACGCAAACAGTTAAAAATTTTCTTAGGAGAAAGAATCATGCTTACAAAAGCTTTGTGAGAAATGGTCAACCAGACGACAAGCTTGAGGGGATTCAAAATATGATATCTGAAGGTTCAAGGATGATTGAGGAGACAAAACAGAATTATTTCCTTAAGGCAGGGAAAACTTTAGCCAGCCCTGGAACCCCTAGCAAAACGTATTGGTACTTGCTCAATACTGTTCTAAACAAGGCCAAAATTCCGATAATACCACCGCTCCTAGACAATGGGCTATTTGTGACTGATTTTACTGAAAAGGCACAATTATTCAACGATTATTTCATACTTCAGTGTACGACGATCGACACAGGCAGTGCAATTCCAGAACATATCCCAGTAACTTCTACTTTGATAAATACCTTTGCAACCTCCGAAGAAAAGATACTACAAATAATACGGTCCCTTAATCCTAACAAAGCACATGGCTGGGATGAAATATCTGTAAGAATGATCAAGCTGAGTGATGCTGCATTAGTCGCTCCATTAAAGATAATATTCACAAATTGCCTGAGGAGTGGTATATTTCCCCAAATATGGAAGCATGCTAATGTAGTGCCTGTTCACAAGAAGAACGAGAAAAATTTGAAGGGAAACTACCGTCCAATTTCGCTGCTTCCAATCTTTGGGAAAATACTTGAAAAACTCATCTACGACTCTCTTTATTCACATCTTGTTTCATCTGATTTACTCAACCCAAATCAGTCAGGTTTTCGTCCAGGTGACTCAACAGTCAACCAGCTAATATCTATAACGCACACAATTTTTAAAGCATTTGACTGTAATCCTCCTCTTGATGTTCGTTCTGTGTATCTTGATATCTCCAAGGCATTTGACAGAGTATGGCATGATGGGCTGATTTATAAGCTAAAGCGATGTGGCGTTTCTGGAAGTCTTCTTTCTCTTGTTAAGAGTTTTCTTAAGGATAGAAAGCAGCGAACTGTTTTGAATGGGCAGAATTCTTCTTGGGGAGATATTTCGGCAGGAGTACCACAGGGCTCTATTCTAGGACCTTTATTTTTCCTAGTATATATAAATGACCTTACTGAACATTTGAGGTGCAATGTTAAGCTTTTCGCTGATGATACGTCATTATTTACGGTCGTTCAAGATTCTAATTCAGCTGCCAGTGACATGAACCACGATCTGGAGTTGATAAGTCAATGGGCTCATGATTGGAGGATGTCGTTTAATCCTGATCCGCAAAAACAAGCTGTGGAACTAATATTTTCAAGGAAAAAAAATGAACTTGATCATCCAGAAATTCTCTTTAATAACATACCGGTAATGAAAGTAGATGAACATAAACATTTAGGAATTATACTAGATGCAAAGTTGTCTTTCTCTGCCCATATCAAATCAGCTATCTCCAAAACGAGAAAGGGTATTGGCTTGCTGAAATATCTCTCCAAATATCTGCCCAGGCATACCCTAAACGAGCTATATAAGCTCTGTGCGACCACATCTCGACTATGGGGATGTTATTTACCATATTCCAGCAAAAGTATGCGAGTTCAGTGGTAGCGTCATTTTACCGAGCTTGATGGAAAAATTAGAGTCTGTTCAGTATTCTGCTGCGCGAGCTATTACAGGAACTTGGAGAGGAACATTTCGAGAAAAGTTGTACTCGGAGCTTGGCTGGGAATCACTGAGCTGCCGAAGATGGAGCAGACGCCTCACTTTGCTTTACAAGATCATTAATAATAATTTTTTACACGTGTCGTGAGATGAAACGGACGTGAATATTGTCGCTCCTCACTTGGAGAGCAATAATTGAGTCTGTTATCATTTTTAATACTTTTAGTAAACTTCAGTTCAGTTATGCATTAAGCAAACGTTCTGGTAACCAATTATTGTCACTAAAGGAACGTAATTATGGGCGAAGAAATTATGAAAATGGTTCGTGAAATGATGAGCGTGCAGGAGGCCTCGTTCGTGGCTTCGTTCAAAATCATGTTTGAGGATGTAAAAAATGAGATTAAATCCTTGAGAACAGAGTTAAATGACTTGCGTAAAAGCCTGGAATTCAGTCAAGCTGATATTGAGAAAGTAGAGGGTGAAATCAAAGCCTTGGAAACAAACGTTGACAAGTCAAAATTGACAATTCAGCAACACGATGTAGACATCGAGGCAGTCCAAGATGGCGTCGAATATATCGAAAACCAGTCCCGTAGGAACAACATCAAGTTAGTTGGCCTTGATGAAGGGGATGAGGAAAGATCATGGTCTGACACCGAAGAAGTCTTCAAACAGTGCATTAAAGAGAAACTCGGAATTGAGGAAGAGATTGTAATTGAGAGGGCACACCGTGTTGGTAATAAACGTGATGATGTTGGGAAAACACGTCAGGATGGCTCAGTAATCAAACCACGCCCAATCATTGCCAAACTCCAATCGTGGAAGCAAAAAGAGCATGTGATCAGCGAAGCGAGAAAGAAGAAGCCTGATGGTGTTGCATTTTTCCAAGATCTTGCTGCTAGAACTCCCGGGGGGGGTACTTGACCAGGTTTTGGTCGGGGACGTGCCATCGAAGCTTCAAAAACATACCCGTTCCTTATACCAATTTTGCGAAAAAGTATACCCGACTTTATACCAATTTTGCGAAAAAGTATACCCGACCTTATACCCAATTTTCCGAAAAAGTATACCAAAATCGTTCTTTAAACCAAAATTGCGAAAATCGATACCGTTCCTTATACCAAAATCGTGAAAATCGATACCGTTGCTTATACCAAAATCGTGAAAATCGATACCCTTCCCGATGGCACGTCCCCGTACCCAAAATATGTGAAGTACCCCCCCCGGGCTAGAACTTTGGAAAGAAGGAGGAATCAAATTCCAGCTTTATTGGAGGCAAGGCAGCGGGGTAAGCTTGCGTTTTTCGTGATGGATAGGCTCGTTGTCAAAGACAGGCCTCCAGGATCGCAATTTGGACATCAACGCAGAAGAAGACATGAGAATTCAAATGCAACAGGAAATAACGATGAATCAGAAACTGAGGTCTCGTTTGGTTAACAACGTTAAATCTCTCTATGATGACAATTTGTCAAAATTCTTGACAACCTTGAGTTTACTTTTTTACATTTCAGTTTCATCATGTGGTATAATCTAATTTTTTTTTTAGGCCCATGAACCCTCCACAACAACCTTGTGGCATTTGCCACAAAAATATTCCAGATCATTACAAATCAGTTTTTTGTAACAACTGCAATCTTTGGGTCCATATCAAATGCAATAACATTTCTAATTCTGAATATATAGAACTTCAAAAAGAAGCTGACAATGTGCCTTGGTTTTGTCTGAAATGTACAAAGGTCATGTTTCCTTTTGGTCAATTAGATAAGGATGAACTTTCAAACCTGTATGAATTCGATTTTCCATCTTTTGTTGATTCATTGCCATCTTTTGAAATAACTTCTGGTCTCACAAACTTGCCTAACTTAGAAGACTACGATGTTGATGAACATTTACCTGCTAATGTCAACTCAAGTTATCATACTCTCCAAGACTTATCTACTCTTAATACTTCAGAAAATGATTTTTCCTTATTTCATATGAATATCAGAAGTCATTCTCTTCATCATGACGAGCTTGTCTCCATTTTCGCTAGTCTGAAAATTAACTTTGATGTTATTGGTCTCTCTGAAACTTGGAATTCATTTGAGAATCCTATAAATATGAATGTTGAAATTCCTGGTTATAGTTATTTTCCATACAGATCACAGAGTCAAAATGGTGGTGTTGCACTTTATGTGAAAGCAGGTCTTTTTCCTATTCCTAGAACAGACCTACGAAAAGATAGCGCTGATTTCGAATCAGTCTGGATTGAAGTTGAAAACAAAAATGGTAAAAATTATTTGTTTTGTTGTGTCTATCGTCATCCAAACTCATCTATTGAAACCTTCAGTGATTATCTACAAGAAATTTTATCCAGTCCATCTGTGTGTAATAAACAGGTTTTTGTTCTTGGAGATTTTAATATCAACCTTCTAAATTATAACTCTAACACACCTACTACAAACTTTGTTAACTTCCTCTTCTCAAAGCAATTTCTTCCTTACATAATTCATCCCACTCGAGTGTCTGGAAATTCTTCCACGCTTATTGACAATATCTTTTCTAACATCACAAACAATGAAACCTTAAGTGGTAACATTACAACTCAAATAACAGATCATTTCCCTCAATTTCTAATTGTCAAGCAGGCTGGCATCACATATAAGAATTTATCATATTTCCAACATGATTTCTCCAACCTCAATGCTGAAAATCTCCTGAATGATTTTGCAAGTCTTGACCTAAACTACCTGAATGACAGTGCTCTAGACGTCAACACTAAATTCAATAGGTTCCTATCCAGCCTTGATACTTTAGTTAAAAGTCATGCTCCTCTCAAGAAACTTTCAAAGAGAGATATAAAGTTTAGGAATAAACCATGGATTAATGGTAAAATACAAAAAATGATGCGCATCAGGGATAGGTTGCTGGGTAAGCTCAAAAGGAATAATGATGTTTCGCTTAAAGATCTGTACAAAAAGTTTAGAAATCGGGTTTCTGAATCCTTGAAACAGAACATTTACGCCTGCGTAAATGTGTTTTAACGACAAGGTGACGCACAAGGTGAAATACTTCCTATTAGTTCCCAGTCCTTCAGCAACTTTAAAGCGTGCAAGAAATCAAATTATCATTGCCTTGCAAATTCTCAAATGGGATGGATTTTTCAAACGAATTGTTGAATCCGACAAGTAATACTCCATGGTATCGCGATGAAGTGTATGGAACGATTCTATGTGGATTGGTTATGGCTGGAGCATCTATTATTGCATCACGTCGAGGGCCTAAATAATGCCAACACAGTAGAAGACGAGATGAAGATTCGTACGACTCCGAGTTCTTTAGCAAAATGGTCAGTTTGCACTGTCCGTTACCAGTTTAACTACAAGAAAAGAACAGCTCTGAAGGCAGGTCATTTTTATAACAAATCTAAAAACAGTCTTCTGGTGATGCTGATGGGCAAACCAAGCCAGAGTTGTCGAGTGCTGAAATGAATATGTATCTCTCTATATTTTAGAGTGATCCCTCTTTGGCTAACTGGTAAGAATACTCTTGACAGATATTGAATGGGGCTGAATATTCAAAATTTGGGTTTGCAGCAGATTGTTCGAACTTCCCTTCAGTGGGGAGCCAATTTATATATATCGCAAAAATCTTTGATTCCAATAATGTGATGTGTGCCCTATTTTGATTCAAACAGAACCTGTAACATTTGAGCTGGTTGATGGAAACCAAGCACTACTGCATTCAGAGTCAAAATGGAGCTAGATTCGTGCTTTGCTATATTACCAATGAAGAGAGAAGTCTGGGAAAGTTGCTTCTGATAGAGGAACCTCAGACTGCCATTGATTTTATCCTGGTCCTGGTAGTACCATTTAATTCACCAGGGATGTTTTCTTCAAGAACACAGCCTAGATATATCCCTGTGGTGCATTGTTTAAGTTAATTGTCACCTCTTCTGATGTCCAGTGTTATGACCGACTCTTTATTTGCCCCGCCAAGAAGTATATAATCTGTTTTGACCTCTCCAGAGTGAATGCGCAGTTTTGTTTGCAACAAACCAATCAGAAAGGAAATTAAGAAATTTTGATTTCTGTTGCTGTCCTATTTCATTGTCCTTGTTATCACTGTATACAAGTCAACTCAACTGCATCCAGGTGAAACATGCGAAAAGTCTGTTATCTGCGAAATGGCCTATATAAATAAACTTGTAATCTGACATTTTGTTTACTACCAAAGAAGCAGAATAAGATTAACCAGTCTGGATCAGGCAACCGGGAATGGGAGGCAATACAGATCTGGAATTACATAGCTCCAACCCAACTCATTGAAATAAGTACAGAATGGGTTTTGGCATAACCATATCTCAGGAAATAGAATCAATAAGAAACATTTGTAGGTCAAAAGTCCATTTATATCCATTGCTTTACATGTCCTCCATTCCTGCCACCCATGCAAGTCCTTAAAAGAAAAGGAAATCCTAACTAGCAAGTCCATCATGGCAAACAAAACTAAGCTGAATCAAGGCTTGAATCTTTCAAATTGGACGCACTTCAAACTAAACTCTTTCTTGTCAGGCCTAACCACTTCTATTTCAGGGTTAATAATTTTATTACAGCCCTTGGCAAGGTCCTAGTTTGTCAGCAATCTTGTCTATTACACAAGGAACCCATGTACAGCCCCGATATCAGCTAAGTTACCATGTCACATACATTTCATAGCTAATCTTGTGCAAAATACAACAAACAAGATCCGCTAGGAGGTGCCTCTGAAACAAACAAAAGCATAAGCTTAAAAGCAAGTGTGCAAAGATAAATAGGCTCCTCTATAAACGGAACAAAGAAATAACTCAGACACACCATTGTTTCTTAGCAAGATAAAAATCTTATTCTTAGGCTACCCTTTGTTGTCATTTGTGCAACTTCGATTTGAATGGGGTATTTTTGATTTTCTGCTCTCTTCCAATGCAACCCTGTAATACTCCCAAGTAGGGAGAAAAGAAACCAACCAACTCAGTTTTTTATAACAAATAGTATTTAGGAGCATTCAAATGCTGGAGATTCCAGTACAACGCTGCACATCGGAAAACTGGGCAGGGTGGTAGTCTTTGGGCGTATCTTGGCGGTATGGCCACCATACAAGAATGGTGGCAGATTAGTAATAACAATCCAACCTGTGAAAACAACAAAGTCCCATCTAATCAACCATTTCACCTTGAAAGTCCAGAGTCCAAACTGTTAATTATCAAACATGGCTCTGCAAATAACTGTCATTCAAAGTCAAGCATTCTTCAGAACAATGAATCCTATTTGTAGCATACAATTAAATCAAAAGGAATTGTAATTCCTTATTTATTTGCTTGTTATGAAATATAATTAGCCGATACGACCCAATTACTGCCATCCAATGCCTCGTTATTCACACCTCCTCTATTCTAGTTAGGTATATCATATCACAGGAACCGCTGGCGTTAACAGAACATTTACGCCTGCGTAAATGTGTTTTAACGACAAGGTGACGCACAAGGTGAAATACTTCCTATTAGTTCCCAGTCCTTCAGCAACTTTAAAGCGTGCAAGAAATCAAATTATCATTGCCTTGCAAATTCTCAAATGGGATGGATTTTTCAAACCCCATTCCCTCCCTCCCTCTTATATATTAGTAAACCATCGGGCTGCAGGTGCCCCCCCTCTTTTTCAGCAAGCCTGGAAGGGTTCCTGCTGCCCCAAACATGGTCGTATCGTAGTTAGTTTGTGCAATTGTAGCTTTGTAGCTCACATTTAAAGGGAATAAACAATCTTCTTTGCATAGGCTGAGGAAATGCCTGCAAATCATTCATTTCCTTCCCAAAAAAAAAAAAAAAAAAAAAAAAAAAAAAGAAAACCGGATTCAAAGTGGTCTAATACAATATATTATGTTTGTAACTTGTCCCAGGGCAGCTCTAACTAGGTCACCCCCCCCCCCCCTCCTTGACGAAAGTAATTGGAAGGAAAAACTTTGCAACCAAAAGCCAATAAGCAAAGCCATGTCATCATTTTGGTTTGGTTTGGTGCCAAACTACACGCTGGTAAAAATTAGAAGAAGGACCCTCGGTAATATAAACTGTTTGTGTCGATTGCATCAACTGAATCCAATGTTTGAATCAACTGCTTCTCTGGACTTATATTTCACTCCGAATCAAATTAAGAAAGGTCCCCCCCCCCCAAAAAGTGTATACAACAAAGAAATCGTTGGAACAGCATTAAGAAAGGTTAATGGGAAGAGTCACTCTAGAAGTACGTTTACCGCAATTACAAGGAAAGATGTAACTTTTTTGAGCTTGGAAATGGAAACAGGAAATCGTTTAATCAAAAGGGAAGTCCCAAAAAGTGTACAAAAACACGGAAGTCTTTGAAGAATGAATTAGAAATTGTTAATTAATAAGGGAAGTCCCAAAAAGTATATGAAAAACAAGGAAGTCCTTGAAATAGAAGTTGTTAATCAAATGGGAAGTCCCAAAAAGTGTATGAAAACAAGGAAGTCCTTGAAATATGAAATTAGAAGTTGTTAATCAAAAGGGAAGTCCCAAAAAGTGTATGAAAACAAGGAAGTCCTTGAAATATGAAATTAGAAGTTGTTAATCAAAAGGGAAGTCCCAAAAAGTGTATGAAAACAAGGAAGTCCTTGAAATATGAAATTAGAATTTGTTAATCAAAAGGGAAGTCCCAAAAAGTGTATGAAAACAAGGAAGTCCTTGAAATAGAAATTGTTAATTAAAAGGGAAGTCCCAAAAAGTGTATGAAAACAAGGAAGTCCTTGAAATAGAAGTTGTTAATCTAAAGGGAAGTCCCAAAAAGTGTATGTAAACAAGGAAGTCCTTGAAATAGAAGTTGTTAATTAAAAGGGAAGTCCCAAAAAGTGTATGAAAACAAGGAAGTCCTTGAAATATGAAATTAGAATTTGTTAATCAAAAGGGAAGTCCCAAAAAAGTGTATGAAAAACAAGGAAGTCCTTGAAATATGAAATTAGAAGTTGTTAATTAAAAGGGAAGTCCCAAAAAGTGTATGAAAACAAGGAAGTCCTTGAAATAGAAGTTGTTAATTAAAAGGGAAGTCCCAAAAAGTGTATGAATACAAGGAAGTCCTTGAAATATGAAATTAGAAATCGTTAGTCAAAGGGGATGCCCCCAAAAAGCGTATGCGTAAACAAGGAAGTCCTTGTAAAAATAAATGGTAGAGATTAGTCAAAGGGGAAGCCCCCAAAGAGCGTATGCGTAAACAAGGAGGTCCTTGAAAAATCAAATGTTGAAATCAGCTGTGAAAAATGGAATTCAAGACCAAAGAAAATATCTGGAAAGAGTAGTTTTTCAAGCATCAAGAAGAGTGAAGAGAAGCGCAAATTCTCATCAATAAAGAAGTGTACATGTCAATCCAAGGAAACTAATGTTCAAGACCAAAAGAAAAGTGTCAAAGCAAAAATCACAAGACAAACATTTACTGCTCAATTGCATACTAGCATATCAAGAAGCGGTATGGCCACCATACAAGAATGGTGGCAGATTAGTAATAACAATCCAACCTGTGAAAACAACAAAGTCCCATCTAATCAACCATTTCACCTTGAAAGTCCAGAGTCCAAACTGTTAATTATCAAACATGGCTCTGCAAATAACTGTCATTCAAAGTCAAGCATTCTTCAGAACAATGAATCCTATTTGTAGCATACAATTAAATCAAAAGGAATTGTAATTCCTTATTTATTTGCTTGTTATGAAATATAATTAGCCGATACGACCCAATTACTGCCATCCAATGCCTCGTTATTCACACCTCCTCTATTCTAGTTAGGTATATCATATCACAGGAACCGCTGGCGTTAATTCCATCAACCATGCCCTGGTTAGTCTAACAGAAGCTATCAAGAACTCATTAGATAATAGAAAATTTGGTTGTGGTATTTTCATTGATTTGCAAAAGGCTTTTGACACAGTGAATCATGATATTCTTTTGATGAAGCTTGAACATTATGGTATTAGAGGAACTGCTTTTGATTGGTTCAAATCTTACCTTTCTGATAGGAAGCAATATGTTTCAGTAAATGGATCTAACTCCAGTTACCTCAATGTTACCTGTGGGGTCCCACAGGGTTCTGTCCTTGGCCCTCTCCTTTTTTTAATTTACATTAATGACTTACCTCTCTCATCATCAAAACTAACCTTTTACTTATTTGCAGATGATACTAACATTTACTATGAAGCTGACAATCTTGATCTGCTTAAAAGGACAGTAAACACCGAATTGAAAAAAGTGAAGATGTGGCTTGACTTGAACAAATTGTCATTGAATATTGATAAAACAAATTTTATTATTTTTAAGTCTCCTCAACATCCTCTCTCTGCAGCAGTTAGTATAAAAATTGGAAACCTCCCTGTCAAAAAAACCTGTTATGTCAAATTTCTTGGTGTCCTTCTTGATGAAAATCTTTCTTGGAAATATCACTTGACAGAGCTTTCAAAAAAACTTGCTAGAACTTGTGGTATGTTTTTCAAAGTAAGACACTTTTTACCCATTCATGTTTTAATTTGTCTTTACAATTCTTTATTCTCACCGTTTCTTCAATATGGTATTTTAGTTTGGGGTCTTACATATGAAACTCATATAAATCCAGTGTTCTTACTGCAGAAAAGGGTGATAAGGGCAATCTCATTTGAAAATTTTACTTCTCCAGCTACACCAATTTTCTCTAACTTGAAGATTTTGAAGCTGCATGATCTCTTTAAGCTGAAATTGCTCAGTTTTGTGTATGACTGTGTTAATAAGATCTCCCCCTCCTGCTTTCATTCTTTCTTTGCATTAGTTGAATCTGTTCATCAACATAGTACACGACAAGTTAGCAAGAACAACATTTTTTTAACTCGTAAAAATACCCTGCAGTATGGACTCAGGTCTGTGCGCTATTTTGGAGCAAAGTGTTGGAATGACATTCCCGTTGATATAAAAAGTTCACCATCTTCTCGTTGCTTTCGTCGAAAACTCAAAGCCTTTCTTTTTGAAAACAATTACCAGTCATAGAAGTCGAAAATAAGTCTTTCCAAGTTCATTAGTCATCTTTAAAAACAGGGGGTGCTCTCTCCTCGATTAGCCTAGCTACTGAGAGAGTTCCTCCTCAAGAAATTCCCCTGCATGCAATCCATTTACTTAGTCTTGTTTTGATAATTACATTATTGTGTTGTATTTTAGTTATTTTGTATTGATTGTTATTGTATGTAGAGGAATTTTAAAATATGAAACTGAAACTGAAACTCCTGTTTATACTAAGGACCCAATCCCACCACTTCAACAGCCACACTACTCTCTTCGCAACCAAGATGTCGTTGGGCAAATAAAGGCCAGAACAGAAAAATTGAAATCTAGTTTCTATCCTCATTGCTTATCCGAATGGAATGAACTTGATCCTGAGATTAGACTTGCACCGTCTGTTGCTGTTTTCAAAAAGAAGCTACTATCTATAATCAGACCCCCGGTGAGATCTATATTTGGCATTCATGACCCAATAGGTTTATCACATCTCACTCAACTCAGGGTTGGTCTCAGTAAACTGAATTTTCACAAATTCAAGAACAACTTTAAGGATACCATAAATCCGATGTGCCCTACGAACGATGGTATTGAGGATACGGAACACTTTTTGTTGCTTTGCCCTTCCCTTGCAGTACCACGTAGAGACCTTCTCGCTGGAGTTTCTGCTTTAATACGACCATATGGACAAACCGATCTCCAAAATAGTCTTCTAATGCAGATTTTATTGTATGGTGATAAAAATTTCCCAGATGAAGTTAATAAAGATATCCTCCTGCTAACGCTTAAATTCATCCACAAATCTGGTCGATTTGATTAGAAAATGTCAAACTCCCTTATAAGTCATAAAACCACAGCCACCATCTCCCATGTCCCATGTTCCTTTTTCCCTTACTTTTATTTTTAGTCATGTATTTTTAAAGTCTACCTCAAATTAGATGCCACGCAGTAGTTGCGATGATACCTAAACCACCCTTCTTAAATTCGAATTGATCGCAGACATTTCTCGTGGCATGTAATTTGAGACAGACTATAGTAGTTTATTTTTAACCTCTGTGTCTATGGCCCCGGGGTAGTCATAGTCTTTTGCTCCTCGGGGTATCGTCCGAGTAGTATTGTAAAGTAATTTTGTAAGTAGCGTAGCTTGTATTTATGTATTGTAACTTTTTAATGGATATAAAAAAAAAAAAAAAAAAAAGGGTGCCTACCTTGTATTGTATCCGTGACCTAGTCTTAACAAAGTAATTGGTGTCCTGTGACCCAGTCCTGTTTATCTGTGTATATCATAAGAAACCAAGGGGTGTGCAACTTCTGCAGATAAACCAATCAGTGAGCAGGATCTCAAGAGAAGATTAGCACGAGCGTGTTCTATCCGTTAAAGTGACACCGTATGCAAACTAGGGGATCGCGTGAAAAACTCAATCCTCAAGATTGTTTGAGGACGAGAGAAACGGCTTTCAAGAAATTCTGCCGATGTAAAAAAGAGGTCAAGCTCCAATTTAATAAATATTTTTCAAGTTTCCTTTAATGCACAAGGCAAATCCTTACCCTAATTGAGAATATAAACTTATGCATGCTTGCATGCTACAATATTGAACCAATTCTTCCTTTATGTTATACTTTGAATGAAGGAAAGTACTTGCAAAATCAATATTTCAACAACAAAACGGTTAAGTTAAAGGGAATCGACATAGTTAAAGGGGCATGGTCTATTAACCAGACCCTGGTCTACTAGGACCACTAGGACTAGGACCCTAGGACCAGGACCCATATCAACCAGACCTTTGTGGGGAATCCCGGAAACCCTGTCCAAAATGGCATTTTCAACAATGGTTGCTGGGTGAATGGCATCACAATGAAGAAAAGTTGTCAAAAGTTTTTATTCTATTGTTGGCATTCGGAAAGGGCTTCAAAATTTTGTGAAAACTAAATCAGGTATTTGGAAATTGAAAATGCTTATGATGCTGACGAAGATTGCCAATGGAGATTGGAATGCTTTGGCTTAGGATCCCATCACTTTGAGCAAAGTTACAATATCAGAAATACCATGGCCTACTATGACCACCATCACATCATCATCTGAATCCTCTATTTCTTGGCAACTTCTTCTATCTTAAATGTCGAAATTTTAGCACAGGGATCCCAAAAAGCCAAATGAGATACAATCCATTGGTAAGGTCACTAAGGGCAGACCAGTAGTTCGTCGAAGAACAAATTATTTTACCAAATTAAATTCCTTCACGCTACAAACGCTTTTTGCAAATAATCATATGTTGCCAAGAGCATTGTTGATGCAAACAATATCAAGACCAAGTTATATTTTGTAATCCTGTGTTGACACACACAAGTGCGGCGTCCTAGTATTGATTCCGAAAGAGAATATTTTGCAGAAGTCTTAAATTTTCCATACCCTACTGATGTTATGAATAGGGAACAGACACAAGTAAATAGAACTGGTTTAAATGAAATGCCTACACCCTTTGTGACCTTACAAAACCTTTGTTACACCATTTGCTTCGCAATGACACTACATGGGGCAAGATAACCAAATACATACCGGGCCTCGAAAATATAGGAAAGGAAAATTGGGAAAGGGAGAACAGAAAAAGAAGAAAGGAGAAGGCGATTCTTTTAGAGAAGATCTTTCGTCTTTCTTTCCTTCTTAATTTTGCTAAAATCTTTCAGTTTTTCATTTTTCTGGCCCTGACACCCACGGTACCAAATACATTACATTAGGCAATGTTCAATGTGCCAAACAAATGGAAAATTACAATTCTTTTTTAACCTCAGTCATCCCTCAGTCATTCATACCTAGAGTACGGCATCCCATGTCACGTGTTTTCTATGACCATTTCCATCAGCGATGCATGGGGATAATCGGATTCCTCCAAGGTCTGGTCAGTATGGGTCATGGTCCTATATGGCCCAAGGGTCCTAGTCCTAGGGGTCCTAGTAAATCAGGGTCTGGTTAATAGACCATGCCAGTTAAAGGCTGGCCCGGGCCAAATTAAAAATAAAATCTATTCTATTCAACAACTTTGACGCCTGCCGTTTCATTGTGTAGCAAAGGAAACAATGGGTTTGTGGGCGTTTCTACAGCCTATTTATAGCAGCTTGTGATATAGCTATGTCTATTCCCTTTAAACAACTTTGCTTACAATTCGAACACTTGTCCTGAGTTCAAATCAACACAAAAGTCAGACGAACACAGACCACAGACACTGCATCATAATAAGCGAACAACCAGCTGAAAAAGTTCTTAGCAGTGTATTGCGAAGGTTCTTTATTATTGCAGATGTACACACATGACACAATCAAATAGTCTGAGTTTAATATTCGTGTTCTATATCTCACTCAACTTCTTCTTACAAACTTCAGCCATGAACTTCTAACCATGCTTTTTTACGCAAAGCATTATGGGAGCCATAAAACCTGCTCCCCAGCGACAATGGGCTGGGTTTCCGCACACAGTGCCAACCCCCAGTTCACTTTACCGTAAGTTTTGTTTACTGGCCATAGCAACGGGCTCTGACCAAAGCAACGTGTAACGCGCTGTAATCACGAATTCCCAAACATATTTGGTTTGAATAAATTTGTTTTTCGTGTTCTATATCTCACTCAACTTCTTCCTACAAACTTGCCATGAAAATGCTTTTTTGAACAATGGAGTTATGCACACAGTGCCAACCCCCAGTTCACTTTACCGTAAGTTTTGTTTACTGGCCATAGCAACGGGCTCTGACCAAAGCAACGTGTAACGCGCTTGTGAGAAAAGTGAACAATGGAGTTATGAAAAGTTTGTTGGGGATGCGCAAGCTCAAGTTGACGAGGACGTGGATATCCCCTCGTTGACTATGAACGCATGCGCAGTGTGTACAATTTCGCTGATTCGATTACGTAATGCAACTATCTTCATCACGAAATTCGGAAGTCAGACATTCAAACGAAACCACATCCGCCACAGAACAATCAATTTTGACGAGAGAACAATGAAACAATGTGAAAAGTTTTCATTCGAATCACTCGCGATAGCGTTTCATGAAAGCTTTGCAAAGAAATGTATTTATCTGATTAAGAAATGATGTTCATATGTCAACTTAGCTGTGCTAGCATAGGAATCATTCGTCGTACATAGCCGATTGCTCGTGGCCCATGATCGAAACCGCCAAAGCCTCATTTTCACGGACCAATCAGACGGCTAAAAAGCGAGGGTGACTAAAGAAACCCGTGAAGATTTTCCTAAATTTTACCTACCTTGATAAAACGCAACAAGGACAAAAAACTGCTTGAGATTTCTCAAATTTTTTTAACGCAATCTACTCTCCATATGTTTGGGAGTACAAGTTTGGATGTTGCAATTTAATTTCCTTTTTTCGTTTGGATAGGAATAATTAAAATTAGGTTTTTTTAGGGAATTTATCTGACAATGTATTAAGTAGAATTTGGAGTTTATTGAGTAATTAATTTTTTCTTTTTCTTTTTGTTTTCTTTTCTGTTTTAACAGGGCACATTGTAAAGCAGTTTTTTTTCCGTATGAACTGAATGTTTTTACCCTGTATAAATAATTTAAAATGAATGAAATGAATGAAATGAATGGATGCCGGTTAAAATATCTTCAGGATTGGCGGAGTTATTGCCTCTCCAATAGACAAAATCGGCGAAGGCTTGTCGAGACCTGTCTACGCCACTTCAAGTCAGGTGATAAAGCCTCTTGATAAAACATCTTTTTGAATTTTATAAGTTACTAGGCTTGCAGCGCGTCGCCTGCGGCGCCGCACTGGCCCGCCGTCGTATTTGTCATTCAGGTGTATTGTTGCGATATGGACGCACCCCCTTGCTGATTGATTGATTAATAAATAGATAACTTGCAGTTGTTTGCGTGTTGTTGGCATGCACAGAAAAGTACTGTTTGAAACGATGCCAAAACGTGCCGTATTTGGACGAGAGTAGACTCGCTCCCTGCTTGAACTTTGTATCATGCGAATGACATTTTATTGTTTATTGCTATTTTTACTTAATTGTATTTTTCTTTATAAGGTAAATTAGGTGTGCCTTATTGTTTCATCGTCCTGCATTTTAGGTTAGGGTTTTCGCATTTTTTAGTCAGTCGAGACGAACACTAAGTTGAAGCCGATCTGTTGATGCCGCGCATCAAGACGAAATAGCCGAAGCCGAATCAAGACGAAGTTAAGACGAACTACCTAGGTTTTCATTTCATTTATCTATAGTTTTAAGTTAGGCAGGATATTATAAGCTTGTTATTATTCGCTGCTGGAAATCGTTTTGTTGTGTTACTATAAAGAATATTTGCCAAAGATCGTCATCCTGCTGTCGATTTACCTGCCGTACCAAGCCGTCACTTTCAAGGTCGTAAGTTAGTTTTGTATCTTTCATTCTGTGTTTCTGCAACCACTCACGCACTTGTGAAGCACGTCAGTAGTTTCACAGTATGGACAGTTGAATTTAGTGCGTCGGTGACAAAGGGATAAAATATTCATATACATCTTTTTTTATATCCATAATACATCGTTCTCAAAAGAACACTGGTGAAGAGGGACATAAGTATAATTTGGTGGGAATATCTTTGAACACCAAGGCCAAATGTTGATACTTTGTTAAGAAGAGCTACTTAGCCTTACAAATCAATGCAGGCAGTTTGTGGCGTATTCGACTCTCCAAGGGGCTCTGCTGTAGTTATTTGAAAATGTAATGGAAGAGGGAGCCGATGCGAGAACGAACAACAGTTGTCTTGCTTAGAATTATATGCCTGCTGTGCTTTATATTTTGCAAACTTAGTACACACCCTCAACACGGCATCTATTTTTCCTTTTCTCTTTTCAATTTGCATTGCTCTTTCCACTCTTTATAAACTATTACCCTGAAAACTTCACTGTATACCTACTTTAACAGCTCTATTAAGCCCCCCTCTCTATTAAGCCTTCCTCTCTAATAAGCCCCTCCCCTCTGAGCCAAAATCTTAAATAAGCCCCTCTGTATTAAGCCCCCTCCTATATCAAATTCTAGTGGGTACCAAAGATTTCCCATTTATTGAGCTAGATAAGCTTGCATGTTAATTCTGATGTGGTTTGAGATAAAACTGTGCCGAATTTATGTATTTGACTGATAAAATTGTATGTTGAATTCGCAAAATACGGTGTAAAAGATCCAAAAAGCTGTCGTCTGTATCACTGTCATTTGATTTTGTGAATAAGCCCCCCTCTATAATAAGCCCCCTCTCTAATATGCCCCCTCAAGAAGGTCCGAAATGAAATAAGCCTCCTGGGGGCTTAAGGTAGCATCCTCCCGGTCATAGAACTACTATGAATATGGGTATATAACCAAGTTGAGATGGTACATAGGCATGAATGTAAGATTTTTGGACTGAAAAATTCAAAATGGCACCTTTCATGTTGTCATAACAACCAAAAATAGCCGAAATTTTGCAAAAAATGGTACACGCAAAAGTATTGTTCATTCTCTACTGGTCAAAGTTATCTCAGTTTTCATTTTCATTTTTTTTTCATTTCATTTTTAATTTTTTAACCACGGCAGCCCCGTCAGCCTGCAGAGACTGCTTTTCAGGGGGCCGTGCAAAATACTACAAAGCAAATTTAAAACCTTATTTACAGTTAATCTTATTACTAAAATATATATTAATACAAAAAGAAATGTTCCTAAATTTATCAAAAGAAAAATAAAAGAAAAACCAAAAACCCTCTACGATTTCTTGTTTAGCCTCTTTTTGAAGGTTAGAAGGGAGGGTGCATGTTTGACATCTGAACTTAATTGGTTCCAAATCCTAGGCCCACGAAAATATATAGACTTCTGCCTATTTGACGTTTTGAAGAAAGGAACACGCAAGTCAGCTTCGGTATTTCTTAGTTCGAAACAATGTTGATTTGCAAGGTCATTTTCCTAGCATTCCATTAGAGTCGCGAATCGTCCCGCCATCCACATTTTATCATCACTGAACAACATTGTTCTGATGTGGAGAGGGGGAAATTGCATACAGGGCAACAATAGCAAAGGTGTTTCAAGACTTTTGGCAGGCATTGTAGGTGGTCAAAATGAACCTAAATCTTTTCAAGGAGGTTGACTGGTTTTCCAGATTTTGTATGATTAAATTTTGATGGAAAAAAATTCAGACATCAGGGTCTTAATCCCCTTGTGCTTAGCTAATTGTAAAAGAAGAGGTTCATTTTGAAGCCCCATCTTCGGTTCTGTGAAAATTTTGACCAAATTTCATGTAAATATCTCTTATGGTTTGGAAATTAAAAATATATCCATTACACAGAGTTCGTGGAAATCGTTTTTCCAGGAAATTGACTTCAAAGTTCATGATAGTAATCAAATAGTTGAAATATGCTAGGTCAAAACTTTCAGCCTCTAAAATCTTTTTCTCGACATTGTTGGACTGCCCTTTCCTCCTAAATTGGTTTCTTGAAACTTTTAAGGCTCATTTCTCGTTATTTTCTGCAACTATATTCTTGTGCTGTCAAAGTAAACCAATGTTTTTATGTGAAATGTTTTTGTGCTACTTCACAATTTCTCAGGGGTTTTTCAATGCGTCAACACTCATATCAAACTTTGCAATAACATCATAAACACCAACTGAAACATGTATTTTCCAGTAAAAGTAGATTTTGAAATCTATTGCAAATAATCCTGCAATTTGATTTTATATCCATTCGCGGAGAACACTTTGACACTTCCAAAAGACTTTCAATGCTGAGCCTTGAGAAAATTAGCTTAACCCTATTCCACGAGAAAATTAGCCAACCAAACATTGCTGTGCAGTGCTTCAACCACTAGGATACAAATCATTTATTAGGATAAACTTTGTTTTCTTAGAAATATTGGATAATATATTAGTTCCCATACAGAAGCTTATTGCAGATTGGTATCAATATAATTAGTTGCCTAGCAACAGGTCACGTGACTAATTGAAATCTAATTACTTAATTAGATGCACAATAGGTTGGAGATACTATCTACCAAGTTACAACTTCATAACTCTATTGGTTTTGGATATAATTAGGGGGGGGGGGGCCATAATGCCCCCCCCCCCCACGTGAGGAGTGAATGCAAAGACCCCACGTGGAATAGGGTTAAACAAATACTGCAGCTTTGAAGAATTACTCTCTGCTTCAATTAGATTTATTGTTGTTTGTAGAAACGCAGTTTCATAGCTGAACAGACATTCCTTGCCCTTGGAAATCTTCGACCGAATACTGCAACAAACATCAATATGAAACAGTCTTGTTGACTTCAAATTTCCTGTTCATGTTAGTGTTACCACAGCAAACTCTTTGAGGCATATAACCAGCAGCCAGCAAATCTATTTTTCTTCCTTATAACCACACCAAGCAAACAGAGGAGTAATGTGGGTGGGGGAACATGTAGGGAAACTTTTTGTATCCATCATTTAACAGTTGATTCATTTCTAAGTTTCAAATCTATCTTGATGTCTACCTGAATCGAACCCCCTCTCTAGACCCTTGTTTCTGCAATGTTTATGAAGGGAAATGATCTTTCATGTGTTTATCTGACGGATTTAGGTATATGCTCTTGGAAAATTTGAATCCTCTTCTCATCTGGAGGGATGGGCCGCCGGGGGCCGCCTAAGTTGGGCCTACGTCACTTTGATAACACTTGAGCCGATTCTGAAGCCGTAGAAGAGGTCTTTCTCTCTTCTTTACTGGCATTTTGATTTATCAAACATCACTTGCATCTTTCTTGATGCACTGGTCACCAGAAAACTTGCGCTTTAAAGTTCCAAATGTAAAAACAGCATTGCAATCTTGGCTCTTCCATAACATGTTGCACGGTGATTCCAAGTGTCTCATTCTTGTAATAGTTGCCCTCTTAGCTATGGTAAAGCTTATAGCTAAGATTCTCGCTTTCAATTTGACTGGACTTCTTCTTAAAATTGATCCCATACCTACTCTTGTTCTTAAATTTACCGTCTCCGAATAATAACAATCACGGAAGTTTCTTATGTATGACTTTTCATTCACTGAACTAAAATGTTTCAATACCGCATCTCCTGAATTCTTGAAGAAATTGTTCTGCATTAATAAATTTCATAGAGGACATATCCGTTTCCCTCCTCTACGGCCTGTGAAAGAAAATATGAAACTCAGAGAAGAAAAGCAACGGCAACCAGAGCTACCGGGGAGAAGTATGAGTGCTATTTCTCAATCTTTGCAAGGAAGAATAAATGGCTTTCCTACCTATCAATCATTTTGAGCAGATTCCCAAGTGTTGCACCACTTATCAAAATGTGATGGCTCATCGATTTTTCAACCTGTGAGATGACGAATCAACAGGAATTCTTGACGTCACGTAAGTGATCTTGCCACCGGGTTCCCTGAGTATCTCTTGGGCCTAAGCCACCATAATGGTGCAACTTTGTGCTGCATGAGCTCAAGATATGTCGCATGGTCGATCCTCGTTTTCGTCAGGCATCTTGAAAGCATTGCAATTCATCGCAATGGCTCCTTTACTAACTTTGCTCATTCCAAAAAGTGGGCTTTTAAATGTAGGCCGCTCAGACCAATTATAGCGAGACGACATCAAAATTTGTCACAAGACTAAAGGAAAAAGAGAGGAAGAGTAGAGGATATGCAAGCATTCCAAAAGGGCGATACCCCTCTAGTATTTGATTAATCAACGAATGAAAAAGACAGTCAGTCGTTATCGCATCCCTCAACCATTAAAGCGCATTCCTAGTTCGATTTACAAACTGTTTAGAATAAAATTCCCTTTCATTGGAGAACCCCCTCGAAGTTCTTCGTGGTAGCGAGCATATCTGTTCCCCTCCTCTAGGATGGGCGAAATTAAATGAGAAACTCCGAGTAAGACATGACTCTCCTTGCCCTAATGTCCCCTCTTCTGCCTCCGCCTGCGTAGACCAGGCGGAGAATGGGGTAGGGTCCCCCTCCGGGGAAGTAATTCAAATCAGGTGGTGTTGGGTAATTTTGGGGTGCTGATTACGAAAATCGATGTTATACGGGCAAATTCGGTGGATTTCGGCCTCTATCTCATGTCAAAGTCTCGTTTTCAGGTAAAATAGACGCACATGCCTTGCAGGGTCCATCCTCCGGGGAAGTAAGTCAAAGTAAGTAGTTTTGGGTAATTTTGGGGTACTGATTCCAAAAATCAAGGTCCTAAGGGCGTATCAGGGAATGTTTGGTCTCTACTCCATGTCAAAATCCGCAATATGGCATGCGGTTTGAAACCTTTCTTCTACGAAGGCGCACTAAGGCACAGGAATACAAGGAAGATATATTCAAATAACATGAGGCATTTACATCAGCAAGGGGAAACAGAACAGAGAAGAAAACAAGACAAGAAAACAAGACGAAGATCAAATCAAGGTAAATAAATACGTAATTAAAGTTTCCGTGTCCTAACACCCTTGAAAAGACCAGGCACTGATAAAACAGAATTCATATGACATCCTAATCGAACTGTCTAGTAAGTCTACAGTTGAAGTTGTATGACCTTCTACTAACCTCAAGGCCGGCCTTGCATGCTGTTGGTGTAAATGATGCACGGCAAAAGGACCTATAGATTATCTGAATATCTTAGAAGCTAGGCCAATGTTTTGCTTTTAGCTCGCTCCTTCCATAAAAATTGAACTGTCAAGTTAGGCTGCGGAGAAGAAAGTGGGTCGTCCAAGATGCCCAAATGGAAGAAGAATGGTCTTTTCTTACTGTCTTTCTTCCAGTCAGATAGCAGAGCTGAATGGATTTTAGTGAATTATTTGTGACATTGTTTTGTTCGTTCCGTTGCGCTAGTCCGCAAAGTACATTTATGCCGAGTAGTTTAGATTAGGACTGGGACCTAGAGGTTTTTTAGGCCGTTATAATTTCGTGAGCGTGTTGAGTTTTGTTACAAAATGGGAGAGCGAGAAGACAATTTTCGGGAGTATTACAATTAATCACGGTGTGCCTAAACAATTTGGTAGATCAGGCGATCCTGCTGCAATTTGTGAGGGTGTACCTTGACAAAGTTTACAAATTCGGTACAGCCTTGGTCTTTGCGAAAACGGCACTTCGCTGCTAAAAGAGATCGGCTATTATATTACTCCGAAAAAATAGAACATTTTAGCTGGAAGAAAAAAGCGTCGAGAAGATGATGCAATAAATTTATCTGACAACTTCCCAGTGGGGGAGGCTAATATGACTAAAATATGCAGTTTTGTCGCCGCATCATTTTGCCAAATTTACTTTGAAAATAACTCAGTATCTCCTCCCACGAGGGGGGGGGGGTACTAGATGCTTCCAACCGAAGGGCTGTAGCTCCCTTTGCCGGGCACCACCCTTGGTACCCTCGTGAACATTTAAAAACAGTTTTTGAAACCTTTTCTATGTTCAGCCATTTCTAAAGTACCTTCGGAGTAATGAAACACGAAATAAGTGAAACTGAAGAAAATTATGCAAAGGATTTCCTGTATCAAAATAAGTTGTTTAAGGTCTGTCATCCCAGTACTAGAAGTTTTCACCTTTTAGCAGTCTGGGAGTTAAGTTTTTTTATAAGCAGTTTCTTATAAAAGATACGTGTGCACCAGGCTTTAATTTCAAAAGCTTTGAACGCATCCAGCCTATATGGAAGGAATATAAATCAAATAATGTTTAAATGCAAGAAATGCTGCAGCCTTCCCTTCACCATGACTGAGAACATAAGATCCTTTTGGATGATTACAAAGTCCGTCCTGAGCTAAGCAAGCATAAGAAAATCTGAATGTTGATTTCTTCATAACCCCAAATGATCTTTTATGCTGTTTTAGCCAAATGATCTTTTATGCTGTTTTAGCTACAGTCAGAGAGATGAGTGTTGCTGCTAAAGTCGCCTTCAACAGAAAATCAAGCGCCTTGTATAAGGACAAGAATCGCCTGAAAAGCAATATTTTGATCTTTATGTCAAACGAGGATGATACGCAAAAAATCAAAAGTCATTACCCCTAGTTTGCTTAGTCTCTGCATGAAACTATTGGTGCATCTGTGTCATGTCAGATTTACGATAACGCAAAATTACTTATGTTTATGCAGAACCCTGCAGAACGTTTCTATTCCTGGGCATCTAGTTTGAGACAAGCATTGACGAAAATAACCTATGTGCAGAATCATATGCATGAAGAAGTTTTGGTTTCGTGTGATCGCGTCCCTTCCCCCAGTCAATGGCGCCATTGTTTGCTGGGATTCTGCACCTTTCCTCTCAACTTCACCTGCGATGATTGCATCCGTTGCTGTGTAGGAGGGGGGTCCTTCTACCTTTGGTGATGCTGCGAATGCTAGCCTCTGTGCAGGCTGCCGGTTACATCATCCCCTAAAGTTGACTTATCTGCATAATGAATACTATCAATAAGTGGCTAATGATGCGTTCGTTCTAGAAAACGATTGTTTTAACGTAATTAAGCTGCTAATGAATTCAAGAACGTGCCAATTCTGCGTAAATTTGTTGTTGTGCCAGGGTAAACATCAAGGTGATTTATCCATCTTATGGTGTCAAATCTGTCTAACATGAAATAAGCCGACGTCAAATGTTACTATCGGATCGCGGGAAACTTCTGTCTTGTATGCGCTTTCTGTGCGCTTTCTTTATTTCAGGGCAAATTAGCAGAGATAAAACGTTAATCAATTGCTTTAACGAGCGTGACGGACTTTCTTCCTTTCTTTCTTTCTTTCTTTCTTTCTTTCTTTCTGACTTTCTGACTTTCTGACTGACCTGGAGCCCCCTCTTAGATTACAAAGTTGGACTTTGTAATCAAAAACTGCTATTCAATATTTTTGACTGCGCTCATTATTGGTGTTGTTATGGTTTTCATTGGTGTTGTGTTGTTTTCATTGGTGCTCTATTGGTGTTCATTGGTGTTCATTGGTGTTCCACTGGTGTTCATTGGTGTTCCACTGGTGTTCATCGGTGTTCCATTGGTGTTCATTGGTGTTCCATTGGTGTTTATTGGTGTTCCACTGGTGTTTATTGGTGTTCATTGGTGTTCCTTGGTGTTCATTGGTGTTCCACTGGTGTTCATTGGTGTTCCACTGGTGTTCCACTGGTGTTCATCGGTGTTCCATTGGTGTTCATTGGTGTTCATTGGTGTTCCATTGGTGTTCATTGGTGTTCCATTGGTGTTTATTGGTGTTCAATTGGTGTTCATTGGTGTTCCATTGGTGTTCATTGGTATTCCATTGGTGTGGTGTATTAGACAAGATCGGAAGTGGGAACTTGTTCTGGCTAACCCGGCAGTCTACGTCAAACAGAAAATATGCTGATGATCTTTCGGCCAAAAGCCGATATTTTCATTCAAACACATTTTGCATGCATAGTAAATAAAAACTTCTTCATAATATCAAGTTTAAAATACTGATATGAATGTTATCGAACTGTGAATAAAATCAAAAAGAGTGAACAGAATAAAACTGTGTGTGTTTGCATAGTGGCTGATCCCAAATGACAATGAGTATTGCTGTTTGGAAAATCCCACGTTTGACTATTCTTGTAATCTGAAAACTTCGTTAAAATGACAGTTTCAGATCATTTTACTCCTTTGAGCTAAACTAAAAATTGTGAAATGATAGCTCAAAAACACCGTTAGTCCTCGAAGTAATAATGGTGAAAAGTGATGCTTCGGATATTTTGCATCGTCAAATTTTCATTGAACAGAAATACATCATTTTGGGTTCGCCAGTAGATTGTACGTACTGCTTGCTCTCTTATCGGCACACTGTCGTGGTGCTGATTGGCTAACTAAATAAGGCATTAAAAAAATGAATAGCACCGGGCGAACTCCTGTAATTTTGACGTTGAAATTCGTGAAATTGATGATGATCTGCGATTCCCTTTATTAGGGAAAAGCAGTCCGGCTCAACTTATAGGTAAGATCTTTTTGTTAGTGATTTCATCCTAGCTTCTGGCCAATCACATCCACGGCAGTGTGCCTTTAAATATCACGTGACTATACTCGTTGAACTCTGCTGTTTACTTTGCATGCATTGCTGTCGTTGTGTTTATGCATGGGTAGTTAGACGCCGCAATGCTTGATTCCCACAGTTTTGTTCGGCCTTGTTCTTTTGCGGAGGAAGACATCATTTACCACTATGGAGGAGCCAGCGTAAGAGATAGAGAGAGAAACGAATGGGGAGGCAACGCACAGTGTTTCCTATTGTTATGTTTCTCATGATGCTCGTAACGAAACACGTGGCTTGAAACAAAACATTACCTTACCTCTGACGTAAGAGATAGGGCAGAACTCTATGATTTATAGTTGTAAAAACGGGGGATCGTTTTCAATTAAACCTCGCTATGATACTGAGCTATAATCGTTATGATACTAGCTTTCTTTCTTTTGGTCTCTCCTTACCTCCTCCGCAGAACTATAGAAATCGTTCCTCCGGGGTACATATGTGTTGTAGCACGCACTCCTCTATAGCAGTACACCAGCAGTGTCTAGCTACCCATGTTTATGAATGATTCTGTGAAAAGCTCAGCTAAGCGGAAAATCGGGGAATGAGACAAGGAACAACAATCACTTTTGCACTCATTCATGTAGAAGTAAATTGCAAATCCCATCAAGAAATTTCAGATAAAACAAAGACAATTCAAGATAAATCATGTCACAATTTAACTTAGCTGCACATGTCTTTGAGCTGATAAAACCGAGCTTGCTTCATCATGGAAACTCTGAAGATATGCAAGTAGCAATTTTCCACTAAATAAAATGAGATATGTAGACACCCATACGTTATGCTTACACGAAGCACGGCTCAGGGCATACTTCAAGTGAATTGTACCCGAAACTGCTCATAACAAGAGTGGCAACGTCGCTTATCGATTCGTTTGGAATTAGTATTTCGTGGGATGTCAATAAAAATAAAAGAGTACAAGAAAATTGCTGTCACTTGCGCTCATTCTTGAATTTTGTTACAATTCAAGCTATATGAGATGAGCCAGAAAAAGGACCCACTTTCAAAAATTCATAGCACCAAGGGTATTGGATGGATTGAAATGAATCGAATTCAGATTTTCATAGCCGAGAGATTGAAGTATTTTTGTGATTTTTTCGCGTTTAATGAGCACTGAAAATATTGATAAATTCGACTTCCCGCAAATTTTGTTTGGTCTCGAAATGCATGAAAAAGGCAGGTAATTGCAAGGAACTGCTCACTTGTACAATTGCTTAAATGTAAGGGCATTACATCTCTCTCGTGATTTATAGGAAGTCAATTTTCAAACAACTACTGAAGTGTCTTAATCCCCCAATGGCGATAACATGCAGATGAGAACTTTCACCCAAGAAAAATTACACTTTCTTTACCCAAGGAAAATTACACTTTCTTTACACATGAAAACGTACTCTTTCTTTGATGTCCTGAGTAAAAAGTTTCACTACGATCTGAACAAGTGTTTCGGGCTATTTTCAGGCATTGCACGACCAATATTTTCGTAAAGTCGAATTTACCCACATTTTCAAGGCTCATGAAAACGCGACAAATCATAAAAGTGCTACCGTATCTTGGGTATCATCAAGCAGAATTCAATTCATTCAATCAATCCAGTAAACTTAGTGCCAGGATTTCTTTACTAACAGGAACATTTTTGTGACCAGCATACAGGGTGTCCCAAAAACATGTGCGCCGTTTGAATGGCTACTGTGGAGGAGCCATAAATCTAACTTTCCTGTTTTCAGATTTGTGAATAGGAGAGATTTCAACTTAGAGTTTGGAACCGAGTTTGTGTAAATCTGACGAGTGGTTGCTGATTTATTGAGAAAGAAAGTCACAATCACTGGTTGCTTCAAAACCAGAGGATTTTATCTCCGTACTTAACCTTATAACTTGAATTTTAACATTAAATGAATTTAAACTGTACATTATGCCAGGAAACGCATTTGGAAGTAATTAATGACCATATTCTTCAATGATATCGACCAGTCAGCATGCTGCACGCAATAGAGTTGGTTTAAAACGACTTTATAACTTTTGAGAAGCAAAATATTTGATGGACGCATGATATGGCCTGAAGCCTTGTGTTGCCCATTTCCATTCCTAGCAACCCTAGCCTGCGTGCAGACTCTACTGATTCCCTAAAGAAAAGTGGAGGAGGAACCTCACTTCTCTTCAGGGAATCAGTAGAGTCTGCACGCAGGCTAAGCAACCCTAGCTATATCCAATATTCTTGGTTTTCACAAAATTCAATGTAAGACTATCTGTTTCACTTATAAACATCAGAAAACAGGGCTAGGTATGTTTTTTTTCAATCAATTGCCTTGATTTTAACACAATGGAGAATAATGAATCTCTGGTTTTGAGGCAGCCAATAATTTTGGCTTTCTTGGTCTATAAATCAGCAACTAGTGATCGGATTTACTCAAACTCGCTGTCAATTTTTAATTTGAAGTCTCTTCTGTCAAGAATCTTAAAAACAGAACAATTGGATTTATGGCGGCTCCGCAGAAGCCACTCAAACAGCGCACACATATTTTGGGACACCCTGTATAAGTGCAATGAGAGGATATAATGCATTCATCTCTTACGCACTACAAGCAAGTCTTTCGATACAAATCATTTCTTCATTATAACAGCAAGCTTTAATGGATCTGCTTTCTGCTCATGCTGAAAACTTGTGTCTGTCATGTGGAAGATTGAAATCAACATCGGGTCCAGCTGAGACAATTCCATTGGGATTTATGTGCAGCATGCCTCTCTAGTAAATAAAAGCTTCATCATATACTGGCCGCTGACAACATTTTGCTATAGATATGATGGATAACAAAGACAAAGAAATTGCTGTTAATGAACAATGGGAATGATCCAAACGTATTCGGCAAAACGTATTCGGTATTGTTCGTGGTAATTTGGGATTTAGAAATCGATTAATTTATGGATACAATTAATCGATGAAATTAATAGATTTCTAAATCCCAAATCACCACGAAAAGTTTTCTCTTTGTCCATTCATGTCGATTCTTTAGAGCATTTGATAGAAGTTCTTTTATCGTTTTCAGTGTTTTTGAAAACGAAACTTTTAAGAAACTCGCGTCTAGCTCTAAAAACTTAAAGCAGAAAAGTAGCAAAAATCCTGGAATCTAATTCAGGCTTTTTGCTAAAGATTAAGTCATGAATCTTCAAAATCGGTCCAGTGTACGATTTATTGTGGCCTGCCAAACGTGCATAGATTATTTTGGCGCACCCGGTATATACAGTTGACATCTGCTACCTTGACTGCCTGCAATCATAAACAAATATTTATTACCTCATGTTGCAGTTACGTGTGGAACTCTCCACTGCCTTCAACAGCCACAGTCTTCAGCAAATTCTAACTTCCCCTCAGAGTTTGAGATAGCAGATTTCAACTATATAATCTTAGCACGTAACAAAATAAATGGCCAAAGAAAACTACATTATTTTAAAGCAACTTTTTGAAGCAATTGTTATCCTGTGCAGAAATATTGCAATTACAAGGAAGGATGCGAAACATCGCAAATAGAAGAGAATAGATTGTCCGGCTCACCATGTACGACACTTTGGTCTCAGCCATATTCATGGTTTCTTTTCCAATTCCATCATGTTGGTACATGTCACGGACAAATCCCCAGAGATTTGGATAGTCCATGATCCTCTTCCTGTTACACTGTAATCCAAAAAGAATATTTCTGTTATTTTCCTATCCATAACTCCATTATGGAACCGAAAATAAAGTATTTACCTTTTAATTTTACAAGAATTGACACAAGGAATAATCATTTGCTAGGAGTAGTGGCGTTGGTTATCATACACAGCCAAAATCACATTCTTATTGACACTCAACACAATGAATCATCGAATGAAGAAAAAACTGTAAAATTGAATTCTAAATAACATCAAACACAACGAATAAGCGAACACTGAAAAACCGTAATAGCCGCCCCTCTTTTATATTTATCTACAGGGTGTCCCAAAAAATTGTGCCCCGTTTGTCTGAAAATTGCGACAAAACGGCAAAAGATTCTTGCCAAATTTTTGCATGATGGTGCTCTTCAGATGTTCAATTAAAGTTTGTCACCATCCCCGTAAAAATCCGTTGAAACATGATGGAGCTATGACCTTCAAAAGACCAAATTTGCCTGATGACAGAAACCAGCGGTCGGCCATTTTGTCTTACTATTTTGCAGTGATAAGTATCTTCACGTGAGGTAAGAAATAATTTCTGTGAGGTCAGAAATAGTGGAACTCTCCGAGGATCATTGGAATTTTCACGAGAGCTATGACATTGGAGGCTGCTGTTTCATTTTCAATCCATGAAGCTATTTATCGCTGCAAAATAGCAAGACAAAATGGCCGACCGCTGGTTTCAGTGATCGGGCAAATTTGGTCTCCTGAAGGTCATAGCTCAATCATTTTTCAACGGATTTTCATGGGGATGGTGGCAAACTTTAATTGAACATCTGAAGAGCACCACCATGCAAAAGTTTGGCAAGAATATTTTGCCGTTTTGTCACAATTTTCAGACAAACAGGGCACAATTTTTTGGGACACCCTGTATTTATTTATTTTGTTAACAACAATTTTGAAGAAACTCTGATACCAATAATGAATAATGATTTCTGAACAGCTTAGTGATGGAACGTTATCTGGCTGTGTATGAAATTAGGCCAAGATAGAGAATTGTTTGAGTTCACTCTTTTTATATTATTGGGTTCTTGCATTCCTGCGTGCAACGCGCTGCGTGCGGAAAAAGTTCTTTGAACTGCCAGAGGAATACGGTTATTGAAAAAAGTTGGAGAATTCCTTCAAAAACAAAGATAAATTCATCAACACACAGAGACCAGGGAAACTTCAGAAAGAACACCTTACTGCATATAGAGAGATTTTTTTGCTATGCAACGGAAATTGGTGTCGACATTTGAAATGGCGAGTTGTAAAAGCTTTTAAGCCTGGTTTCCCTATAATCGTTACGATCCTTTGGATCGCTGTAAGCGACTCCAGCGATTCCAGCGATCTTATGGAAACATGCACGAATGATCGTAGCGATCGCGACGATCAGGATCGTTGGGATAGAACCTTGCTCTATTCCAGCGATCCACCAGCGATCACAACGATCCCAATCGCTGGAGTCGTTCACAGCGATCCAAACGATCGTAGCAATTATATGGAAACCAGGCTTTACAAATCGGTCATAATCTGTCTCTGCCTTCCTCCAATTTTGTTAGACTTACAAAACAACGATGCAGTAAATTATGAAAGAGTGGATACAGTATACAACTGCTACAAACAGACAACCTTTCACCCAAAATGATTGCTGAATAAAATCCACACTAAAATGAAAAATTGCGCTTGCTCAATGGAAATCTATGGTAGTGCGGGGTCTTGAAGATTTGATGTTAAATTCATTTTTGTGTGTTTAGCATAATGAAGTAACAATTACCTTGAAAAGATCATGATAGATGAGATCAAACCGAACCAATGTTGCAAAAAGACGAACATCTGCCTCTGTCATGTTATTCCCAGTGAGATACCTGCTCTTTGATAAAGTCTCCTCAGCCTGTTTAGAAAACCATGAAACTGAGTATCATTATGGGTATAGATAAAACGAGAATGAAACATTAACGAACTGAAGAACAAGCTAAAAACCTACTAGCTATACAGTAGCTATACTGTTCTTGGTTTGGATTTGAGCTTTGAGGATTCATTTCAATATATAGTCAAATGCACAGTCAAATGCAAACCTGTTCAACCCTGTTTATGATGGGATCGTATGGGAGCTTCTCTATGGGTGAGAGAAAAAACATCCGGAATTGGAAAAGTATTGCTCTCTGTATATCAAAGCAATAATATTGAAAACTGCCTTGTTTCATAGCCGATATGTTAATAGATTCCAGTAATTTACTCCGCTTTGATAAGCCATTCCTTCCCGTTTTTGCAGAAGATTTTCTGCAGCAAATCCCCTTTCAAAACTGTTAAAAACGAGTGAAAAAATATGAGTAAAATGTCCTTGGTTTTCTTCCTGACAACAATTACATTTGCATGTATTCATGTAGTTTATCCTCTTGGGAGAACGGAATATCTCTGAATAAGTCATTTATAATTGGAAGACCTTCTCGTCCTCCAAAAACGATAGCACGTGCTCCAGTCATTGCTGTAAGGTAAACAAATTGAGAATATCTGTTTGTATTTGAGCGCATTTGTAAGGTTTCTCGCAGGGACTTTCTCAAGAAAATGCCTTGCAAAATGTGGCCAGGAATGACCGATTTCAGCCAGGAAAAATTCTAACAATGTTTGAATATATTGGCTATTCAAGTAAATATAGTGAACGATTAGAAAAAAGAGAGACAACAACTTCTACTTGATCTGGATGTTTGCGCTATTCATTTTCTATTCAGTTTTCTGCTAACTAGTTTCGGCCACCAGGCAATCATCAGAGCAACTGAAGAATTTTATAACTACATGGGCTTTTATAGAGAATAATTCATTTAAATCTATTTATGTCCTTTTAAGGTAAATGCAATAAGTTCTTGGACCTAGTTCTCTCTGGTCCGTTTGTATCAATGGTCAGATCTGCTTCCTCAAGTAAATATTGCAACATATTATCGCATTTGACACTCAACGACGAGATCTTCTTGCTGGAATTTCGGAACTATTCCCGGGGGGTCACTTCAATAGGCGGATGACGGGGGTGTGCCATTTTCAATTGTAAAATCATACCCTAAAATTTATGAATTTTTCAAAAACCATACCCCAAAATTTACAGGCACCCTTAAATTGTGACCAAAATTCGAAATTCTAACCAAGTACCCGAAATTAGTTCAAATTCAATACCCCGATGCGTTTTTCTTCCAAATTGACACCCCAAAATTTATGTTCATTTGTGATGTTACCAAAAATGACACCCTAAAATTTATTTTCAGCCTGAAAAAAGTACCCCAAAAATGGCACATCCCGTACTGGTACATACGGTAGTGACCCCCCCCCCGGGGAACTTTTACGACCACTTGTTCAAATCAACAGTCTTTCGAACAGCGTTCTGCTACAACTTTTATTGTATGGTGATAAAGACTTCTGTGATGATGTTAATCAAGTTATACTCGAACTGACTATAAACTTCATTCACAAAACTGGTCGGATTGGTTAAGACAACTTCAAATTCTTGTTTGTGCCACAAAGTCACGAAGTCCTTTTGTCCTTTTTGTCCTTTTTGTTTTGTTTCTTTTTTTTTATCGTTTGTTAATGGGTCTGTTTCACGTTTGATGCAAGGCATTCATGATTGAAACATGGCAATTCATCCTTACTAAATCTTCTCTTTTTTATATATTTGAATCTTTATATTGTGAATGGAGGCACCCCTGATCCTGGATCATGTGCTTTTGCTAGCCTGGCATCCGACGTGAAACACGCCTCAGTATTTACTGGTATTAATCATTTATGTGTAGCTTCTTGTAATTGTATATTTATTTATAATTAAGTTGGATGTTTCTTTATGTTACGACCATGGGGTAGTCATTGTCTGTTGCTCCCTGTGGTTACCGTCCTTGTAGTGTTGTATGGTTGTATAGTAATTAGAAAGTATAGTAGGTTGTAGCATGTATTGTAGCATTTTAGAGGAATATAGAAAAAAAAAATAAATAAATATTATCGCATAGCCTTTCAAATGGCGTGCATCTTTCTCACACCCCGTAGAAAACAGAAGAACTCCGCTCAAGTTCAAAATTAAATTGGAATTTGAAAACACAATGCAATTTTGATATCCAATGCGAGCAATGCCTTCACATTTAGTTGATATGGATGGTCTACTGATCATTTTGTTTTGTTTTCAAAGCACAGGTGAAGTTGCGTAGAACCAAGCGTTGGGATTACAGGGCAGAAACGTCCTAACTGAGTTTGTAAGTTTCATTTTCATTATTCATTTTTCATTATTTTTACACGGTGGCCCCGTCAATCGAGAGGATTGCTTTACAGGGGGCCGTGCCAAACTTTACAATATTACTAAAAATTACTAACAAATTACCTATATTTACAATCCAAAATAAAAAATAAATGAAAAACAATGGAGTTAGCCTGAGAGAGGCAAATTACTCTTCAGCATACTTTTAAAAATGCTAAGAGAGGGTGCTTGTTTGACATCCAAAGGCAATTCATTCCAAGTCTTTGCACCCCGGAAAGATATCGCTTTCTGCCCATTGCAAGTTTTCATCCTTGGAACAAGGACATCGGCAATGGTATTCCGCAAATTCATACTGATATCACGCGCAGAGCTTTTCTTGAAAAGGTTTGAAAGATAGCCGGGTGCAAGACCTGACAATGCTTTGTATGTAATAGTAGCTGTCTCGCATTTTATCATTCCCGTAACCGTTGGCCAATTTAGTTCCTTGATCAAATTTGAGGCGGATACATCATAGCTGCTATTGGTGACAATTCTTGCAGCTCGATTTTGCAAATTTGGCAACCAACTGCATGCAGAACTGCAGATTGGGAACATGCTTTGGGATACCACACAAAAATGGATAGTACCTGGCTGCAAAATCAAAGGACTTCCGGGAGCGCTAAAATAAACTATGCTCTTTTGGCAGGCCACGATAAATCGTACACTAGATCGATTTTGGAGATTCATGATCTAATCTTTAGCAGAAAGCCTGAATTAGATTCTAGGATTTTTTGCAAACTTTCCCGTTCTCAGTTTTTAGAGCTAGAAGCGAGTTCCTTAAAATTTTCGTTTTCAAAAACACTGAACACGATCAAAAAAGTTAATCCAATTTTCTTAACCCTATTTTAACCGGGTAAAAAAAGTGATTTTCTACCGGGGGCGTTTTTCGCCCACCCCCCCTGTTTTTCTCCTCAAGTATAACAGATATGACAATGAAACTTGCACTGTGTCATAATTGAACAAAGGAGAATCTAAAAATAGCATCAATCAATCAATAGTCACGTGATTGGTTGCTAGGCAACCAAAAACAATGCAAATTCTGAGAAAATCGAGCCATTTGCAGAAAAGGGCCCATAATTAGCAAATAGCTTGATAAAATTGGCAAAAAACCATCCAAATACCTACTTGACACCATTAATTTGTAGTTTTATATGGTTTCATACGGATATTTGTGGTTTCTAATAAATTAACTAACTAAATAATGAAAATTTGATTCAATGCAAAATTGTTAGCTCAATAAATATGATTTAAAACAATTAATTCCGCATATTATTGGCGAAATCAAGTACCTTCATCAATATTTGAGGTAATTACATCAGTTTTGCATGAAAAAATACTCATTCATTAGGAATATGACGTCATAAAGATTGATGACGTCATATAAATAATAAACTGCTAATGTCGGCAAATATGAATAAATTATATATCAAATGAAAGTACTCATCGAGACGAATCGAATGGTATATATATTGTTGAGATTTAGTAACAAAGAAAGAAATTAGAACCGTTTTAACGAATTTCTTTGCGACCACTCTCCAAATATGGGCATGTGCTGGTCACGTGATCAAACAATAGGTATTGAAATTTCCATTTTCTGATTACCAACTAAATTTTAGGAAAATTCAAGGAGTTTCAGCATTGTAAGTAGCATCGTTTGGGAGCTATTAAAAAAAATCCGATAGGGGGGGGCCAAAAACGCCCCCCCCCCCGGTTAAAATAGGGTTAAGACTCAACAAGAATGAACAAAAACAAAACGTTTTCAGGGTGATTTGGGGATTTAGAAATTGATTATTGTAAACTTCTGCACAAGCGTTATTTCAACGATTGGCCTGTTACGAAATTCTGTAGTAGTTACGATAAAGTGCCGCCCAAGCCGTCATAAAATCAAAATTCAACAAGAACCCACGCTTCATGCCTCGTGACGCTTCCCTGTTAGTCTTTCTAGCCCCCCTTAGCACAACAATGCAACCTGCACCAAAGCATAAATTCAATGATATTACAAAAGAAAAAACATGTCTTTCTATCCTTGAAAACACTGTTACATTTCTTCCAAGATAGTACGAACTTTCGTACGGCAGATTACATTTATCGATTCCTAAATCCCAAATCACCACGAAAAAGTTTTCTCTTTGTCCATTCATGTCGAGTCTTTAAAACTTGATGGACGTTCTTTGATCGTTTTCAGTGATTACGAAAACGCAAATTTTAAGAAACTCGCTTTTAATTCTAAGACTGAAAACGAAAAATATTTGCAAAATATCTTACAATATAATCCAGGCTTTCTGCTAAAGATTACGTCATGAATCTTCAAAATCGGCCCTGTACGATTTATCGTGGCCTGCCTAAAGTGGATAGTTTTATTTTGGCGCACCCGGTATACCACTGCACCACAACACCAATATATGACACTCACCTTGTCAAGTCCTTCAAATAACTTTTTCAAATTTGTATCATAAGCTTCCTGGGTGGTTGCAAAGCCAACGCGATATACACCACCATTGATGAGCCTTGCGGAAAAGGGATAAAATTGATGTTGTTAATATTTCTAGAAATTTGTCACCAAGGCAGTCCACAACACATCATACCTGTACAAACTGAGTTATTTTAGCATGGACAACTGCAAAAGAGAACTGTAGCATTACTGTAAAATAATGTCTTCGTAATTGATTGAGCTTCTGTTAAAGTATGGGTATTATTGAGAAGTTCAATAGCATTTACCAAGCAGCACTAGATCCAGGTAGCAGTACTAAATCATGTAATGATTTGTTACTTTTAGATTAACCCTACCTTAAAAATAGTATAGATAAAGTATCGCCACATCATTGCTAACCTTAGCAATATTTTTAAAACATAGTTGGTTCTTTGTGTTTGAGAAAATGCAGATTCTATGCACTCCTACTTTGCATCAACATATAATTCCATTCCAGGTGATTATATGGATGGGTTGACCACAAAATTTTCCTTTATATAATGGCATACCTTGGCTTTAGTAAATCTGCCATTTTATGGTTTAAATCTTACCTTCAGGATCGATCGTTTACTGTCAACATAGGAAAGAAAGTAATATTCAAATCATGGTAATCTGACTTGTGGGGTCCATCAGGGGTGAATTCTTGGCCCATTTATGTTCCTTCTTTGCATGAATGACATGGCACAAACAGTCAACTGTGAAATTTTCTGAAATATTTGACTTTCTTGAATTTCTGAATTTTCTGAAACTTTATGGTCATTTGTATCATCTGCTTTATACAGGTAATTCCTGCTTAGTTCTGAAAGACGAAAACCTTGAGCAAATAGAGAACAACTTGAATACAAATTTCAACCCTCTCTGCGATTGGTTTGTATAAAACAAACTAAGCATTCATTTTGGAGAGGACAGAACCAAATCCATTCTCTTTAGACGCAAAAAGGAAAACAACCCAGACATCAGGAGGGGCGATATAACGATCAAACAACATTCCACAGTCACATACCGTATCTCGGATGTGTTCTGGATGAAAATCTCTCTGGTGAGGCAACTAAGATGCTTGGAAAAATAAATGGGAAGCTAAAATTTCTGTACAGGAAACAAAAACTTCCTGGATAAGTCCCTTCGTAGGTTGCTTTTGATGCTCTCATTCAACCTCATTTCAATTGTGTAACACATGCACCTCATGGTACCCAAAGCTGAATAAGAGGCTGTCCAAAAGAATTCAATCACCACAAAACCAAAATGAATTCGTTTTTACCTGAATTTAAAAAACACAACACATACTGAGGCCACATAATTCAAGGCTATAAATTGGCTCCCCATAAAGAAAAGGATGAATCAATGTATCTGTGTTAAAAGCACAATTAAATCTTTCATAGGAACTGCCCCAGCTTACAATGCTGAGATATTCCTTCCAGTCTACCAGGGCCGAACAACGTGAAGGTCCAAGTTAAAATCGGAATGTCCATTTCGCAAAAGTATTGCAGAATAAAAAATACCTAACTTATCTCGGGCCGAAAATATGGAACAGTCTTCCATTGAGTTGAAATCAACAAACGATATTGATACATTCAAACATAAGATCAAAGAATATATTTTCCAAAATATACAGAGAGAGGAAGATGATATACAAGGAAGATGAAGATGATAGCAGGTTCTACTAAGACCCTGCATCAGCTTTCCTGGTGTTTGGTCTTACGTACGAGTCACGTATCAAAAACGCCTATAGATTATACAAGGTCAAGGGGAATCAGGTCAGCGTGATCTTTCGATGTTATCCCTGCCACTGTAATTAGGGGTGTTTTTCTTTATATGTTTTTAACCTTGCTTGTAGATTGTATTGTATCTATTTTTATATATTAAAAGCTTCCAAATATATGTTAATTGTGGCAAATGATATACATACAAATACAGGTGTGTCCCAGAAAAATTGTTTGACATTTGATGAAATATTTAAAAATAACAATCAAATGTACAGTACAAGCTCCTGGTTAGATAACCCAGTTCTTAAGATTATAAATAAATAAATTTTTGACGCCAGAATCTTGCGATTTTGTAAAGAATTTCATACAAGCTTTTGAAGTTCAATTTTTGTGCAAAAGCTGAAACCAGACAGCCTTGACTGACTTGTTTTTCAAAAAGATGTCCCAAAATTGAGGTAAAAGAAGGCTGTCCAATGTTTTACCTCTCTACCAGAGCAAACCAAATAGGACTTAAATAGTAATCTAATTCTTGTAACCGTTGCCAACATTTACTGAAGAATGCAAGTACCCAAAAACATGGACTTGTTGGGGAGAGGAAATGCGGATTGTCTGAGGAAACGTATGTGTTCCCCAGTGCAGTGGGTTGGTTAGGCGCAGTAGTGTTTTGGATTGGAACTCAGACGGGTGCATAGTATTAACCTAATGCACGGGGAACAAGTTTCCTCGGACAAACCGTCTCTCATTTCCCATCAATGAATGAAGACTTAATCAATGAGAGATGGGGCCATTCCAAATTGGGCTCAACAGGATTCCTCCAAGCATCCATTTAACCCTGATTCAATGTTGGAGAAAGCTAGTTTATCAAAAGTGCTTCATTTGATTTGAATAACGAGATTCCACTTTCACAAAATATGCAATTTAGGGGCGTCTAGTTTCAGCTTCTGCACAAACTCAAACTTCAAAAGCTCTTAACTCTGTGAACATTTAGCTGATTTGCTAGCTTCTTGTGTCTAACATTAATTAAAAATCTCAGCAATGTGGTTATCTTACCATAGCATCCATTTATTATTTTGCTATTTTCTAACATTTAATCAAATGTTGAACAATCATTTTGGGACACATACTACATACACACATATTGTAGTTTTAAACAAGGTCTTCAGTCCGGCACAAGGTACCAAACCGGTAACAGATACCCAATCAAGTAACGGATACTCAAACGGGTATCCGTTGCCCGTTCGGGTAACAAATTCACTTTCCCATTTGGCAACTGATTCCCGTTCGGGTAGAAACCGGTTGAATGCTACCCATAAACTTTATAACATTGGATTCAGCTACCGGAAAAACTTTATTCTCACCAGGTAACTTTTAATTTGACTGTTGCAACCAAATTGGTTACCCGAATAGGAAGCAGTTGCCAATTTGGGAAGCAAATTTGTTACCGGAACTGGTGAAGGATACTCGTTTGAGTATCTGTTACTTGATCAGGATCCGTTACCCGTTTGGTACCTTGTGCCAGACTGGTCTTGATATGCTCACAGACAAATTTTCCATTTTTGAGTTTAAAATTTAGAAAACAAAAGTTTACACTGGAAATGTGTGTGCATGCAATTGGCAATCTCTGCAGAAATTGCACCACATGGGTACACAACCTTCCTTCCCTACAAGTACATACTTACTTGATTAAACAGGACCCAGAAATAAGCAACTTAGGTTATTATGTTATTTATAAACAAACTTCCTTACGGTGCAACCCATTCATTGACTCCATCAATTTGAATTTTCTTATCTTTTGGATAAATATCGAGCTGAGCTTGTTCCTTTGTTTTGCAAAATTCATTGAACTCGCTGTTGAACATTCTCAAAATTTCTGCTGATTCATTATTAACAATGGTTTTCTCCTTCCGGTCCCAAAGAACAGGTACAGAGACTCGTCCATCGAAATCTGCATCTGCCATTTTATAAATCTCTTTCAAGAAGGTACAGTTATTGATGGGATCTTTGTTCTCAATGAATCTCCATCCACGCTCATCTTTCAAGGGGTCTGCAGAGGACATCGAGATCACATCTTCTAGGCCCTTGAGTTTTCTTGCTATCAAGGCCCTGTGAGCGAAAGGGCATGACCATGATATGTATAAATGATATCTTCCTGGCTCTGCTTTGTGACCACTTGAGCCGTCAGCAGTAACCCATTTTGCAAATGTGGCCATTTTCGTTGTATTAAGCGTGATACCACAAGCTACACTAAATCGATAAGATGAACTAAACTATCCTGCTGCAAGGCGACACCCAAAGAGGCCTGAAATAAATAATGCACCTTGAATTTGTTGACGCTGTTGTTGCTGCTGTTTATCCAGTGAGTTGCTAGCATGGTTGCTAGTGTAGGGTCATAGGGTAGGGTAATGTGGGTCAAAAATGAGCATAATCTCAAATTGGATAGTTGGCAAAACGATACAAACATTTTTAAAAGTTTCGTTTAATTGACATTTAGTGCTTTTTGTTTCTTGCCAAAAAATCTCAGCTCTGATAAAGGCAGTTAAATATTTTTAAAAAATTTTCTGGCGGGAAAAGTGGGTCTATTTTCAAAACTTGTACAATATCGGGATATGAAGGGATAAATGATTTTAAAAAATTAATGAAATCATATTTCCCAACTATTTTCTATTCGATAAAATCACAATATTTGCCTTTTATCGCAAGCAATACCGTTCTTGCGCAGGGCCGTCGCTAGAGATAGCTATATCTCGTAGCCGCTATAAATTAGCCTGCGTGCAGACTCAACTCCTTCGAGGAGTTGAGTCTGCACGCAGGCTACTAGGGCCTTAACCGGGTAAAAAAAAGTGATTTTCTACCGGGGGGGGGCCTTTTTCGCCCCCCCCCCCTGTTTTTCTCCGCAAGTATAACAGCTATGACAATGAAACTTGCACTGTGTCATAATTGAACAAAGGAGAATCTAAAAATAGCATCAATCAATCAGTAGTCACGTGATTGGTTGCTATGCAAACAAAAACAATGCAAATTTTGTGAAAATTGAGCTATTTGCAAAAAAGGGCCCATTATTAGCAAATAGCTTGATAAAATTGGCAAAAAACCATCCAAATACCTGCTTGACACCATTAATTTGTAGTTTCATATGATCTCATGTAAATATTTTTGGTTTCTAATAAATTAACTAACTAAATAATGAAATTTTGATTCAATGCAAAATTGTTTGCTCAATAATTATGGTTTAAAACCATTAATTTCGCATATTATTGATGAAATCAAGTACCTTCATCGATATTTGAGGTAATTCCATCAGTTTTGCATGCAAAAATTACTCATTCATTAGGAATATGACGTTTTAAAGGTTGATGACGTCATAGAAATAGTAAACTGTTGATGTCAGCAAATATGAATAAATTATATATCAAATGAAAGCACTCACTGAGACGAATCGAATGGTATATATATTGTTGAGATTTACTACCAAAAAAAAGAAATTAGAGCCGTTTTAGATCATTTCTTTGTGACCACTCTCCAAATATGGGCATGTGGTGGTCACGTGGTCGAACAATAGGTCTTGAAAGTTCTTTTATCTGTTTGTCAACTAAATTTTAGGAAAAGTCAAGGCGTTTCAGCATTGTAGGTAGCATTGTTTGGGAGCTATTAAAAAAAATCCGATAGGGGGGCCAAAAACACCCCCCCGGTAAAACTGGGTTAAAGGGAATCGACATAGTTAAAAGCTGGCCCGGGCCCGGGCCAGGTCAAAAATATAATCCATTGTACTCGACAACTTTGACGCATTAGGTTTCTTTGTGTAGCTAAAGAAACAATGGGTTTGTGGGCGTTTCTTTAGCCTATTTATAGTCACTTCGCCGATTATGCATTCATGAATGCTTTATTTCAACTTCTTACCTTGGAAATGATACTGCCATTGTTCAGTTTGTGGAAAGTTAATTTAGAATGTGGTGCTAACGTGACAATGCTCTTTCAATGAATAGCAGTTATTGCCCGACACTGCTAGAGAGTGCTAGGCCCGCTGCAAAATACAAGTGCCGAGACGAGAGACCGTGGGCCGGTTGAAGAACAACCTTCCATCAGCCATATTCAGTAAAAGGGAAGGATATTGTTTGCACTGCAGCAAATAAGGGGAACGTTGTCTTTCAAGCTGCAATCTTTATTACAGCCACAGGGCTGCCAGATGCCTGAGCAAGCAATTACTGTATTGCCTTCAAAAATGTTAGAGTGACAGATTCTCACTTGTGGAACACTTTTTTGGGAACATACTTGCAACACAATATCCCAATTGGGGCAATTGATACCACAATGTATTAGGTGTGGCTCTGGCCTGGGGTGGGGGGAGGTAGAGTGACTTAAGGATGGAATTGCCAAAATTTGCTTTCGGACCCAATTTTTATGATGATGCTCAAGCGTACAAGAAGGAAAAATCTAGGGGGCGGCCCGACACAAAGTCATTGTTTACCAACATTTTTGCCCAACTGAGGGCAGATTCTTGGCCGATTGGGGCTGATTTTCGACGATTTTTCCAACATTGGGGGGGCTGCCGCCCCCCGGACCCCACCCCGTACGCTTATGATGATGCTTGATGGAAAACTACCCATTTTTGACAATTGCTCTGTCAATTTCAGCCAATAATCCTACCCATGTTTCAGCAAAATCTGCTAAAAAAGATCCTTGTAGGAGAATGTTGGGTCCGAAAGCCCACCTGTATGAGTGGCACATACCTGTACCCTCAACATGTTAATAAATACCTCCCTCCATCCAGGGCTCTAGGAAAAAGAAATTCCTAACTTGAAGAGAAATTTTTGTTAAACCCTCTTTCTGTGAACATTTAGCAAAATAAGAATTTCAAAGCCTTCTGAACATCCGGTATGAGATTATTTATCACAAGATCTTGTACATAATCTTTTTGCAAAATTTCAATAAAAGCATTGACCCCAAAGCAGAATATTCTAATCACAAAAATCATTGGAGCTCCCATCAAGGAGGCCTGACTGGAATCATTATGAAATGCACAACAAAGTCTATTGTATATAAAACGAGGGCTAATCGTTTCTACTCTTGTCCCTGAAATCTTGCACTGAGGTTCTTTGGTGCACATAACAAAGTTTCCAGCCAAGCAAGGGGGCAGATTCTTTGGGTTAGGGGTGCCTCTCAGACCGTTACCATTCTGGCATTCTGTTAGCAAAAAGTTAAATTATGCGCGCCAATTACAGTACAATCATTTTTATAAGAAACCTTGGTAAGAAAGTCTAGTGGGAAACTTTCAACTTTTGGTACAGGAAAAATCACTGCTATATACCGGGTGAGTCAAAAAAGAATCCCCATTTGGAAGGCCATGACTGCTCCCTTGAATATCAAAGCAATTATAATGAAAACTGTCTTGTTTTCTCGCCAATATATTCAATTAGGCTCTGCAATTTGCCGGGCTTTTATCGGCCATTCATTCCCGTGGATGTGGGGGATTTTTTGCAGAGAGCCCCTTCTAAAGACCTTCAAAAAAGAGAGAAAACAATGAGCAAATTTTCCTTGGTTTTCCTTCTTAAAAATGATGACACTCACATGTATTCATGTATTTTGTCCTCTTGGGAGGATGGAATCCCCCTGAATAGGTTATTGATACCAGGGGGAGACTGTTTCATCCTGCCAAGAGGATAGTACACGTGCTAAAGTGTGCAGAAGTCATTGCTGTAAGGCCCATGTAAGGCAGAGATGTTAGGGAAATTTTCTCATGATTTTGGGCACGTTTTGAAAGTTTCTTGAAGAGTTTCCCCTGGATATTATTTTGGGCATAAGTAAAAGGTAGAGAAGTCCCATTTCAGAATTAACATATTCAAAATGTGTAGAGTATCCCAGCAAAGCAGGATGTATATTATTTACAGAAGAAACTTTTCAACACCATTGTATACAGTCAAGAGTCTGTAAATAGGTGGCATTTAAAGCTGCATCAAAATAGCTAACTGCTCCCTGTTGTTTGTTCAAGGTACTGTGGCCTTTTATATTCTGAATGTTGAGGCCCTATAAGGGGTATTTGAAATATGAAATAATTGATATTTTTGGGGGGAAAATATAAATATTTAGGTTTTTTAGTTTTGAAATATGAAATAACGTTGATTCCCAGCATGAAATATGAAATAACGAAATGACTAGGTATTTTTTTAGATTTTCATGAAAATTATTAATTCTATTGTGGCAGCCACTCAAAACGGAGAGTATTGAAATGTTCAAATATTTCAAAGCATGCCCAGTTCATGACTACATCTAAAAGAGAAGAATGATCATTTCTGTGGAGGAGTGTGATTCAGGACATAAAAAAGTTCTTTGCATCCAGTAGCCTCTACGTGTGGACCCCCCCCCCCCCCCCCTTCCTAGACGTAGGCTAGAAGTCCAGCCAATGGCATGGAAGTTAAATAGAATGGCGGATCAACAGCCACAAGTGTATGTGAATCCAATTCTAGTAACCGGCTGCATCTATCACCTAAATGCCAAAAGATCCGTCCACATCAAAATGGCATTAGCGTAGCGAGGAGAGTAGGAGAGGAGGAAAAGGGGTAGTTGCCCCCTCCCCAATCGTACCCAAAAAAGATGGGCTTTGATGATTCATCCAATTCTGACGAGAAACTTGAAAGGGAGGCAAGCTGTATTTTCCTCCCTCCAGCACTTGTAAGCATTGTTGTTTTTGAATGTCAAAAAGGAAAAAGAAATTCCACTCTAGCACTGATGAATGACATCTTGGCTTTGGCACGATTGAAGTCAACAAAGGATGCCAAAAATTTCCTGCTCGCTTCGCTCGCACTTCCATACATGCCACACATGGATCGTAGTACAACATCTTACTACCAGTTGGCTTTTATCATGTAGCTGGCTTTTTTGCATGCAGCTTTACTTTTTAAGCATGCAGCTTTATTAGATACAATTAACCGGTTTTTTTTGTATGCCTCTATTTTGGCAATTAATATAAGTGCGTCTGATAAAGTGTGTTTCTCAAAATGTTCTGCGTTCTACCTCGCTCTCTCTTCAAGTTTCATATGTTCAGTAAATTCCACCTTAAATTTCGTGAGGATTGTTTCTCTTTATATGGCTTTGATCAGAGTATTAAAACAAGTTGAAGTTGACGAGAATTGAAATGAGACAAAAAGGTAAAAGGAGAAGCTGTCGTCACTTGCAACTTAAAAACGGCAGCAAAAGCTTGAACGAAAAGCTTTGTCTGGGCTGGGTGTTCCATTAGGGCACATTCTTTTTCTTTCTTCTAGGTGTTTAGCCTATAGCGTTTCTACTCTTTGATTCTGGCATGAGCCTAGGCGGCTTGTTCTGAAAAAGAGCGTCTCCAGCATTCCAAAAAGTATGACCCCCTAAAATTTTCCTAGAGGGGCAAATCCCCAGACTCCCACTTTTCCTTGCTTACCCCACATTTGCCCCCAAAAAAGAGGACCCAGGCTACATAACTGCAAAATGGTCATTCTTAAAAAAGTTGGAACCAGGCTAGCTAGGTGATACTGGGTGGGACACAGGCGAGTTGGCATAAGCAGAATAAGTATAAGTATTCTAAGCCAAAGTATAGAGCGTGTCCTCAAAATCTTACCACACCCCCTCATTATAAAATGCACCCATATAATTTGTCGTGGCTATGCCACCGAACGAGTGGCAAATGTGATATGAATGATATCAAATCAACGAGTTATAAATTTGATATCAAAAGAAGTGGTTGGTAAATGTTATTTCTAATTTTGGAGCACGACAGTTGATAATTTTGAAATATTTGGTTTTGGTAAATTTGAAATATGAAATAATGGCAATTTTTCAAGATGAAATATGAAATAATGTCTACCCCCCTAATAGGGCCTCAATGTTATGTACTGCACCCGTGCTTTTATCATTGTATCCTAAGCAGCTGATTGAAGCAAAAAATAATATGAGAATATCCACAGTTTATTGAAATTAATAACTCTTGCTAATATCTCTACTGATTTTACGACAACTGCTAACATTTAAAAACTGGTGTTCCTACAACATCCAGGAAAATTTTTTGGTAGATCTACAGTAGTTTCTTTTGTACTGTAGCAAATGGCTATTTACTGCAGCAGTAAGGAAGTCTGAACCCTGCAGAATTTTTTCAAGGATAGCGACCCTTGCACACTAGCAACACTTCTTCTAATTACCAAAATACAAGTTAATGAGGGGAGCTTTTTATAATGCCATGATGATTAAGTTGATGGTTTATATTAATATTTGGGAATACAACAACGAACTCACAAAACTATCATCAGGAAATTTTTGTGTACATATAATGCTAATAAAATGAAGAAACAGATTATTTGCCAACTGAACACGTTTTCCTGTTCCTTGGCCTTTCAATCCATATATTTTTGAATGAGTTGTTGTGTGTATGAAAGAAGCTCTTGCTGTTGCTGCTTTAATTTTGATAGTGTTTGGATGAACATAATTAAATAATTTTAGACAACAAAACTGAAGACAAGTTTTTCAAGGAAACAAAACAGTGTCAAAGCAATATCAGCTTTTTGCAATAAGGCTTAAAAATGAAATAAGTGGATGCTGGCGTCAGGCTTAACATAAATAACTTGCAACTTACCAAAACACTAGAAATAACTTTGTGCATTGTAGGAAATATTTTCTGCCTTGTCTGTGTTAAGACAAGAACCCTTTTTGACTTGCACCTCCTTTTCTGCCTGTAATGAGCTACAGTGCCTGCCAAAAGTCTTGGAACACCTTTCTAATTTTGCCCTGTTTTGCGATTTCCCCCTCCCCCCTCAAAACAATGTGTTGCTCTGTCATGACAAAACGGGGATAACAGAACGATTCACCACTCTGATGGGATCCTGCAACAATAATCTTGCAAATCAACATTGTTTTGTGGGTGAGGGGGTGCTGAAACTATTTGCTGATAGAAATGTGGATTATCAAGAAATGGCCTTCAGTGTTCCAGGGACTTTTAGCAGGCATTATACAATGAAAAAGCACCAAAATAAAGCTGGGAGCAGCTGCTTGAAAATTAATTTGCATATAATTGGCAATTTCTAGCCAAGCAAGAAATGTTCTTGTAAACACACAAAAACACTTGGGCAAATAAGGTCATCACAGTAAAAGTCTTTATAAAAATCCCTTCACACTGCTTGGATGCCTTTCAGCTTGTTTATGGCAATCAAAACATGAAGACCCATTTCAGTGAACTTCACCGAATGTAACACAACAACTGTCACTTGAAAATGCAAAGGAATTTTGTCATAAATCTGTCTTTAGCAAGCATTCACTAGCCTAGCTAAAGCATTCCTGCTTTGCTTCCGAGGACCGAGCGATGTGTGGATTTTAGCTACTCTGCTGCTGATCTCTTTGAGCTTCAACACATTACTTCCTCATATCGAAGTCTGCAGCTAAGAACCAAAAAGTTATCAGGTCGAGCAATGCGGTCCATAATAAATCAGCAATCAAGATAGGAAGGCACAGGGCTGGAAAAAAGGTTTTTCTTCCTGGCAGCAAAATTCAAAAATCAGGATTTCCTGCGACATCTAGCCGAAATTTCCTGCAAGTAAGATTATAAGCTGGTTCAAGCAGAATCCCTGAATTTTGTCCAGTATGAACTAAGGTACGAACATGTACTTGAAAAACAGCCCATCGAATTAAAATGTTACTTGAAAACAAGGTGACTATTTACATTGAATGGTATAGCATGGTCATGGAAAGTTTTTTGACCACACATCTAGTTCTTCGGCGGGTAAACTTAATCTTACATAGCTACAAACCCAGCTAATGTTTAGTGAACCATCTATTTGCTTTGAGTTCATGGTTGCTGTTCCATTTGAGGATCTCATGCGCGACTCAATCACATGGATAAAAGATTTATTTTGTGTTTTGATGGTCAAAAAAAAAGGTTTTTAATAAATGAAATGATAATAATAATAGTAATAATAATAATAATAATAATAATAATAATAATAATAATAATAATAATAATAATAATAATAATAAAACGAATATTTATACAGGATAAACACTTCAACAATTACAATATCGCTGTTATCACTGTGTGTCCTGTGCCCTAGACCTTAAATGATATTGAAAGATTATTTATTACATTAAAGACAAATGACGGAGATATAAGGTGACTTAAATCAGGGGCCTGGGCAATCTAAATATAACCTATTGAATTCCATTGTATTTGATGATATCGAGAGATTAGCAAATCAATTAGACAAATGAAAGCACTAAGCCATCTTTTGTTCTATTTTTAAACTGGCGCTATATATCCGTCATTTGTCTTTCAAAACGTTGATAAAATCTTACAAGAATAGAATCTATAATACCTAATAAAACCTAATTTCACATCGAAATAAAATAATGTTTGTCACTGTCATACAAAATGATTTTTAACTTTTTTAACAAATTCTTTGTGTGTCCCTGTCCGACGTATGTCTAAAGGTAGCTCATTGTACACTTTAGAGCCCATATATTGAAACGACTTTCGTGCATATTCTTTTTTAATAATAGGTAATCGCAGAGTGCATTTGTTGCTTCTTGTTTCCTTTTCATGTTGTATCGGAGTAAAATAATTCTGAAAATGTTCACAGATATCTCTGTCCAGGCATTTTCGCACAAGTTTGCAGGCTCTCATCTTATTCGCATTTATGACTGACATGAGCCCTTTGTCTGCTGTTTTATCACCATAGACAATCTTCAAGGAACGAGAATGAAATGAGGAAAGTCTGCTTATTTGTGTATTTGAGAGCTTCAGTTGCAATATACCACAGTAAGTAAATGTGGGAAGAATCATAGTACGATAGATTGTACTAGCAGTAGCATTGTCCATGCACGACCTTAATTTTGCTAGAAGTCGTAGTCTACCGGATGCACGCTTGAAACATTTGTCAAAATGGGAGTTCAAGTTAAGTGTGGTATCCACAAGGACGCCAAGATATTTATAATCAGTTGTGTTGTTAATTACCGTTGGGGTTGGCTGAGATATTGTGACTTTGAGTGGCCCATTTCGCTGTTTTGCAATTCGTTGTGCTGTTCCAAATAGTATCGACTCTGTCTTGCCTTTCTTCAGATTCAATATGAGTTCATTGCATCTCAGCCACTCTGACAGATTTTCCATGTCTTTCGATAGTTTGTTTTCAATTGAATCAATTTCTTTGCCTGCCACATACAAAACAGTGTCGTCTGCATATTTTAAAATGCTTGAATACTCCATGACTTCTACAGCATCATTGAAAGAGATTAGAAACAATAGAGGACCAAGTATTGAGCCTTGTGGAACTCCTGTTAACAAGTTCTGCTCATCTGAGACACAACCGTTGAATGCTACCACTGCCTTTCGGGAGAACAGATAGTCGTTGAGCCATTCCAATTCGTTATCTTTTATTCCGTAAATCGCAAGTTTTTCAAGTAGTATGGCGTGGCTTATGGTATCAAACGCCTTACTAAGGTCAACAAAGATACTTCCTTTCTTCATCAGGGGTTCAAACCTTAAATTATCAAAGGCCTCAATTATTGCCAAATGTTTGGTTCATGAAATATTATCAAGATGAAACAGTTTCGTTGGATCTCCTTACACATTGATCTTATTTTTTCCTTCAACATTTGTTTTCGTTGGTGCCATCTCAACCGGATTTACGTGGCAGAGGAAAAGTCACATTGACGGTCATTCATTAAATGCAGATTGCAAAAATTTATTGAAATGAATTTCAGACTTTCAGTTAGTGATTTAGCCACTGATTCCACCCTTACATGTGTTTTCATAAGAAGATAAGAATGGACCCAGTACTGAAAGTTTGTTGATTCTAGCAGATTTTGAGTGCTCAAAGTTTCGGTTTCATAAGGCCGCTTAAAATTGATGCTGTATTTATTTGTTGGAGATCTCCTACACCTTCGTGAATACATCATAGCCAATTGTATAAAACTACGCCTCTGTTTATATCCATGTAACAAAGTAGAACAAAAAGCAGAAGCAAGCTTCAATGAAATTGCTTCTTAACTGATATTTTTCCAGTACTTGAGTTTCCTAATGCTTTTGGCGATCCGAGAGTTGCGTTTCCCACAAAGAGTCATTTGAAAAGGGGCACCGGTTGACCCAGAAATAAGCTTCACAAGCTGGATCACGTCTAGGTTTTTGAAAGCAAATGTTATGAACACAAACAAGGTGTCAGCCTGTAGCTGAAAGGCTAAGCTATTTTTGAGATATTGCTTGTTAGCTTAAGACTACCCTCTGAAAAACCAGTCCTATAATATGCTGATTGAGCCATTTCATGGAATCTTCCCTCCTTCTCCCGTCCATGTTTTGGATGACAGAACAAAGCCGAATTCCAAATTTTGGATGGTAGCACGATTTTGAATAAGGAACAGATATCGATCGTTTTTCAAACAACAAATTTCCCAGATGACTTCAAGTCCACCTCTTAACTTATGTTTTCACAAAATGTTGACTGGAAAAGGAGTCTTGATTATTTCACTGCAAATGAGAAATAAAGGATTCGAAATTTTCTGTATCTCGTTTTTCGAACAGTAATCATAGCTTGAAAAGCCTATGCAGCAACTCAAAAGATAGCTAAGCCTTTTGAATAAACGGTGGTGCAAACCTTTTTCAATAACGTTTGTTTTCAGAAAGCTAGCTATGATCTAGCTCTCGAAGTTTTCTTGGGTCACCCGGCATTTGTATTGTATAAATAGTTTGAAATAGTGGCAAGACGTCATTCAAACAAAAACTATCACAAAAATTTAGTTGCAAATTAAATAACTTGACAATGAGGAAAATGCCAGAAATTTCCTGCGATAAAGTGACAAATTTCCTGCGAGACATTTTCATCAAAAATTTCCTGGCAGCGCCGCTGCCGGCGCTGCCGGACATTTTCAAGCCCTGGGAAGGCATGGCCTAAAAGAAAACGAACAGCGACTATTTTTGGCCTGTTTTTCACTTCTCGCAACTCTCGTCTTGTCTGTGCAGTGCAAGGACTTGAAGAAGTTCTTCCATCGAAAAAACATATCAGAATCTTTAATCAATCTTCAAAGCAAGCTTGTAATGCCATCATGAAAGCTGAAATACTCTTGCCCTTTATTGAATATTGCAAGGAAGATCTCCCCTATCTCTCCACAGCTTCGTACTTCGCCATCTTTAGAGAACTATCGACCGCGCGGGATAATCCGCATTACGCCACTTTATCAAACAATGAGCCCATTTTTGAACCAATCAAAATGCTCATTCACTTCTCAAACTTTCTTGAGAAGTTAGCTTGATTGGTCCAAAAACAATGAGCTTAACAAAAGAAATATCGCGCGGTCGTTCATCATATCGAGGCGGGAAAGGCTAAATGGACTTTGTTGCGCAGACTCTATACTTTCGAGGAGTTGAGTCTGCACGCAGGCCCTAGTAGCCCTTAAAAATAAAAAATTGGTCGAAAAATCGGAAAAAATATATATGAAAGGATGTTTCGTCAGCTTTTCAATGAAATAATCCGTTTTGCTTTACCTGCCATATTTTCAGAGATATAATCATTTTAAGACCGAGTGGTAAGAGCATTTATCTATTTCTGCTATACAGGCCTATACAATTTCTTAGGGTGATCTTCTCTGCTCTTTTCTGTGACTACCCGGTGAAAATGGCAGTTCAAATTTCCCACTATTTTATTCCAATGACACATTGGTCAGCGGTTTTGATCTTCATTGTTGTTGCTGCTGCTACAGAGAGACAAGACAGGAAACTTTACTGTGGCTTCCTTGGCTTGCTTTGGTTTGTTTTGAGCAAGAGTTCTTGGACCAAGAGAAAGTGAAATGAAGCAGCAGTTTCCCTGCATTGGAAATGAACAGTTAATCAAGGATGGTTTTTGAAATAACAGGAGAAGACCTTGCAGCGTATAAAGTTGATAAAAGAAGGGATTCAAACCACAAGTTTGTGGCAAAAGTTCTTAGGCCCGTAGGTAGCAGCATTTTGCAAGAGGGAACGAAAGAGACTTTAATTTCACAAGAACAAGATTCTGAGCAGCAGTTTCATTGGTGTTAGGATGATGGCTTACCTTACCAACAGCATTACGGAAAGTGTTTCAACGTGAAAACTTGATACACATAACACATTTCCACCAAAGAAGTTATGTGTGAGAAGATGATGTCCTGATCCTGATGTCCCAACACAAGGGTTGAAAGAACACAAAGAAAGAGTCAAACTTTTAGGGAAGGCTAGGATAGAAAATAGAAGTGTATAAAAGTTGTACTGCAGTATCAGTATCTTGGAACTGCGTAAAAGAGGCATTTAGAGAAATTGAAGGAGAGACATATGGTGTAGGATCTTTTAAAGTCATGTTTATGCCATCAAAGACCCATTTGCAGAAAAATTACTTCACAAATTGTAATTTGTTTGTGGTGGAAGTGGCAAATTTGCTTCTTTTTGGGGTCTTTGTATAAAACATGCGATTACTCAAAATGAAGATTTTCGGACTTGAGAAAGGATAATTCCAGATAGGAATAACATAATTACATGAAATTTTCAGGATTTATCCTTCTTTTGTAGTTGATTGTTTTGAATGGTTTAGATTTTTTATATCTATTTTGGAAAACAATATTTCATGTCATATCTGCACCAAAATCATGTCATTCGAAAAAAAATCTGAAATGCTGTTTTGGGCTCTGATATCAAAATTTGAATCCATTCAAAACAATCAAGTACTCTTGCTCATAGTTTTCTATGATGAAATTTGAATATAGAGTAAACTATATCACTTCAATCTTTTCTAGACCTGTCTGCGGTAATAAAATGGCACTTGTTGTTAAACAGGTTCAGATTTGTTACAGTTAGCCCATTTTTGATTTTTGGTTCCATTTTCTGAAACATCATTAAATTTGGATTCAGAAAATGTGTAGGTTTGTACAGTTAATCAACTATAACTTTTGAGCAATATGATTCTGAAAATCATGCATGCGCAAAACGGTCCTAAGGGCTACTAGGGCCTTAAAATAGGGTTTTAAGCTAGGGGTGTGCAAGCTCTCAATTTGCCGAATGGTGGGCGTGGCTTTTGGGCGTGGACTTTTATTGTTGCATACACATACTTCTTGTTGAGAGGCTCAATTTCCTCTCCATTGAGGATTAATCGATACAATTAATGAGGGGTACCTCGGGGTTTGCGGTATTGCGGTATCGGGGGTAAATTTTGTGCGGTATTGCGGTAATGACGGGAAAAACTTGCGGTATTGCGGTATTGAGCTTTCACAGCGCGGTATGCGGTATTGTACGAACATTAACATCCAAACTTCATGTAATGCCATTTTCCTGTTGAAGAACAACGCATCTTCGAGACGAATTGATAGAGGAAAGAAAAACGACCTTTTGCCTGCTCCACCTGCTCAACCTTGAAAAGGTACCTGCGGAGGAGAACTAGCAACATTTTTATCTGAAGAAAAAGAATCAAAATATTTGCACGAATCAAAACTTTAGATGTGGGAAATCACCCCCATTTTCAATCCGACAATGTTGGACAACTGTACGCCTTTCACGGTAATTCCTGCTCTATCAGGAGTTATCTGATCATTTATAATCAACTGTCCCAGTACCTTGAATCGAATGGCCTGTTGTGCCCACATCAGTTTGGGTTTAGACAAGGGAGATCTACGCAACATGCAGTTACCTAACTGTCAGAAAAGTTTAGACAGTACGTTGAAAAAGGGCTACTTAGTATAGTGGTGCTGTCTATATTGACCTCCTTAAAGCCTTTGACAAAGTACGTCATGCAACCTTGCTGGAAAAACTGCCAAGTTCTAGTACAGATGATGTGGAATTACAATGGATAGGTGATTATCTCGTTAATAGGAAACAATAAGAATTCTTTGATAACACCAGCTCATGGGAAGATTAAAGGCCCCCATTAGCCATGTTTGAAGAATGAGATCATGCACATAGCTTGCCTCAAAGTAATAGAATATCTATTTGCAATTGCAATGCGTGATTTAGTTCATATCGAAATGGATGTAGCCTAATAACGAGCCCACTTGATGAAGCAGATCAGATTTCGTTATATGCATCAGATCTATTACATTAGATGTAGCGGGAGTCCAGAGACGTAGAAACTAGTGGGACACAGGGGGCACGTGCTCCCCAAGATTTTGCAACAAACCAAAAGGTGTAATTTTTGTCTCAGGATGTGCCCCTTTTAAAGACTAATGCGGACAGAAAGTAGTTTAATTATGTTAGTATTTACGTCTTGATTTGGCTATGTTTGCTTCTCATTTTGTTTCATTGCGAAGGAAATCGTATATCTATCAGCATTCATACTATTTTCTCCTATATGTAACATTTTTCCCGTCGAAAATCTGATGTATATTAAAATGCCCTTCTTATGAAAAAAGTGCCCTTAAATTGCCATGCCCCTCCAAGTTTAAGATGCTTCCTACTGCTCTGATAAAAACTGAAGGATGGCCGTTAATATTGTATTGGCAAATTGTTTACTTTATCCTGACAAGAGCTGCCACTATAACAGTGCCACACTTGTTTCTTGATAGTATTATATGGGTTTGTTGGCTCCCTTGGCAACAGCTATCTATATCGAAGATTTCAAACAGTAAGGGCAGTGTGCCAGGTCAAAGAGGTCAAATTTTGAAAATTGCCTTGTAACGAGTTGGCAGCTCGATTAATGTTAGGAGCAAGAAGTAATTAGCCTTAACGAGGAAATGTCAGTTGGCAACTACGCCAAATTTGATTGTTAGCCCAAAAGATCTCTGAATTGTTTTCATTGTACACATTAACAATGCCTATAAATATCTCAAATGCTTCGCTGATTGTTTCGATTATCTTCATAAATAATGCCTATTGTTACAACATTCCTGATTCCTGGTACTATACCTATCTATATGTCTATATGTCTATATGTCTATATGTCTATATAGGTGTATTCCTTCCGGTTGGAGAAAAGCCCCTCCATAATGTTTTCATTCTTCAAACATATCAAAGGCAATATTTTGGTCTTAATGTCAAACGAGAATGATACGCAAAAATCAAAAGTCATTACCCCTAGTTTGCTTAGTTCGTGCACAAAACTATTGGTGCATTTGTGTCAAATGAAATGTCATGTGAGATTTACGATAACGCAAAATTACTTATGCAGAACCCAACAGAACGTTTCAATTGTTGCTATTCGCGGGCATCTAATTTGAGACAAGCAGTCACGAAGATAACCTCTGTGCAGAATGATATGCATGAAGCTGGTTTGGTTCAGTGTGATCTCGTGCCCTCCTCCTGTCAATGGCGCCATTGTTTGCTGGGATTCTGCAACTTTCTGTAGCTGTGTAGGAGGGGGATCCTTCGCAGCCTCTGTGCAGGCCGCCGGTTACATCATCCTCTAAAGTTGACTTATTTGCATAATGAGTACTATCAATAAGGCTAATGATTCGTTCGTTCTAGAAAACGATTGTTTTGACATAATTGAGCTGCTAATGAAGTCAAGAACGTGCCAATTCTGGGTAAATTTGTTGTTGCGTCAGGGTAAACATCTTGGTGATTTATCCATCTTAAGGTGTCAAATCTGTCTAACATGAAATAAGCCGACGTCAAATGTTCCTATAGGATCGCGGGAAACTTCTGTCTTGTATGCGCTTTATGTGCGCTTTCTTTATTTCAGTGCCAATTAGCTGAGATAAAACGTTAATCAATCGCTTTAACGAGCGTGACGGAAGTGGGTTACTTACTTACTTACTTTCTTTCTTTCTTTCTTTCTTTCTCACTGACTGACATCGAAGCCCCTTCTTAGATTACAAAGTCGACTTTGTAATCAAAAAACGTTACATGTGATGTACCACAAGGATCCATCCTGGGGTCCCTTCTCTTCGGGCTGATAATCAACGACATCCATATTCCGCTCACTGATGCTGGCATTACACTATACGCCGACGATACTGTTTATATTGTGCAAGAAAGAACTCATATGAAATAGAACATTTACTTAAAGAGAATCAACGGAGATAAAAGCCCCGCGCGGAAGGAGTCTGGGTATTCTATTATTAGCCTATTGTATTTGATGATTTCGAGACGACCATGGATATTGTTTAGCAAGAGGAACAATAACATGCGTAGGAGTTTTCAATGCCCTATTTATAGATGACCTCCTCTTAGCTCCGTTCATTCACTTTAAAGGACAAGTCCAAGTCCGGGGTTGGTATGATTGATGATAAAACGGTGATAAAATACCAGATAATACTGCTATGAATGATGTATGATACTTTATTTTTCGCCTTCTCCTTGTGAAATTATGTATTCAAATAAGCAATTTGAGCAAAGTGACGTCATATCGCACAAACGAAAACGAGGCTGTGTGATTGTTTTTAGCCTCTTTATCATTGCAAGCCTCTTTATCTTGCTCTTGTGCCATTTTCAATGCATGAGTTCACGATAAAGAGGCCAGCAACGATTAAGAAGCGAAAAAATATCGCACAGCCTCGTTTTCATTCGCGCGATATGACGTCACTTCGCTCAAATTGCTTATTTGAATACGTAATTTCACAAGGAGAAGGCGAGAAATAGTGGAAAAATGTATCATACACCATTCATAGCAGTATTATCTTGTATTTTATCATCTATCATACCAACCCCGGACTTGTCCTTTAACAGTGATCTGCAAAACGTTGCAGACTGGCTTGATGAAAATAACCTGTTCATTAACTTGAAAAAGGTAAAACTGAATTTGTGCTATATGGATCACATCAAAAGTTGTCCAAACAGCCAAACGTGGAAAAATCTACAATCAAACTATTCATGAGGTACTTGTATGATTTTGTCTCATCATGAGACAAAATCATACAAGTCTTGGTGTAGATTCGGATAACCATCTAAACCCATTAATCGATTTCTAAATCCCAAATCACCACGAACAAGTTTCTCTTTTTCCATTTCATTTTGATTCTTTAGAAAACTTGATCAACGTTTTCTTATCGTTTTCAGTGTTTTCGAAAATGAAAATTTAAGAAACTCACTTCCAGCTCTAAAAATTGAGAACAAAGGAAATTGCAAAAAAGCCTAGAATCTAGTGAAAACTTTTTGCTAAAGATTAAGTCACGAATCTGAAAAATGTGTCCAGTGTACGATTTATTGTTGCCTGCCAAATGTGCATAGTTTATTTATTATGTGCTAATCCTCCTATAATCCTCCAAGTTATCTTCCAATCACTCAATAAGCTCTAGAGTGGTGTTGCCCATTATGCCCATGTCGTCGCGAAGTTCTGAGTTAGATCCAAAAAGAGCAATTAATGAAAAAACCAAATAGCCAGATTATATCACCAACTAATGGAGAAAAAGATCACAGAGTATTGACTTTCTACGTAAAATCTTTATACTAATTTTAGAAGATTTTAAAGAAGGGGGTAAAAAAGGCATTTTCTTCTAGCATCGCCCATTATGGCCGCAGGAGAAACAATAAACACTGCTCTCGGGTAAAAAGTTTTAATAAGAAAAACAGCTTTAATTAATGTTCTTCGTTTATCATTTAGTACTTTAAACCCAAAAATATCAATAAGAATTAACCTAAATATCAAGTTTTGGCAATTGAAATACATGCTTCGAGTTGTTCTAAATCCTGCCTTATCCCTTGTGCATATGGATGGATGGATGAGTTTTGGCATAGTTTCTAAAATGAAAATAGACTTAACATAATGCTGCGTTTTTTTAGGTTTCGATGATTTTCCAAGTCAGTAAGTAAGATTTCAACCCAAATTGGAGTTTTTTTTTATAAATGTTGCATTTTGATATTTTGAAGCGATTGGAAACTTCTCTGTCTTCTCTGGTAAACTGATGGGCATAATGGGCGACGAAAATAGCAATTAGTAGCACTCAGACTTCATAACCTTAAATCTGAATCAGAATTCACTTTGTTTTGGTTTCATTGTAGATTTCCTCTCTAGAGACAGGACTTCTGAAAAATCAAAGCATATTTGAAAAATTTCAAACCGCAAGGTGCCGAGCGAACGAAAAAGAAGGAAGGAATGTAAATAGAATCATGAAATTTGCAATTCTTGAAAGAATCAATTAGAGATATGCACAAACCATCTCGTCGGGTTTCAATGCAAATGAACTGAAACTTCAGTGATGGTCAAATCATGAAAAAACAGATGTCAGCAAAGATTTTCCGCGCAATTGCAATTTCATTACTAGTCGTCAGTCCACCGAAATTTAATTTCTCTTGTTAGCCGGCCATAATGGGCGACCGGCCATAATGGGCGACGCTACTCTACTCAATGGCGATGTTTGTATAGAGACTACCCCGAGCAACATACAGGGTGTAACAGAAAAATTGTTCGACGTTTGATTAAATGTCAAAAAATAACGATAAAATGTACAGGCTCCTGGTTAGATAACCCTGTTCCTAAGATTTTAAATTAATTTTAGCAGCCAGAATCTTGCAAATCCGCTAAGAATTCACGGAGTTACAAGCTTTTGAAGTTCAAGTTTGTGCGAAAGCAGACACGAGACGCCCTTAACTGACTTGTTTTCCAAAATGGCGTCCCAAATCGCGGTAAAAGAAGACTGTCCAATGTTTTACGCCTCATCAATATCATAGCAAACCAAATAGGACTTCCGAAGCTATTTAATTCTTATAGCCGTTGTCAAAACTTAGTTCGGAATGCAAGTATCTAAAAACATGGAATTAAAATTTAATCAATGAGAGACGTGGTAATTCCAAATTGTGCTGAACAGGATTCCCTAAAGCATCCATAACCTTGATTCAATGATATAAAAAGCTGATTTATTGAAAAAGCTTTTGAAATTCCATTTGATTTGCTTTGAATAAACGAGGTTCTATTCTGATTTCACAAAATATGCAATTTAGCGGCGTCTGGTTTCAGCTTTCGCACAAACTTGATCTTCGAAAGCTCGTAGCTCCGTGAATATTTAGCCGATTTGTTAGCTTCTGGTGTCTAAAAAATTAATTTAAAATCTCAGCAGCATGGTTATCTTACCGTGGAGCCAATTCAGTATTTCGTTATTTTTAATATTTAATCAAACATAGAACAATTTTTTTGGGACACCCTGTAGAGCTCGAATCTTTGCAAAGATGTAGAACGAAATGTATGTAAAATGTTATTGCTCCATTGTTTGAACGGAATTGATCAAAGAGAACTTTATGTAAGCTGCAAAAATTCTCTCTGGAAAGAATTTTTGCCAACCCATCATCATTATTTTCAGAATTACAGCGTTTTTAAGTTTTTGAGAGGAGATATCTGAAGGGTTGACAAACATTGAAAGCTCCATATTCTAAACTGATTGAGGAAAATCAATATTACCAATGCAAGAAATACTCAGTTTTTGAAGCTCTACAAGATGGTAGCAAGCAAGAGTCAGTAGCCTTTTTTATGGCTCACGATTTTGCAATTATATGACGTCACAATTTAAAATTAGCGGGAATTTTATAAATGCTGTAATTCTGAAAATAATGATGACATCAAAATTCTCTCACTGACATTTTGGTAAATTGCATGAAATTCCCTTTGATCAATTCAGTTGAAATAATGCGGCAATAACATTCCACACGAAAAATTTTTAAATCTTTACAAAGATTCGAGCAATGCTGCCCTGATCACCTTTCTTTGAAATTGCGGCTTTCATCGAAATTCGAAGAAACTTCTACAATAAAGTTCTGCCTTTAAGAAACCTTTTGACCCAGTGGCGTGGTGGCAGGGGGGGCCGGGGGGGCCACGGCCCTCCCAGTGAGACTTTTTGAGGGGGCGCCAAAATGATCCACTAGGAATTTGAAAAACTTTGCGATGATAGGACCTCTCCGTCGCGATACATGTAGGTTGATTTTGGCAAAGGTAATTGACACCGCACACAGTTCACCAAGAAGATATGAAAGAAACAAGAAAATTCTACGGTCGAGACCAGTCGCGGCTTTGAGTTTCCAATGGGGGCAACACTCCATTTCACGATGAAAACTCAGCTTGGCGCTCCCTTTTTGGCGAGAAGAGCGCCCCTCATACTTACCCAACGCACTCTTTTTTAAGTGTTGCATTCTGACGAGTGTGGGAGGATCATATGAATCAAGGCATTATTTTGATTAAAAACAAAAAAATTCTAAAAAAGGAACCAAAAATTTTCGCGCTCCTTCGGCGCGCATACTCTTGGCTGTACTTTCGGCGCCATCTTTGAAGGTTGCCCCCCTTCAACCCTCGGGCTGGATGCGACCCTGGCCGAGACGATGGAAGAGTCTGAAGATGTCCAGTGGAAGAGAATTTTGAGTCATTTAACGCCAATCTGTAGGGCATGCTTGCATAATTTTCCTGGGAGACTGGGGAATTATCAGATACGGCCCTCCGTTTTCCAAAATGGGCAGCCTAACTCAATTACGGGCAGTTGTAATTCAATTACTGGCAGTTCTAAATGACAAAACGGGCAGTTATAACTTTTCACATTTGGGATATTACAAAATCTCCGAACAGAATATGCCTAAATTATCAAAATATGCAATGCCTGGTTCAGACAATTTCCCACAATAGATAAAGTTTGCATTTCTAGATGGTAAGGATAACAATTTTAATGGTATTTCACACAATTCGGAGGTGGGCAAGAGGCTCTCTTCTTAGATCATTGCCAGAGATGGCTCTTCGAATTCTACCGAATCCGTTGAGAAACTTGAAGGTCTTGAAGCAACGCAAAGAGACTGGAATATGCTATACAAGTAAAAAAACGGCAACTTCTTGTAAATTCTAATGTCATCTTAACCATTCTAAGTTAATCAAAGCAATAAAGACCAAAAAATTTTCTGCTCGCTTCGCTCGCTTTTCCACAAAATTTCCTTTCACTAAAAGTGGGATCCTTCAAATACATTGGATAGTTTGTTTGAAAGATGGTTTGAGGGAAGCCTCGACAAATTTATTAATAGAGCATGGCAATTTTAAATTATCCCTAGGATGATCCATACCCCCCCCCCCCCCCACCAAACGTAATTCTCTGGTAAAAACATCCATATAGTTTCATACATCATGTACTCAGGGTTATGTTCGATATTTTGTAAAAATGGGATCGTTTGGTTGAGCTTTGCTGGCTTCAATCAAGGTAAAAAATGAACTTACTACGCAGAAAATTATAAATCTTGTTTTCCTGAATCCAGAATCATTTTTTGATTAAACTTTTCGACTCTGATGATCGGCATGAGAAGAAAATATGCACCTAGCTAAACTAACGAACACACAGTTTCATATGACTTGCTTAGAAGCTGCATTATTACTGTGTCAGAGGCCTTCTAATGAACTTTGATTCTGACCAATCCCTTGCAGAAGGGGCGCCAAAAATGATCTGGCCACCCCAGTGGAAAACGGCCCACCACGCCACTGTTTTGACCTCAGCCCATTGTTCCCCTTGATTTCTCTATTGTTTCCCATTGTTCTCACACAAATCCAAGGTCTGAGTTTCTTATAAAGTAGTTTCTCAAAGGTGGGACTTTACCGTATGGGTCAACTTATATATTGTTCATCTTTGCCAGTTATATATATTATCATCGATTTTGCATTACAACATTATACTTATTTTCAGCTTTACCATCATTTTATTGAATGACGCTGCCACATGTCCTGGGCAAAAATAAGATCGGGCCACGAAGTCCATGAAGATAGTAATGGACCAGGACACTGCATCATGTCGCAGCGTTAGCGTACCATACAGTAAGATATGAATTCTTGGCTCTGATTGCTTGATTGGAATATCAATTTCCGCAAATTTCCAAGGAAGGCTGGGCCCGGTCGTTCAAAACTGGTTTTCGGCTAACACTAGATTAGGACTATGCAACGACTACAGAATCATGGGACCAAACATGCTTTTAATTCAAGATTAGCGCTAATCGTGGTTTGAACAACCCGGCCCTGGGCATTAAATCGGAGAAACTCTGCTTCCTCGTCTTTTTCCTTTCCTTATCTCATACATTTGAAAATCTGGTCGTTCGTCTTGTGGCTCCTGACTGCATTGAACTGAACGAATCCATTGCGTAAACATGATGAAGGGGTTATGCTCCTGCAACAAAAATAAAACCAGTCGGTAAAATCATCCGTTCCGGACGCCCAGACGTGCATTCGGAGACCATAGCACTTCGATAAGAAGTTACCCCCAATTCACCTAAAAGTGGTAGATAAAGTCTGCATAAGTTTCGTGCTGTTTTCAGTCATGTTACCCCAACCAAAGAATGATAAGCGCTTTAACTATGAATGTCAGAAGGCTGCTACCAACTGACTTTTCCAAGAATGTAATGCTCTACAAGTTTCTATAAATCTCGTTTTACTTAGATGAGTCATGCAACCACTGACTTCCTCGTTTGGCGAGAGGTCACAAAAAGATCACACTCGATTGCGCTTCTATTTTCGTCTATCCTTCGTCGATTTTATTTTAATTAGTGTCATTGAATTCCTCTCATTAAGAGTTTTCATATGATGAATAGTTCGTTATTTTCTATTTATATTTGTAGTTTTTTAGGCATATAGTCATACATATTTATGGCGTCATTGTTTGAAATAGGTGTAAAAAATAAGAAATAAAGAAATCATTTCATGAGAGAATATGAAAGTCAAGTCGAGTATATTTCTGTTGAAATCATCAGAGAGGTCTTGATCACCATATATTAAAAGTTGCATCAGAGAATTATTTGGAAGATCGTTGATTTGTACAAATGGTCGTGATAATTCAACAATTCCAGCGAGAAGATTTTGCCGTTGAACATCTAAAGAAGGGCAGAGCAACAAATAGTGCTCCGTATCCTCAATGCCATCGTTTGTTGGGCACATTGGGTTTACGGTATCCCCAAAATCAACAGGTCACGTGACTAGGTTGATGATACCATGTACTAAATCATGAATAACTCTATTGGTTTTGGAAATAATTAGGAGGCCATAATACCCCAAGGTAAGGAGTTAATCAACAGAGCTCAGGTGAAATGTGGATGGAATATGGTTAAGAGTTTAGTCTTCGCCCTTGATAAGTCAGCCTTCGCATAGTGTTTTCTTATGACTATGGTCTTTGGAAAGTCTTGGCGAAGATAATATCCAGTGACTGCTGGTGACTGCTGCAACTTTATTATCTCGCCTTTAGGGATTTCTACGACCTTTATGATACCCGTTTGCACATTTTGGATGTCTTCCCTAATTGACAGATTATTTGAATCTTCTCATGAATTTGATAGGTATAGTAATACTGTAGAGACTTTCGAATATGTTCAAATTAAAACCAGGGTATAAGCTTATTCATTTTTCATTCGAGTTTTTCCAACTCACAAACTTTCAAAACAGCGGCACAAATCAGCAAACTGTCAAACTTTCATCAGCGGAGCCTTCAGCATTGAGGACCTCAATTTGAGGTTGCTAATTAAAATTGTAGAAAACTTCTTCTAGAAAACTTATGGCCCCAGTGTGTTGACTTATCACACATAAACTTGCCTATACTAGATGCCAGTTTCATGTAGCCTACGCGTAGACCCATTATTCAGGTCTGCCCGTAGTAGGGTAAGTTTCATGCTCTCATGGCTTCTTTCGTTCATATCGATTAAATCTCTCTTCAAACGCATTCAACTTGAGCCCACCATCCCCATCACGTTGTTTCATTTCACTGTGGTGGGCCTGAGCTTTAATATTTGTCAACAAACCTTTTCACTCACGATGATACATCCATTGAGAAATATGACCAGGAGCTATATACAAAGAAGAGAAAGTTGTTCATTATCAAAGAGGGCGGCTGGTCCGGTTAACGGACCAGAGCAGGGACCGCGGAGCTGAGGGAGGGACTGGGGGCTTTAGTCCCCCCACTAATTCACTAGAGATGTGTTTGAGCTTTTCAACAAATTTTGTTTATGTAATCGAAAATCGTCATTCATTTTATCCAAGCATTAACACCCCTATTTGTGAGTGTCTGTCCACCCTACAGTACTGTTGCTCTACTGTTGCTGTTGCTAGACCCCAACAGTACAGTTGTTAAATTTTATTAAGGGGTGAGTTTGTATTGGAATCAATGGAAAAAACGAGGTCGGACCCCTAAAAGTGGTTGTTTCCCCTATAAGCCACTGTCAGACGAACTTGAAACCCCAAAAGGAGCGAAGAGCAAAATTGTTTTTAGTTATTAGGAGAGCCCCCACCTTCAGAATTGAAATCCGACTGCGTTTCCCTATAAAGAATATTACAACATCCCACAACGGCTTCAAGCCTTAAAAATCTTAAAAGGCTCCTAGGCTCTCAAGGCTCCTATCCTGGGCTCAAGGTTCCAGGCTCCAGGCTCCAGGCTCCAGGCTCCAGGCTCCAGGCTCCAGGCTCCAGGCTCCAGGCTCCAGGCTCCAGGCTCCAGGCTCCTGGGCTCTTAGGCTCCTGGACTCTAAGGCCTCAAGACTCCTGGGCTCAAGCTAAAAGCTCCTAGGTTCTAAGGTTCTAGGGGCTCCCAGGCTCCTCTATTATGGACTTGCTACAAGTCTCTCTCACTTGTAGCAAGTCCACTCTATTTGAGCACTGGACCCGATCCTTTTTGAATCACTTCAGGCCCCAACCTAGCCTGTTTTCCAGACCCAAACAGTTTCGGATCTGGATCACAGGCTAGCCTAGACTTGCACCAAGTCTATCTCTTCCGTCCGTCTACCGTTCCCTTTTCACGGTAGTTCCTGGATCCGCTATTTCATGGATCTACCATTCCAACATTCCGTCAATATTGGAATGGCGGATCCAGGAAATGGCGAATCCAGGAACTACTGTAAAGAAGGGAACGTTAGACGGACGGAAGAGATAGACTTGGGGCAAGTCTAAGGCCAGCCCCGGCTTGGCTCTCGGTAGCTTACGTGTAGACCTTCTCGGCGGTATTGTTGATTGTTGAAACGACGGGGCTTTGAGGATTCTCTCACAGGGTAAAAAAGCCCCACAAGGGTACTTGTAAATAAAATCTCACCGCGCCAGGGACGAAGGCTGTAAATACTGTGCTAGCAATTCCTCTGTATTTTTCAGGTGCGTAAAAAATAGCCACTGTCGATAACGCTATCATTAGCATAACATGAAAATTCATTATCAGGCGTAGCAGACCAAGCCTTTGGGTAAAATCCTTTATTCGAGCCTCGGTGCTCTTCCCAATGCGATTCCAAGTTGTCCACATGACAACAACTAGTTTTGTAAATTGCATTGCAGTCGCAAACAAAGCTACCACCATCGGTAATAATATAACCAATGTTTTCAAAATAGTCCCCTGTAAGTTTGATGCTATCGTGCACTGACTCAGTGCACATTTCTGGACAGATGCCGGTATAGTGGCATTGTGAGGATAAACAGGATAAACATAGGTGCTTTTGCAAGAGAGGAAGTCTTTGTCTGCTATAAATGACACGATGACAATGAAGCATAATAAACAAGCAACACCATAGCCAACAATCATGAAATGTGTCACTTTGACTGCAGGTACGATGAATAACTGAACTGTACTTTGAAGGAGTATCGCTCCATTTAGTTGCCATTGAAATAAAGTTATTATGCAGAATGCTTCTAAAGTGATGAGTGTACCACAGGCCTGGATATTGAGAAGTTCTTTGCTGCCAAGACAGTGGCCTAAAATAACACATACAAGGAAGTAAAGCGTCAGTACAATGGTTTTGTTGACAACGATATAGCCACTCTCTCTTCTGTAATGCTCGAGTTTCACATCCTTCCACCTTTTCCAATGTGATACCAGGTGAATGATGCCTAATATAATGGCAAAAATAGTCAAAACTTCGTTACAAGTTGATTCTGTTGGACGAAACAACATCTCATCTTTCCTTTCCAATTACGCCCTCAAGTCTGCAAGACAGGTGTTTATACGTCAATATTTCAATTGAATGCGGATATGATGACATTGTTTTCAAAGGAAAGAACAACTATTTGAATAAGTACAACGACAAGGAGTTTCATTGAAAATATTGCGTTTGTTTTGTACTGGTGGTATACCAATGCCTAATGATGTTGCAGGGGTGTTTATAAAGCGAAGCTCCCTGCATAAGACCCGGGGGGGGGGGGTACATGACTTGTGGATGGACGAGGGTCTGCCGCCCGATTTTCAGAAAGCTACCCTCTTCTAATTACCGAAACTTGCCTTGGTACCCACTTTTATAATGAATTTTGACTGGAGTCTGCAAGGCTACTTGGTACCCACTTTTATAATGAATTTTGGGGGAACTAAGCCCATTTTCTACTATTTTTGCGAATTTCAGCGAAAGCCCACCCATGTTTATGAAAAATCTGCCGAAAAAGGACCCTCGTTTGGAGAATTTTGGGCCCAATAACCCACCCATATGGGTGGCACATACCCGTACCTTGAACATGTTATATAATGCCCCGGGCATAAGACCTTTGCTCCTTTGCTGAACTAACATTGTCAGTGAGTGCGGAGTTTTGGGCATTCAAAGCAAATTGAAGTAACATATGGAAAACATATGATAATGCACGGATTGTTTTTAAAAAGAAACAGCTTATAAGAAACAGTAGGCTCAATTTTTCGAAAGTTTAGAAACAACCCTACCTGAGAAACTTTTGTAATTTGCAGTTTTAATCATCCCAACGCACTCAAAAGCGTTTTGATACTTCAGTTATAGCAACTGTTTGAACATTATTTTGATTGAGAATTATGTTATTTATGAGATCTGACCAAGTAATTTGGGAGCCCTCTTGACAAAGCTAAATCAACTCTACATTTCCGGAATTGAAAATATAAGAAACACGTAAGAAACGTCGCTCAAAATGGCCCAAAAAGTTAATGAGCTGCGCCTGCCAGCCCCTAGACTTGCCCCAAGTCTATTTCGTCAACTGTAATAAGTCTATTTGAAAGTATACCACGAATATTTCGCTATATTTCGCTCTTCACTTTTCCCTTCTACTTTTTTTGACGAAATAGACTTGGGGCAAGTCTAGACCAGCCCCTGACCTTAGTTTCTATGACTAGATATAACAACAGTCAGCGAGTGTTGCCGATTAGTATTTGTACCAAATGCGACTGTAGTGAGGTTAATTTTTATAGAAATTGATTGAATGATTATCATTAAGCAGTGGCGGACTACTGGCTCTGATTTTTGCACCGGCCATGAACGAGTTCAGGGGGCCCTAAGTTGGTGTGGCCTCGATGATGACTGTGTGGTCAGGGGCAAAATTCGTCGCAATTCCTCGATTCCTTACCAATAGCCAAGCTAAACTCACTTTCTTTGAAAATGAGGCATATATCTCACGATATATCTACTTATGGCATGATTAAAATCTTTACATTGTCTCTACTTTATAAAAGTAATTTTGCCTTTTTTTGTATTGTGGGCCAGACGATCTATGATGTTTTCATTTCTCAAACTGTTGAGGAACCCTTTCCTGACCCCCCCCCCCCCAGCAGTGTGGTTAGGGCAAATTAACTGATGGAGTATCAAAATGAGGGGTCTGGGGGCAAAGTCCCCAGGAAAATTTCTGAGGACACGCCCTCTACTTTGGCTTAGAACGTTTCTCCCAATCCCAGGTTTGCCGATGCTAAAATTGAATTTTTGATCATTTGCAACAGTAGTGTTATGAATAAGCATCCACAGGGAAATTTTTTGAGTAAACATCTGTTCTTTGGCTTAGAATGCCTATCGCCATCCCATCTTACCAGAGCAGAATTGGAAACTTTGAAATTGTCAAAAATATTTTTTGCAGTTTTCTATCAATGAACACTCTCATGAAAATTATCGGGCAAAAGCTTTCAGTTTTTCACAATCCAATTTTTGCGTGCCCCCAAAGTGGAGCAGTTGACAAAGTGCGTCCCAGAAATTTTTTGAAGCTTGCAGCCTTTACTTTGGCTTAGAGTGACTCTACCAGTCATTTCTTTACCCTACACTACCTATAACAAACTGTGAAGGAACTATCTTTTCTGTGAAGGAATCTCGAGAACAAACATCTAATTAAGTCATGTGACGTTTGGCAGAAGTGGAGGGGCCTTTACTTTTTCTGCAACGGTGCTCCCTTCTTCGCCATCCATATCTTCGCTCTCGACTGTATTCATTTCTTTGAGCAATTTCAATAACACTGAAGGATTCAAATGTGAAGTGAGATGTCCATTATTCAAACATTCATCTCTACCAAAAATTTCCTTAATTTTGCAAAAGGGGCCCTTTTCCAGCAAAAACGGGGCCCTTTTGCAAGATTTTGAGGGGGGCGGCCCACCAGCCACGGGCCGGTGGGCCGGTGGGCCAGTCCGCCACTGTCATTAAGGAAACGTGTATTATGTTTGAATTTACAGTTGGGTAATGGTTCAAAAGGTAAATGATTTAGAATATTGAGTTACTCTCCTCCGCCGGCCGGTTTCTAGTTCCTGAGTCCAAGGCTCTTGGTTCCGTAGTTCTGTAGTCCATGGTTTCGTGGTCCGTAATATTGAGTTCTGCATTGTCAGGAATAAACCTTTGTCGTCCATTGACGTAAGGTAATTACGTAGGTAGGAAGAACTCATTATCTTTTGTTGGAGAACTTTGTTGGTTGTTGGATAAATGCTCACAAGCCGCGCGCCCGCAAACCGCAGCCGTGAGCTGGCCCGTCTACTACATAGGCTAACGGCAGGCTAATTTCGCTCAACTTTTGCACGTATTTTCTTCTAGAAGAAACTGCTTATAAGAAACTCAACTCTCAGATCGCCAAAAAATTAAGAAACTCCAGTAATGGGAAAATATAAGCTAAGAAACTATTTATTTTGATAAAGGAAATCCTCGACATGTTTTTACTTTACTTTCACTTGTTTCCTGTATCATATTACTCGTAAGGTACTTGAGTAATGTCTAAACATTGGAATTTGGAAAGGCTAAACCTTGTTTTGAATCTTCACGAGGACACAGGTAGTGAACATGAAGATTGTTATGGAACCTCTAAGAAACTCGTAAGGAACTCTGAGTACTCAAAATCTGATAATTGTAAGAAACTTCCAGTACTGGCCCAAATTCTTAGTTTCTTATAAAAAGATACGTGTGTTGTTGTTTGTTGGATAAATGCTCACAAGCCGCGCGCCCGCAAACCGCAGCCGTGAGCTGCCCAGTCTACATAGGCCGACGGCAGACTAAATTCGCTTTCTGATTGATTAAGAATAGTAAGGCTGACTTCGTCAGCAAAAATATGTAATGACTTGATATTAAAGCCCCGGCAAAACAACTGCACATTTGCACTAAACATGCACTGGCTTTCCTTCTTTATATTTTTTTATTTTTCTATTTTATTATTTTTTGGCTCTGGCACCCAGGGTAACGTATTGGTGGCACTACCTTCAGCATGTTTAGTACCGCCAGCCCCGGACTATGGACAGATCCAAGGTCCTCATAGATGAAGAAAAAATGTGAATTCTAGTCTTCTCTATTTTGCTGATCTGAGAGTTAAGGGGAATCTAACCATATATCAGTCCCTGATAAAAACAGCCATGCAAAGACAATAGGCCGTGGCAGGTACCTCATCATATTTGGCTAGGTGGGGCTAGGTAAGCTGATCTACGTCAACCAGTGGCGTACCCAGCATTCCAGGAGTGAGGGGGTCTGGGGCGTAGCCCCATAAATGTTTGTGTGACCACGCCCTTCAGACGCTTGGAAAATGAAGGAAACGCCCTTTCCCCCTATAGTTTGCATCGTAAACATGGCTGGGATGAACACAAAATAGACAGAACGTTTTGTTTAATTTGTATTAAGAATTTGTTCCCAACATAGCAAAAGCTAGGAAGAATTGTTATTCGGAACAAACAGTCCAGCACATCAAGTGCGAATTACAAAATTGCTTTTCTTAGCTTGACGGCAGAATGATTTTGCACTGGTTGCTCTGATATTCGAGAAAATGCCTCTTTTCGCCACTTTATCATGGCATCTATATATATATATATGCAAGAAGCTTCTGAAAAAGAATTTTTGTGGCTATTTGAATCACTTGATTTGAATTAAGTCAGAGTATGGCTCTTCAAATCATTTTGATGAGATTGTTTCAAAAGGAGCAGTAGCAAATAGGGATCCCTATAGCCAATAGCACGTGCAGGCTAAGACAACTGGGAATCTGAAATGAGCAGGGACGCCGGAGCGATGGTAGGGCAAGGGGGGCGACTAGGAAAGTAAGAGCAATCGTGACCGAAGGCGAGCGAAGCGAGCCTAAAAATTTGGGGGGTCTGTGGGTACTCCCCCGGGAAAAATTTTGTGGCCACGCCCTTTAGATTGGCTTAAAATGCTATTAAAAATGTTTTAACGAACATTAATCATGTTCTTTCATGAATTTTTTCGGCTGTTTCTCACTCCGAATCGCATAAAATCGCATATTGCTTATTTTGAAGTTGCAATTGCCAGTCATTTTTCGTTACTGTTGTGTTTCTGATAAAGGAATGAAGCTATGGCGGCTTTTCTATCAAGTTTCAAAGTGACTTATTGTTTTTCATTGAAAGGGCACTTTTGCCCCCCTTGCCCCCGTTAGGAAAGGGCAGGAGGGGCGCTTGCCCCCCTGCGCCCCCCCTCTCCGGCGTTCCTGGAAATGAGTGGATTTTGCCACAAGGAAAATTTCGAAAACATACATTCTACTTTGGCTTAGAATGCCTCTCCCAACATCGTTCAAGCACTTCTGAGATTTGAGAAACCAAAAACATTTCTCTACCAAACCTTGACAAAACCACAAAGACCACCGTTTGACAGATCTTCCTGACCCCCCCCCCCCTGAGGTACACATTTTATGCATTTTTCTACGAATCTCGAGGACCATCTTTTGAAAAGTGGGGGGGGGCTCCGGACCCCACATTCCCCCTTTGGGTACGGCACTGACATCAACCGACGTCAACAAGAAATACAGATATCTGATAGGCTAGGATTTGACTGCAAGTGGCTTGAGCCACTTTTATATGCTTACATTCCTTAAATGTCTTGCAAGTTTCTCGAAGACTAAGAAGGCTTGAATACTCAAAAGTTTCGTAACATTCGTCACAAATATTCATCATGAAGGGAAATATTCGTTATCCTCTTCGAAGGAGGATAAGGTGTCATGAGAACCGCAAAATTCAAAATCAGCCAAGCGAAGTCTAATTCTATTTTGAACAAAATGAATTGGAATCGGACAAGATTTGTCGCTTTTAGCCAAGCCACAGATTCACAGCGCCCATTCAAGATGGTAAGGTAGAAGAGAAAGGCTGAAAATTTAGAAGAATTCGTTATCGGTGAGTTCATCTGATCAATAATACAGCGGTCATCCAAGTCAACATCTTGAAACCGGTGAACGTACTGCTGCTGCCACATTAGGAAACCAATAAATCAATACTGAAAAAATCAGATCTTCTAAATCTATCTGGTTCACATGTTTGAATCAAGTGAGTTCATATCTCATCAACATTTTGTTACGTTGGAACTTGTTGTTGTTGGAGTTACTCACACACACACACAGTTACTTCAGAAAGGCCTAAATGATTTGCAACTAGAACAGCATGAACTTCATCCCAAATAAACTGCGTTTGTTGTGTATTATTGTGAACTTCCTACCATTTGAAACTGTGACTACGGGTCCAACCTACCATGGAATGAGGCTAGGAGACTTCCCTGCACCTGATTTTAAACATACAATACAATCTGTTCATGTACAGAATAACAAAGAATCATTTAAACGAGTCAGCCTGCCATCCTTTACATCTGTGCCAGATTTGGTCCGAGTATATGCCTCAACGCAAGATGGGGACAGTGCTGGCTTTCGTTTTGAGGGTACTGGGGCTTGTCAGAACCCTGGATCTAGTGGAAATTATGGAGGAATTATATTTGCCTACAACTCCAAAGAGGTACGCCTCTGGGTGCCAACTAAGTACTCTGGGAATACCAATGGAAAGCTGATTTATGTTGAAGATGGTTGGGGTGGAGAGAAATATACGCAGAGCTCCAGAACAGCTGATGTTACAGTTGAAGTTTGGAAAAATCTTATCACTCCAAATTTTCAAACTGATGTACAAGTTGATACTAGTAAAAGTTTTTATGAAATTCCACACAAACTGAAGCAAATTCCTGATTTCATTAGTGTCAGAGTTTACGCCCGCAACTCTAATTCATTTGATAAGAATTATCTGTACCACTTCCATGCTGCTGGTGCGACACAGAGTATGTCTGGGAGCACAGAGTTTGGTGGGGTAGTTTTCTCATATAATGAAACATTTGTAAGACTTTGGTTGCCAAATACTGGCAATGGACTGAAGACAAGTTGTATTTTGATAACCAAAGGCTGGGGGAATGGGAAGTATTCAAAAGACATGAATTCACAGACTTGCCAGGTTGAAATAAGAGCATGGATTAATGCATTCCCAAATCCTGCTTTTCAAACAAAATGGAAAAGAATACGTGCCAATGCACACCAAAAGTCCTTCCGAGAAATTTCACATAATATTGGAACTGATGCATTGCTTGTCCAGGTCCAAGTTAAAGAGCAAGGGCTAAGTACTGATGGCTTCGTATATGAAGGATTAGGTTCAATTCAGTCCACCCAATCAGCAGGAGAAACGTATGGAGGTTTACTATTTGCTTATGATAAATCAAGAATAAGGATTTGGGCTCCGAGTAGTGACAGTGGAGAAAAAGGTAGAGCATTGTTTGTCTCAAGTTCATGGGGCAATGGCACACATACCGTAAAACATGACAAGGCATTTTTCAGAGTTCGTATCTATGCACATAAGTGCTCAAATGACAAACAGATTCTTGACGGACAAGGGCTTTGTAGAGATGCTGGCCAAACAGGTCTGGTGTGGAAAACATCAACGTGGGGTAATTGTTCACGCACTTGTTCAAATGGATTTCAAGAAAGGAAACTATCAGGTATCTATCTTTATATTTCTTTCTTGAAAGGTTGCTTATAAAACTTCAACAAAGGTGATTCAAACTTCAAGGTCACATACACACACAAATGCAGAACTAATTGGAAAAAATGTTGATTTGCAAACTGCAGTACCGAATATGCACCAAAAAATCTATCAACTTTTGACAGACCACAAACAATGGTACATTCAGCCAAATTGAAGATTGATTTTTAATCTCTCCCCATAATCTCAAAATTTATTTCAGCAATGTTCTTGACTTTTTGGTCATCTATTTCTCACATTACTTAGTTTCATGACTGGAAACTGCCTTAATTGGTCATAAAACAAAGATCAAATTTTGTGAATTCTGAGCTGGACAGTTCAGTTCAGTCAGTTCAGTTCAGTTCAGTTCAGTTCAGTTTAATTTTAAAATTCCACAACATACATCCTTCGTATAAAAAATCAACTAAGCTACCATACAAAATTACACAAATTATACGATATGACATAAAGTAAATAGCAACAATTAGATAAAAGAAACAATTAGGGTATGTATGCAGAGAAATTTCTCAAAGGAGCTATCTCAGTAGATAAATTAGTCGAGGAGAGAGCACCCCCCATTTTAAAGTTAGTTGACAGAGATTCTACTTAGCTCCGTCAACTAACTTTAAAAGCCTAGTAAATCAAAATAGTGATCGATTATTAGAAATTGGATTTCACACTTTATTGAAACTCATTGAGAAACGCTTTTTGAACCAACATTTACAGAAAGGAATCAAGCCGTAAACAAAAATAATAGTTTTTAGCATTATTTGGGTTGGTGATATACTTTCCGTTTGAAACACTCTACAACTCATAACAAAATATTGAAAAACTTCTAAATTTCGATTTGACCTCTGAATCTGATCGTTTCTAACAGAGTTTCTTTGATTTTCTTGAAGGATCTACTACAGTTTCTTATTTTCTTATGCAAAGAAATGTGTGTATTTTGTTAATGAACAGCCATGCAATAATATTTACATGCAACCAACGCCTGGACTTGCATTTAGTTTTGCGCAATCCGAATTTCGATTATCAAATCATTGTTTTGGCATGATCCAATTTCATAGAACGCTCATAACATTTATCATTAAAAACGCTCCGTGTATTTTATGTCCAAACAAGATTGTAATATGTTGAAAAGCCAATTTCTCCTTTTTTGATTCTTATGAAATCTTTGATCATCCAAAATAATATCCAATAAACGTAAGAATTCAAATGTTAATCTCGTTACTCAGCTTGTCATCAACGTAACAAGATTTTGCTACAAAGAGAAAATTCCATTCTTGTTGCAGAATAAAGAAATGGTTGTAACAGATTCACAGAATAGGCGAGAGGATAATCTCTTCAACATTAAATTAGAACCGATGGACTAGCTACAGAGCAAAATTTTCAGTCAAGAAGACCTTATTCCTGTCGTTGAAACCAGTTTTTCCTTTCGATTTGCAACTTTTGTAGGGTTCGTGGAACAAAGTTCTCATCTCGCTGATCTTCCCGCGGGAGTTTTGCTTTATTACGACCATTTGGATATACTAATCTCCAAAATTACATTTGATGCAGACGGAACTGTATGGTGATAGAAATTTTCATAACAAACTTAATATAGATATACTCATCTAACTCTACAATTCATCCATAAATCTGGTCGGTTTGATTAGAAAATGCCAAACTCCGGCATAAGCCACAAAACCAAAATTGTCCTTCGGGCTTGCTCCTTTATTTTTGTTGTTTGTCTCTTTATGCATATAAATATAGCCTCGTGCTTTAAAAAAAATTTGTATTCTGAAGATGAAGCACAGCACAGTACAGTACTGCTTCGAAACGTTGAACAAATACATGGCTTAGTCTTGACTTAATAGCAATTTGTTATCACTGGATTTGTCACTAACTATTGGATTTGTCAATTGCTACTATTTTATCGAAATGTCAACCTGGATTGGTCTCTTCTTTCTCAACTTTGTCAACCTTGTGATGATTGGGAAGGACTGAAAATGAATTTTAGAATGATAATCGTTGCAATCTTGGCTCTCCAAGAAAAACGTCTCCAATAGAAAATATTCCAGCTATAGTTCTAAAAGAAAATTCGTATTTGCTCTTGCCACACTTGATTAGCATTTGCAACTAATGCACCGGGTGACGGGAAACGTCACGGCTCCCTGGATATCAAGACTATGATATCGGCAAATATATAGTTTAATGTGTAACATGTTCAAATTCATTTTAAAATTTGCCTGACTGAAATTGGCCACTCCATTCTGAAACTATGAGGGATTTTCTCAAGAAAGCTTCTTCAAGAAACCTCCAAAGCGTGCCCAAAATCACGAACAAAGTTCCCTAACATTCCTGCTTTACGCCTTACAGCAATGACTTTTGCGCACTTTAGCATGTGCTATCTATCCTCTTGGGAAGATGAACAAGTCTTCCCTCTGATATCAATAACCTATTGATAATGATAATGATAATAATCTTATTTAAAGTTGGTCTATTTACAATAGTAATATAATCACTAATTTATACCAACTATTTACAAAAACAACTTTAATAGAAAATATACAAATTTACAATTCTGGCTATTTACAAATCCGGCAATTACACTTATCGCCAAGCCAGTGCTTGATCGCTCTTTTGAAAGCTGCAACTTTTGGAAGTGCTTTTATCTGGTCACTAAGGGTGTTCCAAAGGAGGCTTCCTCTAAAGGATAATGACTCTATTCCAAATTTTGTTGTTCGTGTTTTTGGCAATCGACATAAATTTTTTATTCGTAGGTCGTATTTCACAACCTTTTCTTCATGAAATTCCCAAATATATGAGGGGTTCAAGTTGTTCATTGTTTTGTAAATTTCGATCATCAGTTTCTGGAGATTTTGAACATGTATTTTCACGCTTTCGCTTTTCTCCAGTAACTCATCAAAGGAAGAGTCATAGTCCTTGAAGAGGATCCTTAGTGCACGTTTGTGTGTGCGGTTTATTTCGTTATTAGCAGCTTTCGTAGAAAAAAGCCAGATCAACGGGCAATAGTTGAAATTGGACAGTATTACGGCATTACATATCAACGTGGCCTGTGGTCTTGAGATATAAGTATTTAGCCGTGAGAAGGCATTTATCTTTCTATTTACCTTGGAGCACAAATTTTGTATATGGGCAGTGAAAGTCAACGCGTTGTCAATCTCTATGCCCAACAATTTAACCTTATTCGTAGTTAGTATTTTGTTATCATTGATATTGAGACGCAAGGTATTTTTTTCTTTCAATCCAAGAAACATCACTTGAAATTTGCCAGGGTTTGCTACCATTCCGTTTTCAAAAAACCATTCTATAAGTGCGCTGAGGTCATTTTCCAGCCTTGGGACAATTTCGTCCAGACTACAGCCATACGCATAGAGTGTGGTATCATCTGCAAAATTGCACAAGTCTGAGTCTAATTTTAAGAGAAAGTTGTCATTGATGAATATATTAAATAATACTGGTCCCAAAACAGAACCCTGTGGGATTCCCGCTCTAACGATTTGTTGTGAGCTCTTTACCGATCCAATTTTAACCCTTTGCATCTTTTTTTTAGATAGCTATAGATCAAGCACAGGCTATTTACTCTGAATCCATAGGCCTCCAGCTTAGCAATTAGAAGATCATGAGGCAAGCAGTCAAACGCTTTTGACAAATCCATCAATATAGTTCCCACTATTCCAGATGAATCCAAACATTTCCTCCATTTTTCAATTACTCTGATTAAAGAGTGCTGGGTGCTATATCCTTCACGAAACGCGGAGAGAAGATTTGAGAATTTGTTGTTAAAAAATTTGATCATTTGATCTTTTAAGAGTCTCTCATAAATCTTAGATGTTGAAGGAAGAACACTTAGGGGCCTATAATTTTCTTTAAGAGTTGCCTCATCCTTTTTGAATATTGAGGATATATCAGCTTCTTTTAGTTTATCTGGAAAGGCTGACTCGTGGATGGCACAGTTTATACAGTCTGTCAGGAAAGGGCAAATGACATTTTTGGTTGCTTTGAGCAAGAATGTTGGAATAATTCCACTGTGCGATTTCTTTACATTTAAAGAATCAAGTTGTTTTTCGACCTCCCATGGGTTTACATGAGAAAATTCAAATTTATCGCCACTGGTTCCATATTTCTGTTTGATTGCTATAATACTGGGGTGCGTATTATATTTTTGAATTGCCATAGTTGTCAATTGTTCGATCGTAGTGTCCTCTGCCACCTCATGAACCTCTCTAAATGTAGGAGCTATATCCAGACTGTCTGTTATATTAGTGAAATATGTATTAAAGCACTCTGCAACCTCTGCGTCCTTCGAGAGTATCTTATCGTCTTTAATCAGGGTGATTTTTTCACTCATAGCATTTGTATTTGAAAATAATGGTTTCACAGTTTTTCAAAATTTTTTGTCATTTTCTATCGTCTTCGATTGAATGGATTTAAAGTACTCTCGTTTTGTTTTTGTTTGTTCAAATTTACAACATGGTTCCTCTGGTATTTGTAATTTCTAATGTCAGCTTCTCGCTTACTTTCATTTGCAATGTTTTTCAGGTTTGTTCTTTTCATTATAGCTTTTCGTAATTCCTTGTTCACATGGGGTTAAGGGGGATTCCATTCTCCCAAGAGGACAACATACATGAATATATGTGAGTGTCATCACTTTTAGGAAGCAAAACGAAGGAAAATTTGCTCATCGTTTTCGCTCATTTTTTCAGGTTTTTTGAAGGGGCTTTCTGCAGAAAATCTTCCATATCCACGGGAAGGAATGGCCGACTAAAGCCGGGTAAATTACTGAACCTAATTGAACATTATTGCTTTGCTATTCAGGGAGCAATGGCCTTCCAAACGGGGATTCTTTTTTTTACTCACCCGGTATTTCTACAAAATTCGGAACCTACATGAAAAATTAATCTAGAGTAACTACGAGACAACATAGCCAGCGCAGATGTACGTAATATTGTTACGTCAAAAACGTTGCCAGATTACCAGTGATTCGATTAATACGAACAAGGGTGCAAATGAGAAATCTGCATCGCACATCGCAGTTAGCAGCTGTAGGTAGACTTGTGACACAAGTCCTACTTTTTATTGCTATTGCAGCCGTGCTCGCATTGAACTGTTCCAGTTGCGATGTATTTTGAATTAACTTTGTTATATCATTCCAGGATGTCATGCGGTTGATTTGGAGACCGTCTTGTCCTGCAACTTCGAAAATAATGGATGTGGCTTCACCAATGTCAGCAATTTTAAATGGGAACGAAGTCGAGGTTCTGCTGAAAAAATAACGGATCTTGATGGATTGACGCAGCCTCCTTCTGGCTTTGAAAAAGGCTCTTGGTTTTTGTATTCGGTTATTCAAGATCTGCACGGAGGTTCCTTGGGTAAGTCCTTTCAAATGAAAGATTTATTCAACGAGCAATGTCAGATATCGCATCAAGGACCAATCTCATCTCCAGAGCGAGCTAGTTGCTCTACTTCTACTCTAGGATATAAGAGGCCATCCTGCAATTTGATTGGCTATTCAAGAATTATTGCAAATGCGCCGTGAACAAAGGATGGTCAACGAAACAATGCTGTGTCTGAGTGTTTTCTTTGTTCTACTTATCGCAAAGCCTATTTACCATTGCACGCCCCTTTAATCTATTTAGTATTTCATTCAATTTGTTGTTTTCCGTTTCTTTTTTATTGGTATTTTCTCAGAAGATATTTTTATAATATTTACATGTTTTGTGTTATGTGGATGATTTTTCCAGAGTCTTGCACCTTTGTTTGTAAGTATTTGGTCATCACAATGTTAGCGTGTTATGCACAGTTCATATTCTTTTCATTGTATTTTTTCGTATTTTCATTTGCTCTCATTGGTTTCAAAATAGTTTTAAAATGCAGTTGGAATATTTCTGGGTTTAATGCACTTTAAGAGATCTTTGAATTTTAAGATTCTATCGGATGCAGAATGTTTATAGAGTTTGTATATTGTTTAACCTGTAAGATCTTAAGCATACGATTTTGTAGTACTTCACATGCTTCAAATGACATTCCTATGCCCTTCCATACACTTCTAAGGCGAAGCTTATTTTTTGATTGCACTAAGCTGAGAAATAACGCAACTACTGTCACTTCGTTTTTTTTGTTTGCAGTTGAGCTTCAAAGTCCAAGAATTGCTGCAAGAAAGAGTTGCTATCTCAGGTTCTATTACAATACTGGTGTTTACTACAATCATTTTGCAGTGAAAGTGCTCCACAAAGGACACTGGTACGAAAGTAAGTACAGTAGACGTTGTTCTTTTCCAAACATTTCTGCCGCCACCGCCGCCGCCACGGGGAGGGAGGTCGAGTGCATAGCATGTCGAGGGTACTGATATAGACTGCTCATATTAGACGTCAGTTTGAAAACATATCTATATGAAACTTTTGTAACATGTATAAATATTTTAAAATGAAGTGAAATGAAATAAGATGAATGAATGAAATGGGTTGGATTACGCAAAATACTCGAGATGTGGATCCTTTTTTGGCAGAAACAATCGAAAATTCCTCACATCTTTTTCTCACGGCTTCGAAGATCAGCGTCAAAAAAAGTTCTTCGAGTCTTAATTCAGCTAAAGGTTTTGAACTTTTTGTTTTCAGAATGGAAGATGTCTGATAAGCAACCAGGGAATCCTTATATCTGGTATTCTGGGTACTTAAACCTTGATTTTCAAGAAGTTGAATATTTCAGATTTTCATTACGTTTACGGAACCGCTGTCGTAAGGATTGCGGCTATGTCGCACTTGATGACATCACATTGCAATGTGAAGCTGAGAAGACAAATACACTGCCATTAGCGGAATGTCAAAAAAGAGCGATACCTATTCCTGGTTGTAATATTGATGCTCTTCAACCAGTCCACAAAGGTAAGTTACTTGTCATTTTTTGTATTCCATTAAAAACTGTACAATACATATCACAGATGACACTACTATACAATCTACGCTACAATACTAAGGTCAATACCACAGGGATCAAAAGACTAAGACTACACTAGGCCATTACACAATAATAAAAATGACCAGCAAACAAAAAAGTAGCCTGTGGACAGGCCAAAAAAATTCCATTGCTTTTTATGCCTGCCTGCCGCCTGCCTATCCACAGGCTAGAGATATCTTAATCCTTAAGGAATTTCTTTGGTTCTGTTTCGATAGCGATAAAGTGACAACATTTGTATGATAATTGAAAGATGTTGATATTGGTCATGAGCGAGTTAGTCATGCAGACTCACTGCCTTTAATTTTACAACTTCACCTAATCTTTCAATTTCTTTATGATCCTCGAGATTCCTCAACAGCACTTGCAGAAGGGCTACCCTCCCTAAATTTATGAAATCAAATCGAAAATCAAATCAAATTCCTCCCAATGCATAATCAGCAATGTTGAAAAATTCCATTGAACTTCTACTTCTCTTTGCTAGGACAGGCTAACAATTTATACCATTATCAACCAATCCAGTCAATTTATTCAATGATTCTTTATTCAATCAATCCTTGAAAGGTTTTAGTCAGCAAGGTGCGGCTTTTCGGCCCACTCATTAATTTGATAAGTTATGAGACAGGAAATCGATATTCATCCTTTCACTTGCCTCCTAGGTCCCGCTTACAGCATTGCCGTTACCGTTACTGGAACATATGCCAGAGCCAAAGGGAAACTTTCCGATCACATCGCTACCTACCAGTTCAAAGTGGAAATGGATGGTTATTATCATATTTGGCTGGATGTGCTCGGGACGAATTCCAGAGACAATGGTGTTTTTTATATTGTTAATGATTCCAAGCAAACGAAGGTTAATCTGATAGTCAAGAAAGGACAACCCATCTGGAATCGCTTAGATCGACAGGTAGAGAATTCTTTTGAAATTGGCCTTTAGGACGTCATTTGTCAACAAAAGGTTTCTTTTGATCTTTGACTCACAGGGCTCACGCATTGCAAGATAAGGAATTTTACTGTAATTGGCCGTAGTTTCACGATACCTGATAATTTTTAGCCCAGCTAGTCCGCTTTCACTGCAGTTACGTTTTTCTGGATTTATGTACACTCCTTTTCGATATTTAGCCGACCGCTCTGCACTGCGTAGCTGCTCATTTTTTCCTTGGCTGTGAAGGCAGTTTAAGTTGGGTGTGTTTGATTGGTATCGATTTTGAAAACGGTAGACTTGTTAGTCTTAGAATTTCTGTTTGATTGACTCCCCATTTCTGAAAACGGCAGGTTTGGCAGGTTTGGAAGGCGTGCTGAGCCTGCTCCAAAAGGCAGAAGGTTTGGCAGACTTTGTAGAGATTCCCCTTTTTCATTTGCGAAACTCTGAAAGCGAGGCGAATTTGCTCTGGTTGCCACGGTAATCGGTAACTTTTCTATTTGTTGCCAAGCACCAGATTCACCTTCTTGTTTTTCAACTGGAAACCCCGTTTTTACCAGGATCAATCTGAAACCTGCTGTTTTGAAGAATTTTGTGTTTGATTGGGAAATGTGTTTCTGTCTCTGCTAAGCCTACCGTTTTCAGAATTTGGTAGGTTTGGAATTACCAATCAAACGCACTCATTGTCTGTGTGATCAAAATGAAGTTTCAGGTTGAAGTCCACTACGGATTAATGCAGTTGCAACACAAGAAAGCAAGCCGGATTTCTTGTCACCTTGCGGAGTGATATTCACTTCACAAAGTTTTGCGTGTCATGCTGCTGTGTCGCAACTTAAAATCCTTTTTTTTTATGTAAGACACAAGTTCGAGAGAATGATCATCTTCATTTGTCTGAAGAAATATGTATTTTTGTTCATCTGTTGGAATATTTCTATAGTTTGGATAAATTTGGATGCTTTTTTTAATTGCAAAAAAGCGAAAAATTATCTGGTATCGTGTGACTGGAGTCTGTTTGGGACCCTGTCATTCCTTTTCGATTACTTCTACCAGGTGTCCCAAAATGATGTATTATCGTTTGATTGCTTATATCTCCATAATCGATGAACCGATTTTCAAAAACAAGTAAAACAACAACCAACATCTTAAAATACAATTTAGCCTTTAGGCAATCAAATAAAACAAAGTGTTTGAAAATCGGTTCATTGGTTATGGACATGTAAGCAATCAAGCAATAATATATCATTTTTGGACACCCGTTATATATTCAGTTGTGTTCTAATATCCGAAGTCTTTGTGATATGTTGTCGTTTAGTTATGCCCATACGTGAATTGTCCTCAGGTTTGTAAGAATGATTGATAAAGCAAATGCCACCAAAATGTATTCGTGCTCGTTCTACTTGAGTGCTGGAGCCTTAGCGTGCTGATCATCTTCATGCAGATGACTCAGTGTGAGAATGGCTCAGCGGTAACAGGCTTCCTTACAATCTGAAAATTGGTGGTTCGAGTCCTTGCCCTTGCAACCTGCTACTGAAGTAGGAGAGTCGCCAACCTTGTGTAATTTCAGCTTCAAGGAGTCACGACGTGTGGTCACATCGAGAGGAAGGACCAGGATATTGCTTCGATAAATTTAGCTGCTCATTGTTCCTTAAAACTACTTTCAGATGCTAGGTAGAAACTAGCAAAGGTCGAAACATATATCGTCATATAGCCTGTGTATCTTGTAGGAAAAATCGTCTATGGTGCCCTTTACATTTTTACTTCGTATATTACTTAGTCAAATTTGATCTATTATAGGATTTGTATCTTGATTCTGGTAGTCACCTGCTTTTATTGATGCAATATGAATATGGCTTCACATACAGAAATATCATCGTTGCACCAAGGACACTTGTATCATGGTCACCTCTTGGCATGCAAAACCTTCACATTAGTGATCAGTCTTTTAAGTGCTCTTTGCAACTGGGCCCAGATCATCAAGAGAAGAACTCGCTGATCAGGCTTAATGGTCAAGGTAAGGTTTTGCTTTTGTTTCTTAAGAGATGACATTCGTAAACTTTGGTGTAGATAAAGTTTTACTTCAATTTCTTACGAGATAGTATTGGTAACTTTTAATAGAGGTTAAGGTTTCAATTCAAATCAGTTTCTTAAGGGATAGTATGGGTAACGTTTGGTCTTCATCAGAAACTACTCTTACCGTATTCTGCTTGCAGATTCCTAATCAGAAGGCATCACACCATTTTCATAAGATACCAAATTTGTTTTGCGATCTTGATAAGTGATTTTTGAAAAATCATTGTAGCAAAAGTAATTGCACCATAATTATAGGGATTGATTTTCCAGTAGTATTTGATAGCTAAATGATAGAAGTATTTTTGTATTTTTGGTAATTTTCAAAGTGACAAACTCAAAAGACCTAAAAAGAATCAGTCAAAATCTGAACTGCGGGAAAATGGCCTGACATGTATGGTCAAATCTTCAAGGTCGTTTGAACTTTGTTCGAAATTTTTTTTAGAATTAGCATGACTAACAAAACGGTGAACTGAAACTGAGATGGAAACTGAAACTGATATCTTATTTGTTGCTCGTGAAAAGGATTATTGAACATAATAAACCTGACAGGTTACGTTTCTTTCATTTCAAGGTACCTTTGATAAAGCGTTTTTAGGCCGCTTTCTGGATGTTTTGCAAAACTGATTTTTTAACCTTTCAAATTTACCGCAGAACACCACTATCTTGAAAATTACCAAAAAATACAAATCTTATAGCTGTTGGAAAAATCACTTGATGACTATAGGACAAGTAAATTTGCTGCCATCGTTTTTCGAACAGGTGAATTTTTTTTAAGTCATCCGGTATATTGTAAAAATTTTGATGGAATGTAACAATAGATTTGAAGGTTTGTAAAGCTTTATATTTCCCAAATATTTCCCATGATTCAATGACTGCTATCTCTTCATTTCAAGGGGCATGGGAAACGGATGATGCTAACGATGATTGGCTACATTGGCAGATAGTTTTCCCTGATCTTGCATTGGTTAACAAAGTAGCTATCCAAGGAGGTTGTCGAGAGCCACGGGACCCAGTTTGCTGCTCAGCGGACAGGTGAGATGATGTCATATATATCTATTTGCCGCAAGAAAAAGTATTATTTGTGGCTAAAAGAAGTCAACATTCTTCCCAATATTTGAATTTAGTTTCGTAGTTTTCTGTTTCTTGGCGTTTACCATCTCTGCTCTCTTTCCTGCATATAAAGGCGTTTGAAAACAAAGGAGCTCGTCCTTATCTGAGGAAATTGTATGCCCGTATATCATTCGATACTTGTTTTTATTCATGATGAAACTAACTAATATAGATACATGAATAAGATACCAGGTGTTCCAAAAAATGTATACAGATTTGGTTGACTCCAGCGATGGACTTTAGCTTCAATCAATGTCTAATCACTCTGAAAATGTTCCTCGATAGTTTACTTGAACATAGGTACCTCGTTTGTTGATGTTTGTGCTTTCACAGCAGACATGTTAATCGTCAAAGCTCAAATTTGCTTCTCCCGTCAAACCAGAGCTTTAGCCTTTTGGCCTAAGAAATTCTTAAGACACAGCGTATAAATCAACAATAGCCTTCATAGAATTAGAACAATATTAGATCTTGTGTTATTCGGTTTTCGAGAAATCACCCCCCAGTCACCCATTCGCCAGTGTCTTAACTTTCCTTTAATTTCTGTTCTCAATTTCGATGTGCTTCAGGAACTTGCTTAGGCCAAAATGCCAAGGCTCTGGTTTGCAGGTGGACTCAAATTTGAGCTTTCAAGATTGATATGTCTGCTCTCGAAGCACCAATACCAACAAACGATGTATCTATGTTCAAGTTAACTATCGAGAAATTTTGAGAGCGATTAGCTATAGATTGAAGCTAAATTTACATCGCTAGAGTCAACCAAATCTGTATACATTTTTTCGAGACACCCGGTATGTACTGTAGCGTTCTTGGCGTAGGAAGACACAATGTCATCTAGCCTCCACCAAGAACGGTGCTTACAATTTTAAAATCCAGCTTGAATACAAAAAATTGAAATGAAACAAGGGGAAAAAGACAACATAGGAATGGTCATTAGAGTATAAGGGAACTGGCAGTTCAATACTAAACCATTCAGCGGGTCTAATCCTGATAATATCATATATTTTCATCAATTTTGCACCATCAAATGCCAACTGGACGGTACAATGGTGACGAAAATCCAGCATTTTGAAACAGTTTGGATTGTTTAGTATGGGAATGGTGGTGTTCGACACTTCATATATGTGTAAGGTCAAAAATTGAAGAAGACAGATCAGAAATACCGCAGTTGCAACTTTCGAGCTGCACTATTTGGGGGTGCAATTTTCGACAGTTGCAATTTTCGAGGGGCTGCAGTATGCTGCACGGTGCCAATGCACGTAAGGAATTTGCAGTTGCTGATGACGGAGATTTATAAACCCAAATGGGAGCTTATTCCTAGCTGCACGAAGGAGAACTTGATTGAAAAACACGGTCCTTATGGGTTGAGAAGCTGCCATATTGTACTATTGCCACGAGCGCGCAGTACGTTTAATGGCTAGGATACGATATCGTTTCGTGGGTGTAGATTATGGCAGGCACTTCCCAATGATATAAAGCAGTTTGATAGCCTTTCCAGCTTTAAAAACCTTTCGTGGCTCAGGTTGGGTTCTTGAGCTGATACTGATATGAGCTTGAGCTGAGCTGAGACAGGTTGGATTCTTGAGCTGATAAATGGGCTTGAGAGCTGATATTAAAAAGAGACTAACAATCTGGAAAGGAGGGGAATGCAATTGTAAACTGTGCAGACCTTTCGTGGCTCAGGTTGGGTTCTTGAGCTGATACTGATATGAGCTTGAGCTGAGCTGATATTAAAAAGAGACTAAAAATCTGGAAAGGAGGGGAATGCAATTGTAAACTGTGCAGACCTTTCGTGGCTCAGGTTGGATTCTTGAGCTGATACTGATATGGGCTTGAGCTGAGCTGATATTAAAAAGAGACTAACAATCTGGAAAGGAGGGGAATGCAATTGTAAACTGTGCAGACCTTTCGTGGCTCAGGTTCGGTCCTTGAGCTGATACGAATTTTCTGCTCTGTAAATACCGACAAAAGAAAACATTGTAAATATTGGAAACATTGTGAAAATCTGTAGATTTATGTTTTTGTACCTAATTATCCTGCATTTTATTTCCTTTTTTTGATAATTTTACTTTCTTATATAGTAGGCTTTAATTAGCTCTTACCTTATAGCTATTTTATACATGTATGCCTACTTTAGATAAATCAATCAATCAATCAAGCAATCAATCAATCAATCAATCAATCAATAATATTAATAATATTAGTTTCGGTCGGTTAGAACATCTACTTGGATGCGAATAGATTTTTTGCAGCTTACTGCAATTATTTAGAAGTACTTGTGGGCCAAATTGATTTCATAGAAGAAAAAGTTGTCAGAACAGCAGGCGGTTTTCAGTTTGTTCACATTTTTGTCCCAACTTTGAATTCACAGTCAAAGCCCTTATGAATCAAAATTCTTTTTATTGCCATAGTTTCGAAATAAAGACGGATTTGCAGGTGAAAGTTTGTTTTTGTTCTAAATTTTGTGCGCAGAGTAAGATTTTAGCCTCAAAATGCAAAATTTCAAACAACAAAGACTTCTGCTGTGGGGCCGTTCGTTGAAATGGTGGATTCGTTTGCTGTACCTAAGAGATTTCTTCGAAAAGATATTCCCGGAAGTATTTTTTTAGGTTGAAGAAATGATATAAACATCCGTACCATCTTCTACCGTATAGTATTTCCCATCCTTATTTATTGTAAAACTCTACCTGGTTTTACCTCGGGAATAACCTGAAACTAATGTCAAGCCAGGTTATTATAGCCTGCGCGCAGACCCAATATTCCGAAGAAGGAAGGGTCTGCGCAACAACGACCAAAAGCTTGCTACACAGTGCAAATCCCTTTATGCCATTCATTTTACTCGGACTAAGGATAAATTATAGCATAGTCCTTAGAGAAACCTTAATTTTCCTCTTATGACTATGATAATAGCGAACGACATGTTATTCAACACGCTAAAACAACACATCGTTAAAAATCACACCTTGTCAGTCCTTTTACGAATAAACAATTAAACGTTCAAAACAAAAGCCACAATACAATCCAAAACATAAAAGTGACGAGAACAAACAACACAATACACGACTGAAGATAAATGTGTGACAGCATATTGTGACAGCAACAAAACGATACGCATGAATTAATTACTCATGATTGCATAAATTATTTTCCCTGAAACCCAGAATTGTTCGGTAGCAAGCTTTTGCTCGTTGTTGCGCAGACCCTTTCTTCTTCAGAATATTGGGTCTGCGTGCAGGCTAGGTTATTAGAATCTGTTGTGTTTGGATCACTCCTTATTAAGACGAAAATTATTTGATTCCTACCTCTTCTACCTCGGGAATAACCTTGAAAATATTGTCAAGCCAGGTTATCAGAATCTATTTAAAGGCAGAAACACCGCAACACGACAAAAAACAACAGCAAATACGATTATTTTAATTTTTAATTTTCCATACTTAACAGCAACTTCCACATATTACAAAACTCGACAAACTGTAAGGAAGTCTTCCCAGACCCACCGATACTTAGTAACCGCAGACCAAAAAACCTCAGGGAATACCTGGTGCGCGCCAAAATGAAAAATGACGCTACCACCACTCCCAGAGGAATATCTAAATGTCCATCACGACGCGACTGCTACACATGCCAACACATACAAGACGGAACACACACAGTTACTTTCACAAACACCAACGAAACCTTCAACATAAGACAAAGCCTCGACTGCAACTCCACTAACGTCATATACTTACTACAATGCAAACGATGCTTATTTTTTTTTTTTTTTTTTATTCAATTTATTTAACGTTGGCTATTTACAATATACAATAGCACAAAGGTGCTAATTTAGGCCAACTACAATTAAAAACAAAAAATACAAAAAGAAATTAAATATACCCTAAGTTTTCTACATAACGCTTGCATAGTCTGCAGTCACAGCTAACCGTGTACGTTTTAATTCTTCTTTTAAACATTGAAAGAGATTCAGATTCCTTTATGTCGGCAGGTAGTGTCCTCCAGAGCTTCTGCCCGAGGAACCGCACAGTTTCTGTTCCAAACCTCATTGTTTTAACTTTTGGTAAACATATGTTTCCGCCATCCCTCAGCTCATACGAAGGCACTTTTTCTATGAAAATCTCATTCATAAAGCTAGGGGCGTTTCCTGATTTTGTTTTATATCTTTCAGTTAGAAGTAACCGCAGATTTCTCTGATGGACAGATGCCGAGTTTTGATTCACGAGTAGAGTTTCAAAATCTGAGTGATTATCTTTATATACAATGCGTAAAGCCCTTTCTTGTATCTTATTGATTTTTTTATTTAGGTTTCTATCATGAAACATCCATACCAATGGGCAATAACTAAAATGTGACATGATGAACGCATTCATCAGTGACGCAAGTTGTTCAGTCTCCATGTAATTCGCAATTCTAGCCAGAGCATGTAGTTTTTGGGCAGCCTTCTTACAGAGCGTTTCAACGTGGGACTTAAACGTTAGTTTATTGTCTATGTTGATTCCTAAGAGCATTTGCTCCTTGGTCTCTTTGATCATAGAAGTACCAATTTTCACATGTATATCGTCATGTATTCCACCAAAAATCATTACATGGCATTTTTCTTCGTTAAGTTTCATATAGTTATTAGGAAACCAGTTTAAGATGGCTGCAACGCCATCTTCCAATCTTCGCACAACATCATCTATCTTATCACTCACAACGTAAATAGTGGTATCATCAGCGTAATTACAAATTTCGGCATCATCCATCAGATAGAGCATGTCATTTATATATATGTTAAATAAAAGTGGTCCCAAAACGGAACCTTGTGGAACACCGAGATTTGTTTCGCGCCAATTGCTGAAAGAGCCATTTACCTTTACACGCTGTTTCCTCGCTGAAAGATAACTATAAATAAATTCAAGTGCAGATCTGTCTAAGCCATATGCATTGAGTTTGGCTATCAGCAGTTCATGATTCAAACAATCAAAGGCTTTTGACAGATCCATTAAAATTGCACCCGCAAATTTTTTGTTGTCTAATCCCATTTTGACTTTTTCTAGAAAACGCAAAAGCGCATTTTGTGTAGAGAATCCTCTTCGAAAACCGCATAGCAATATGGAGAGAAATGAGCCTGCAAATTCCATTAATTGGGAGTGCATCAGTCGCTCAAATACCTTAGATACTGCAGGGAGAACAGTGATCGGCCTGAAATTTTTCTTCAGAGAAGCGTCATCCTTTTTAAAGAGTGATGTTATCTCCCCGGCTTTTAGCTCCAATGGAAAGGTGCTATGAGCAACACTTTGATTGAAGAGGTTACATAGATGTTGCGCAAATATATCTGGGTACTCTTTTAAAATTTTAGCCGGGATTGCACCTACAGGCGAAGATTTCTTTGGATCTAACCGTGCCAGTTGTAAAGCAACCTGTTGAATGGATACCTCACTGAAACTAAATCTTTCAGTATATTTCAGTTATTAAACACCTCAGCAACTTCCTTATCATTTGATATTAAGTTGTTATTTTCAAGCAGTGTTAAACTTGTGGGAACCTGAACCTTGTCAGAAAATAAAGGTTTTACTGTCCGCCAGAATTTGCGATTATCATTAACTATGGTGGTGTCCAAATTTTTATAATAGTTCATTTTTGCTTTCCGCAGGAGCTTGACACATTCATTTCTTTGCTTCTTATATGACTTTAAATTGGCATCATTTTTGTTTTTATTGTATTTCTTTCGCAAATGAGACCTGCGCATTATTGGCTTTGCGGAGGGTTTTATTCATGAAAGGACCATTATTTGCTCTCACATGCTTCTTTTTCAAAGGTGCATGCTTTTCCAGCAATTGGCTCACTATAGTACTAAAAATCCCATAATTCTCAATACATCCTTGATCAGAAGCAACTTCTGATAGTCTCATTGTAAGTTCTATACGAAATGCCTGTACGTCAAATTTTTTATAGTCTCTATATAAGATTAGTTTTGGGCCTTTCTTAACAAAGCCACTTCTAAATACTGTTACAATCATTTCATGAAAGTCTGATAGTCCCGTTTCAATTGTTTGTGTATTCTTGAAACTTCTTAATCTATTTGTTAAAATAAGATCTATACAAGTAGAGCTATCAGATTTATGACAGGTGGGACTTTTTACCAAATTATTTAGCCCATATGCATCCAAGAAATTTCTGATATTCTGACCATTTTCCTCTGTGTTAAAGTCACCAACTAATATGAAGTTTTCATTTGTGGTGCTGTATTTATCTAATGCCTTACCAATTTCATTAAAAAAGTATTCTTCCTGTTGGGATGGTGGACGATAGATGCCTAGAAGTAGCCATTTCTTTTTGTTGAGGTTTATCTCAATAATTCCACACTCGATGTTAGAAGGTAGCTTAAAGTCTGTTTTCAGTTTTGCTGGAACCCCTTCCCTCACATAAATCAATAAGCCGCCTCCATTTTTGTCCCTGTCAAACCGAAAAGGTTCCTTAAAGCCATTGATATAGAACTGACTAGAAGGAAATGTCCTATCAATTTTCGTTTCAGCAACAATTAGTATGTCAACATTGTCAGAAATCAAAAGTCGCAACGATTCAATTTTGTTTCTTATCGAATTTATGTTTAGATAGGAGATAATTAATCCATTACGGTTTTGCATCCTAAGATTTTTCAAATTCGTGTAGGCGCTATCATTTTCGCTTTGAGTATCAGAAATATCTTGTGACGTCATATTGTTGTTATATGTACAAGAATTGTTACCTGTTGTCTTTGTTTGTCAATTGCAAAGGAATTTGATAAAATTATTTGCTATTATTGCAGTTCCACGTTTGTTTGTATGCAGCCTGCTTCCATTTAGATGGTTGTCGGCATTGATATTGCTATGATCTACAAATCCAAACTTACAATTTCGAGCAATTTCCATCAATTCATCATTCACTTCGACCACTTTGCCATGGAGCATTTGATCCCCTCGTGGAACAAGGCCAGATATTGTCACCATGTTGTCTTTTGTTTTCAAGCTTGTTGTTTACTTTTTGAAATTATTTTATCAGAATCTGTTGTGTTTGGATCACTCGCTATTAAGACGAACATTATTTTATTCCTACCTCTTCTACCTCGGGAATAACCTTGAAAATATTGTCAAGCCAGGTTATCAGAATCTGTTGTGTTTGGATCACTCGCTATTAAGACGAACATTATTTTATTCCTACCTCTTCTACTTCGGGAATAACCTTGAAAATATTGTCAAGCCAGGTTATTAGAATCTGTTGTGTTTGGATCACTCCGTATTAAGACGAAAATTATTTGATTCCAGATGCATTGCAACTCACTAGACACTTTTTTCTCGTTACCTTGCAGATTCAAACTGAAATTTTCTCTTGATGGCAAGTACTACTCATCGTATAGAAATTCCACCGTAGGGGAACATATGTTTCCTGGCTCCCATCGAACGGGTATGTCACTCGCAACTCATTCTTTTTTACAGTCTACGCTCTCTTTTCTGATAGGACATTCCTCAGTACTTAGAATTTCTTAACATTTCGTACAGTCAAATGCTGCCAATGCAATCTCCCTTGTTTTCGTGTGTTTTGTTCAATTTTTTGGTGAAAATTTGTATAACGGTGAAAAATGTGACGGTAGCTAAATTTGAGCTAGCGTTCACACGAAACCGTTTTCAAAGAGTTCTGTTTTCACAACCTACCGTTTTCAAAATCTGCCGGCCGAAAATGTGCCGTTTTCGTGTGAACGGGATGCCTATCCGTCACATTTTTCACCGTTTTCAAAATGTGCCGGCATCGTGTGAACGCAGTCTAAGTTTGGGTGGCGGTATGAGAGGCAACTTGATAACCTTGGCTTTGTCCTCTCACCCCAACAGTTTAAATTGAATTTGTATTGTCTTGTATTGTTGTATGCATTTTGCAACTTATTGTTATGAAAAAATCTCCTTTATGTATCGGGTGTTTAAACAATGTATCCACGTTTAGAAAATCACCAGAATTCTTTTCATGCCTGTCGCTAAGATGTCTTTTTGCTCCGTTGCCCCATTCATTATATTATTTCTATAGCAATGGAATTATTGTCATCTTGACTCAAATTGTGTGAAATAGCAAATGATCCAACCTTGTTTTTTTGAAGCACTATCCTCAAGGACCATTGTGATTCTTAACTAACAGTCCAATTTCGAGATTTTTCATAATTTATAGTAATGCATAACAGTGTATGTACCTTCTTTTCTTATATCTTAGACCATGTAAATTCTTGATATTGTCAAAAAATCAGTCTGATGATCATTGATATGCATTTTTCCCATGTGCTTCAAAACAAGGCATTTTTCAAAACAGCCATAGCAAACAATAGTTGTTTCAAAATAGGAAATTTGCTTTGAGATATAATTGGCATTCCATCTTTTTGCCTGAAAAGAAAATACAAAGATTATTGTTGTTGGTGGTATGCAAACGTGTTTATATGTTGAGACACCCATTATAAACTGCCATGAATCATTACGAAGAAAGAGCCATTCAAACAAGCATTTTGTTAAGTTTTGGAGTCTGTTCACACAATACGGGCACAATTTGAAAACAGCATAAAATTGTGACGGATAGGCCTCTAGTTTCCACGAAAACGACACAGTGTTTGCCTGTACATGTTGAAAATGGCAGAATTTGAAAGCGGAACCCTAATAGCCGACACAATTTGAAAACGGCGTCATGTGAACCTTCGAGGGGGTTAAAACGGAACATTTTCCATCCAACATTTTTCAACACTCTCCAGACGAGGGGCTGATTGACACTTTCGACCCACATGAATTTCTCTGTCGTTAAAATCCAGTCTCTTATCACAGAGCTTGCAGTGACATTGGCACCTTCAAATTATTTATCATTTTTCAAATCGTGCCGGTATCATGTGATCACTAGCTAAAATTCTGGAACCGTCAAATTTTTTCCGCTTTCAAAATGTGCGTGCATCGTGTGAACGCAGACTTAAAGCCTTTAGTGAAGCTAATGCTGCCTCAATTTGAAATTTTAGTTATTTGATCACAATCCTGTACTTGAATCATCTTTAACCTATTTTGCAGCGCCCCATTATGTCGTTGTTGCAGACTTGGAGTATGCTGTGCCAGCAAGAGGTATTAGATTCTATCCATTTCAGCCCACGCTTGCATTGACATGTTTACGTGTGGAAGTTTATGGGACATACATTACCAAATCAATGTGCACAAATACTGGATTAAAGCCTGACCTCATTCGGACCTGTGTTGGCGATAGAAAGTGTGGCAAGAATGCGCATTGCTCGCCGGATCAAGCTGCTAAACCTGAAGGTAGAATTTCCATTCTATTTACTTTGATTGCTTTCAACTACGTCTCACGCGATACCGAAGCAATTTGAAACCGACAGTAAATAAAACGGTTCCAAATTCGTTGCAATCTTCGCGAAAGAGGCTGGATTTGTGTTTTGTGTATCAAGCTCGTTTCGAAAGGTCGTAAGATATTCACACGATAATACCGTTTTCAGTGTCTGCCTACCCAGTTTATAGCCTACCATTTCATCGCCTTTTTGTAGCAATTTTCCCGATTTCAAATCGTACCGGCGTCGTTTGAACGAAGTCATAGTTGGCTGTCTCATAGGAGCCATCTATTTGATTTTTTAAAAGAAAAAAAAACGTCAGCAGTAGGGGCGAGAGCAACACATTACAATATGGGTCTTCACGAAAATGCTTAATGTGCCATCTGCCATAAAAGACTGAGAGATAAATTGACATTGCACTAAGATCCTTTGATTTAACCTTATTTTTTTGGGGGAGGGGGGGATTCCCCTAGTAGACTTGTTTATAACTCTGCCAAGAGAGAGATTATGCTAATGAAACTTTTTCACTTTTTGCTGCTATCTATTTTCAGCTACTCATAAATTTCATTGAAATATTTTGACAAATGAGGGGAGCTAGGTAATTTTGCGGGACTGAATGACGCTGTCACCATTGCTAATTCTTGAATCTCAGTTTTTGCGAAGAATTTTGCGCAATTGCAATATTTTGTGAATCTCTTTTGTGTTGCAGAGTAGTGTTATTTTGATATAGTCTATTATAATAATCATGTTTCGATAGAAATTGTGCTCTAAATATGATTCTATCGCATTTTTTTCAATTTTGGCCGATTTTGCCGCTTTTCTTGACCACACAAAGAAAGATTCTAACGTAAGCGATAATCGCAGCTAATTTTAGGTTAATTTTTAATTTGTTTACAAAGTACATGCCTGGAGTTATTAGCACACCAAATCTGGTTGCTCTAGCTAATAACAGTCAATAGTTAGATTTGAGGGGGGCCAGCCGAAATAGGACATGTCGTGTAGCCCAACCACTATAGGGTTCCAGGCTGTTTGTAACGAAACAACTTGCGTGTGAACCGTGATTGTTTTCACGTGAAATTTTTGATGCCCTAAATTTGCGATTATCAAATATGAGTCTTGTATTTTGTGTAATACTACACAAGAGAATGGAAGATTCTTTAAGTAAGAATATTCATATCTAGATCAGTCTGTCATCACGAAATAATCGATCAAAATGAAACTTGATTGATATCAGCACTCGCTCGGTATATGTGGAAATTAAGAACAAGGATTCCAGTTCAGTCCGAAAAGTACTGATGATTGGTTCATGAGCTTGAATTTGAGTTCCTTGAGTTTTAAGAGGTGCCTTCACCAGAAGAATGTATATCGTGCAAGAACTTTTGTGAATGCTTATACGATTTGCAGACTTATTTATCATTATAGGAAAGGACAGAGAGGTATGCCAGTGCTTACCAGGTCATCATGGTCCATCCTGTGAATTCGTTGGATGTAATCCCAATCCGTGCCAGAAGAATGGAGTTTGCAAGCTTCAAGATGGATCATTCAAATGCTTCTGTTCTCCAGGATATACGGGGAAGTTATGTCAGCTGTCCTGTCCTTCATGTAAGTTTGAGGCTGATACCAAAGCATAACAATGCTCTTGGGAGTGGGGGTACTTCATGGTTCGGAATACCACACTTACCGCCGAAATTGCTTACTTTTCAGATGGAAATTCCTCACAAATCGTTGTATTCTTGTATCGACTTCCTAGACATGGGTTTTAGTTTTTAAGAGCTGCCAAATCACTACAAATTTATCCAAATTTTGCTATGCATGGGGGAATCATTTGTCCAAAATTTGATAGTAGGCTTGGTTGTCTTTGAAGGCCCGGTTACCTATTTTGACAACGACATAAAATTTAACAAAGCGACATCAACACTTAGCTATAAATACAGCTGCACGTGTTATTCGTAACGAGAAAGAAACAAGGTCATCGAGTTTCTACTACCAATGGCAGTAACAACCAATTACCAGTACCAGGAAATGGTTTTCTTGAAAAGTTGGAATTCCCGTGCACGAGCTAACATTACAATTTATTCAAGAAACTGGTCGGTCAGATTGAGCTCATTTTAAACTTTGTCACAAGCCACGCAACCACTAAGTACGTTTTCTTTGCAATATTTTGTTCTTTTGTTCTTAGCTATGTCTAGTTTTTTATAAATGTACTTTTTCAATGTTTTTTAAGGCCTCGGGGTATTTGCTCCCCTTGGTATCGTAGTCGTAGTGTTGTAGTGTAGGTTAAGTAATGTCGGTAGTAATTTGTCATGTAAATTTTTAGATGGAATATGTAAAAAAAATTCACTTACCATCCTAGTACCTATAAAGCTGTTTGAGCAGTACCAAAGTTTACTGTTTTACAGGACGGTTCCCACTACGCGATCAATTATAGTCGCGTTAATTTTTTTGTATATGTGGAAGGTTCACCTTGCACCTTGCACTGGAAAGGACCTTTGACTGTAAGCCTTATTTACACTGGTCGTATGATGGGTCTTTGAAATCAAATGTCGTTCCCAGTGCAAGATGAACGTTTAACGCCCCTGAAAAATTAGCGATGAGGAAAGCGATAATAGTTCATCATGCAGTGACAACCAGCGTCTTTAGCTGCAACAACTGGTAATGACAAGGTCTTTGCTGCACACTATTTCAGACGAAAATGTTTAGCGACTTTACTAATTTGTAAATGATTCTCTTCAGATGTAACAAAAAATACGATTTACTATGACCAGTTCCAGATGAAAGTATTTAGCAATTTCTTATCAAACTCTATTTTCATTATTCATTTGAAATCCATTTTAAATTGCAGATAAATTTGGACCTGGCTGTAATGAGAACTGCACATGCTCTGGTAGAAGTCATTGCCATCCAGTAACTGGGCAGTGTGTATGTGATCGAGGCTATATGGGTGAAAAATGTAATGAACCATGTACCGAAGGTTATTACGGGGAGAACTGTGAACGTGTGTGCAGATGCAGCTCTCTAACACTTTGTGACTCGGTGACTGGAAGTTGTTCTTGCCCACTTGGATTTACTGGAGAGCTTTGTGAAAAACCATGCCAATTGAGTTCTTATGGAAAGAACTGCAGCATGACGTAAGTTGCTTCTCCTTTTCTTTCAGGTTATTCCTGCAAGGGAAGGGGTATAGCTATCCTTTCGACTTTCGTACTTATTATCGCGCTACCGGGTGAATTATAAAACGCCTGGCGCTTGAACAATTATTTCATTTTCAAACATTGGTAATTGATTTGCGCTGCCCAGCAGCTGCAAATCTTTAAAATGAGCTAGGGTAATGAACGTTGCTTTGGCGTGCATGACTTAGTTAGAGTGAAAATTTGATGGTTTCAGCCAATGATGCGGAAGACAGACTGTTTTTTGCGTTCAGGATTTACGTCAGTGGAAATCGTCATCCATTGTTGTCCATTCAAGGTACAAGATTTTCTGCGCACGCAGGAGGAAGTGATCTGTATCAAACAACAGGCAGTCCCTTCGTTGGCTGTTTTTTATTATGTTTGCAGCCTGGGTACTTCTTTGTCATTTGAAGAAAGAGGTTTTTGGGGTGCATAGCAGATAAATGCTATCATTGTTGCTAATGCAAACTAGGCTTGGGGGTTTTACTGGCTCTTATGATGCCTTCTGCAAATTATGAGAGGGGTGTGGGTTGTTCTCTGACTGAACTGGAAAAGGCGGATGCTAATTATCTAGGTTTGAGCATAGTTCTTATGACCATGATTCGAGAGGTTTGGTTCGACCAAGACGAAGGACCATGGTAAGACATACCATCACTTTATTTGGTGCAATTTATGTTGCCATTCGCATTCGTTTCCAGTTTCTGAATCGTGTAAAAAGGGCTGAAACCAGCCCAAGATCGATCTTTTTCTAAAAAAAACGTATAGAATAAAGGTTTATTTTCAAATGGAGTATTTCTTGTCGATCCAGGCAGATCCCCCTACGAAATCAGACTTAAATAAAATTCAAGATAAATAGTTAGGCTATTGTTCGACTATCGTCGTTTGAACTGCTCGTAGAATTCTGTTAACAGACCCTGTTTAAAAGGCGGACTGAAATTCAGAGACCAGGGATCGGGATGAAAATTTGTGCTGAAAAATTGAAATTTTGATTTTTCGATATTTGGCACTATTGGTAGACAATTAGCAATGTCTCTTGTTTGATCTTGAATGGAAATCCGAAATGACATGCTGCAATTTGTTGGTGGCTTCTCCTGAGTTATAGCTACTTTTTGGAAATGATTAATTGATCTTGTTTCATGAAGACTAAACTAGAAAAGATAGAGAGAAAACCACGATTGTTATACAAATGATCTATTGCAATTGTACCGGTGAGTAAAGTATCCCTGTTTGAAAAACCACCATTTCCTGAATATTAAGATGATAATATTGGAAGACATACCATTTAACAGCAGACATGTTCAAATGGACCTCAACATTTCCCTGACTGAAATCAGCCACTCGATTCTGAAGTTATGAAGGATTTTCTCCAGAAAGCCCTTTCAAGAATTCTTCAAAACAGGCTCAAACAGCCACCAACATTTCCCGAGCTTTCTGCCTTATCTTAATGAGTTCAACACATTCTAACATGTGTTATCCTTTTTGGAAGATGAAATCGTGCGGATTAATGTTGTTTTGCCCCCAGGAATGACATTTTCATCTCCTGAAGGGATAAAGCATGCCAAAGCATGTACACGCCATTACTATAAGGCATAGACATGCGAAAAATTTGGTCGTGATTTTATGCAGTTTTTGGAAGTTTCTTGGAGGGGCTTCCTCGAGAAAATCTCTTATAATTTCAGAACGGAGTGGCTGATTTCAGGCAGGTTAAATTCAGAATATATTTCAACATATTTGCCAACATTATTGTCTTGATATCGAGGGATCTGTGGTCTTTCAAACAGGGATTCTTTTTTTTACTCACCCGGTATAAAAGAAGACATCAAAATTATGAAATATTTGTGTCGTTATTGATAGAATTGCGCAAGAATCGAAGACCGCTCGTGCAGCTCTTATCATAACCATTCCGCTTCTTACTTTTATTTTATTTATTTTTATATATTTCTGTGTCTTGCCTTGCCTACCTCAGTGCTTGGAAGATTTATCGTTGTTTTTTTTTATCTATAAGGCTGTTTCCAGACCAAGAAGTTTCAAGAAATCGTACCGTGTGAAGTAGGCGTAAGAAAATTCGAAAAGAATCTCTGAATATTATGTAGGATTTTGACGATAGATCAAAATTCGAAACTGTGTATCAAGGCCAGTCAAGAGTGGAACTTCTTTAGTGCCACCAGTATTTTATGATATGCAATAATAACTTGATGATAAGAATTATGGATAATTAACTTTGTATTTCAGCTGCCGATGCTCTAGGCATGCTAAATGTTTGCCAGAGAATGGAACTTGCGTTTGTCCACCTGGCTGGTCTGGAAAATATTGTGAACATGAATGTCAAGATGGAAAATACGGAATTGGCTGTCGTTTTGATTGCAATTGTTCCAGCAATTCCTTATGCAATAAAGTTAATGGCATTTGTTCATGTAAGCCTGGATTTATAGGAAAGAGATGTGATCAGAAGTGTCCACAGGGATATTACGGAATGGATTGTATATTTCGCTGTAACTGTGATCGGACAAGGACTGTTTCTTGTCACCATGAAAAGGGATGTGTTTGTAAAGTTGGTGCTGTTGGGAAAAGGTAATTTTTTTCATATTGCATGTGAAAAGTTTACAATAACGAATTACATAAGATAATGAGTACTAATTTACAACGCTGCGAGGACGATAACAAAAGGAGCAAAAGATGAAGACTACTCCCTGGCCTTCACATTAAGAACATACAACTAAAATACAACTAAATATACAGATACGTAATGCTACATATAAACCATTTTTACGGACAAATACTTGAGCTGGTTTCACATTGGACATCAGGCAAAACATACGCGATAAGAACAGCTAATCGGAACCCCAGCCGAGAGAGCACCAATGAGAACAAATGTCTTCATCACTGCTCCCCACCCACAGTACCCATCGCTCAAAGTACCGCCAACCGCCGTAAGAAGTTTTCAATACGTTGTTGAGATTGCGTTCCCCTTATGTTTCGATTCCCTTTTATACAGAATACGATACATTATAACACAAACTTCGCCATCGTTCTCTATCCATTACAATAGAATTTATAGAGTCCCAAGATGGTAATCCAACCCAGGTCTTGATGTCTTGATGTCATTTATCCAGAGACGTTTCAGTCATCCTCAGTTGATGATCGTTTTATATGGCCAAAAAGTTTTTTATTTCTCTCTTTGATAACATCTGATATAGGTTTTAATTTCGTTTGGGATCGTAGACTTTCTATCATGACATGATCTTGCAGCTTTCAAGTTCAGTAGTTGATGCTCTTGTCCAATTGGCACACTCTAGCCATGTAAGACGACTGATAGCACGTAGGTGTTGTAGATTTTGGCCTAGGTGATTACTGGGATGCGTTTTGAGGTAAGCAGCCTTTTGTTGCGGTGAAAGGTAGCCCATCCTTTGTTAATACTTTGGCAAACTGGTATTGAGCTATCTAATTCAGCAGAAACCTGGAAACCGAGGCATTCGAAGTTCTGAACTTGTCCTATTGCTTCGTTATATATTAAAAGATTAAATTATTCTTTTTATTTTATGTAGAAAGTGACTTTGCCTTCTTGGTATTTATATTTAGTCCTACACTTTCGGAGTTGAAGACTAACCTATCCATGAAATGCTGCAACTGAGCAGTATCATGTTGATTTACGACAGCAATATCATCTGCATAACTTAAGCTGGAGATCTGCAATCCACCTATTGAATTTCCAACGGGTGCCTCTCGGACGGACTGCCCAATTAGTCCAGCAGTCAGCAGAATAAAGAGTATTGCAACTGATACGTCACCTTGTTTCACACCCTTTGATATTTCTGTTGCTCTTGTGACTCCTAGATTAGCCTTGATATGAGCTGTAGAATGCGAATAAAATGCTTTAAGGAGCACGATGTATCGTTTATTTATTGATGTTTACGGGCTTTCCAGATTTCTCTTTGATCCACGCTGTCAAAAGCTTTCGTAAAGTCTATGAACACAAATAATGCCGGATTGTTAGGATTTCTCAATGATTTGTTGTAACGAGAAAATTTGTTGAGTTGTGCCTCTGTTAGGTTGATAGGCTGCTTGAGATGGCAGAATTTCACGATATATATATGGCTTAATTCAGTTTGCTATGATCATCATTAAAAGTTTGTATATATGACTGAGCAGGCTGATTGGTCTATAATTCCCGCGTTTTTGTCTATCTGCCTTCTTGAAGATGACTACAGTGATGGAAGATGATAATGCACAATCTGCTGCTTTATTGGACTCTGGTAGATAATCATAAAATTGAAGAAATTCCATAGTGGTTGCAGCCTTCTACGGCAGAGAAGCATACGGACCCATGTACTGATTTTTGAAAATCTTGTTACAATTGCAACGAAGAGTAATCTTTTAAAACAATGACATAACAGACTGTTTTTTTGATCATTGTCAGTTTGTATCAGCATGGCGTTATTATGTTGATATTGAATGACAGAAAAATGTTTGGGAGGCTTTTTAGCCCCTTCCCCCTAGTGCTAGTAGGGTAAAGATATATCAGCCCCTATCCTTTGCAGCAGCTGAAAATATCTGCACAATTATCTGAAAGTAGGAGCCATTGTCGATGAGAAAAGGAGTCGTTACTAACTTTATTTAACCCTATCTCACCTGGGAGTTTTGAAGTGGTCGATACCTGGGGGTTGATTTCACCCCCCCCCCCCCCTCTTTTTCTTCGCTGTGAATAGTGGTAAATAGATGGACTTGATGCAAACAATCAAAATCACACGATTAAATCAAATTATCTATATTGTTCTTGTTGCCATGACAATAAGAAGATATTAAGTTATGATTATCATGATCATTGCCATCATGATTGAAACAATGTAATGAGGCACTTTAGGTGAGATAGGGTTAAGGCTTTGAAATACTGATGACGTTCATTCACTTTGGTCAAATTTTCTAGATGTGAAAAAGATTGTAAGACTGGCAGATATGGACCCAACTGCAAACAGAAATGCAACTGCCAAAATGATGCACCTTGTGATTCAAAAGATGGCACATGTTATTGCCCAGTTGGCTTTATTGGTAAATTCTGTGACAGTATTTGTCCCACTGGTCGATATGGCAGAAACTGCAGTGGTGTTTGCAATTGCATAAGCAATCAAACTGATGTGTGTAATTACCAAGATGGCACTTGTGAATGTATGCCAGGTATGTGTCTACATCTCTCACGACCCTTTTTAGCGGGATGAAGGCTAGTGGAAATATCAGCGAATAAATACAAATAAAAAGTTTGCACGAGTAATTTTGCATTATCGCAAATCTCACATGATATACAGTAAGAATCCGCGAAATAGAAACCAATTTTTTTCGAAACAGTCCGTTTAGTTTTTCGTTAAAACGTTTAGAAGTCTCTTATATGAGGGTACCATTTCTCAACAAAATCAGCCTCAAGTTTCTTAAAAAGTGTTTTCTATTTTGCAGTTTTTACTGCGTTTACGAGACAAACTTTGTTTCACTGTTCTTTTCTGGAAGAGTGGAATAGCACTGTTCGTTGATATTTATCCGAATTTTATCCTAATGACACATTAATTGCTTCAGGGCAATGGATTGTCCTTGATTTTAATTAAGACTCGGGCAATGGTCATCGGATCGTGACCTAATCTTAAAAAAGATCAGCAAAGAACGGTGGGTCCTCCTACATTGGTGAATGATGATCCCCCTGTTGAACTCGTTGGCATCGTAAGCATCTTGGATTCCAAGTTGACAAATATCTCGTGTCGGATGAATAAATTAAATCTGTTCAAGTTGAGGTCTCCTGCTCATTAGGCTTTTTAGGATATGCAAAGCAATTATCAAGATCATTGCCATAACATCGTTTTCACCAAATTCAGAAAGTTGTTATTTTCCGTCACGGATTTTTTTCTGTTTATGTAGGCTACAAAGGGAAGAAATGTCACAAAACGTGCAAGACAGGCACCTGGGGAAAGAACTGTGAATTTCAATGTTATTGTTATAATGAAGCGTATTGCGATCCATTCAATGGTTTATGTTCATGTCTATCTGGTTGGCAAGGAGAATCATGTGAGACACCTTGTGATAATGGGTTTTTTGGACCAGGATGCAAGCATAAATGCAAGTGCCAAAATGGAGCATTTTGTGACAGGTAGATATTAGCGACTTTAATATTTTCAGAGGTGTTGATTTTATGATTTAGCAGTTAGCACCATACTTTTTTATCAGGTAATGTGCTAAAATGAATATGATCTTGTTTGTTTATGATACAAGCAGTGGATCTACGAGAGTAAAATGAAATGGAAAATGTTGATAATGGGAATCCGAAAGAACTTTCTGACAGATTTACTCGAACTTGAAAATTTTTGCTAGCATACATTTGAGAAGTTATTTTTGCATCGATCTATACTTAGTTTGAATTTTAGGATACTGCTTGTCGATATTGACCATCAAAGTACTGTAGATATTTGCAACCGCCCATAAACCAGAGCCTAGAATTGAAGACTCAAGAAGCGTAGATTGTTCAACATTTTTAGCATAATATTATCATAACAGAAGCTTCTGCCTGGGTTATTTTTGGTAAAAAATGTAAAAAAGTTGAGGACTCTAATAATCGACATTTGGTAAAGGAATCCTTATGGAATCTGCTCGATAAAATGAAATTCAGGCTTTTGGCACAATTTTCAATAATAACATCATTGAGGACGATTTTTATCTCATTTGGTATTTGAAACACGGTTCTGATGACTTTCTTTTTTCTCTTAAGATTCAATGGACGATGTACGTGTGCTTCAGGATTTGTTGGCGAATATTGTTCAGAGGTTTGTCCGAAATGGAAATACGGCAAGAAATGTAAAGTACAATGTTCATGCGTCAAAGATAATTCGTTTGGCTGTGGTAACATAAATGGATCTTGCTTCTGCAATCCTGGTTACCAAGGAATCACTTGTCAACAGGTACGTTTTCTTGTACGAAATTAGAAAGAGCCAAATGTTTTCACTTGCAAGAACTAAAGCTGAAAACCTGTCAATGAATGAATGGCTGCCACGTCTTCTTGATGACAGGCTCTAGTTTCGTCACAGAAAGGAAATTATCTTGACTTCTCCCTTCACAGGTTACTAGCAAATTCACTACTTCAGTCCCATTTTGATTTTACATGCAGTGTCTTTGATATTCACTCTTTAATGAATGATCAACCAAGAAAATTCAGACAGCGAAATATAGATCAGGCTCTGTTTGAATCTGAATAACAGGGCAAAGGTGGGAAGAAGGAATTTAAGATAGATAGGTTGCCCACAAGAGAAATATTCGACCAGTGTACTGCAACATATGTTTTTCAGACTTATTTGATGATTCGGCCCCGTCGTATATGCTACAGATTTTTACACGACCTTTTCACAAATGTTAAACAGGGCAAAATTTAGTTAGAAGCAAGTGCCAAAGACCTGTAAATGTCAGCTTGAGACCTAAAAGATGCCAATGACATCAATAGCTCCAAGCACAAGTTCAAAGATAGATGCTTTAAAGATATTTAATGCCAGATAGCTCAGGAAACTCTATCATTTCTCTAAACTGGGATCATGGCAAAGATAATCAATCACCGTTTCGATTTTGTGAATAAATTTTTGGGTTGTCCAAATTTAAAGAAAGGCCAGCAATTTCTTAGAAAAATATACAAATACCGGGTGTTCCAAAAAATGTATACAGATTTGGTTGACTCCAGCGATGTGAATTTAGCTTTAAAGTGAATGAACAGAGCTAAGAGGAAGTCACCTATAAATAGGGCATTGAAAACTCCTACGCACGTTATTGTTCGCCTTGCTAAACAATATCCATGATCGTCTCGAAATCATCAAATACAATAGGCTAATAATAGAATACCAAGACTCCTTCCGCGCGGGGCTTTTATCTCCGTTGATTCTCTGTAAGTTTGCATATCGGTCGCATATTTTTATTCCACAGCCCACTAAAAGTGTTTACTTTTTTTACTCACCCGATATATTTCAGGCCTTGGCACTTAGTTTTGGCCTTGTAAAAATTTGTTTTCTAATCACAGAACCATTTCCTTTTCAGTCCTGCAATGACGGCAAGTATGGACATAATTGCAAATACGACTGTCCTTCATGCCCTTATCATGTTACAGCAGCATGTAACAAAGTAACGGGGAGATGCCGTTGCGCTGCCGGTTACCTAGGTGAACGATGCCAAGAATATTGCCCACTTGATAGATATGGGATTCTCTGCGAATCCAAATGTAACTGTACAGCCAGTGAATTTTGTAATAATATCGATGGTACTTGTTTCTCCAAAGAGATGCATGAGTTCTTTTTGAGTTTTCGATTCCTGGGTATCAATTCAATAAATGATGTCATTCGTCAGAATTTAACACTGAATATTGAGAAATTTATGGCAAAGTATTTTCAAGGGTTTTTGCTGCCAAAGTCAAGCAGACAACGGCGCGAGAGTAATGATGTTACAACTGTCGGAGACGGTGGCTCTTTCGAAGGCTTGATTCCTTGGCCGTTGTCAGATGTTAAAAACGACATAGGTATTCATGGTGCTTCAGTTCCAGGGAATGGCCAAGACAGTGGTGAAATGCAGCACAATTTTGTTAGCGTCAAATCGTACCAAGAAGGTACTGAATCCGACTCGACATCAAAACGATCAGAAATCATTTCTGAACTCAAGCAGATTTTGTCAGGTCCAATAAAGCAAAAAGATCATTCGTTTGATGTGCTTGCTCAAGAGCTAGCCGATATATATCTCCTAAAGCAAAAAAATATCCAAACAGTGCCTGTAGATTCCATACATACTGATAGATTGGAGAGAATTGAGTTTTCTGAAAGCATTAATCCTGAAAATCTAGCTGCAAGTGGTGACAAAACTGACTATTCAAATGTAATGTTTACAACGGGTCAGAAGGTGTATAGATCCTTCTACGATGTCGGATTTGAAAACAGCAAGTTTGTCAAAGACAGCATATGGAATCGGAGACCAGATGTTTACATACATGATATTGTACGAAGAGAAGCTATAAACAAAACAGACTCAAGTAGCTGTGTTCTGGTCGTCAGTGCTAAAATCGTTAATTCCTATTCTGTTCGTGTCACACAAATCGAAGAAAAGTATGACGAGCAAGGAAAACCGGTGGCTAACGTCGGTTTCGTTGCCTTACGCAATGGCAAGCCGCTGAGTAAAGATGTCATGAAAAGTTTCATGAATATTATTCCCAAAGATTGTCTGCTAGAAGGTGTTGGCTGTGGGAACTGTGCATATTATGGTGGAAAGTTGTACGAGAAAACGCCAGTCCAAAGTCCGTTTACTCTTTGGGTAATTATTGGTGCAGTCACAGGTAAGGTTCTTACCAAAATGCCCCGTCCGTGAGTTTAAGGCAGAACAATTTTGGAGATTGCTGCAATCTCATGTTTGGTAGCATAGGAATCAAATGTTTCCCCCGATTTTTGCCTGTGGTCCATAGCCGAAACCTCCAAAGCATTATTTTCACGTACCAATAAGACGGCGAATAAACGAAGAAGACAAGACACTCGTAAAGATTTTTGCAAATTTTACCTACCTTCATAAAACACAACTTAGGACAAAAGACTGCTTAAAATTTCCCTAATTTTTTTTTAAGAATTCTACTTTCCAGCGGGTATACAAATTTGGACGCCGGATAAAATATCTCCAGGTTTGGTAGAGTTATGGTCTCTCCAATAGACAACATCGGCTAAGGATCGTCGAAGCTTGTCTACACCACTTCAAGTTAGAGGATAAAACCTTTTGATAAAACCTCTTTTTAATTCTATAACTTATGTCGCACCATGAAAATTTGTACTATGAATAGTACAATACAGAAAATTTCATTTCATTTCATTTTAACTTTTTTATCCATGGTAATCCACTCAATATTTACATACTGCTTTACAGGGAGCCATGCTAAAGTAATATTAAAAATTAGATAATAAATAAATGTATAATACACTCCTATTTACAATAAATCGTTGACAAAAAAAAGAAAGAAAAACGAGAAGAGTCATAGTTTGGCTTTATATTTTTTTCGAAAAGTGTGGAGCGATGAGGACGCCTTGACACCACTATCTAGGTCACTCCAGACCTTTGCCCCTCTGTAAGCAAACGATTTCTGACCAGTTGATGTTCTTAGTAATGGTAATCTAAGGCCCGTTTTAGAGTTCCTCAGCTGACGGTTAGTAGCTTCGGATACACTTTGAAATATGTTACTCAAGTAATCAGGGGCAAGGGCGTTAAGAGATTTATAGACCATCTTGCTAGTCTCAAAATCGATCAGTTCTCTAATAGTAAGCCAACCGAGATTTCTAATTAAAGGCAGAGCTGAAGTGTCATAGGGGCTGTTTGTGACTATCCTGGCGGCTCGATTTTGAAGTTTTTGCAACTTATCGAGGGCTGATGCACCGCAAGATCACCAGACAGGGCAACAATACCTAAAATAGGGCTCAACGAGACTTCTATACAGCATAATGAGGTTTTCCTTAGGTAGGTATCGTTTAGAATACTTCAACATACCGATACCTCTAGAGACTTTCTTGATTGTAGAGGACAAGTGAGCGGACCATTTAAGTTGATCGTCAACCTGCAAACCAAGATACTTGGTATTGTTGACCATGGTGATCACCTCATTACCAATGTTAAGGTCAGCTTTGGAAGAACTGGGCAAGTCTATACTGTGAAGCTTGCACCTGCTACCTATTATCATCCCTTGAGTTTTTACGACATTAAGCGATAGCTTGTTGCCCTCAAGCCAACATCTAAGGGCTTCAAGGTCAGCATTGATTGCAGCATTGATATCGTCAATAGAAGGAGAGGAGTAATAGATAGTGGTGTCGTCAGCATACATTGCCACGTCAGAAGTCTTTAAACAGTAGGGGAGGTCATTCACATAAACTAGAAAGAGTAGGGGTCCTAGGCAGGAGCCCTGGGGAACTCCACAATCTACCCCTTCAGTTGAAGATGAATGACCATTCACTCTACAGAATTGCTTCCTATTGAAAAGATAAGACAGAAACCAGCTCAATTTTTTACCCTTGACGCCATAGTAATTCAGTTTGTCCAAAAGGATATCATGGTCCACAGTATCAAAAGCTTTTTTAAGATCGATAAAGACGGCAGCAGTGTACTTCCCCTTGTCAATATTTAAGTACCAGTCATTTGTGCTTTTAAGTAGACACGTTAGAACTGAATGCAGTTTTCTGAACGCTGACTGTAGGAGAAAGATGAGCTGATTTCGGTGAAGGTAGTCATAAAGCTGATCGAAGATTAGCTTCTCGAAAAGTCGAGAAATTACAGGGAGCACAGAAATAGGCCTGTAGTTTGATTTGTTATCGGTGGCTCCATCTTTAAAGATAGGTGCTACCCTCGCAATTTTCCAACTGTCCGGGAATCGCCCGAGCGAAAGAGATAAATTAAACAGCTGCACGAGAGAAGGTGCCAGTACCGAAATTCCAATTTTTAGGAAATAGCTAGATATACAGTCAACACCCGACCCATTGGAAGTTTTAATTCACTAGAGTATTGCCACATGGCTTGCATTTTGGTTCGTTCTTACAACAATCACTATGTTATTACTATTGTCTCTCGGTCAGAATTTCTATTGTTCAAGGTTCAGCGCCTAATCGGTTTGTGGGTGAATTGAAGAGGCCATACCTCTGCCAAACCTGGAGATGTTTTAACCGGCATCCAAATTTGTACTCCCGAACATATCTGGAGAGTAAATTTCTTCAAAAGCAATCGGGAAAATTCAAGCAGTTTTTTGTCCTGGCTGCGTTGTATGCGGTTTTATGAAGGTAGGTAAAATTTAGGAAAATCTTCATGGGTTTATTTTGTCCTCTTCGCTTATTCACCGTCTGATTGGTCCGTGAAAATAAGGCTTTGGAGGTTTCCGCCATGAGCCACGAGCCATTCGGTCATGGACGACTTTGATTCCTATGCTATATTTGGTCTAAAATCGTTCTCTTATTGGGATGCAGACGTTAGAGAAAATGGTATACCCTTACTTCAGAAAGCTGCATCATTAAAGAACCATTTGTTTGAAGTTATACTGTCAATGTTCTTCAGAAAGTGAATAGTGACTATTACAGTAACATTTAAAATTAACCAGTCGCGTTTCAACAGATGTAGCTATTCGCCAATGTTTTTTTCCACCATTTTATGCTCCATTGTTTTCATATATAGTTCGCTCAGTTCCCAATTCAAGTAATCAACTTACAAGATGTCATCAACATCAGTGTACTGATGTTGCATGATCAACATCAGTGTACAACCTTTTTTGCAACCACTTTGATAGCTCCTATGTGTGCAATCTACTTCTTTTTAGAACATGTCTCCTTTTCTTGTCCTCGCTTGTTCTTTTCTGTCCATGAAATTGAGCATTTTCAACTACCAAAATTTGTGTACAAGTGCACCCTGTCCTGCGTTGCATGTCGTAGGGATGCTGCACTGCAGACTAACGCGCCCTTAAAATGCATCTTGTTGGAAGCTGGCCTGAAAGAGACTAGAAAGATACTTGTTCTTGGTGCTTTGTATGCTGAATTTTACGAATTGTAAAATAGAAAATTGATGTTTTCATTTCAGGAGGTGTTTTACTGATACTCGCCTTCGCTTTATGCCTCATCGTCCAACGCAGACGACACAACATCGCACCGACCATATACAAAGTGAAGAAAAACTCTCGAGATATTGAACTTAGGCCATGCCTAGGCAACGGAGAAGGAGGGCACGTCCTTGCGTTCGAGAACCCGTACTATGATGTCATTGCCGCCATGGGGCTTGATGACGATATAGAAGAAGATTATTACAATCCATTGTACACGTATGATGACGTCAGCTTATATTGTGACGATCAAGCAACGGATTCTGAGACAGAGACCAACAATGAGGATGGCTATCAATACCCTTATGATAGGGACAGTGGAATATCGAGTGGAACTATCCATCAGGGCTGAGGCTGAAGTCGCTCAATGAGATTGAGGCTAAGTGTGACGTCATTTGTTTTAACTAGGCTGCAGGTAATGTTTTTTCTTTCTTATGCCGCGGTGCCATCTTTCATTTGTAAGTTTACAGTTTTTGAAGTGAGAAACTTTTTAGCATCATGATGTGAGGTCATTTTCAACTGTCATTTCCGTCTGTCCAGCATGTCGAGAGATTGAACCTAAGATATGGGGAACGAGAAAAGAACTAGAATCTGTTTCCAAACTAGATTTGCTCGGAAAACGACAAAGTGACGTTGTGAACCTCGTGGATTCCCCCAAAAAGTGCTCACGAACGAGTGCGCAGTGGGAATTTATTTCTCTGGTGAAATGTGTTAAAAAGCTGGCCCTTTTCCAACATGAGAAGTAACAATAACAACAAGGCGGTGCATGCATCCTTGAGCCCTTACGTTGATTTGCTCACGAGAAAGCTGACAAAGAAATGTTTTAAAACATTAGGGGAATCAGTTCGTGTTCCCAACACTTATGGATTAAACACTAAGTGAAGTACTCACCGATCTGTTCTCAATTTTGATCTCAAAATCGAAGATACAGGGTTATCCATTTTGCACTTTCATCCATGGGATCCTGGTGGAATCTATGCCATAAGCGCATATTTCTTACACAAGTCAACCATGTGATTAATAAGCAAGTGGAATTTTATGCCTAGTCCTTATATTCAAGGATTTCTCATGTTTCATTCCTAACAGGGCAGGGAAGTTTTGGTAGGAACCACCCCGTAATCCCCTCCCAATTTAACGCCCGGACTTACCAATCATGGTAATGCGTGATTTTTTAAGATGTTCATTTTTGTACAATGGTGCAGAATGATATAGCTTTCTACCTTAGCTAGACACGTTAATATTTTAGATTTGTACATTTGTTGGTTTGCGATATTAATTTTTGTATTTCAGATCTATTTTGGTTCGTTTAATTTTTGTATTCACTGCTTGTGTGATATTTATCGACTTGACATTGTATTTATGCGAAATGTATTTAAATTTGCAGTGTTAGGTATATTATTCGTGTTGCATTGTTTCAAAATGGTATACAGTAAGTTTGAAAAATAACTACAGCTTGCTTACCATTTCCAATTTCAAATTTCTTCAATCAATAAATTTGATGTCAAATTATGTTTCCATCAGTAGTTGATGTCTTTGATGGGTTTACATTGGCATATATCACCGTTTTGTGAACTGCCTGGTTTTGAAGCATGCTGTGAAAATTCACAAATGATTATCAGATTGATTCATCTGTTTATAGCAATCTCTTACTTGACTTGATCTGAGGTCAAAATGTTAGAATGAAATACTTGAACGTTGGTGAAACATCGCAAGTTTACTGCCGTTTCTCAATGTTAATGCCCTTCAATGATGCTTTCAAGATTTTATTTTGCACCCTTAAAAAACACGAGAGCGAGCATTCCCTTATTTTTAAAAGTTTACTCATAGAAAAATCGGACGAACGTAAATTTAAACATAGTTTTACTGATAGAATTTGAATGATTTGCCAGACATGTGTAATTTTCTATGAATAAATGATAGTAGCATGAGACTATTCTAGTTTTTCAGAGCATTATTAGGCTGGAATAAAGAGGGCCTGTCCATGAAGATTGCTGGGGTCGCTGGTCATTGTTTTTGAGCATTGTGTTTGCCAAGTTGACCAAGTGTCACCTTGCTCATTGTATTGCGGATAGGTTTTCGTCGCTCGAGTTGCTGAGGTTGCTATCGTTGCTCGAATCATTAACCCTATCTCACCTGGGCGTTTTGAAGCGGTCAATACCTGAGGGGGGGTGGATTCCACCCCCCCCCCCTCTTTTTCTTCGCTGTTATAGTAGCTACAATCTTTAAACTTGGTAAATATATACACTTTGATGCAAACAATCAAAATCACATGATTAAATCAAATTATCCCTATTGTTCTCGTTGCTATGACAATAAGAAGATTTTAAGTTATGATTATCATGATTGTTACCAACATGATTGAAACAATGAAATGAGGCACTAAATTGAAATTTTTTGTTTCAAATTGAGTTGGATATCATCAAATACATGTGTAAGTATAATTTTGCATATATTTGAGATTAAAATTTGCAACAATTAAAAAAAAAGTATGCAAATTTTGTTGACTACACAGTAAAACATTGGTTGCCATGGCTACGAGGCTATATTTAGCATCTTGAAATTTTCATCATTTGATACAGTATAGATATAAAGTCAAAGTAGCGGAGTCTTGGCATCCTGCATTGCATATTATAGCATAGGCGAATAAAAGTTTGGTTGGGGGGGTGGAATCCACCCCCCCCCAGGTGAGATAGGGTTAAAGAGTCGTTAGCGTCACCCACCTGGGGCCATTAAGATCAAATTTATTTCATGTCGTTAGACATCAAGAACATTTACAATGTCCATGTATGTCATTTTTAGTTGTTTCACTCTTTAATTCCGCTCTTGGAACGACACCAGACTACCGGGTGAGTCAAAAAAGTTTTAAACGTTTGGCAGGCTGTGGAATAAGGAGTACTCGGCCGATATTCAAAACTGAAATGTTAATCTATCAGCCAAAGCTAACTTCGATGTCAAAAATTTGTTTGGTCAAATCACTCATCTTTTAGACCCATAAAGTAGGAAAAAGCTTGTGAGAGGTTTGTATGGGAAGGAGAATTAGTCTTTCCATTCTGGTCCATGATTTATTTATTATTGGCATTTAAATTCAATACAATTGTTAGTTTTAGAAATAGAATTTAATCTTCAATGGTAAGTAAACCGTGGAAAAGAATGGAACATGGAATTCTCGTTCCCATACAAACCCCTTACAAGCATGTTCCTAATTTATGGGTCGAACAGATAATAAGGTAGTTTTGAAACAAAATTTTCCCATCTAAGTTAGCCTTTGGCTGATCGATCGACATTTCACTTTTAGATATCAGCTGCGTAAATTTATTCCACTGCCCACCAAACGTGTTATTGTCTCACCCTGTATAAAGGTACCACACTTAAGCCGAATTTCGTAAGGTAATGCTGTAACACTCCCTAAAGTGTTTCAGGAAATTATTTCAAACCAGAGTTCTTATAAGACGAAATCCTGGCGAAATTCCCCATGAGTTAAGAAATACTGTTTTGAGGCTATCGAGTCTGAATAGGGGTGTAGCGAAAAAAAATGGGTATGAAGACACCGCCCACTAAAAGGAAAATTCGTCGGTTCTTAGCGTTTCTATGGCTTCTAGTGTTGGTCTCTTGGTAACAACATGTAACCAGGCTTCAATCCCCTCCAGCTATCCAGATATGCAGGGTGTCTCAGAAAAATTGTTCGACGTTTGATTAAATGTTGAAAAATAACGATCTAAGGTACAGACTCCTTGTTAGATATCCCTGTTCCTCAGATTTTAAATTAATTTTAGACTCCAAAATCTTGCAAATCCACTAAGAATTCACGGAGTTACAAGCTTTTGAAGTTCAAATATGTGCGAAAGCTGAAACCAGACGCCCCTAACTGACTTGTTTTCCAAAAAGACGTTCTAAAATGGAGGTAAAAGAAGGCTGTCCAATGTTTTACCTCTCGTCGATATCAGAGCAAACCATAAAAGACTTCCAAAGTTATCTAATTCTTGTAACCGTTGCCAAAATTTACTTAAGATTGCAAATATTTAAAAACACGGAATGAAAACTTAATCAATGAGAGATGGAGCAATTCTAAATTGTGCTGAACAGGATTCCTTCAAGCATCCATAACCTTGATTCAATGTTATAGAAAGCTAGTTGATCGAAAGTGAATTTCAAATTCCATTTGATTTGCTTTGAATAACCGATATTCTACTTTCACTAAATATGCAATTTAGGGGCGTCTGGTTTCAGCTTTCGCACAAACTTGAACTTCGAACGCTCGTAATTCCGTGAATATTTGGCGGATTTGCTAGTTTCTTGTGTCTAAAATTAATTTAAAATCTCAGCAATATGGTTATTTTAACAGGGAGCCCATTCATTATTTCGTTATTTTTTTGTATTTAATCAAACATCGAACAATTTTTTTTGGGACACCCTGTAGGATATGGAAAAATTTGAGAAAGCACATTGAAGAGTTTTATGAAGTCGTTTACTTTGTCTAGAGGTCTCTTGCAAAGTAATATGTTTGCTGCATGCAGCGCATTATAAGATAGGCACTAAATCCTAACTGGCTAACGAGCTTGGCACGTGACAATTTCTAAAACCAATCAATGGAGCGGAAAACCGACCGGGAAATTTGAAAAGTCAAATTTAGGCCGTTTTTGGACGATTTTACCACCCTTCACCAAAAAAAGATTGTACGGAAGGAAAATTAAGATTTTCAAAAAATTTCTTCACAAACCTGTTCCCAATACTTGAATACATACCTGTTCACGGGGGCTAAGAATTATCTCAAAATTTGATGAAATGCCAAAGTTTTGAATTTGACCTCACTGACCTCATTGTAGCGTGTCATAGTAAAAACCTCAGTAAAGACAGAAAGCAATGCACTGGGCCTAACAAAACATCACACTGTCGATATAAATAAAGACCAATTAACAGATACTTACATTTCTATCTTGCAAAATGAGGACCACAAACTGGAAATATAAAGCAGCACAAATGCTAAAAGTATTTCAACTGGTTTTGATAGCAAAAATCCACTTTTTTTGACCGTAATCTGCAGCCAGTTTCTCCAACAAATCGTTCACACTTTCCTCATCGTTGCCACCAATATAAAGGGCGCAGAATTTTCAGTGATCAGCTGCATGCTAGTTATCATCACATAACATACATTTCCAATAAACTTTGAACAAATAACAATTATCTCAAGAATGGCAAGAGCTGTAACATCCAACGTGGCCAGAACGAAAGATTTTGTGACGTCCTTTTCTATAACCATTGCTCCCATTCCTTTATCCAATTCTGCTCTCATCGTTGTGAGATGATAAGAGAGGGAATCAGCAATTACATGAGCCAAAACATCGTCTAAATTCATGAATTGTGTCCCTTGCTTTTTAGCACAGGAAATGGCTATCGTCTCGTCTAGCAGGTACATGAAATGAATATGAAATGCTAAATTTAATTTTCCGTAAGAATACAATAACAGCGAACGGAAGAAATGTACATGTTGTTTTTAAATGTGAGAAATAGATTAGCCATTTCTGCAAAATAACATTTGAAATACTATTTTACACCTCCTTCATATCAATTTCACATTTTATGCGGATATCATAGAAAAATATCTATCCTTGGAATACCAAAGGTCATCCATTAGAAAATCACTCCTCTACTGTCAAACAACACAGCAGCATAGAGCAAAACTGGACATGACACTTTGCAGACTCAACACATATTTTCTGGAAGATGATAAAACTTTCACCCCCCCCCCCCCTAGACTGAAGTTTCTTAAAGTTCTTACGTTTGATACACGTATTTTTTTATGAGAAACTAAGAATTTGGGTCAGTTCTGAAAGTTTCTTAAAATTATCAGATTTTGAGTACTCAGAGTTTCTTATAAGTTTCTTGGAGGTTCCATAACAATCTTCATGTTCACTATCTGAACCTGTGCCCTCGTGAACATTTAAAAACAAGACTTTTTAAGCCTTTCCAATGTTTAGACATTGCTGAAGTACCTTACGAGTAATATGATACAGGAAACAACTGAATGTAAAGTAAAATATGTCAAGGATTTCCTTTATCAAAATAAATAGTTTCTTAACTTATATTTTCCCAGTACTGGAGTTTCTTAATTTTGTGGCGATCTGAGAGTTGAGTTTCTTATGGGCAGTTTCTTACTTATAAAAAATAAGTGTAGGGTTGATTTTCTAATGGATGACCTCTGGTAGTCCAAAGATAGATATTTTTCTATGATATCCGCATAAAATGTGAACTTGATATGAAGGAGCTGTAAAAATAGTATTTCAAATATTATTTTGCAGAAATGGCTAATCTGTTTTTTCACATCAAAAACAAGATGTACATTTCTTCCGTTTGTTGTTATTGTATTCTTACGGAAAATTAAATTTAGCATTTCATGTTCGTTTCATGTACCTGCTAGACGAGACGATCGCCATTTCTTGTGCTAAAAAGCAGTTAAAAAGCAAGGGACACAATTCATGAATTTATACGATGTTTTGGCTCATGTAATTGCTGATTCCCATTCTTATGAGCTCACAATGATGAGAGCAGAATTGGATAAAGGAATGGGAGCAATGGTTATCGAAAAGGACATCACAAAATCTTTCGTTCTGGCCACGTTGGATGTTACAGCTCTTGCCATTCTTGAGCTAGTTGTTATTTGTTCAAAGTTCATTGGAATTGTTTGTTATTTGATGATAAATATCACGCAGCTGATCACTGAAATTTCTGCGCCCTTTATATTGACATTGATGTTGCAAGAGGAAAGTCTGAACGATTTGTGGAGAAACTGGCTGCAGATTACGGTGAAAAGAGTAGATTTTTGCTTTCAAAACCAGTTGAAATGCTTTTTGGCATTTGTGCTGCTTTGCTTCATATTTTCAGTTTGTGGACCTCATTTTGCAAGATAGAAATGTAAGTATCTGTTAATTCGTCCTTATTTATAACGACAGTGTGATGTTTTGTTAGGCCAGTGCATTGCAATCTTCCCGTTTTGCACCTACCCCTCAGCATTAAATATTGAAAATCGCGTGTGGTATTCATGTTAGCTTCAAACTAAAAAAGATTCAGATATTGTAGTGCTCTAAGTTTGGCATCTTTAAAGATGTTCTGAAGATTCTTAAACACACAGAATAAGACCCTCGAAGCAAAGTATTTAGTCTCCAGATGCATGTGAATACGTTCCTGTGTTCCAGTGTTTACTGAGGTTTTTACTATGACAAGCTACAGTGAGGTCAGTGAGGTCAAATTCAAAACTTTGGCATTTCATCAAATTTTGAGATAATTCTTAGCCCCCGTGAACAGGCATGTATTCAAGTATTGGGAACAGGTTTGCGAAGAAATTTTTTGAAAATCTTAATTTTCCTTCCGTACAATCTTTTTTTGGTGAAGGGTGGTAAAATCGTCCAAAAACGGCCTAAATTTGACTTTTCAAATTTCCCGGTCGGTTTTCCGCTCCATTGATTGGTTTTAGAGATTGTCACGTGCCAAGCTCGTTAGCCAGTTAGGATTTAGTGCCTATCTTGCGCATTATTAATTAGTTGTATTCTGAACACTCGAGAAGTATTTGAATTTTTTGATAAAATTCGCGTTCTGTATCATATCATTATATTTATTGGGTAGCGTTCAGTGTTTTTTAGACCAGAGAATATTTAGAGCAAGGCAAATGATGTGAGGTTATTTACACTATTATTCTCCTTTGTTTGGGATTGCCTTGGAAAATATTGCGATTCGATTTTCAGTTTTGAAGAAAGCTGTTGTGTAACTGAATCAAAATGGATGATATAGCCCTCTGTGAGTCCCAAAAACTTACCCAAATTTTATGACATCTTATGGAAGGGAAAAATTGGAGTCTTTTTCTCGAGTTCATTTTGTATTTTTCACCTTGTTCTATTCCAATAGTTGGAAAGCTTTTGAAACAGCATGAAAAGATTGGATACCAAGGAAAAAGGACGTTGAACATATTTTATCCGTAAGAATACCTTAAACTTCAAGACACACAGAGTTTCTAAACAGGCAAAGTTCAAGACAGATCGTTTCTATTTTCTGCTTGCATGCCCTTCTGAACATAGATCTTGGATGTATTTCGACAATTTGGAAATTCTTACCCATATTTTGATACTCCTAACTCAGAAGGGTGTGGAATTGGCAACTTAGGTAAAGAGCCTCGTTTAGAATAAAGTAAACACACTGGCACAACTGGCACAGCTTTGTTTCTTTGTTTGTCCTTTTTTCACGGCACGCTGTCAACTTCGATTTCAAATCAGATCTTTTGCTGCTTGCAAAGTTGCAAATGCAAGCTTTTTACCTTGCACAAACCTATACACCCACCTGTAGCCAAAAATCAAGTATCAATAGTGAAGTGAAATTGGAAGAATGGAAATTAATTTGTTCAGCGTTTTATCGACCATTCCTATTTCCTAGGAGTTTGTCAAACTTTGAACATACTTTGGGACACCAAATACATTGCCTGCTCTACATATGCGTTGGTCGATGTTAGATTCTTAGATATAGCTCATAAAAACAGAAAGTAGATCATATAATGATCATCATTGGACATTTTGATAGGAAACATTGCTTTGTTTAATGTTTGTCTCTTCTCCGCGCAATTTGTAGCTATCTAAACCATGGGCGATGACATTCAATGTATCAAATCTCATCAATGTACCAAACAGCCAACAAGTGTTTTATCCCTTTTGTTTCCATTTGAATGAATTAAGAAAGACAGACGTGCCAAATCTGTTCATGAGTGCATCAACTGTGTCGAATCGCTGTACTTTGTATCACAGTAACCTAGCAATGTGACATCATTTGAGCAGTTTACTTGCGCTTGCAGAGAAAGACGGAACGAAACAAATTTGCAGAAATTGCTGAAGACTGGATGTTTTTGAACAAAATTTGGAGACATTAAATTGAAAATGAAGTCAAATTGATGCTTGAGTCATTGGTAAGTGAATCATTTAGCTCAAGAATACAAACTAAGCCTTATTGGAGCCAACGTATGAGGTTTATTCGGTGAGAAGCTCAGGCCCAAACAACATTTCTGACAGAGATTGCTGAAAATCGCCTGCGATTTTCATATGTAAAAGAAGGAAAGCGTTTGGGTTATTTCTTAGGACAATATCCATAATTGCTGAGATTTTTATCCTTATGTCGTATTTGTAGTGAATTTTATCAATGTTTTAACGAAGGTCAATATTCGTCGACCGGAAAATGAATACAATTTCGGCTCCAAATGAGATATTTGTCCACGCACGCTACAAACTGCAGAGGGGCATCCCTTGTACCGATTTATAAAAAAAATTCCATGTAATAATTGTAATTTAGTAGCCATTTCAATTTTTGTGAGGGTACTCAAGAATTCCCTTCTAGCGACCGATTTGATATCACGGGGTTAGAAAGCGGCGATTTGATTGGCTGAGCACCGTGAAATTTGATGATTTCCGCGTGCTTCACCAACCAGTGAGGATTTGAGCTGTATGCTCCTCTCTGTATGGTTTCAAGAAAACTGTTAAGAAACAGGGACTTTCGTTTATATTGTAAATTCTAAACATTATTGTACATAGGTTTTAAATATTGTGAATAAGGTCTTGAAGTTTAATTTAATTAATAGCTTTTTTCTTTGTGTCCTTGGATTAATAAGAGCCCCTTGAAAACCAGCTTCTGTTGAAGGGCAACCCTCCTTAAAACAATGCAAAATATGAATATGAAATATCTGAACCAGTTTTAGGGCAGATCACTGAAACTGTAAACTTCAAGCTTTGCAATGAGTAGTTCGCGATTCAGACAATCAAGCGCCTTAGAAAGGTCCATTAGAATTAGAATTGCGCCTGCGAACCCTTTCATATCTTGGAAAGATCTGCATTTTTCAATCAATCTAAGGATTGCATGTTGGGTGTCATAGCCTTTACGATACGCACAAAGATAAGAAGACAAGATATTTCCCATTTAATGAACAAGTTTACACCTGAAAATATTCTTTCGTAAATGTTGGATCTAGCCGGTAAGACTGTTTTAGGCCTGTAGTTCTTCACGTTCTTGACTTCATTAGCAGCTTAATTATGTTGAAACAATCGTTTTCTAGAACGAACGCATCATTAGCCACTTATTGATAGTATTCATTATGCAAATAAGTCAAGTTTAGAGGATGATGTAACCGGCGGCCTGCACAGAGGCTAGCATTCGCAGCATCACCGAAGGTAGAAGGACCCCCCTCCTACACAGCTACAGATGCAAATGTCGCAGGTGAAGTTGAGAGGAAAGGTGCAGAATTACAGCAAACAATGGCGCATTGACTGGGAGAAGGCACGTGGTCACACTGAACCAAAAGATCTCCATGCATATGATTCTGCACAGAGGTTATCTTCGTGACTGCTTGCCTCAAATTAGAAGCCCGCGAATAGAAACATCCTGCAGGGTTCCGCATAAGCATTTTTGCGTTATCGTAAATCTCACATGACATCTAATTTGAGACAGATGCACCAATAGTTTCATGCACGAACTAAGCAAACTGGGGGTAATGACTTTTGATTTTTGCGCCAGCAACGAGTTTCACTAGCAGCAATATTGCGCATGCACATTAACTATGATGCTGCTGTGATGCGGAGGAGGAGAACTGCTGATCTTTCTCAAATTTCTTTGAATTATATTGGATCCTGCTGCATAATTGATTCATAGAACAATACATGTAGAAAAGCCTGCCACCCACCTGATTTTTTACTCAGATAGTTTTCATTTGCGGAAGAAAATGCGTGCAACATGGCTTGGCCTAAATAAGCAGCCTTCCAGTTTGTTCACCGCTGTTGGGCAGAATTCTTGCAGACTGCGAGCTGCGAACAAAGTCTGGATCTGTAAGTGATTAGTCTTATTTTCTTTCAACTTTTGCAAGAAAACAAATACGCAACATGCATTAACTCTAAAGGTGAGTAGTATACGTTGAATGTTTATATTTCAAAGCTCGAAACAGTTGCAACAGCCAAAAGTTCAATAATCGTTCTTCGATTTCGTCATTTTGCAAATCTATTCTTCGCATATTTGTTTGAAACTAGTCTACGTCCTACAGCAACTGGTTTGCTGTGGTTTGTGAATTTGTTATGAGAGTGGGTGCACTCATACACTATTTAGGCAGATCGTAAAACGAGTTAGGTCATAATTACCTGAATGTATGGAATGTTTATGGGTTACTCTGAAATTGAATAGCGAAGTTGGAATCTATGGATGGTATTCTATTTTCATAAATTTCCGTATATCTTGTGCAGTCTCGTCACTGTGAATTTCGCCCCTGGAACTTAACGTACAACATTCTCGGCAGTAATGTATCTATATTCTAGGCTATGATAATAATAACAATTATTATTGCTTTCTTTAAGGTTGGCGTAGTGTATAGCACTAGGCTAATTGATGCCAACCATTATTGATACAAAACTGTAACCTAAATGTAATCTAAATTTACAATAAAATCCTTACACAATCTACAGTTGCATGAAAAATTCCAAAACTTAATTTCCCTTTTAAAATACTCTACAGATCGGGACTCTGTTATATGCAATGGCAAATCTCGCCAGACATTCTGCCCCAGAAAACTTGTAGTTTCTAACCCATAGGCTGTAGTCCTTATAGGTTTGCGTGCATTCGTAACTCCTAAGTTGTAATGTATTTCTCTCTCCGCAAAAACTTCTGTCATAAAACAAGGATTTAAATTCATCCTTGTTCGGTAAATTTCAGTGACAAGCAACTGTAGATTGCGTCGATGAATGGAGACTGAATGGTCTGTAATTAACAGTTCTTCAAAACTTGAGGTCCGATCATGATACGCTATTCGTAATGCGCTTTCGTGAATGGAGTTATAGAGGCTAAATAGGCCGAGCAGCTACGTCGTTGTTTAAGTATACCGGTAGCCAACTGGTGGCTGAATACACTTACTAATCTTTACTGTTGGGTGGAGGTCATAGGGGGCATTAAAAACCCGTAAAGTCACTGAAATATTTCAGGAAAGCCGAAAATCCGCCAGCAAATTCGGCTGAAACCGTTGAAACAGCTTTCCGCGCTTTGCATACATCACAGCTCTGTCTGTATTGCAGAGGATTGCCTCGTTACCATTTTTGTGACCTCAAAAACTGGGAACTTATTCCAATATCTTGAAAATTAATGGAATTCTCCCAAAATCATAGCAAATTGGAAAATTTCTTGCAGTTTTATCTTCAATTTTTAATAATTTGACTTCTCTAAACAAATGCGGTGAAGAAGTCTGCTAACCGTTAAAAGAGAAAGAGACCGTAAAACCGCAATTTTCGCAGCCAAAAACCGTAAAACCGTTCTAAAAAGAGCTGAAAGCTGTGAAATGTCAACCCCTACGAGAGTTTGCTCTTACCTTGGTGGTAGTTTTTCCCTTGTTTTGAGGGCCATCAACAATCTTATTGTAAACGTTTCTTGCAACTAGGAGTCCTCAATTTTTCAAAAAAATTGCACTATTGACCAAACCGATGAAGATACAGGGTGTCCCAAAAAAATTGTGCCCCGTTTGTCTGAAGATTCGACAAAACGGCAAAAGATTCTCACCAAACTTTTGCATGATGGTGCTCTTCAGATCTTCAATTAAAGTTTGCCACCATCCCCATGAAAATCCGTTGAAAAATGATGGAGCTATGACCTTCAGGAGACCAAATTTGCCCGATCACTGAAACCAGCGGTCGGCCATTTTGTCTTACTATTTTTCCGCATTAAATAGCTTCATGGATTGAAAATGAAACAGCAGCCTCCAATGTCATAGCTCTCGTAAAAACTCCGATAATCCTCGGAGAGTTCCACTATTTCTGACCTCACAGAAATTATTTCTTACCTCACGTGAAGATACTTATCACTGCAAAATAGTAAGACAAAATGGCCGACCGCTGGTTTCAGTCATAAGGCAAATTTGGCCTTCTGAAGGTCAGAGCTCCATCATTTTTATACGGATTTTTACGGGGATGGTGGCAAACTTTAATTGAACATCTGAAAAGCACCATCAAGTAAAAGTTTGGCGAGAATCTTTTGCCGTTTTGTCGCAATCTTCAGTCAAACGGGGCACAATTTTTTTGGGACACCCTGTAGATTTGTGGTTCCAGAGCGAGTAACAAAGAAATCCAAGAAACCGAATCATAGAAATGAAAATAATCAGCATTGGTTCCAAATCTTTAAAAAGGCTGGTGTAAAATTGAGTGACCTATTTCTTTGAACTGAATGAGTTCAAAGAAACTTTAGCTATTTCTCTATAATTCTACCGTTGGACTTTTCTAAAATCTTCAATATCTTCAGAATTAGAGTGTTTTTCTTCTTTTTCAAGAATTCAAGAGAAATTTTCAAAAAAACATCAAACCAAAATAATTTCTAAACTGTTTGACGCAACATGAAGTAATTTCGAAAAAAATCGTAGTTTATGAATGCCTACAATATGGTATCAAGCAAGAGTATGTCACTCATCTTGTTATGATTTAGAAATTTGATGACGTCACATCTTCAAATGAGTTAAAATGTAAGATGTGCTGTGATTTAAAAAAATATTCAAAATTTCTGGAAAGTCCAACGGTAAAAAGATGAATAACTAATAAGTATCTAAAGTTTCTGTCAAGGCATTCTTCAGAAGGATTAGGTCATTGAATTTTATGCCCACCTTTTTACTCCGAGTTAAAGATTTGGAACATATGCTAAAATAATCATAAAACATTCGCTTTTCGAAAAAATCTTCAATATTTGTTTTACAGATGTTCTGGCTGACGGTTATGATGCATGATGGTTAAAGTATTCCTTTGTGGTCCTGGTGGTTCCGGCAAAACAACCCTAGCTGATGCACTACGAAAAAGCAAAAAGCTTGGTAATGCCGCATATATTTCAGAAGTTGCAAGGCAGCTCATAGCGAGGAGAAGATTGACAGAAAAAGACCTGAAGCAATTCAATGCTGACGAATTCACTGAATTCCAAGGAGCCATATTACGGGCTCAAGTGGAAGAAGAAGCAAAATACGATCACAGCGATCATTGCCTTATAAGTGATCGCTCGATTCTTGATTGTCTTGCTTACACAGTTTGGAAAACAGAAAAGGGGCATGGAGACCAAAAGCTGCATGAAATCGAGGAGAACTATAAGGTAAGACTGATTTAATCTGAAGTTTTTGAAGGTGTTATCGCGCACTATTGTAATCCACTTAGTTTGCAGTCAAAACAGTGAAGTGGATCTCTCTTGCGAAAATATCTCATAATTTCAAAACGAAGAAGCCTATTCCAGTCCTGTAAATTTGACATATAGCTGATCATGTCTATCCACCATTGAATGATATACTTGCTGATATTATTACCTTATTATCTAGGAAGCAATAGCCTTTCTTTCCAACGAGAAATTCTTTTACACCCCTGGGAGATATCTTTTAAATCTATGTTACGTTGGTCTCTTTCAAAATGCTTCATAATTTATGATTCAAATTATGATTTAGCAGAGAAATTTCCCGTCATTTTAGTGATATTTATTTAGATTTATAAGCTTCTTTCATACGTATGCAATGTTAAAATTTGGAAGCAGAAATTTGTCAATCTTTGTGCCTTGCTAGCTTCTTTGAAATACTTATTTCAGCCTATTTTTTCGCATATCGAAATTTGATCTTTCTGAGTTCATAGATAGCGGAGATACTTCATAATTCAATGCGTAGAGCTATGCTTTCAAAGTAACTTGGACTTTTGAAAATTGGACTGTCATCCATACGCAGTTACTTTTGTGGTCTTTGTTTTGTTCCACCAGATTTTGTCAAATATGAAGACCTTGTATTTGAAAATATTACCTTGCTTATTAACTCAATGGTATATTCCTAACTTTTTTATTTTAGCTTCTTATCAAAAATGCCATTGAGCGATACCAAAGTTCCTTAATAGTTGTCGTACACCCATGGAACAATGGGGCAACAGAAAAAGATGGGATACGTCTATCAATGTCAGAAGAAGATTGCAAACGTTTCAGTGAAATACTTGAAACACTACTGCGTCGCTACAAACTTGGGTACCTGAGCCTAAGACAATCAAGCCCAAAAGATCGAATGTTAACGATCAAAAATGCACTGCAAGGGGAAATGTGCAATTCAAATTTCAATCTGGAGCATTTCATGAAAATTTCAGCCAAAAATCAGAAGAAACCTTACAATCATAAAGACCAAAGAGGACAAGAGAGAGGTAGACCAACTAGGCCACAAAATAGTTCAGCCAGTTCTAAAGCCGATGAAACCTGCTTTTCATTTTATTTGGAAGATAATAGAAAATTTGGAATGTCTATCAGATCTGTCAAGATTTGTCAAGACCGCAGTAAAATGTGTTGGTCAAACCTGGGCTTGAAGAAAGGTCGGTTCTTCCAAAAAATTCCAACTGAAGAGCTATTCTGCTTGGAGTTCGACATGAAATTATCACCTAATGATGTACGAAAGATTCTTCTTGGAAAGATTTACGTGAATGGGCACGAATTCGCTTTTCTTGGGTGCAGCAGCACAGGGATGAAAATTCGAAAAGCATTTCTCATGAAAGGTGACAAGAAGTCAGTTGAAAATAAACTAGCAGCTTGTGGGGAATTTGAGAAGATTCAATCTGTATCGAAACGTTTGGCTCGCATAACGCTACTATTCAGCTCTGTTTATCTGACGAATATTGAGATTAAAAACGATGATATTGTTTACTGCAAGGACATCCTTTCAAAGGACGAGAAATACAATTTTACCGATGGCTGTGGTGGGATGAGCTATGCAATAAGAGAGGAAATTTACCATGAAATTCCTGCGAAAGAGAAAGCAAACGTACCAGAAAATTATTTGCCAGCAGTATACCAATTTCGATTGCAAGGTTTCAAAGGGGTTGTTACTGTTGATCCGACGCTTCAAGGCAAAGGACAACTTCTTATAAGGGACTCGATGGTGAAGTTCCGAACAAATTCGTTCCCATGTATTGGAATATGTGACTTTAGCCGACCTTATACATATGGGCACCTAAACCGACAGCTCATCTATCTATTGTCGGCTCTAGGAATCCCAGATAAATGCTTCCTTGACCTGCAGAGGGAGCTGTTTGATTTACTTTCTAAGATGCATGAAGATGCTGAAGCTGCTGTGTTGATGTTGCAGTGGGAAAAGAAATGGGATGTTGCACGATTAATAACCAGATTAGTTGAGAACAACCAGGCTTCCAAGAATTTCACAGTTGATCACAAAGATGTTACAATGGCCTTAAACGAGATTTTGCAAAATCACATGAAGAAGGACCAGAAATTGAAAACAAATGGGAAAAGCAAAGAGAAACTCCGTGTCTTTGTGCAGAAGTCAAGAGAGCTTTTTGGGGTATGTGATCAACTTGGAAAGCTGGAGTATGGCCAGTGCTACGTGCGGATCACTATCAATGGTGTGCCCAAAACCATTACTGGTAAAATAACCACAGGACGTGTGCCTTGCTATCTCCTTGGTGATATTCGAGTCCTCGAGGCTGTTGATGTTCCAGAGCTGGAACATTTAGTTGATTGTATTGTGTTTCCTATCAAAGGCAAGCGACCTCACGCGGACGAACAGGCCGGTGGAGACTTGGATGGCGATAAATTCTTCGTTACATGGGATGACAGACTGATTCCGCCCAAGATTGTTCCGAGTAATGAATATCCGGCAGCAGAAACAAAGCGAGAAGGCCACATCACCATGGAAAAGATGATAAGTTACTTTTCAGGTCAGAATCTAGCAAGGAAAACAACATGCCTTCTTGCTAACTTGTATGAGAGCTGGGCTGACGTGACAGGGCCAGGATCGACTGAATGTCAACGAATAGGCCAGCTTTTTGGGCGAGCAATTGATGCAAGCAAGACCGGTGAGGTTTTAAGAATTCCAGAGAGTTTAACAAAAGTCCCTGCAAACCGGAACAAATCATTTATTTGGCAGAAGATGGAGGCTGAATCAAAAAAATTCAAATCAAAGCTTCTTGAAGACAGCTTCAAAGAAAAGCTTAGCTCCGCTAAACTGTTCGCCGATGACATAACAGAGGACTTCATAGCAGAAATTCTCGAGGAGGAATTCACAAACATAACGGAATTTCAGAAATTTGAATTCGTTTGGCGATATGCCTTGAATAGATTTCAAGATGAAGAAGAAGCAATAGAGTACATGAAACTTTCAGTGTTGCGAAAACTCAATTTCTCTTTGTTTTCGTCGACAGAAAAGTCCCTTGCCATCGACATCGGAGTTCCTGTTTCAGTTGTGCGAAATGCACTTACAACTGCTGATGTTTTGACTGTTGAGGAATTGGAAAATTTCCAAATGCTGAAAGATGCGTCAGACTGGGGGTTTCTAGGCCGCTCCGATCACAGTGAGTTCGACGTTGCGCAACTCATAAAATGCTTGACAAATAACGACAAGACGTTAGCTTCATTTCAAATGCCAGATGATGTAGTCATATGCTTACAGTTCAACAAAAGATTACAAGTTGGTGAAGAGCAGCCTTTGGAACCAGGAACTTTTCGAGCTATCTTCATTTCAAGAAAGTTTGGCTATCAAAGAATCCTTGTCCGTGATAAAAATTTGTACTACGACCTGGTTGAAAGTCGCTTCCAAATTTATTGGGGTGAAAAGAGAAGAAGCTTCCTGTGGCTAAGAGGTGGGGATATTGCTCTGAAGAAAACGAAAGATGAAATCTTGGTAGATCCCAGAAATCAGAATGAAATACAGCATACTATGAGTGTCGATCTGACAAGTTTTGGCAGCAACTTGGTACGGCAATCCGGCAGTAATAAACCTCACCCACTAGTACGAAAGACCCCATTTACAGAGGTCGAAATATTCGCTACGAGAGGGAATGCTCCTGTTTACCCTGATGTCCTGGTTGGAAACGAGGTTGAAGAAGTCGACGAAGTAGAGGTTAGTGAAGATCTTGAAGATATTATTGACAGCAGAGATTGTTGCAAAATCCTCCTTGATCAACTTCAGAATTCCAGCTTCACAGAGCTATCAGTCGATGCTATGTTGGCTTTATTTGAAGATTTGGTTTCACTGTGTGCACCTTGGAGCAACGAGCCATCAGAGGAGACAAATTTAGCATTGTCACAATTGCTTACATTGCACCATATTCCTTGGACGCACCGTTTGGATATCGCTGCATACTTATACAGACTTGGCCATCAATCTCTAGCAAGGCAAGTCCTTTCGGACAACGCAGACATCTGCACACCAGTGTCAGCAGAAGACTTGTTGCACGTTTTTGGCGATTGGACAGCAAATTTGTTTGTGCCACCAGCCGTTCTACTTCCATTCATGAGGATTTTAGTCACAACGCTGCTTTCAGAGGAGGGACTAACAAACCACAATAAATATATCATCAGTGTAGTTTGGAACAGTTTTCTTGAGTTTGTTAATGACATCACTCTATGCAAAGAGCACCTCGAGGCTGTTGCTATCCATAACCTCAGGATTGATCGGAAACCAGGACATAATTATCTAGATGATTCATTTGTCACAATGTATCGATCTAATTCAGTGCAGAATCTATCTACTTGTCCATCAAATGGTGATTTCATTCTTCTTGTAAGGGAAACGGATTGGAGGAAGAACAGTAGCCCCAAGTCAATTTGCGCAGTTGCAACAGTCGATCATATCACCGTTGTTCCATTTACAGTTAAAGTTAAGATACTAGGTAAGAAGCTACCAATAGTGATTCAAGATGATTTGCAAGGGGCATCATACAAGTGGATAATGATTTTGCTTTCAAATGCAAACATCACACTGTACACTAGAGTGATAAAGGCTTGCGAGATGTTAACCAAAGAATCAAATGATAACCCAGTGTTTCAGATGATTGTAGAGAAGCAATCTCCGATGCCAGCAGCAACTGAAACAACAACGGGCTATCCCAATGAAACGAGCCTTAGCAAGCGATACCAAGGGCAAGTAACTATGGAAACTACAGCAACAACAGCCTCTGTGATAACATCAGCAGCCAGCAGCAGCAAAACAAGCGGCAACATGCAGAGCCAAATAGAAGCACCATCAACCACCATAGCAACAACAGCAACGGTTGTAACAGGCACCAAAGAAAGGAGCCACGGAAGCAGTGTCTCTTCGGATGTGGGAGATCAATCACCTAAAGTCGAGACAATCCCAAACCAACGCTTTGATCCCATTTTTGCTGGGAAAGTCCAACGAAGCACTTCTCAAAAACTTGATGTTCATTCTGACAACTGCATTGCTGCAATAAACAAGTGCCAACAACTTGCTATTAAGGCAGCTTTGACGAACTGCATAACATTGATTCACGGACCTCCTGGCACGGGCAAGACGATGGTTGCCTGTGAAATTTTGCAGCAAGCTGCGAATCTGGAGTTTAAAGGGAGCATTCTAGCAGTTGCAGAAACAAACACTGCAGCTGATAACATTACCAGAAGGCTGTCGAAGACCGGCCTAAATATACTCAGGGTTGGTAATACAAAGTACGTGCCCGGAGATCTATATCATGTTTCTGTTGAAGGAAAACTAAGAGAGCTTGCAGAGAAGGAAGGCCGAAGCCTTGAGTATCGCATCAAAAATCGGCGAAAGTTTGTTAAAAGAAGTCTTGATGCAGCAGATATTGTTATCACCACATGTGCAGGCGCAGGTGAAAGTCTATTACTGGATAGAATGTTCAGCTTTGTCTTGGTAGATGAAGCAACGCAAACGAAAGAGGCTACTGTCATGTGTGCATTGGCCCACAAGGCGGAAAAACTAGTGATGATTGGAGACCCAAATCAGTTGGGCCCACTTGTAAAGATTGAAAGAGACTGGAATTGGTTGACAAATGAAGAGTATGAGTCTGTAGAAAGAGGTCTCAAGGACACTCTATTCCATAAATTACCCAACGAAGGGACATTCAAGGTACATTTCCTAGACACGCAATACAGAATGCACCCCAACATTGCGAAATTCCCGTCAGAAAGATTTTACGAAGGAATGCTAAAAAATGGAGTTGACGCAGAAAGCAGAAGGCCCATCTGGTCCCTTACAAAAGAGCCAGTGGTATTTGTCGATGTAGAAGGCAAGGAAAGAAGAAGTGGGACTTCCTATAAAAATGAGGAGGAGGTTAAGACGATAGAATCTATTGTCCAACTAAGCCTCGAATGTGACGATTCTTCTGTGAAAAGCAAGGATATGGCAGTGCTTGCTCTTTACAATGGACAAGTACGGAGACTAAGAAAAACTCTTCGAAACATTGAAGTCAGCAGTATCGATGGTTTTCAAGGAAGAGAAGCTGAAATTATATTGGTTTCAACTGTGAGATCATCTGGAAATTTAGGTAAGTTTGTTTGATGAAAACTGACTATTACCAGAACTCGCCTTTTATCAATGATTCCCTGTTTGCTCAACAAGGACAGATTTTGCAAGACAATAGCTTGAGTTGCTTTCGTTTGACACCTGAATTCAAAGCGATTAGCGATTGCAGACAAAGGAAATTCCCTCAACCAGTAATTCAAAACAAACAAAGTTACAAAAGTTTCTCTAAAACCCAGGTAGCTAGCGCGATCTTTGCGCATTCCAGAAACAGTTTTTAAGAGCAAGCGTGAGCATATATCGAAAGACGAAGGATATATACACATGTACCACGGGCATTTTATTTCTTTTGCTTGGAAGATGAGCAGTAAGTGTTTTAATTAAACCCATAAAAATAAGAGAATTGAATCGCCTCCCAAGCGGCTTTTGAACCAAACAAATTAAATACCCGAGGCAGATGTGTAGATATATCCTTCTTCTTTTGCTCTATGCTCATGTTTCCTCTTAAAACAATTTCCAGAATGCACAACCAGCGAGCCAGCTACCTTGGTTTCAGAGAAACCTTTGTGGCTTTCCTCGTTTTGAATTACTGGTTGAGACAATTTCCTTTGTCTGCGATCACTAATCGCTTTGAATTGCTCTGTCAATCAAAAGCAACTCATGCTAATTTCTTACAAAATCTGTCCTTTTTTGTTTGCTCACAGTTGGTAAATAATTCACACCTTGAGAGACTGATCTTCTGGGAACATTGCCTTTTAAGGAGTCCAGGAATACCATAAGGAGTCCAGGAATACTTTTGACATACCATAGGGAGTCCAGGAATGTCAGTGAAGACTGTAGTTTTGATTTCTTTCTTGTGATCCGGATTATGACAACAACAGCTGTGTAATTTGAAACAGATTAATCATCCTTGCGGTCGCGAGTTCAAGCGGCAGCCAATGAGATAAGAGCTCTCATGTGACAAAAAGATTCTTCTACTGTAATAATAGCAGGCCGACCGCAATAATGATGTAGTCTGTATCAAACTAAACAGCTGTTGTTTTCATAATCCGGATCACAAGAAAGAAATCAAAACTACAGGTCTTCACTGTCATTCCTGGACCCTCTGTGGATATACAATAAGTATTTGAAGACATTCGGAGACACGTTGTATCAAAGCTGCATCGAAACAGCATGGAGCAAAAGATGAGATTGTTTATGGCTTATTTCATACAGAAATTGTGTGTTCAAACTTAACATCTAAATCTTTAAAACTATGTCAAAATATCAGTAGGTTGAATGATTTCTCAAAACTGTTTCTTGTGTACTGTCATACTGTTCTTCAAACAGTGGAGACAAGTTTTTAGCGTTTGGCACAAAACTAGGAAAATGGAAAAATTTACCAGATATTTACCCTTGTTTACTTTCGTTTCATCTACCGTAAAAGCTCTAGGGAGCCCCCGGGGGAGTTAGTTATTTTCGGACGCTCCAGAGGGGAGCTTAAAATAGAGGGGGGCTTATTAGAAAGGGGGCTTATTCACGAAATCAAATGACAAGGATATATATGATAGCTTTTTAGTTCTTTTACATCATATTTTGCGGATTCAATATACAATTTTACGAGCCAAATACATAAATTCGACACAGTTTTTTATCTCAAATCATATCAAAATTAGCATGCTAAGTTATTTAGCTCAATAAATGGAAAATCTTTGGTAACCTCTGGTTTTTTATATAAGTGGAAGGGGGCTTAATACAGAGGGGGGATTTTTTAAAATCTTGGCTCAGAGGGAAGGGGATTATTAGAGAGGGGGCTTAATTGAGATTTTGCAGTATTTCGCATCTTGTTTGATGATTTGCAGTGACCAATGTCAGACGAAAATATCGAGCAGGTCGTTGAGCATCACAATTCTCCTTTCAGGCCATACTGATGATGAGAGGCGCTTGAATGTACTGCTGACAAGGGCCAAAAGGACATTGCTCATTGTGGGGCATCGCCAAACACTTCTCACTTCGGAAATGTGGAAAGCTTGGATTGAATCAGTTCCTTGTTTGACTTATAAAGCTTTGGCGCTGGCATGTAAAAGGTAGATACTTTAAAGCAGTTTTGTTGGGGATACGAATCATCAAAGTTCAAAGCAACAGTTATCCCCCAAAAAGGAAACCTGTGATCATGCGCAGAAAGTATGTTTGGTTTGCGGAAAGAATGTGGGCGGAGAATCGAACCACAATCCAAACAAGGATTTGCAAAGAAACAAAGAGATTCTCGCGCATGGTAATAGGTTTCCCAGCTGTTGATCTGCTTAGAACTTTACCAGCATAACAAAAGGCTCAGACAAAAGGGGCAGTCCTCGGTATCCTCAACAAAGTTTGATAATTATAGAACATTAACAGGAATGTTGAAATTGATGCCAGATGCTTCAAGATATTAGTATCTTCTGGATGTGCCAAAATGTTCTTGTGGTATGAGTCAAAGAATGTATTGAAAACAATAATGCAAAACTACTAGGCTGATTTGAAATATTCTTGCTCAACTGCGTCATTTAGACCTTAAATGAATGTTGAGAAGTTTCATATGATCAATAAGGCATTAGTTTTCTCTCAAAAGAAAAATTTCCTTCCTGCTAAAGTTTTCCATCCACATTGACAGAAATATGCATGCATGGTTCAACCGGCTTTGCATTTCAATTTTTGAAATAGCTAGGAATGCTATGTTGGCTGAAAATGCTGTTTGGATAGCATAGAATCCTTTAGAACAGATATGCTCTCAAATCGATGCCAGACGCAAAAAATAGTGCAGTTTTAAAATCTGTATCAGGAGTGAAAAGTTTGATAGTTGAGTCCTTGTCTAGTTCTGGTTTGAATGATATAGTTTCTGAGGTAAATCATATTCAACAGCCGAGGAAAACAGGCTTTTCGTGATCACTGAAGGGCTACAGTGACCTTAACTGTTTTTTCAACTTGGCGAAAGTTACCTGGTGCTAGATTTTGTTCTTTAAGAGAAATAATGCATTTTAAAATGCAAGAAAATTTTCAGAAATTAACTTGAAGCTTCACTAACACAAAAGAATCGAAACGTACTGCTTCTTTGCTTGCTTAGTTTCTTGAAGTGTTGTCAGGTCATTCTTTCGTGCAGATTCCAAACATCTATGTTGCTTTGTGAGTGTTCGCCATTTTGTTGTACATCACAATGCAGTTGATAGTTGTTTTTATATATATACATATATAGTTGTTTTTGGTTGGCGCGTTGGAAACATGTCGTTTGTTTTAATCTATGTGAAGTTGGGTTTCTTTTCCTCAAGTCGCTATGCCATTTCATGTTTATTCGTGACAGGGTGTTAAGAATGATAAACCTGGTAAGTAATATTTCTTTTATTTAAAGAATCTTGTAGCCATTCGAAAAATCTATTTTGATGATTATAGCGCTACTATGATTTTTCGAACAGGGGACATTTTTCTTTAGTTTCCCATTATTTTTCTGGTTGAATTATTTTGTGAAACCTTTCATGAAGATGGAAACTAAACTACCCTATCCCAAATTGATCCCAACTTTAGTTATGAATAATGAGCAGTCCCAAAAATGCACTTACTTTTCTAATTATGATTGTACCTATTGTAATTCCATTCCTGTTACCATTTTAAAATTTGCATGTATCCAAAAACATTAAATGAAAACATAATCGACGATAGAATAAATCATATTCAAACTTTGCTCAACATAATTCTTCAAAGTATCCATATTCCATACGCTTGAATTGACTATGCTTGAATTTACGTTAGAGAAAGCTACTAAAATTGCTTTCTGACCTTTGAAATCGTGTGATTGTACGAGAACACCAGTTGATTATACCCCTACTTTGCACTCTTTAATCAAAAATGAAAAGTTTTTAGGCCACCCTGCACATTGGAGATTTTGTTCTTCAGTTACATACCGCGTGTTCAAGAAAAGAAAGGATTTTGTTGGCTCCTGCGATGTGAATTTCGCTTCAATCAATGGCTAATCACTTTCAAAATGTTCCTCGATAGTGAACGTAAACAAATGTTCCTCGTTTTGTTGGTATTGGTGCTTTGAGAGCAGAAATATTAATCTTGAAAACTCCGATTTGTATCTATGTACCTCTAAACCAGAGCTTCAGTGTTTTGGCCTAAACAAATTCGAATAATTCAATTGATAGAATTTCAAAATGTTCAACCATATTAAAATTCTGTTTGCTAGAAGTCATCCATTGCGCAGTTCTATCTTTCTTTAATTTCATTGTTTGATTAAGATGTGCTCCAAGAATTTGCCTAGGCCAAACTACCACAGCTCTGGTTTGGAGGTGGACGCAAGTTTGACCTTTCACGATTAATATTTCTGCTTTCAAGCCACAAATACCAATAAACGAGGTACGTTTGTCCAAGTTTGCTATCGAGTAATATTTGAAAGTGATTAGCCTTTGATTAAAGCTAAATTCATATCACTGGATGCAACCAAATCTGTATACTCGTTTGGGACACCCGGTACATTTAGAATCACTATTAAACATTGCCTTCCCATATTAGTAAAAATGCTGTTAAAATGCAATATATTTTACGTATGAGTATCTAATTCAACAATATTCATCTACTGTTAAACTACAATTCATAAATATTTCTAATTCTGAACTACTCTCAACTACAAATATGCTACTATTCTTCTAATATCTACACGTTTATCCAATGTTCATTGGAAGAGCCTTCAGTAGGCTAAATAGGGCAATTATTGATTGAAACGTTGCAGCATTATCATATGATTCTTTTATTTTACATATAAAGCCGACAATTGCGTTGTTGGGCCTATTGAATGCTCTTCCTATGGCCCTTGGTTAATCATACGAGATGACATCATTATTTTTCATTTAAATATTTACGGACATTCTGGATCTCAAACATGGCAGTTTCCCTCGAAACAATGCATACATTGAACTTTCTAAGGAAAATGCCTTGCTCGAGAAGTCCCTTTCTGTCTAATACATTTCTGTGTGTCATCATTAAAGGCTAAAATGTTTATATTTTTTACATTTAGGGACACGCATGCGCCTCTGCAGTATGATATTCAACTTGTAAGCAATGGAGGCATTGAATTTTCCTAGAAGGATATCTCCTGCAGAAGGCCTATGCCTATTTCTGTCTAATAAATGTTCGTGGTGTTATAACGCAGCCACAGGTAGTGGGGTAAAATTAATGTAAAATTGATAAGTACCTCGCTTCATACTATAGTATTTGCCAAAGTTTGTCTAGATTAGGCCAACTACTATATTTTTTAAAAAGTCACAGTTCCCAAATAGATAAGCTTTGAAGGCTTGCCCTGGCTATATCACAAACATCATCGTGGCTGACCGAACCCATACGAACTTTGGAAAACAGTAAGAGCAACCAGTGAGGTACTTATCAATTTTATACTAAATTTCACCTACTACCTATGATCTGATGCATTTTTACATTCTATTCTAACTAACAAAAAGAATGAGATCTCGATAAAGAGAGCATTATATCAACAAGGGCCGGACAGTTGCTCGTTTCTTTTGAAAAGGCTTACGAAATATACGCGATTTCATTTCACACAGGTTAGTAGCCAATCTTCTAAGGCTTTTAAATTTTGTTGTATGAACTGGCCCTTGCTTCACTTTTTTAGAAGAGCGATCATTCGTTAAAGCGAGTTTCACTCTTTTTAGAACTTTGCAGCGATGTTTAGCTCCCTCTTCAAGGATTGCTTGAGCGTCAGTCATTGAGTCTATACAATTGTCAGTCTCACTTTCTGATCTTTTTCGCTTGTTTGATGTTTTCACAGCCCAAATGCCACCGCCTTTATGAACGAGAGTAATTTTAAGGCATTTTCTTGGTTCAGCCTCGCCTGAAATGATGTTGTTGTTTTTGTCAGGCAAAATCTCATTTGAGATTTGACATGCTGCTATTTTGGGCTCGTCATTGCGACCTTGTGTGACTCTTACAATATCGTTCGAGTCAACTGTATCTATTGTCGACTTCGAATTCACTTCGTCATAACATTTGAGCTCTAAATGGAGGTTGCTTTTACTCTCTTGTTCTTCAATTTTGAGACCTGTGTTTGAGTTTGCCTCATCTGAAAGATTATTGCTTTCTGTTTCAGGCAGAATCTCATTTGAAGTTCGACAACCTTCTACTTTTGGCTCGTCATTGCAACATTGCGTGACAATTGCCATATCGATATAGTTAACTGTATCAAAATCTGATTGCGAACTCACTTTTTCATAACATTTGAGCTCTAAATTGCGGTTGCTTTTACTCTCTGGTTCGGCAATTTTGAGAGCTTTGTTTGAGTTTGCCTCGCCTGAAAGTTTATTACTTTCTGTTTCAGGCAAATTTTTATTTGAGGTTCGACAAGCATCTTTCTTTGGCTCGTCATTGCAACTTTGTGTGACTATTGCAATATTGCTCGAATCAAGCTTATTCATATCTAATTTTGAACTCACTTTTTCATGGCAGTTGAGCCCAGAATTACAGTTGGGTTTTCTCTCATTTTGAATTTTTATGAAACCCTGATTTATTTCACTGTTCATTGGCTTGGTGGGCTGTTCAACACGATCAGATATATGATTTTTTATGCAGTCAGTGTACACTTCATTAGACGACGGCTCAAGTTTAGCGCTTGGTTTTTCGCTGTGATTTTGAGCTGATGTTAAATGACCTAAGTCAGCACTGACTTTTAGATCTTGAGAGAGCAACTGACTTTTCGCAGCGATGCAAGATTTTGTTTCACCACAAGCGTCAGAATGACTTCCCTCAACCGACATCTCATCAAAATCCATGTCTTCACCACTAAATGAGCTAGCACTGTTAGTAGGATTGCGATTCAGACATGTTTCAGATTGGCATTCAGCCCAGGCCGTTATATATCTATGTTTACTTAAGAAATCTTCACGTGAAATGCTTTTACCTATGATGCAACCCTCGCTTGGGTCGTAGTCATAAGGAAAAGTATCATTACTTGAAGATTCTAATATGATTTTAGGCCTAATGGCTGCTGACATACCATTCGCATTTTCTGATTCGCAAAATCTCATTCTCTTTATACTAGATTTGATTTCAAGTTCATTTTCCTCATCTTTCGTGTCTTCTTCGTGTTTTCGTTTCAATGTTTTGTTTTTATTCTCATTTTTATCAACTTCTTCAGTTGAACGTTCATCATCTCCAGCTAAACTTAGCTGATCAAACCTTAGCTTGTCCAGTTTGAATTCTCCTAAGCTGTAGGTCATGCAGACATTGAACTCTTCAATTGAACTCAACTGACAGAAAGACATCCTTGAGCCTAATTCATCTTTCAGCTGGCCAAGAGATGCGTCGAATTCTTCCATGTCAATAGATGACAGCTCGTAGAATAGTTTTATTTCTTCTGGCAGAGTTGTGCATATCCCGGGATTCTGTAATAGAAATAAAAACTTCTGAAATTTTTGAGCCATTAATTTCCCATGTAGATGATGGGAATGCAATGCACTGTTCGTTTGTAATGCATTGAGAATATATGGCAAAAGACGTTTTTGGGTAAAGTAGCTTTCAATAATGGAACGAGTCTTGGACAGGAAATTACATCCAGAAATGACTTTTTATGATCAGTAGTTCTTGTCAAAAATCATACATAAGCAGTGAATTGGGAGTGAATTAGATGGTTTGGACATGCTCTACGCCTCCCTGAAAATACACCATGTAAACAAGTAATAAATGAATTCAAATAGCAGTAACAAAAACAGGAGGCCATCCCATCACTACATGGTACCGCCAAGTTTTAAGCGAACTAAAAGATAAAGATGTAGATATAAACCAGCTCGAAGAAATTGCAAGTGACAGAAGTAAATGGAGAGATATTGTTACAAAATTTAACTAACTGTAATGTAGCAATACGTAAAACAGGCAGAAAAACGTGCTTGTCAGTCAAATCTTTCTATTAAGAACGTAGAGATATATAACAGATCTAATTGTTTGCAATTAGCAACTGACAGAGTTCGCGAGATTTTGCAGAATGTTGAATATAAAAACGGGACAAATTATTAATTCATTTCCTTGCTAGTCAAAATTGAGCCTTTACAGTTTTACTATTCTTCGCCAAATAGAAGCAGTTTTATGTTCAGGAATTCTTTCCCATCTTATCCGAAGACGCAAAAGTTATCTGTTTTCAGAAAAAATATTGCGAAAGTATCCCGTCTAAATTCATCAAAATATGCAAGATACTATCAAGTGACTACCGGGTGGACCAGAAGAAAGCTTCCCACTTTTGAAAATGAATAGCATCAAGACAGTGGCGCCGCCAGGATTTTTTATTGGAGGGGCGAAACACAACGGGGTCTGGGGCGGAGCTCCAGAAAAATTTTCTTGGACCACGCCCTCTACTTTGGCTGTAAATGCGGCCAACGCCCCTTTTATAGGTTGACATAAAGATAAATGAATCTGTTGAAATAACACAAGTTGGGCACCACAATTAGAAAATGATGTCCTACCGGCGACTGAACGACGAACTTCGGATTTCCAAAAATTTCCGCAACGAATCTAAAACGTCTCTCCGTAATGGAATTATCGAAGGGCTGTCAAGTTCTCTCAGATTCAGAAATCTGAAGCATATGGTTTGTGAAAAAGAGGGCATCAGGACCAGCAGAAGCTTCAAAGTTCAGTATACAATCAGGGGCGGATCTAGCCCGATTTTTTAATGATTTCCCATGATGAGATCGAAGGTGAGCGAAGCTAGGGGGGGGGGGGGTGCGGGGGGTACTCCCACGAGAAAATTTTTGCAGCCACGCCCTTTAGATTGCCTTAAGATGCTATCAAATGTTTCTTAACTAATTAATAACTGATAAAATTTTGAAATGAAAAGCATCGCACCAAACCAATTTTGGACCTTCATATGATCATAAGGCCTAAGTTTACCTCAAATATTTCTCCTTCAGCCAGCCACATTTTGCCTTATTGACACATATAAGGGGCCTAGTTTGTAGCCCCTTATATAAGCGCAATTGAACAGATTTTGAAATCGTTTGTTATTTTCATCGCGGATCTCATTTTCATAATTATCGTAATTCTATTCTCAGAGACAAATCTATCTATGAAATCTATGAAATCTTGACTAAGTTTTCAAACTCATGGAACTCGCGTCAAATCCGCCACTGGATGAGGGGTCTGGGGCAAAGCCCCAGGAAAATTTTCGGGGACACGCCCTTTACTTTGGCTTAGAACACTTCTACCGATCACATGTTACCTGGTGGTGAAATATAATTGTTGATCATTTAGTAACAGTTGTTTACATTAGCATCCCCAGGAAACTATTTTTGTAAAAATATGATATTCTTTGGTTTAGAATGCATCCCATCTTTACCAGTGCCCAATTGAAAAGTTTCATAATTAGGTAACAGTATTTTTATGAATTACCACCCCAGGGAAATTTTTGCGCAAACACACTATAATTTGTCCCAGAACGGTTCTAACAATCCAATTTGCCTGGCCTCAAAATTGAAATCTTGACAATTCTGTGATAGTTTGTCTCAGAAATTTTTCAAAAATCCAACCTATACATTGACTTAGAACGACTCTCCTCTCCAATTCACTTTTCATCATTTCTCCGAAAGAATCTTACCCTACTACCCATCCTATACAGAACTACCTTCTCCTCATTTGGTTTGTGAAAGAGATCTTGACTTAGATCTTTCACAAGCTATGTTGTTGAGATGTGCAAGCTCGGAGGGCACATAGAACGGGGGTCTAGGGCCTTCGCGACCAGAAAAAAAATTCCGAGTCAGTGCCCTACAGATCGTTGGAAAATGCAATAAGACAGCAAGATTGTACAAACCGATACTCACATTATAATTGCCAAAGATCATCGGCCTTACCCCCCCCCCCAATAATTTTACACCAGAATTAGGTGAATTAGAAAAGTGGTCCTGGAGAATATTGGGGGGCGACCGCCCCCCCTTGCCCCCCCCTCCCGGCGCTTCTGCATCAAGAGTACTGGATGGATTGGAATGAATCAATATTTGCTTGACAGCCAAAAGATCGAGGTACAGTAAGTACCCGCAAATAAGAAATCCCCTTGAATAAGAAACAGGCCTCATTTTCTTCAAAAAAGGCTCCTTTAATAAGAAACAATTTTAGGTCTGAAATTTAAATGTTTCTTATTTTCAGGATTGTTATAGTTTGTTCCTGAATGCCAAAAGATAGTATTCTCAAAACAGAATGAACATTTTCAAAATTAAAGATTCACACCACAACAACGTAACATGGTAAAATGTACCTTCAAGGTTAAATACACATGCATGTATGGTACTGTCATATACCTTGACTTGACTTAACTTGATTACCTATGTATAAGAAACTTTGACCCTGGTCATGAAAAGGTCTCTTTAAATAAGAAACTCTCTGGGGCCTCAATTTAAAAAGTGGTTTCTTATTTGCGGGTACCCGCTGTAATTTTGTGATTTTTCTCATCTTCTTACGAGCACTGGAAAAATTGGTCAATTCAAGTTTACAAAAATATGTTGGTTGCAAAATGATTGAAAAGGGCCTAAATGACTTGATCAAATCATAAAGTACTTCTCGCTCAGAATAACAGAGAAAATGCAATTTCTCATGGGTGAGAGCTTTCGTCTGCACATTTACTGCCATGGGATTGAAATGTTTAGTATATGTCTGAGAATCTATGTCTTATAACTCTTGAGAGAGATGAGACCCCTGTGCGTATCATTCTGTGCGAGGAGCATAGGAATCATTCGTCGTACATAGCCGATTGCTCGTGGCCAATGGTCGAAACCGCCAAAGCCTCATTTTCACGGACCAATCAGGCGGCTAAAAAGCGAGGGATACAAAAGAAACCCGTGAAGATTTTCCTAAATTTTACCTACCTTCATAAAACGCAACCAGGACAAAAAACTGCTTGAGATTTCCCGAATTTTTTTAAAGCAATCTACTCTCCAGATGTTTGGGAGTAAAAGTTTGGATGCCGGTTAAAATATCTCCAGGATTGGTGGAGTTATGGCCACAAACAAACTGAAACTTGGTCGAAACCCATGGTCGAAACCGCCAAAGCCTCATTTTCACGGACCAATCAGGCGGCTAAAAAGCGAGGGATACAAAAGAAACCCGTGAAGATTTTCCTAAATTTTACCTACCTTCATAAAACGCAACCAGGACAAAAAACTGCTTGAGATTTCCCGAATTTTTTTAAAGCAATCTACTCTCCAGATGTTTGGGAGTAAAAGTTTGGATGCCGGTTAAAATATCTCCAGGATTGGTGGAGTTATGGCCACAAACAAACTGACAAGGCACTGAACCTTGAACAATAGAGATTCTGGCCGGGAGACAATAGTAATAACAATAGTGATTGTTGTAAGAACGACCCGAAAACGCCACAATCTGTGTTTTCAATTGTTCTTGCTATTGTCTTTCGCTAAATTTTCTTTTATTGGAGATTCAATGCCCCTACAGTTTCTATGTGAATTGAAAAAGTCTACAAAGGCTTGTTCGCGCATTTCAACTCATGTGGCAATACTCTAGGGAAGTTTCTGTATTGTACTACTTTTTACATTCATGGCAAAAGTTTGCTCGTTGCGAAATAACTTATGAAATTCAAAAGAGGTTTATCAAGAGGCTTTATCACCTGACTTGAAGTGGCGTAAACAGGTCTCGACAAGCCTTCGCCGATTTTGTCTATTGGAGAGGCAATAACTCCGCCAATCCTGAAGATATTTTAACCGGCATCCAAACTTTTACTCCCAAACATCTGGAGAGTAGATAGCTTTAAAAAAATTCGGGAAATCTCAAGCAGTTTTTTGTCCTGGTTGCATTTTATGAAGGTAGGTTAAATTTAGGAAAATCTTCACGGGTTTCTTTTGTCTCCTTCGCTTTTTAGCCGTCTGATTGGTCCGTGAAAATGAGGCTTTGGCGGTTTCGACCATTGGCCACGAGCAATCGGCTATGTACGACGAATGATTCCTATGCTTGTGCGAGGAGAATCGTAGTGATTTGATGAAGTGTTTTAGCCCCTTTGTCAGTCATTTTGCAACAATAAAAGTTTTGTAAAGTTAAATTTACCTATATTTGTAGTGCGCATAACAAGGCGAGAAAAATCAAAAAAATGCTTCGACCTTTTGGCTCTTAACTAGAATTTTAATCATTTAAGTCCATGAAGTACTTGTGGTGCTACGAATTTTCTAAAATGGGAACTTTTTTCTGGCTCACCCGGTAGACCAATTATTAGTATCATTATTTTTCGAAAAGAGACAAGAAACCTCACCCTATCAATGACTTCAATTCCATGCAACATGATATCCCATGATTCCATGACCTTCTTTATCATTTGTCCCATCCTTTGAAGCCTCGATGTCATAAAGTCTTCATCGATCTGAAACAAGACGAGTATAATAGGAAATGAAACTGCTTCTCTTCAAATCACATTTTTTTGACAATGCTGCACTATTTTCAACCGATTCGAATGGATACAAACCAAAATTGTCATCTTGCTCTTTCATGCAACAAATATCCTTTTCCAAATAGTTTTTTATCAAGTCAATGCTATACGTAATAACATTATGATCAAACATCTAATTGACTTGACAAGTCGCAGAATCCTATGTGGTTTCCAATTTTCCTGCTGTTATGAGATACAGATAAAGAATAAGCTTGATAGGCAAACTGCAGCGCAATGGTGTCGTGTAGTTGGCCAAACATGTCTGAGAACCCTTAAGAACTTGCTTCCTTCAATAAAGAATATTTCAATGTCTGGGAGGGAGTGACACATTGCTCTAATATCATGAACAATACATACAAGGACATCAAAATGGATACATGAATTAGTACATACCATTGCTGTGACTTGCATGAGATCATTCAAGCATACAATCACGTGACTTTTAATCTGCAAGAAATTGATAACGAATTTACGTTTTTCACCATATTGACTCGTATTATTTGGTAAAATTTCCTAACAATTATCCTGGGTAGGGAGTCTGGTACCCATGGTACCTAAAAATGTGCATGCAAGTACAGGGTGTCCCAAAAAACTTGTGCACCGTTTGCCTAAAGATTGCAACAAAACGGCAAAAGATTCTCGCCAAATTTTTATATGATGTTGCTCTTCAGATGTTCAAATAAAGTTTGCTGCCATTCCGGTAAAGATCCGTTGAAAAATGATGGAGCTATGACCATCAGAAGACCAAATTTGCCCGATGACCGAAACCAGCAGTCGGCCATTTTGTCTTACTATTTTTCAGCGATAAATAGCTTCGTGGATGAAAAATGAAACAGCAATCTCCAATGTCATAGCTCTCGTGAAACTTCCGATAATCCTCAGAAAGTTCCACTATTTCTGACCTCACAGAAATTATTTCTTACCTCATGTGAAGCCATTTATCACTGAAAATAGTAAGACAAAATGGCCGACCGCTGGTTTCAGTCATCAGGCAAATTTGGTCTTCTGAAGGTCATATCTCCATCATTTTTTAAGGGATTTTGACGGGAATGGCAGCAAACTTTACTTGAACATCTGAAGAGCAACATCATATCAAAGTTTGGCGAGAAGCATTTGTCACTTTGTCGCAATCTTCAGGCAAACGGGGCACATTTTTTTTTGGGACACCCTGTAGATAATCCTCAGGAGACTTTGCAAACATATCTAGTGAACGGTAGAGCAAATTAACTTTATAAACGTGCTGGTTGAAAATCTTATGCCTTACAAAAGTCGAAGGACACTACAAGGTCATTATGGGTATGTTTTCGAAGCATAAATATTATTCTCGTAAATTTATGATTATCTTTGTCAAGATATATGACTATAGCTAAAGCTATTCTTGCATGTTACCTATTCTTATGCAGAAGCAATTTTACTTCAGGGGGAAGTGTAAGTACTCGGATGGAGCCGATTGATTATGATAAACCTGCATAATAGATGTCTAATTTCATACCTGTCTAAATGCGAATCCTCGGTATGAGGCATTCTCCAATTTTTCAACAATTTGCCGATCTTTATCATTGATATCAGTCAGTTGTTTGATAGTATCCACCAGAACATCTAAAATGGAATGCACATTTAACTACCGTATAAAGATAAAAAGATGTGATGTAAATTTCTCCAAAATAAACCTTTTGAGCTCTTGAATATCACTAGAAATTGTCGGATTGATGCATGTGACAGAAACTTGAAATTAGATTCAAAATATCTAAGAATGCTTTCAAAACCTTCTTTACAGTATTACATATGATGCACGTAATTGGTTTTTGAATTATCGGCTAAATGTAAGATATTGGTGACCTTTTTTGCACGTTCTCCGCTGTTTGAATTGTTCGCTGGCATTTTCTAATGCTTAAAGGTTGGTTTCCTGGCCCCAGTGGCAAGGTTTCCATAGCATGTACATACATTTGAGTCATTCATTAAAAGATCTTCTGTAAGCATATTCCAAAGTGCCTTCGCCGTGTTCTTATTTTCCTGTGGGACAAAACCATCCCTATTTGAGAATTTTCCAGGCTTACTTTTCATCAAAAGGAAAACTTACCTGTGTCTCTCAGCAACAGGTGATACTTCTCAAACAGACTGTCTCGACTAACTTGGTCATCTCTTCCGACCTGAAAAATTAGAATTAATCATCAGATATTAATCAAATTAAATGAAGGTACTATGCACACGATCTTGCAATAACAAAGATTCTTCAGAAAATAAAGTGAACTTAAACGTTCAAGTTAGTCTTTAATCGTGCTTGAGTTTATCTCAAAAACTTTCTTCTTACTACAGAGACAGCTCTCATAGCCAAAGACGTAGGAACCAGGGGGCACTGGGGGCACGTGCCCCCTCAAGATTTTGCAATGAACAAAGAAATGCCCTTTTTATTTTCAGGGAATGCCCCTTTAGCTTCCTACGTCCATGCTCATCTGATAGATTCATTTAACAGCGGAATGTTTTGGGAAATCATGGAAGTCCTTGAAAATGTAACACCCCAAACGAGGCTGGCCGTTTTCAGCTCTGAACGAGGCTACAGACTCCCCTTAGAAACGTCTATAGCAACAACGAAGGAACTTTTGGCAAGTCTTTTTTTTGTAGCATTTAGGCCATGGCCATCTTTCTTGGAGATTTATGGCCTCTTTTTGCTTTATGCTGTTGCGGAAACCTTCATTCTTAAGAAGCCTAGACTGAATAACAGACATTCCACACACAAATAGCCATGGGAAGACTAGGGGGAAGAACTTGTCGTTCCTCTTATGATTTAAACGTTTCTGCTTTCGACCAATCCTTAAGTTTGATAACGAGATTGATAACGAGCTTTTTGCTTTGAAGACAGCTTATTGGAAATCGTCTAGACTAAAATAGATCTCTCTGTTTAATGTTCCTTTACCAACAATGTTTCTACGGAAAGAGTCAAATAACAAAAGATTCATGAAAACATTAGCAGAGTGAAGGGGAAATGATTCGCGGCGTTAAGCCAAACTTACTAATCTGTCGAAGTCCAAACTCGACGGCAGCAGTGCAGTTCTTTTCGAATTCACCACTTCCATTCTTCGAATTGTTCCTTCGATCACCTTTTCTCTCAAAATCAGCGATAAATCGGCTTGAAACTCGTAAATACTCACGATAAGTAGCAGCGAAAATATGTACGTGTGTTCAGTAAGTTGATAACAGCGCAACAGGATTGATAACGGTTTTTCGCCACATTCGATTGATCAGTTTTCGACGTTACTAGGAAATATGGCCATCAATCGAACGTGACGCAATCTATCCAAAATTGCGGCAGATACACTTTCCTTGCTCTCATCTGTAGGTTCTTGAGGCCCCCAAAGGGGGGGTCCCTGGAGCACTGGAGCCCATCATTTTGACAGCATGGAGCCCGGAGCCCAAACGATTTCCATAGTGGAGCACTAGAGCCCATTGCTTTCTCCATGTGGAGCCCTTTATCTCAAACAATTTTATTTGTGAATGCCAAGCAAAAAACGGACAACATTTAATTACGAAAACTATATGAATAAGGAGTGAAACTATTTGAGCTTCTTAGTAGATCTCAACATCAACTTTGAAATGAATTTTTGAAGTTTTCAGGTTTCTTCGGGACATTGTTTCTGGAAATCTGGCCATTTACTTATGATTGGAAATCTTTCAGTTAGAATTTCAATCCTTATACGCTAGGAGTTTTATTCTTTTTTGTAAACAATATTGGTAAAAGGATCAGAACTTGCAGTGAAAATTGACAAACAGATAATTTTTCAGGGAGATTTCTATTCGAAAACCAGTGGCATGGCCAGGGTAAGTTAGATGGAGGGGAGTGAAACGAGGTGATCTGGGGGCAAAGCCCCCAGGAAAAATTTTGGGGCCACACCCTTTACTTTGGCTTAGAATGCATCCCCCAATATCATGCTTGCCATTAGCAACAAGAAAACTTTGATAGTTTTGTGAACAGTTATCCTATGAATCAGAGCACGAGGAAAATTTTTGAAAAAAGATCTTTTAGTTTGGCTTAGAATGCATCTCCGAATATCATGCTTGCCATTAGCGACAAGAAAACTTTTATAGTTTTGTGAACCGTATCAGAGCACGAGGAAAATTTTTGAAAAAAGATCTTTTACTTTGGCTTAGAATGCATCCCCCAATATCATGCTGGCCATTAGCAGCAAGAAAACTTTGATAGTTTTGTGAACAGTTATCCTATGAATCAGAGCACGAGGAAAATTTTTGAAAAAAGATCTTTTACTTTGGCTTAGAATGCATCTCCCAATATCATGCTTGCCATTAGCGACAAGAAACCTTTGATAGTTTTGTGAACAGTTATCCTATGAATCAGAGCACGAGGAAAATTTTTGAAAAAAGATCTTTTACTTTGGCGTAGAATGCATCTCCCAATATCATGCTTGTCATTAGCGACAAGAAAACTTTGATAGTTTTGTGAACAGTTATCCTATGAATCAGAGCAGGAGGAAAATTTTTGAAAAAAGATCTTTTACTTTGGCTTAGAATGCATCTCCCAATATCATGCTTGCCAGTGCTAAAATGGAAGATTCTACTTTCTCGGAAAATTCTTATTTCTTACTCAACCTATATCCAGCTATTTTCTCCTCGGTTTTAGAGGAATTTCGAGGACCTTCTTTTGACGAAAGTTGGGGGGGGGCAATTGCCCCACATACCCCCTCCCCGTGGCCACGCCACTGTCGCAAACAATCTACTTTCAGACCTCCAAGGGAGTGGTGTGGCCAGGGTAAATTAAGTAAGGGGCATTGACATGAGGTTTTGCCCACAGGAAAATTTTGGGACCAACCCCCTTTTATTATTATTATTATTATTATTAAAGATCTATTTAAAGTAGGCTAAAAAATGAATAGCTAAATTGCAGCTAATTAAGGCCTACTATTTACAATATACATAATTTACAATAAAACTAAAATTAATATATATTACAGGACAAATCACAGTTAAAATCTATCATGTTAGAAACCCAACTTGCGGGATATATACTTTGCAAAGCCTACAGTTGCATGTTCCACCATTCCAACATCTAATTCGTTTTTTGAACATAGGAAGGCTGTTTAATTGTGTTAGTTCTTGCGGCAAATGCTGCCACAGTTTATTTCCAAGGTAAGTAATGGACTCAACTCCAAAGGCCGTAGTTCGTACTTTTGGCAGTTGAGCGTCATTACCATGCCTTAGGCAGTACCTAATATTTCGTTGCATGAAAATATCCTTCATGAATGGTGGATTCAGACCGCATTTTGTTTTATAAATTTCAGTCATGAGCAACTGTAGGTTTCTTACATGGATTGGCACCGATTTAGATTGCTCCAGGAGAAAACCGAAATCATTCTCGTAATCTTTATATGCAATGAGTAATACCCTTTCTTGAATATGACTTATTCTATGATTCAAAGCTCTATCATAGAACATCCAAACAAGAGGACAGTAGCTGAAATGGGACAAAACGAACGCCCTCATTAACTGCTGCAGTTTTTCAGTGTCCATGTATCGTGAAATTCGAGCAAGAGCGTGGAGTTTTTGGCTGGCCTTTTTGCAAACAGTCTTGACGTGTTGCTTGAAAGAAAGTGATTTATCAAAGGTTATACCGAGAAGATTTTCCTCTGAACTTTCTTTCACATAGGCCTCGCCTATTTTGATTGTTGTTTCAGTACTCCCTTTTGCACCAAAAATCATTAAGTGACATTTGAATCATAGCCCCTTACTTTGGCTCAGAAAGCCCCTTACTTTGGCTCAGAATGCATCACTTAATGTCATACTTGCCATAAGCGATAAGGAAACTTTTATAATTTTGTGACAGTGGCAGTCATTCTATAAGTCAGAGCGTGAGAAAAATTTGTCAAAGAGATATCTTTTAATTTAGCGTAGAAGGCATCCCCTGATTCTATAATTAACAGTGCTAAAATGGATGGTTTAATAGTCTTATAAATGAGGTAATTGAGAAGACATCGTGCCTTGTGGACCACATAGTTGCCCACGAAAACTTGACTACTCTTGAGCTTCTCTTACAGTTGTATGAAGGAACTTATTGGTTTCAGCAGATGAAAGAATAAGATGCCATCATCGATAGAGTGGTCTTCCCGTTTTTCACAAGATGCATTAACCCCAAAAGCTCAAAAGCTCAAAAACAATACCAAGATAACCCAAAGTACCGGGTGTCCCAAAAAATGTATACGGATTTGATTGAATCCAGCGCTGTGAATTTACCTTTAATCAATGTATAATCACTCTAAAGATGTTTCTTGATAGTTAACTTGAATATAGATACCTTGTTTGTTGGTATTGGTGCTTTGAGAGCAGACAAGTTAATCTTGAAAGCTCAAATTTGCCTCTTCCTCCAAACCAGAGCTTTAGCCTTTTGGCCTAGGCAATTTCTTAAGGCACAGCGTATAAATCAACGATAGCCTTGATGAAATTTGAACAATGTTGGATCTTGTCTTATTCTGTTTTCCAGAAGTCACCCCCCCCCCAGTCACCTATTGGAAAGTCTCTTAATTTTTCATTAATTTCAGTTCTTAATTTCGATCTTGATTTCGATGTGCTTCAGGAATTTGGTTAGGCCAAAAGGCAAAAGCTTTGGCTTGGCAAGTGCACCCAAATTTGAGCTTTTAAGAAGCACCAATACCAACAAACGAGGTATCTACGTTAAAGGTAACTATCGAGAAACATTTTGAGAGTGATTAGCCATTGGTTAAAGCTAAATTCGGAGTCAACCAAATTTGTATACATTTTTGAGACATCTGGTATTTTCTAGGGGACTCGTGCTTGTTATCAGTTTTAGTTGCGCATATCCAGTTTAAACCACAAACTGCACTTTCTCGCTCAAGAAACAACGAGTGCAGTCTGGCACTACGCGGCTTGCTAAAACTGACGAAATCATTTTTTGACTAATTTTAAGAAGTGGAGCCCTGGAGCCCTGAAAAGTCTGCAATGGAGCCCTGGAGCACGACAATTTTGCCTTTGGGAGCCCGGAGCCCATAGAAATATGCCCCGGAGACTCGGAGCCCGAGATCCCTTAGGGGGCCTCGTTCTTTGTGTAGTGTGCTTCCAAGGGTGTTAGGACACGGATGTGTTGATTAAACATTTATTTACCTTGCTCTTTTTGATCCTTGAATTCTTCTTTGTTTCATCAACTCGTGTCTGCAGCTGAACGTGGTTTTAGATCTCTCTCAGTTATTCGGATATAACTCCCTTCCCTGGCATTCCTGTTTGTTAGTGAGCCTTCGCCGAAGAAAACATTTTAAACAGCAAATTTCAGGCTTTGCGGTTTGACAAGAGTTAACGAAACAAAGAAGAAAGCAAGGATCAAACAAGGTAAATAGATACTCAATCAAGACATCCGTGTCCTAACACCCTTGGTGCTTCAAATCAAACGAAAACTTTCTAAATATGCGATTCATTTTCATTTCTCATTTTGAAATATTTATAGAGGCTAAAGTTTAATACAAATATGTTTCTAAAACTGACCTGTTCAAAGTAAAGTAAAATTAAAAGGAAAGAACTAAACTAAACCAAGAACAACTGAAATTAACATACCTAATTTACGATAAAATACAATACAAATTCTGTGAAAAAGAATGTAAAAAGAAGTTAAAGTCACACCCCCTTCTATAGTCGTTCTTTAAAAATTCTCAGGGAGGGTGCCAATTTGTTCTCTCTTTCTAAATTGTTCCAATGTTTCGCACCGCGATAAGAAAAGGCCTTTTGACCATTGCTCGTTTTTAGTAACGGTACACTCATTTTTTTATAAGAAACTAAGGTCCGGTGATGGTAGGCAGTTTCTTAAATTTTTGGGCTATTTTGCTAGCAAAATCAAAATTGTAAATTACAAAAGTTTCTTAGCTTTTTCTATTCAGGTAGGGTTGTTTCTTAACTTCCGAAAAATTGAGCCTACCGTTTCTTATAAGCGGTTTCTTATAAAAAAAATGAGTGTACCCTAAGATCAGTTTCTGATGAGCGCAGAAACCGTTCTCTGTCATCTGAACATTTCGTGAATAATTTTCTCAAGTAGTCTGGGGGAAGCGAATTCAGAGATTTGTAAGTTAACGTGGCGGTCTCTTTTCTTACAAGGTTACTGATAGTTGACCAACCAAGATTCTGTATTAGCGGAGCATCAGAAGCATCACATGGGCCGTTCGTTACAATTTTTGGAGCTCTATTTTGGATTATTTTGATCAGTTGAAAATTGCTGCAAAGAGCCTTAAAACGGAAACTCATAATCGAAGTATTGTAGAATAAACGTCTCTAAATCGAGGTATTTTAAGATAAAAGCCCATAGTCTTAAATAAATGCATAGATACTTCAATTTCATGCTTCAAGGCCATTTTCCAGTCAGTGAAATTTTCCGAGCAGGCAGAATTTATACAATAAAAGGACGCTCAGCCGTAGATTTATATTCAATTTCATAGCTGCATTTTCTCTCGCAAACATTAGAAATTCCACCCGCACGGAAAGTTCTACTGACTGGAAATTAGCCTTAAAAGGTTGGTACCCAGGCACCGTGTGTCTCACAAAAAAAAGTACCTCCGGTTGCGTCGTCTTTCGGTAGATTTGAATTTCTTCGTTGAAAATATTTTTATCTATTCGTTATCTGTGTTCCCAAATTTAGACCTCAAGAAAAATGCATGCAAATCAGCCAAGAACTCACGAGAAGAGCATATCTTCATCACTCGGTAGAAAATGGATGTGATAAAAACGACTTCTTTGATAAACAAATGCATAGAAAATTAAACTATATTATCTGTACTTTTACTCATCGAATGCATTTATTTCTAAACAACGCTTTAAAAAGAAAGCAAAAATATATTCCTAAATTAACTACTTTTTACAAAACTGATAGAGTAGGTAACATACTTGCGTTCGGTTCAAAGTCAATGTTAGTTGGTAAAATCTACCAATCGAAAGTAGTAGCTAGGTTTGTTTGAGTTGCCTAATTTCGCTTTATTCACACAGAAGCGTATCTTTTCCAGCAACCAATAAGACTATCGCCTCCCCACATACTGTAGTATCACGCGTTTTGAGTTTTGAGATTTACTTGCCAAGAAAATGCTCGTCCGGTTGGGTTGGCCACGTTACAAATATTGGCTGATGAAAAATCTTTGCAAAAGAGAAACAGAGAGTGTTTTTTAATATTGCACAATACATTGTGCTCAGTTCTGCGTTTCAAAATGGCCCCATGTGACATGGCAAATAGAAAAAAATAGTTTGACCAGCAAATCGGTAACAGTTTGGACAAACAATGTTAGATCGATTGGCCAGGGTCGAATAAAACGCAAACTTGCTTTGACGATATCAACAACAATGCTTCAAATGTTTGAATTCTGCTTTGAACAGATATTGGGATCCGTCCATATAGTTTAAGCCAAATGAGCCCTGACCAAACGCCTTGCCAAACCAGGAAACAATGTTTGCCAAATATTTGAGGATTGTTTGGCAAAGGGAAACGTTAGTTCAGTTTGCCATGTCATAAACATTTTATGCAGACTAAACTTACTGAATATGCAGACTAAACTTACTGAATTTGTCAAAAATCAGCATTAAGGGCGACTGAAGGATATGCATATAGCGTCTGGTTTAAAAATAGAAAAAAAGCTGCCTGCCTTCATTTGTCCAATTGATTTTATAATCTCTCAAACTCATCAAAAACAATGGAATACCGTAAGATATACTTAGATTTCCCAGGCCTCTAACTTAAGTTGCCTTATCTCTCCGTCAGTTGTCTTTGAAGTTTGAATCATTGGAAATGGAGCAAATTAAACCAGAATTAAAGGATCATATAATTAGCAGAAACGGATATCAAGAAACCAGCATCAAGGGAAAGATACATTTTGAATCGAGTTTTAAGAATGATACGATACGAACTAAAATGTGCACATAAAAGTTCTGTACATGTTGTAACAGCCAGAAAGGCTCACTATATGCCGTGGGCAGAAACTGTCAACCATCGAAACACCATACGAATAGTTTTCAGAGCAAAGAGCATCTAAATTTCATCTGACCGGCTTGACTATCTTATTTTTGCATTTTGTTCATTTTTGCAATTTAGATTTTTTGGGATATTCGGGATTTTCTCAAAAAATTTAGCAGCATTCGAGATTTCTAGAAATAGGCCCGGGATGTTCTAATGTTGATTGTCAGGACGAGGAGGGACACAGGATCTTTTATCATCGTATTAGGTTGGGATATACCTTGTCCTTCGTATACCCTCTCCTTTGCAAATTAGACTTTTTTACCGTTACCAGAATTCAAGTTTCGGCTAGGGAATATGAAAAGATGCCTCGATCGAGTGAATTGAAATAACATTTTCTTGCAAGCTTATTAGTCTTATTATCAAGCTTATAGCGATTTCGAAGGATGCCAAGTTTGCCTCCACCGCCAAGTCAGCCCGATCTCATGCTTTGTTTTAGAGGAATGATACACTCCTCGCTTTACTCGCTTTATTGAGTGAGCTGAATAGTTAAAATTAACTATACAATTATACACACCATTAAGACATATAAGCTACTTGTAATGTCCTTAAAACAGTGGCGGAAATTCAGCTTTTTGAGTGGGGGGGCAAGCCGTAAATTTTCCGAGTCGGAGGAAATGCTTTTGTTCTCAGGCATTTCGCTAGAAGACTTAGACCTGACATAAATAGTTCCTTAAATGTGCTAAGCCCGGGGGGGGGGGCACTGCTACACACCTGACGGGATGTGCCGCTCAACAGGGTGTCCTTTTGCGGTAAAAATTATGCGACAATTTTCTAGCGTGCGACAGGGTATTATAATAGGTACAAATTATGCGACAGGGTATCACAAGCAAAAATTGCGTTCTGTTCTACACTGTATTTGAGAGGCAAAATTTTTATGCAACAGGGTATACTTTTGGCCTATTTTTTATGCGACAGGGTGCAGGGTGTGGAGAGGTTTTCTGCACACCCCCGTCACTTCCCTAGTCAAGTACCCCCCCCCCCCGGGGTGCTAAGGTCATTGTATATCAGATTTCAAAACTATTTATATTCAGCGGCTGATAGAAAAAGGCAAGAATGTATTATGAACGTAAGGCCTAATAGCCACGAGGACGCTGTGAGGACACTCCCTATTTTTGCTTAGAATGCCTTTCATGACCCTGTGTTTACCAGTACTGAATTGGGATTTTGACAATGTTGTAACATTTTTTCAGAGTAGCATCCCTCAGATAGTTTAATTGGGCTTAGGAGAGCTCTTGTATCCAATGTTTGCCAGTGCCAAATTAGAATATATGATAATATGAATTACCAGTTCTCAAAACAGTTCTGCGTGAAGAACCTCTCCTTTGTCTTAGAACGCTTCTCGCAATTCAGGTTTTGCCTGCCCCCGCCCCCAATATGGAAACTTTGAAAATTCGCTGATAATTTGTGTTAATGTCGCGTCCAGGAAAATTTTGGAGAACTCCCACCTTCACATTGGCTTAGAATGCCTCTCCCAAAGCTTCAACAGCGGAAATATTGTTACTCTCTAACTAACCCATACCCAAGAACTTTCTTCTCGTTTATGAAATAAATGAAAGTGAATAAAAACTTTAGAATATGCTTTTCGAGCTTGTGCATTTCGTTTGCTCTTTCTATATAAAAACTCGTCCACTTCTTGACGGCGACTCGTTTCTTTACAGTTTCAATCCCACCTAAGAAATTTCCGACTTTTAAGAAAATTTCCGAGTCTTATCGAATTGGGGGGGGCAATTGCCCCCCCAACCCCCCCATAAATTCCGCCACTGCCTTAAAACATACATGGCATTCCTGGTTGTGCCGTATTTAGTTCATTTGTACCATGGAATGTCAATACAAATTTAAGTAAAACACCAGAACATGAATTGTACCCACTAACGCAAGTAATTTTAGGGTTCTCATATCCAGCATTAACTTGTACCCTTTGAGTCCCTGTCTCCTCTTCTGTCACTTGCACTTTTTTGTATGCGTTCATCGCCTTGAAAAACGGATTTTCGTAAACGCTATTTTTCCGGAAGCGAGACTCTGTTTTAGCCCCTTTTTGAGGAATTCCATACATTTTATAGACTTCTCTTTCGAGATTTTCATGACTGAGCGGATTGATAACGCCGTCCCGTTTTACTTCGTAACCACGCGACGCTGCGTCTCTTCGATAACGTCTACCGAAATCCATTGGTTGAGAATCGCTTACTGTTTCTATCACTGCATCACTGTCCTCAGGATTCTCAACGATAACACCGGCAGCTTGTTGTGCAAATTCGTCCGGACGTGCGATATAACTGCGGTAGCTGGGCATATATTCCGCTTCCGGGCTGTTATAAACTGGTGTGTCCACCCCACCGTCCATAACTCCATAATTTTGTGTATGCACAACACTATCTCTGCGCACTCCCGCAGGATATGCGACGTCAAAGTGTGGGTTCTGAAAGAAATTGAAAAAATTGTGTGAGAAATTGTTTTGCTTGAAGAAAACATTATGGCAAAATAGAATGAAGCAATCGGCCAATCGAAGTGTTCCAAAAGTTGAAAGACCAATCTTCATCAAGATTATGTTTGCTATTCTTAGATCAAAAAAAGATTTGTGAAATGAAGGATTTTTGAATACAGGTAAATTTAAAACTTGTCCTAAGTATCGCTATCCATTGTTAAAAACAACAGAAACAATGGATAGCACATGTCATCCGGAGAGAGAACGACCACCCCTGTAAGATGCTGACCTTCCACACAAACAAGATCAAAAGAAGAGGCCAAAAAGTACCTCCTATACTTGAAAAAACCATATTGTCAAGTAACATAAGTAAAGGACAATTCCTGTCTGACTGCTTCAAGAAAGGATGAAAAAAGTAACTCTTGATGAAAGATCAACTGAAACAGTGACACTGTAACAGTCAATGATTGCCAATTGCTTCCAAATTTGGAAGCGGCTAATTCTAATTATTATTATTATAAGTGCCCAACCATAGACGAAAAAATATCATTGGGGATACAAACAGGGTAAGTTATGAGCCTCAAGGAATCCTCAAAAACCTCCTCCAGATCGCACGCAAAGTAACTATTTACTTCTTTGACATGATATGTAAATTAGCGTGACCGTTGAGAATGAGAGAAGAAAGAATCGCAACGATGCGATGCGCCTGGCAGTATGAGCCCCGATGTTGATTCACACAATGCAAGCTAAAGCTAAAACGCAATTTGTCAAAATGAAAGGGTCAGCACTTCGCTCCGTCTCCCCAACAAAATCTTTGCTGAGAGTATGAGCGACTACGACTGATTCCTTCCTATTATAATGGACATGTCCTGTCCCCATTATACGGTGGATAAGATATGTGCAGGGTGTCCAAAAGAAAGTATACAATTTGGTTGACTCCTGCGATGTGAATTTAGCTTTAATCGATGGCTAATCACTCTCAAAATGTTCCTTGATAGTAAGTCGAACATAGATACCAAGGCAAAAAAGCTCTGGTTTGCAGGAAGAGGCAAATTTAAGCTTTCAAGATTTTAACATGTCTGCTCACAAAGCACAAATACAAACAAACGAGGTAACCTATGTTCTAGTTAACTATCGAGGAACATTTTCAGAGTAATTAGACATTGATTGAAGTTAAATTCACATCGCTGGAGTCAACCAAATCCGTATTCCTTTTTTTTTGGGACACCCAGTATACGGGTTTATTCAGCTGAGGATGAGACAAGCTGCCTCGAAACGTCCCTATGAAATAATGGCCTAGTCTAATAAATTGAATGCATAACCTGGATTCGTTTTGATAATCGGAATGTCGATTTAACACTGATTTGTCGTCTTTTCTGAAATGACCCTCAATATGCTCGTCGTGGTACTAATAGTAAAATAGTCAATAACATCTCAAGCAGTAATCCCTGATACATGATTCAATTATACATTCACCTTGTCTCGCATAATTTTCCAGGTATTTTTATTCGCTTTTGTCTTTTCATCGATAACTTTTTCTTCAAGGTCTTCGACATCTGTTTCTTCTTGGCTCAAAAGATCATTCTGTTCCATGTTATTGTTATCTGTGATCTTCAATTGCCAAACTCCGCGTGGGTTCTCACCTATGATGAATAGAAATCGATTATGTTTTTTTTTTCAATCCGCTTGCTTCAGATTGATATTATGCTTCAAAATATGTTACTGAAGAGCTATGTGAAAACGACACGTTTTGAAAAGTCTCCAAATTTGAATCTTGTTTCCGAACCTGAACCTTCCATTTGCAAATTTCTGCCAAGAATGAAATTTATTTCTGGGACGGTTGCTATCGGGACGATGAAACCATAGCTTGATGAGAATGTGATTCTTGCTAAAAAATTCTCAAAAAGGCAGTTCCAAGAAGGGTAACATAATCTATTGTTGGTAATTTTTCAATGCGTTTCATTCTTTCAGCCACCCGGTGGTTTTATGAAACATTTTATGTACTTTTTGCCTGATTTAAATAGTCATTCCATTCGTACAAGTACAATATAGTTTATAATTCTCTGTCACATATATATATGTAACCTTGTGACAGACACTTTTGATCCAAAAGTAATTACTTGAAATCTAACAGTGCACTTCCAAGCTAAGTATAGCTCCTAACAAAAGCTTATGCTAGAATAAGCAGTAAAAGTTGGCCCTCCATGCGCAATTTACGGCTGCGCTAAAGATGTCGCCCGCAAAATTTCAATGAATTTCGATTGAAAAGATTGGTTTGTTTTACCATGAGGTTGTTGAAAAGATTGGTTTGATCATGGTAAAGGGGTAAAGATTCCCAAACGTCAACTTTTGCGCAGTTGCTCATTATACAAGATGACATTTACATGAATGATTTTTTAAATGAAGATATAACAATTCGTGTCACTAAGTGTGAGTGCTACAGGTTTCCCATCCAAATCTTTGTAAAGCAAGAACTTACCCCATTTGTGAACAGTCATGAAATTCCACTCATCCAGACCTTCATCTGAATCATCATATTTTCGTGTGCTCAGCATCTGACTGCGTGTTTTTGCCGGTGAATACAGATCGATGCTCACTTGTCCACGCCTTTTGTGCACGAAGCTTACCGTTAAGACAACGTGCTCGAGTTTCGTTATTTCTGCATTTGGGATTCCTTTGCATGCACAGGTAGGGATATTGATGTAAAGGGAATTACCGTGTGGAATGTCCCTACAATGCAGAAAATATAATTAGGTAGGGCAGAGTGTGGCAGATTTGATCAAAGCGGGAAAAATGGGTCTTTTGGTTGTTTGATTTTGGTTTGGAACAAAGTATCCTCGTTTCTAAACGTTCAGGTTTTTTAATGGGTGCAATTAGTTTGATGCAAGACAAAAAGAACGCGAGATTACCAAAAATGTGGAGAAGCACCGCAGAGACGCTTTATGGATTTAGCTGTCCAGTTGCATGCTTCTCGAAATGATCCAAGTGTAGTATCTCTCCAGTTATATTATCATTGTTCATATCCAAGAATTTTCAGAAATTGTGGTAAAATGCCAACCAATTTATAAATTAAGGCCTCACTAGAATGAATTCTAGTAACAATCATCGTGAGCCATTTCACAGTAGCACATAGATTTAAAATTCAATTCAAAATATCTATTTTGGTAAGACGCTTCGATATTCATCTCCTTTAATCACTACTAAGGGGGCCTATCACTCTCTCTCGTAGGACCTTTCTTCATATCGGGATGGAGAAGAAAAGGCCATTTCGTCTCCATCCCACTATGAAAAAAGGCCGTGGGAATGTTGTTTCCTGCCCATATCACAAGGGGAAAAGCATGCAAACAACTTAAAACAGCAGCTTATCTAATGCACAAGTGTTCAAACAATAACGAGTTTGTGTTGAACACTTGTATATCATAGAATTAACAAAGTTGGTTTTGCTTGTACCGGGTGAGTCAAAAAAAGGCCCGGCGTTTGAAAGGCTACTGCTCCCTGAATATATAAGCAATGATATTTTGCAATATCTAGTTGAATAGCTAACATGTTAAATAATGCTAAGAATTTTTTTGACTAAAATCGGGCGCTCCATTAAGATTTTACAATGAATTTTCTAAAAAATGCCACTTCAAGAAACCTTGAAAAACGGTGGAAAAACCTGCTAAAATCATGAGCAAGTTCGTGAGCTAATGTGTTTACCTTACAGCAATTACTTGAGAACGCTTTAGCACGTGCTATCCTCTTGTGAGAGTGGAAAGTCTTCCCCCTAGTACAAATATCATGTGCAGGGAGATTCCATTCTCCCATGAGGATAAAATGCATGAATGCAAGTGAGTGTCATTATAGCTGGAAAGGCAAACAAAGGGAAATGTTGTTTGTCGTTTTCCTTCGTTTTGCAGGTTTCGAAAGGTGCTTTCTGTAGAAAATCTCTCATATCGACGGGAAGGAATGGCCGATTAAAGCCGGGTAAATTATTTAACCTAATTGGACATATTGGGAATAAAACAAGACAGTTTTCAATACTATTGCTTTGATATTGAGGGAGCAGCATTTTCCAAACGACGGGCCTTTTTATTGACTCACCCGGTAGTACGTCGTTAGACAAATGTAAGCAATTAATTATGGTTTAAAGATAAAATACAACTTTGTACTGTACTTGAATAGCGTTACAACACAACACTTCGAGCTTTGCTATTCATGAGGTGCTCATGAGTATATCATGTTGGCAGCTTTGTTATGTTGTTTAGATGCTGCTACCTCATTTTGATCTATTTGAGACGGTTCATATAAGCACAAATTGACACACGAGCACAGATATTTGTAAGTATATGGGTAGTTAACTATTAGACAGGACATATTCTTAAATTACTTGGGAATAACAGCACCAAAGCATTTAAAATAGATTTTTGATTTGTTTTCATAACGTATAAAAATGTTGGTAGTAAAATAAAAACTAAATGTAAATAAAAATATGATGAAGCAAGAGTGAATGAAAGGATCTTACTGTGGTTCGAAGCTTGAATATGCCGTGCATGTTCTTTGTTCTGCAACATTCTGCCACACCCTAGCAGCTTCAACAATAGCATCTGCATCTAGCCTACCAAATCCAAATTTATGATTGAAATGAAACCCTGCACCATTCTTCATCCAGCCTTCATCGACTGGTGATGTTATCTGTGCAGTGTTTACTATCAAATGCTGTAAATCTCTCCAAGTCAGCTTTGGGCTAGGAAAAAATGTATTGTTAGCACAACAAGCTGGCCAAAGTCCTATTTCTGTTGGACCATATAACGTCTTTCTGCTGAAATGCTTTAGGGAATGAATTTGTGGTCGATCTACAGATCTAAACACTGCAATTTTGCTGATGTTTCCATCTGGTTACAGGTTACACCTATGTTTTGGAATCATTTCATGTCAGGAATCTACTTATTACATGAAAGCCAGACAAAAATGCTGTGAAAACAGAAAGACTTGGTTTTCTCACTTGGACTCATAGTGTAATTCTCATTGGTCCACACTTGTTTTACGCTACCTTGATTGGTGTTCAAAACACAATAAATATCTAGCCAAGGGTATTTCTGATGGAATTCTTTCAAAGAGAAATCAAATCACAGCCAACAGGTATAAAAATTTCTCCCTTCATCTTTGAATATTATCTAACATTTCATAGACTGATTTGTGTTAGTGGAAAAAAGTTTATCATTTTATTGCACGAGGGCTTGGCTTTTCAAAGCAATCCTCAAGTATCATCCCGCAAGACCACTTGTCAAGTGGCACTTTGAAACAGTTCGTAAGCTATGTCTTCGTGTAGGAGTATATATTCACGACAGGTGAAAAAATTGAGGCATTTTTCAACTACTGAATACGGACAAGCAATACCCGTGGTACCAAGCCCACCTACTAGACGGAGATGCTATTTCTTTTGTGACGCAAAATGTGTTGGGAAAAACAGACAACTTGTAAAAACGTCTTCACTCACTTGACTTCTAACGTCAATGCCATTATTCCAGCAGCCAATGGTGCAGATGCAGAGGTACCTTTGAATTCCTCTGTACATTGATGGTAGAGATCTGTTGTAATCTAGGATTGAATATAAAGACTGTTAGTTATTGCATGTAGTTAACACGCATTGCGATTTTGCCGCATCTCTGTTATCTTTCCCCCCTTTGTTTTAGCACATGAAAAAGCATATTCGAACTAGCCAATTTTTTTCAAATGTTATCTTCAGAACAATGGCCATGCGCTACGGAATCAAAACGAGAAACAATTCTGTACTATTGTATCTAACATTCTGTTGAAACCATGTCAAAGTTTTTAAAAAGGTAAAAGACTGACTTTCTTTTTCGCTTTAAGCTTAGAAACGCGAACTTAGAACAATTTATAACCTCTTTTCAATGATTTGTCTCGACAGCTTGCAAGCAACAGACTTTTGGAAGAGGTTTAATGAAAACTGTCGCATCAATAATTTTTTCCTGTATCAAATTATGTATGTTTCCCTGAAATTGATTTAGAGTTCACAAGCCTAATCTTAACAAAAACTTTAAACTCTCTTTCACTCATCACGTAAAAACAATACTTTCAACTTACCATTTTGTTCTCCTTTCCCTCTTTATGCGATGCACCATTGAATGTAACAGCCAGCGTGGAGGAGCATTTCTCAGTGTAGTAAGCAGATAAGCCGTGATCACCGATGCAACCGATTGAAATTGTGTATATGCTGGTTGTGTAGCCATCGCAGTTACAGTCATCATCTGTTAATCCTCCGTTACCTGTGGCCCAAATGAAGATCGAGCCTAGACCATTGCGTCCCTGGACATTTGAAATTAAGAATAATTTAGGTCAAGGACAGGCATAAGATATCATCGAAGATTAATTTTTCATATCGAGAGAAACGCCATAAATCAACCAGCACCCACCGGTATGCATGGCGGATCGAGGGTAGCACGTGCCCCAACCTTCATGATGAAAATTCAGCTTGTTGCTCATCTTTATCGAAAAATGTGTCCCTGATCACAACACTATCCCATTTATTCTAGCTGCTTCAAGACAGAACGAGGTTTAGAATTGAGAGTTTAGTCCACCCCTTGATTGTTGCTTTATATGGCAAATACCTGAACCTATTGGTGTTCATATAGTTCAGCACTGATTTCAAATATGTCGCAAACACTGTGTTGACGCTTGCTCGCCTGTCTCTAAGGAGATATTACAGGAGGAAAGGACATCAAATTCAGGCATTATTTTTTAGAAGGCCATCTGAAGCGCTCAACCAAGAGACCAGACATTTCCACCACTCCATAAATCTATTAAACCGATCTCTCCTAAACAATTCCATAGTTGCTCACTCCGCCATTGTAAATATTTGAATATGAAGTTTTGCAAGCAACTGATTTTTCATACCACGTTTATTACAAAAATTGAAAGTTGTCCAATCAATGTTTTTACTCCTTGATAGGGTGACGAGGCTTAAAGAGTGATGTTTTAATTAATGCTGTTCAAGTGAATCAAGTTTTAGTGATATTCATCTTTCCACCTTGACGTAAAGCTTCCCTTCACAAAAAACATGCGCAGTGTGCAAAATTCATTATCTTGCTACATTTATAGCGTTGTTTTGATACCCACAGATGGAAGAATGGATATCGAAAATAATTACATTCTCAGCTCCTTCTTTCAATGCTCTAGCTGCAATAGGACCAGGCTTTCCAAATGTCTTCCCGTCATCCTTTGGTCCCCAGCAATTAATGTAAATATCGACGTAATCTGATTTGAAACCCAAAGCACGTGCTTCTAGTGCATCAGTTGCCTGGCCATCCAACATACGAACACCTAGAAAGTGATACACAGAAGTAGTGAACAGTGTCCCTTAAGCTGAACTCCACACTTGCAGCGTCGTTCTTGGCACATTTCAGACAATAATGAAGTGTTGGAATAAGTTGGATTAATCATCTTTTATTGCAAAGGGCTGCATTGCACCATAAATTCTCTCACCTGTGAACTTTGTCTAAATTGCGGTAATAATAATTACAAAAATTTTGAATGGATAAAACAATTCAAGATACAAAAAGTTGTTTCCAATGTTTGTCCGGCAAAAAATAAAGAAAACGGTTTGAACCCGCAAAATAGAAACCAGTTTTTTCAAAACTTCCTTTTGATATCGTATTAAAAGGACATTGATCTGGAAACAGGCTGACAGGGTTCTTGTGCTGTCGGTAAGAAACCTCCAGTGATTTCAACTTAAATCCTTGAAGAAAATACAGAGGAAACATTATTGGACAGTATATTCTTGTCATCCTGCATTGTCTATAAGTCTACTCAACCATAGCTTAGTTTGAAAATAACCTCATTACAGAGTGTTAAACCATCATGAAAAATGAAGCATGAATATATTTGAGATTCTCCTGCAAGAAACCTTTCTAAGATCAGCCGGAGAAGCTTCTTACACGATGGTACCACTTCTCAAAAAATCTGCCTGAGGTTTCTTGAAGAGTGGTTTCTTTTTTGCAGGTTCTTACTGTATAACTAAACCAAACCTGACCTGAAAGATTCACAGTAAAACTATCAACACATGTCAACTAAAATGTTCCTTGAGAAAGCGCTAAAATCTGTCGTTGGCATTTGAAAAGGTTTTAAAGGCAGAATATTATACTCGTTTGCTGACGCAGAGACTTTCCTCGCATAGTCCTCGCATAGTACTCGGTTCTGTTCTTTGCAAGACATATCATTTTCAAACCATTGGACACAAGTTCGTTTCTTGTTGGCATTGGTCACATACTGCAGTGTGGGAGTCTTATAAGGGTGTATCATATGGTGAACATATTCATTTCAAATCAAGATGCAACACATAGTTCTAAAGACAAGGCCTCCTGAAAAGTGAGCTCTCAATTCTCATATTCTTAACCCTATTTTAACCGGGGGGGGGGGGGCGTTTTTCGCCCCCCCTATCGGATTTTTTTTAATAGCTCCCAAACGATGCTACCTACAATGCTGAAACCTCTTGACTTTTCCTAAAATTTAGTTGGCAATCAGAAAATAGAACTTTCAATACCTATTGTTTGACCACGTGACCACCACATGCCCATATTTGGAGAGTGGTCACAAAGAAATTCTTTAAAACGGCTCTAATTTCTTCATTTGTTACTAAATCTCAAACATATATATACCATTCGATTCGTCTCAATGAGTACTTTCATGTGATATATAATTTATTCATATTTGCTGACATCAGCAGTTTATTATTTCTATGACGTCATCAATCTTTATGACGTCCTATTCCTAATGAATGAGCAATTTTTCATGCAAAAATGATGGAATTACCCCAAATAATGATGACGGTTCTTGATTTCACCAATAATATGCGAAATTAATACTTTTAAATCATATTTATTGAGCTAACAATTTTGCATGGAATCAAATTTTCATTATTTAATTAGTTAATTTATTAGAAACCAAAAATATCCGTATGAAATCATATGAAACTACAAATTAATGGTGTCAAGCAGGTATTTGGATGGTTTTTTACCAATTTTATCTAGATTTGCTAATAATGGGCCCTTTTCTGCAAATAGCTCAATTTTCTCAAAATTTGCATTGTTTTTTGCCTAGCAACCAGTCACGTGACTATTGATTGATTGGTGCTATTTTTAGATTCTCCTTTGTTCAATAATGACACAAGACAAGTTTCATTGTCATAGCTTTTATACTTGCGGAGAAAAACAGGGGGGGGCCAAAAACGCCCCCCCTCCGTAGAAAATCACTTTTTTTACCCGGTTAAAATAGGGTTAATGATGAAAAAATATTCGATACGATACCAAAAAATGCCGTAAACAAATAAGTCAATCAGCACTCAATGGTTTTTCAGCTAGATAATCCATTTCAAAAGGCTCCTTACCTCCAATTTTAGCATTGTATGCTACACCGACACCACACACTCCATTATTTGCAACAGCAGCAACTTCTCCTGCGCATCTGGTTCCGTGGCTGCAAAAATGAAAAGATTGTGAAAAATATTTTGCTATAATTTGCTATCATGATATTGCATACACCAAAAAGCGTTTATAAATGCACGTTCCTTTGAAAATATTGTCAGCAATCATGTCCATTTTCACAATTTTGGTTTTATTGTAAAATCGCAGGTTTTTCAAAGAGCTTCCAAGATTCACATGTCAACAGAATATGACCTAAATATCAGCTAAATGATTCTTATTAATTAAGATACCTTGAATTTGAAATGGTAGATCCCAAACTGACCACAGGCTCAAGCTAATGACGCCAAGCTATAACGTGTGAGGTGTCGCCAAAGATAGACGAAAGACTCAAAAGATCTTCTGTTCAGTGAAGTTATTTGGTGTCGAAAAAATAGTTGGCCACAGATTATGTAGACTATAATAAATATTTTTGCTACTCTTCACTTAATATTCTGCAACATCATTAAATACCAACTGGTCCTTAGCCAATGAACCCGTCATGATAAGGCAAGCAACTGTGCAAATCAATAGATTGAGGATACAAGGAATTTTAAAGGCATTGTGCCAAGAAAGGGCTCCACAAGGGCTCTACTGCCCAAAGCTCAACAATTTCTGATTGTTTAAAATGAAGTGGCAATTTTAATCACCGAAGTAGTGTTCCTCTTTCACTGCAGAGGCACTCTGGATGTCTGTTTTGGCAAGAGTAATGGTCTAAAATAATCTAAATACACTTGTTGCATTTTCTATCAGAATCTGAAACATAGGTATATGGTAAGAGTTTAACGGCACCAACCAGTTATCAGGATCACTATCTCTGGGTCTTGGATCATCATCGTTATCATTCAAGTCAATACTTGCTTGCTTATCCTATAAAAGATAAAAATCTGTGGTAATACATGAAAGGAGAACTCTTTACATGACTAATGTAGCATTGAAAATATTGTAACCAATGGCTTAATGACATGTTGGCAAATTCCGAATTTTCCAAAAATTGAGCCTTTTTGTGTACGTGTACTTGCTTGCCCTGGCAAAACAACGACGCATTTTAAACTACTAGCATTTGCTGCCTTAGATTGACATGCCATTTCAAGGCAATTAACAGTTGAGTAATCATACAATGGGCGTAAGCAAATGCTTGTATTAAGGGTCTGTTCATATGAAGGCGAGCCAGCCCACTTAACGGGCTCTATCTGTTCGTATAAGCAAGCGAGCTGGCCCGCTTAAGAAGATCTCACTGGAGTACTGGTAGGCGGTAGGCGGAATGAAAACATTTTCCCATGTGAACACTCCATCCCGGCTACCGAGACAAAAAATGCCTATATTGCTCATGCGCTGCTTGTCTAAACAATCGGCGCGTTGCTCATTCTGAAACGTGTCCAATTTCTGTATCGGCAAGCGGGCTGGAATTTCTCCATATGAACCTCGATATGAACACAAGACGAAAAGTGTCTCACTTACCGAGCCAGCCTGGTAAGCGGGCTCACTGGCCTCCATATGAATAGGCCACACAAAGCATTCGAGATTTGTAATTCTACAGGGTGTCCCAAAAAAATTGTGCCCTGTTTGTCTGAAGATTGTGGCAAAACGGCAAAAGATTCTCGCCAAACTTTTGCATGATGGTGCTCTTCAGATGTTCAATTAACGTTTGCAACCATGCCCATAAAAATCCGTTAAAAAATGATGGAGCTATGACCTTCAGGAGACCAAATTTGCCCGATCACTGAAACCAGCGGTCGGCCATTTTGTCTTACTATTTTGCAGCGATAAATAGCTTTATGGAATGAAATTGAAACAGCAGCCTCGAATGTCATAGCTCTCGTGAAAATTCCGATAATCCTCGGAGAGTTCAACTATTTCTGACCTCACAGAAATTATTTCTTACCTCACGTGAAGATACTTATCACTGCAAAATAGTAAGGCCGACTGCTGGTTTCAGTCGTCAGGCAAATTTGGTCTTCTGAAGGTCGTAGCTCCATCATTTTTCAACGCATTTTTACGGGAATGGTGGCAAACTTTAAGTGAACATCTGAAGAGCACCATCATGCAAAAGTTTTGCGAGAATCTTTTGCCGTTTTGTTGCAATCTTCAGAAAAACGGGGCACAATTTTTTTGGGACCCCCTGTATATTTAAGTTTCTCAATTGAACAAGTACTTTAGGTGGCACATGTTTAGAAATATCCTTCTTCCTTCCTTTAGAAATATGCTTCTTCCTTCAATATATACTCATTTGCCATATATACTTGATACATACTTAAAACCCCTTTTAACGTCTGCGCTTTAGGGAAACTTTTTATTAGGGCAAAAAACAGAGCCAAGTACTTCTTAACATTCTTAGTAAAGGAACAAAAATATTTTTTACTGAAAAGTTCAGGCCTTTGGACAAGAAATTTCCTATAACTATCAAGCAACCTGCCTAACCTTTGATTTTATGCTCAATTTGTACTAAACATACCATGGGGATTCTGGATTCAACTTAGACTTGTTTCAATTTTGACCGGAGCGGAAATGTCATTTTTGATGACGTCAATAGCTGTCAATTTTAGAACTAATGTTGCCATAACTCTTTGTGTGTAAGTCCAACGTGTTCTAAGATACTGACGAGACCTTTCGATTAATATATGATTTTTTTTGTTTTGATGAAATTTGAAAATGTTCATGACGTCATCGATCCAATGACTTCATAATTGAGCCTTTTTTAGAACCATGTCTTCTCAAATTTGTTAAATTGAGCTAAATCGACCAATGCTCCGAATTTGCAATCGATAAACAGTTATCATGTACAACATAGGGCTCAAATCTTTAAAAAGGTCGGTGTAAAATTCTATTACAGTTTCCTTTGAATTAAAAAGCTTGGAAGGAACTTAGCGTTTTTTGCTGTAAATCTGCCGTGGAAATTTATTGATATCTTGATTAATTTCAAAATGGCAGCATTTATTAAATTTGAGGCTATGACGTCATCAAATTTCTAAATCGTAAACCAGAAAAGATACTGGTTTCTGCTTTTCACCATATTGTAGGCCTTCATAAACTATGATTTTCTTGAAGGTTATATCATTTTTCCTCTGTTGGTTTAGGGTTTACGATGATTTAAATGTTTTCAAAATTTTCCATCAATTTTTTTTCAAAAATCATTAAATTGCCGCCATTTTGAAAAAATCAAGATATCAAAAAATTTCCACGGCAGATTTACAGCAAAGTACTATAAGTTCCTTTCAAGCCATTCAATTCAAAGAAAAATGGAATAGAATTTTACACCCACCTTTTTAAAGATTTGAAAGATTTGAGCCCTATGCTACCATGTACAGAAATAGCGTTTTGTCATGATTCCCGTTATTTGGAGGATGAACGATACAATGGAAAATGACATGGTCTACAGCGTTATTTCTAGGCATAGAAACTGTTCATCGTTTGCAGATTCAAAATCTGCATGGTCGGTTTAGCTACAATCAAGGAGAACATTCGAGAAACATGATTCTAAAGAAATTCTAAATTATGACGTCATTTTTTATTGTCTCTTGGAACAATTGATCACGTATACTCTTGGCACAATTTTATGCCATATTGTATACCTTTGGGGCATTTTTAATGCGACTGGGTATGTATGTATGTATAATTTCGCCAAAAATTAACATTAAAATAAAAATAAGTTTATCAAAACGGAAAAATCTAATTACAGGCATGTGATATTAAGTAAAAACAAGAGTTAAAAACATTTAATCTAAAAACACCCCTGGTTAAAATGGCAGGGATAGCATTAAAAGGTCAGTGTGACCTTGTTTCCATAACGGTCCCTCCAAAGGTGACAATAAAAGAAAAGTTTTCAGAGAAGAAACGAAAATTCCTGAGGATGTTAAAATATAGCTAATTTGTGCCTTTATGGATTTGAATAGTACAATACCGAATCGAGCGTAAGAGAGGGTGTGCGGTGTCAGTAGTACACATATACGTCATCTTCCTCTCTTTGTATATTTTTGAAGAAATTTTCTTTGATCTTGTGTTTAAACGTGTTGATATTATTGGTGGATTTCAAGTCAGATTTGAGACTGTTCCATATTTTTGGCCCTTGGTAAGATAGACATTTTTGGCCTGCGTTACTCTTACAAAATGGGACGTTTAGTCTAAACGGGTTAGGGTGTGAAGAGGGGTTCCACACCCGGTCATTTCCCTGGCAAGCGCTCCCCGGGGGCTTTATGAGATCTCTGCCCCTCACAACGCATAAGAATCAACATGTAAAAAAGTAGAACATTTCTATTTCTTCAATTTTAAAGTTCTATTAGAGACACAAATATACAAATGATAAAATTTGGGATATGCTAAGACGGCAGATAAATATTTCCATGAGGGCTCGACCACAAATTCAACAGAAAAAGGTAAATCTAAATAGCTGCCTTGGGCATTTTATGTATCTGATTCAGAAGCTCATCACCACGTGATCAAATCGGACTAAGCAAATATATGTTCCTTTACATTTTCAACTTACGTAATTTGCAGCTAGATCAGGATGTGTATAGTCAACACCTGTCGGAAAAATTCAAAAATTAGCTAGGATATTTTGTACGAAGAAGAAAAATATACTGTTAGTGATGCTGATTCTCTAAATCAAGAATATTTTATTGCAAGCCTTAACACCCTCAAATATATCTAAAGCATGACACATTCTGGGCCATTACCATACAGGACCTAAAATTTCCTTTAGATTCTGCTATTCTGGCAGCACTATGACTCAAATTTCGATATACATCATAAATTCATCGTCAAGAGTTGTGTTTTTGCCTAATTTTACATATATTTTTATCTCTAGAACAACGATAAAACATGGCACTGGAAGAGCAATGACATTCTTTCGCACATCTTTCTACCTGCTAACATTTATTGGAACTTCAATTTTCTCGAAAGAATCAGTTTACAAGAATTGTTTCAATTGTCGAGAACAGAAGTGTTTCAGGAATTTCAAAAAAATTTCCAGCATATTTGTCTTGATTGTTTGGCCTCTTTATAAAATTTTTCGACAAATTTTCGCAAAGAGCGTTTATGCAGCATAACATTCCCGGGGGGGGGGGGGGCACTCCTATGCTTTCCTATAGTATCATGCTCGTACAAAGGCTTAACATTTGCACCCTAAACGCTGACCTGTTTTAGCGAAATACATACCCTAATCGCGGAAAATTTTCTCCAGAACATACCGTTTCCCGCGTCAAAATAGAACTTCTCTAATTCAGGTACCCTAATTGCTGAGAAGTCAGTGACTAAATTTGCTAATATTGCCAGTGTGATTTGAAGAGGAGGAAAATGCTTTCGACTTCCTTCCCCATCTTATGCTGGTCTGATAAGTTCTTTGACTCGTTAAGAATTCTTTTTTATAAATCATGACTAAAATATCATTGTAGAACAATTTAAATTTTATCAAATGCAGAAAAGTGCACCCTTTTTTGAAATTTTGGTCGAATTGGCACCCCTAAACACGGACCCGCGCGGGTCCGTGCCTACTTTCAAGAAAGGCACCCTTTCCCGCGCTTTTTTGTACGAGCATGATAACACATCAGGTACCAAGTGGTCCCCCCGGGATAACATTCCATATCTTTAACAAGGTAGGTGCAAAATTTTATGACATGTTCTTTTACTGAAGGGCTTCAAAGAAGCTTTGGCTGTTTTCGCTATAACTCTGCCCTTGGGCTTTTCTAAAATATTGACAATTTCAGAATCAGAGTGTTTTTCTTCTTTTGTGAGAATTCGAGACAAATTTTGAAAAAACTTAGTTTGTAAGCTTTTAAACATAATTTCTTAAACTTAAAACGTCTTAATTTCTAAACTTCTTGACAAAACATGAAATAATTTTCATGAAGACCACAGTTTGTAAATTTCTAAAAACATGGTTTCAAGCAGAAGTCTATCATTCTTCTTATTAGAAATTAAGAATTTTGATAACGTCACATCCTCAAATGAGTTAAAGTACGAAATGCTCTGTACTGTTGAAAAATATTGAAGCTTTCTAAAAGATCCAACAGTAAAATTTTAGATTAATTGCTAAAATTTCTTTCAAGCCATTCAATTCAAATAAATAATTCATAAATTTACACCAACCCTTTTAAGCAGATTGAAAGACTTTGAAAACTATGCTCGTTTATGCAGCCCTGTACATTAAAGGGAATCGACATAGTTAAAAGCTGGCCCGGGCCAGGACAAAAATGAAATCTTTTGTACTCGACAACTTTGACGCATCCGGTTTCACTGTGTAGGTAAAGAAACAATGGGTTTGTGGGCATTTCTTAAGCCTATATATATAGGCTACGAGATATAGCCATGTCTATTCCCTTTAAACAAAGAATCTTTGATGGATAAGCAACAACAACAACATACCATCATCGCAAACAGCAATAACAACTCCATTCCCTGTGATATTTTTTTTCCAAACTGGGGCCACATTGATATCAACGCCTGCTGGACCGGATGCTTGTCCTGTATTCAGCTGAAAAATAGAAACTAAAACCTAAGCTGGAAGAAACATTGAAGATCTAGGCCCAGGTTTGTAAATAGCTTTTCGGAGTAACATGACGAAAGTTGAGAATGTTTCAATGGATTACAGCCCGGGAGGTCTACCTTGGAGGAAAAACAACGGGGACGTGCCTATAAAAAAAATGTTTCGACCTTGTCCTGGAATTGACGTTTGAAAAGCAGTCTCTTTTGTAGATTATTTCAATTCGTTCACGTCAAATTTGACCTGTTCTGGAAAAAATAGCTTCAATGGATATACCTGTGCCGCAATGAAGACACAAAAGGTGTAATCCTGTTGCAAATTTGCAGCCAAATATGGGATCATATTAGCAGGCACATCCCCTGGTCCTCAACGTATTAAGCAGACCCCCGAGAGATTTTCAATTGTTGAACACTTTGATCCTCTGATGCCAAAATCGCCAGAATGATAATCCAATGACAGCCCAAAGGAAAGAGATCATACATGGCACAACAATTTAAATATATCAGACTGTTGAAAACGTTCTTGAACTGCTGTTTTTTACAGTGCGTGGGTTGCAGAACCAAGAAAATGAAAGGAAAAGAAATTGGGACGATTATACAAGAAAGAAAGAAACAACTTCATTCCTTTCCTCTCCTTTCCATATCGTATTTTGTCCTTCTTGAGTTTTGGCTTTTTATTTCCTGGCTCTCGTGTACCCAAGGTATGCTGACTGTCTCGGGCAAAAGGACGAGATGTAACATTGACACGTGCCTCTTTAAAAATGATGTCTTCTCTAAATAGGTCTAAGACGAAACAACAAAGAGCAACAAAGTATGTAGTTGGCCTGCTTTTACGCAGAGTCTGACATACGATATGATATGAGACTTACCAAATACCACATGCTACCAAATTCTGGATCAGTTGGCATTGCCTCTCTCTTGAAGCGATCTAAGATTTCTTGCTGCTGTACCCATCTAACCTGTGGTACGATGAAATGCTTCAGAAAACTGTCTTACTTGAATCTTTTCAGAGCATGAAGGTCCAAAAGATCTCTCATTGATACAAGGGCATTTTTAACCTTGAGTTTGAAGTAAAGATTGTTCTGCATTTGGAGAATTTTCGCTAGGGATGACGGTTTTGCTTCGTTTGAAACAGAAATTCTGTTGAAATGGTTTAAGTAGTACACATATTCTCTTATATAAGATCCTTCTGTTTAATTCAAACAGTAGTGGTCCTGGGAAAGAGTCCTGTCGAACATCGATCCATTCCCTTCTTTCCCTTCTTTATACTTGACTTAGAATAGAAAAAGAAACAATAGCATCGAGTACAAAAGAACCATAGAATACTTCAGATGAAATGCTATAATACCTCTTCTTCCAGACGAAGCAAGTCAGTCTTCCGGCTAGCTTTGCCTTTCGCAGATTCTTCCACATCCTTATGTTTTATGTGATAATGACCTTCTAAACTACCTATCTGAAATTGAAAGAAACATTATCAGAAACACAAAATAACTTTTCTTGATGCATCGTCGATAGCAACAAATAAATGCATTTGGGAGAAAAATTGTGCTTTTGTATTGAAACGCAAATGTAAAGATAAGAAGGTTCTCGCTTACATTGGACACATCATTCCATAGTTTATGCTATTTAGTAACGATTATCGTTCTAAAGAATGTAGCTTTACTGTTGAAAATAGCTACAGGTAATAGTTGCAGCGTAGCCGCAATAATATTCGAGTTGAATTAAAAAACTTGCGATATCTTGTTGAGGTGTCACCAACCTCAATTCTATGTTTCAAAGCACACCAACGCTTCAAGGCTAATGCAGGGGTGAATTGAATTTTTTTAGCAAAACAACTTATTGTGATCACATAATCATGAAACGTCAAAGGCAACGGTAACAACGCCTTCTTAATTTGTCTCTCGTTTGGTGGAATGAGGATTTTTTCTGACTTCAGTTGTGGTTACAAAGCAACTCCCATGTGTGACTGAAGTTGTCAATTCCAAATGAACAACCATAAAAGTAGTAGCCAAATGACAATGAGTTGGGCATCGATCTTTTGATGACAATTTAACTGCACGAACGAGCGGCTGCAATACAGGTATCAATCTTGTCATGCCAAAGGAGCGAGGGAGACTTGTTATTAAGTTTGTTCCATACATTGGTTTAGTTTGATTCCAATGCCAAAATGCAGCACTCACTGACTAATCTTATTTCTTGTTGTATGGTGTATCATTAAGATTGATTACAAGTTCGTAGTTATTGCTATTAATAGAATGATAGACAATTCTTTTCTTTTTTTTTTGTATACATTTCTCCCTAGCATCCAAAGGTAATCTTAAGGACGCTGAGAAGCTGAGCTTATCGAAGCAGCGTCCTGGTCCTTCCTCTCGATATGACCACACTTCGTGATTCCTTTAGCCTGGAATTACAGAGAGTTGGCGACTCTCCTCACACTTTGTAGCAGATTCAGCAGGGCGGGGACTCGAACCACCAGCCTTCAGATTGGTAGTCAAGCGTGCTACTACTGACCCATCCCTGCTCCTAACAATTCAACTCAATTGACAATTCAACTCAATTAAAAAATGTAAAAAAGTGTTGTTGTTGTTGTTGTTGTTGTTGTTGCGACAACTGGAACTATTTCGTGAGTCTATGTATTATTCATCATACGCTAAAAGCAATCAAACATAAGAAAAACTGCGAAAAGGTATGAAGGCTCACTGAGGTAAAGATGGCACCAAGGCACTATCTAAACTGATCAAATTTTTCTAGATCCAGTTACTGAATCAAAATCGATATGATTAAGAATTGTTTATTTGATTTCAACTACAAAATTGCAATTGTACCAAATGCATTGATTTTTATAAAATTTGTTTCATTCCGCAACTGTAGAACCGACTCGCTAAGACCGACCAGAATTGCCATGTTTGATTTTAACTGTTAATCGAAAATATCTGATTCAGATTTGCACATCTTGATAGCTTTGAGAAAAGCCTCGAATCTGCTTCATTGAGATCAGGGAAGCATTTTAATGAAAAAGCTACCTGTATTCTGTTCGATAATGTGCTCGATTCATTCATACATTTTTTTCTTTTTTAAACAATTTTACTTTCTAGTAGGTTTGAATTAGTGTTATTCTGCAGCTAGATATGTATATGCCTAATCTAAATAAATGGATAATAATAATAATAATGCCTTCTCTGGACTATGAAATCAATTACATACTGTGATTGCTGATGTCTGTTATTTGTCGAACACAATAAGAAACCTGAATTAACTTACCTGTCCTAAAATTTCAAATCCATGTTTCTTCGTTATTCTCTCTGCTACATCTCGATGTGGTGGATGAAAATGAACAGCCCATGTATTGGAATAATATTTACTATGCGGTTTTAATTTTCCCTTTGATCTTTTATGATGCTTGTGATTGCTCCCAGGCCTCCTAATATACATATTCTTGCCAGGATGGCGTTTGTGATTTCTTCTAGCCAATATCTCTTCCGAAAGATCTCCAATTATCAAGAAAATTAAAACTGGCACAGCTAATAATCGAATATTGAGTTCATTGCAGCCAATGCAGTTGATAAACGTAGATGGCCTCATCTCCTGGCATTAGGCCGTACTAAGTAGGCCAGAATGAATTCTAATAATTACTTAGGCCTATCACTAATAATTCATGCAAAATCAACATGCGCTGTCAAATGTAGCTAATCATTTTTTCTGTTTTTCTTCTTGAATTTCTTGCAAAATTTCCTATACAGCTAGTTTAATTCGTTACGCAAAGCGAGGAATGCTAATCAGCCTGGCGACTTATGTGCAGTGAACAGGTACTCCCATATAACCGACCTGCTCAGCCATGACCATGTCATGATTTTGAATAGAACGCTGAAAATCTGCAAGCAAGAGGTGTTTCAGTATCTTATATGCTCAACTGAGTCATGCAATTGTCTATTAGACGCAAAATCCACCAGGAAACATAAGCAGATCTTGATCCAATTAGACGCCATTTTGGCCTAAGTTCTGTTTAACCTTTCATGTAGCAAATCATGTCAGGTCTTGGATACGTTCAAGGAAAAGATAGTGAATGAAATTTCGCTGCAAAGCTGAACGAAAGGAACCTTTCATATCTTACATGTTCGATTGTGAGTCATGCAAAAGTCTATTAGACGCAAAAGCCACCACGAAACATAAACAGATCTTGATCCAAAATTAGATGCCATTTTGGCCTAAGGTCTGCTTGATAAATCACGAAGCAAATCATATTTCACTCAGAATACATTCATGGAAACGATAGTGAACGAACATTCATTGAACTGTTAAAGGAAAGAGATCTTTCATATCTTATATGTTCATTGCAAATGTTAATTAGACGCAAAATCCACCATGAAATATAAACAGATGTTAATGAACGCAATTTTGGCATAAGATTTGCTTCCTGTAATTTTAGCCTTAGGTTTAGAAGTTTAATGATTATCAAACTTCTGCTGAAAACTCCTGGAAAGGGGTTCACATCACAGTAAAATTGGGTTGAAAAGTTTATTCAAACTGCAACCGAAAACGCGTCTAAACTTTTCGACTGAATTGAGAAATTTTGTCGGTGTCTGCGATATCATGTTTATTTGAAATAAAAAAAAGTTTTAGTTCTATTTGAAGGGATAAATTGTGATTATCAAATGCTTCGTCGTAATCATTTAACCTTTTTGCAAGGATAGTCTTGGGCGATGCAACCCAAGAGCTTTGACCAGACTTCAGCATATTGCTTGGGCTAAAGACAGCTTTCGAACTGATATTTCGTTCACAATAAGAATGCAAAACCTGTCTCTAAACTGATTTTGATTATCTAGAAATTCTATCTACTGGTAGTACTCGATAGCATATCACCAACTTCTTTGACGCACTACTGGTCAATCCCAGTGTTATCACTGTATGTATCTAGAAATCTTACCTGCAAAACTTCACGTGTTCACGATCACATGTAACTACCGGGAGACTAAAGATCGTGAAAATATCTATTAATTCAAATGAAAAAATATTTTCATAGTAGAAAAGCGTAATTACCAGGCACCGAGCAGTGCCGTTTCGAAGTGGGGGGGGGGGGCTGAACGCCGAGCGACGCGAGTGGAAATGGGGGTCCGGGGGCTTGCCCCAGGAAAATCTATTTTCGAGACCACGCCCTTTAGAACGTCGGCAAACGCCGCTTTAAAAAAGACTGGTCACGCTACACTCTTAGAAATAAAGGTCTTTGAAAAAACTATTAAAGGTTTTTCGGAATCATACACATTTCGAACCTTTGCAAGACTTTCATAGAACCCTATTGAAGGGTTTTTGGTAAGTTTTTCGTTAGGTGATAAAGGTTCTTCAAAAAACTTTAAAAAGGAGTTTTTACCAAAAGTCCTTCAATAGAGTTTTATGAAAGTCTTGTAAAGGTTCGAAATGTGTATGATTCCGAAAAACCTTTAATAGTTTTTTCAAAGACCTTTATTTCTAAGAGTGTACGTCCATAATATCCCTCAGATCTCTCAGCAGAAAGATTTCTCAGCAAATGCAGCAGTTGGGTATGCTGTACGTTATACTAAATCTGTCACGGTTGACACATAAATTTGTGTACACGTTGTTTTTCTTCGTTGCCACTGATTTTCTTTAAATGAAAAGATTTAAAATTCCATGTTTTTGGAAGTTTACTTGATGCTCAAGGAAAAGACTAGGGTTTAATTCTGTTCTGAACAAGGATCCTTGAAACTTGGCAAGTGCATAGTACATCATGAGCTGAACCCAAAAATGAAATCTATTTTCAGTTATGTCACGTGACATACGGGTGCCGGGAGAGGGGGGCCAAAGCCCACAAATTTTTGCAAAATATGTCTTTCAAAAATTTGTTGATAATCTTTTTTTATTCTCTTTAAAATCCCATGCCCGTTTGGGCTTGTTTACAGTTGAGCAGTATAGTTTCCTTGCATCCATTTGAATCAACCCCTGCTCTATACATAAGTGAAATTTCTTGTTAGAAACCATTTTCATTATTGTGTGCACTACCGGGTGCGCCAAAATAAACCATGCACGTTTGGCAGGCCACAATAAATCGTACACTGGACCGATTTTGAAGATTTATGATTTAATCTTTAGCAGAAAGCCTGAATTAGATACTGGGATAGTTTGTAATTTTTCTGTTTTCAGGTTTTAGAGCCAGAAGCGAGTTTCTTAAAGTTTTAGTTTTCGAAAACACTGAAAACGATAAAAAACATTGATCAAGTTTTCTAAAGAATCGACATGAATGGACAAAGAGAGAACTTGTTCGTCGTTATTTGGGATTTAGAAATCGACTAATTAGAATCCGATGTACGAGAGTTCGCACTAAACCCCCAAATCACCCTGAAAACTTTTTCTCTTTGTTCGTTCATGTTGGGTCTTTTAAAATTTGATGGACGTTTTTTGATCGTTTTCAGTGTTTTCGAAAACTAAAACTTTAAAAGGTTACTGAAAACGGAAAAATTTGCAAAAAGTCCAAGAATCTAATTTAGGCTTTCTGCTAAAGATTGAGACATACATCTTCATAATACAATTTATTGTGGCCTGCCAAACGTGCATGGTCTACTATGGCGCACCCGGTATGAGATTAGAATGCAGAATGCTGAAGCTATAGAAACTGCACCAGGAAGTCGATTATCAAATGCAGAAGACAAAGTCTAGGCCTGCGAGGGCAAGTGCTGCTTGCCAGCCAAAGCAAATGCTACTGTACACTTTTTCAGTAGGCTATCTCATAAACATCTGTTTCTCAATTATGCCGGCCTCAATTCAAAATAGAGGTTATCCGACGATCTGAAGGGTGTGTCCTCAAAGATTCTCTGAGGGGGATGACGCCGCCAGACACACATCTACCTCGCGCTGGCATTTCTAAGTCAGTTTTCGTCTGAAATCATCCCTGAAAAGGCAGCTTAATCCCAGGGGGGGGTACTTGATTTACGAAAATACGGGACGTGCCGCTGGAAAATCTGAAAAGGCACCCTGTCCCGGAGTAAAATTCCCGAAAATGATACCCTGTCCCGGAGTAAAACTTTAAAAACAATACCCTATTCTTGGGTTTCTTCATGCAAAATTGTAGCCTGCCCTGGGAATTTGATAGAAATTTGATAGAAATCCATCAGTAAAATGCGGAAATGTTGCCATCCAAACGATGTAAATCATATTCGCGGAGTGCAAATGGCTTACAACGACGATACGTAGTCAATTATACAAAATATGGACCCTGTCATGGAGCCGACCATACAAAAGTGATACCCTGTCCCGGAGTAGGAATCCTGAAAATGATACCATGTTCGGCGGCACGTCCCTGTACTGAAAAATATATGAGTACCCCCCCCTCCCGGGAGCTTAATATATTGTGCTATGGTAAATTTTCATATCAAAGTTTGACCCCTCTACTTTTCTGGTCTTGTCGCAGGCCCTGTTGTGTGGGTGTTTTCTTCAGCCTATCTATAGCAGCTACTTGGCATAGCTATGTCTATTCCCTTTCATTAAAGCTTGGTTCATGTTAGAGTAGCATCAGCTAAAATTGGGATAATGCATTTTCTGTACTCCTGTTAAAGACTGGCTATTATCATTCAACGTTTTATGCGCTATTGCCTAACAAACGTAGAATAGCGTGGTGAAATTCTGCTCTAAACAAAGGCAATTGGTATTTCCTTCTCTTCAATTTGAAGTTCAAAATTTGCCACAAAGGAAAGCTTCTTCGCAAACTAAGCTTTAGCAATGCCCCATTTTCGTGGTATACTAGTCACGCATTCAAGTGATGCCCATCGACCTGTAGCCCATGAAAATTACAATATGGGGACAATGGGTGATGTTTGACCTTGAGAGTGATAAACAAATGCATTTCTAGAATGCGAATGAGAAAAAAATTTCCGAAAATAGTTGTAAGTTTCCATTAATAATGAGTATAATAATAATGAATAATAATAATGTTATGTACCGGGTTTCCCAAAAAAACGCAACAGATTTGAACAATTCTACAGCAAACTGTTTCATGCTCATTATCCAAAAATTATTTTTCTTCAAATCTGCAATAATTAAATTTTGATATATTTTTCTTTATTTTTGGTGACTTGGTTGTAGAGTTAAAAATCAGCAAACTTCAAAATTGCCCCCAGGTCAAAACCAGAGCTGCTGCATTAACAATGGTGAATTATAGTGTCAAAGTGTAAAACATGACAATCCCTGCAATTGCAAAGAATTGCTGACAAATACGCAAACACAAGATTGAATTAAACATTGAACAGACCCTTTCATAAAGATTTCTTTCAAAACACTGCCATGCTTCCACAGTGTCCATGATGGTTGCTTACTTTTTCTAAATGACTAGGCCATTATTAGATTTATACCTTCAATTATAAATGAACACTGAAAGCTCCCTCAAGAATGGATAACTCATGAATCTGTAAGATATCTCTTTTTTGCAGTTTCTTAATGAAGTTGTGTGCTTGTTAATGTAATAATATAAAGTTTCAGATATTGCCATTCTTTTAACTTTACAGTTCACTTGCACTGATGCTGGTAGCTCTGGTTTTGCCCTGACAGCAAATTTGAAGTTTGTTGAGTTTTAACTCTTCAATCAAGTCGCCAAAAATTCTGAAAAATATATCAAAATCTAATCTAATCATTGCAGATTTAGATAAAAATAATCATTTGATCATTAATTTGAAACAGCTTCCGTCAGAAATTTCTGAATCTGTTGGGTTTTTTTTGGGACACCCGGTACTTGAATTGAAGTCAGTGCTATAACATATTTTTTTTATGAATTGTTCAAGAGAAACGTCAGTAAGCAATTTTTGCTCGGGGGAGCCATGACCGGAAACCTTCAAAGCCTCATTTTCACAGACCAATCAGGCAGCGAATAAGCGAAGAGGACGAAAGAAATCTGTGAAGATTTTTCTCACCTTTCCTATCTTCATAAAACGCAACCAGGATAAAAAACTGCTTGAAATTTCCCGAATCTTTTTATGAGATCTACTGTCAAGATGTTTGATAAAAAAAGTTTAGATGCCGTTTAAAATATGTCCAGGTTTCCAGGAGTTATGGCCTGGCACTATGAAATAAATTGCATCTTGGTTAATTGCACCTCGACGCCATATTTTCCATAATCGTATATTACAGTTACAGCATAGGAACAAAATGTTTCCGCCAGTTTTTGCCGTGGCCCATGGCCCATGCCACGACTGGCAGTGAGACTCATTTTCTTACATGTGTCAAATTTACATTTTTCCCTTGAAGCTGATTTAAAGACTGGCAAAAAAGATGGAAATAGTTGGCTTAATACGGAGACGAAGTCGGCATGATTTTCAAAGACAGTCATAATTTCGACAGATCTTGATCTAACTTGTCACATATCCAAACGGAATCCATGCTTCATCATTTGCAAATTGCGACTCTTGAGTCAAACATCCTGATGTAATCATGCTTCGTGTTTCAAGTAAAGTTGGCGTAGTAAATGCGTCCTTTGTTTTTGTTGAATAAACTTGGAACATCTGTGTGTAGTTTAGGCTAAATGCAGTGTAGATTACACATCAGTTCTTAAGATCACAATTCATTAGTGACCATACCTTATGTGGTTCAAATTAATATTTCCAGGTCAAAAATGTTTTCAATTGATCAAATATTCTTCTAAAGTAAAAATTGAGAAAAATTTGCAAACCCGTAGACTCCATAGTTTGCTAGCTTTTTATCAGATCCCTTAAAAGACTGGTTATATCATTTTGTGAGTAACAAGTCATCTTGGATAACGAGCAAGGGTGGGGCCACGGAGTGGACTGGGGTGGACATGTCCACCCCACTTTCCTGAGGTCATTGTTTGTGAAGCAAAAACAATATAAAAGTATTAGGTATACCTTCTGGCAATCAATTCTATCTCTTGTTCACCCCACTTTTTCAGAGCTGGTGCCGCCCAACAAGATTCTATCTCTTTGTTAAAATCAGTCATATATTTCTTGATCTTCAAGTTATTTTATGAAATTTTTTGATCTCACAATCGTTCAAAACAGCCCTAAACTTTTCGATCAAATTTCTAGCAGTCAAGCTCCACAACTATGGAAATGATACTTGATCCGGCTATTTGGCAATCAGTTATGTAGATCATGGAGCATTGCGGACACCTTTATTTTGTAGGAAATTTTGAAGGAAATTTTTATTCGATACTACTACCTTAAAGTCCTCTGCGGAGGAGCATTGCTCGCGAAGAGAGCTACCTCTCTGAAGGAGCGAGCTAGAGTAGCGCTACGCTAGCTCGCTCCTTCGTAGAGGTAGCTCTACGCTAGCTCGCTCCTTCAGAGAGGTAGCTCTCTTCGCGAGCAATGCTCCTCCGCAAAAGACTTAAGGTAGTAGTATCGAATAAAAATTTCCTTCAAAATAAAGGTGTCCGCAATTCTCCATGTGTAGATAGATACAGAGTCAATCTTACTAATTTTTCGCTTAGGAATTTGATTTCTTTGGCTGTTTTTCACATGGTCCCTGTATCGTGATGCTAAATTTTTAGCAAAATCAGGCCTGTTTCTAGGATTCTCAGAGCAATTTAATAAAATCGGCTATTACTAGGATGTCAGCGAGAATCTCATTAAGAGAACCGATAGTCAAACAATTGTTTTCACAATCAAGAATAGGAAAAAAAGACAAGAAAAATGAAGCAGAAGAGTTTTTAGACGGAATATTTGCCAAGAATTTCATAGAAGATAAATTTCTTGGCACATTCTGCATTGTGAGCCTACTGTCCGAAAACCACCGCCAAGGTCAATCTCAAAAACATCGTTGTCAAAGAAAACCAGGCAAATTAAAAAACCAAAACACTTTGGGAAAATGTGCCTAAATACCTGTCCATTCACCTGGAAATTTTGGTTTTTGTCTTTGGTTAATTTCTCTTATGAAAATAGTTAGTTTTCCTTAAGCGTCCGATTACCGCCGCCGGCACCCTAGGGGGCAATACAACCAATTTAACCCAACTAAATTTGTCATCTCAAATGACATGCTACATGCACAATTGTAGCCAATTTTAAGGAATCTAATGAACTGGTACCAAATTACAAGTTTTGCAACTGTTTAATCCATTTTTGGCCTCCTTCTTCTCACCCATTTTGAGATATTTTCTGCAGAAAACTAAGGGCTATGAGTCAAAAATGAAACGGCAAATTTCTTTTGTATCAATTGAATCGAAAGGTAGCAGTGTTTGGTAAGAAATACGATTGCGAGTCCCTCAATTTCTAAGCACACGACGTAAGTGTATGTGAGGAACCCAATTTCTAAGAACACAAGAGATCACGACGTGTGTGTATGCGAGGGAGGAACACAACAGGTCACGTAGTAAGTCTAATGATAGCGAAGGAAATTAACCAACATGGCAAAATAAATGCGCTGGTGGCAAAATCAAGACAGATGTCCTTATGATTGCATTGACTGGCATCAACATGATATTTGCCAACTCAAAAGCAGACGATGGGTGATCATATACCACTGGTTCAATTTGATTTGCAGTCATTCAAATTTCCAGTCTTGTCAGGAAAGGAATCACAACTGAAGTTTAGAGGTATGTCAACTACTTTCTCTATATTTCTACAAAGCATCCAAAGGTACTAGTTTCAAGGACTAGTTTCAAGATATTCGAAGCAGTGCCCTGGTTTAGAATCAGAAGAATTAGAGAGAGAAAGAGAGAGCGAGAGAGCACAAGGTGTATGCTTGAAACTTTTCAATATTACATAGGAATTAGAAAGAATCATGATACAGAAGTTACATTTCAATCTATATATGTGGCTTTGCATTGTACTTGCAAAAACCGGCAAACTTAATTTCATTTTGAATTAAAATGTTTCACTCCTGGATTAAAAGTGTTTGCTAGGTTAAGCTCAAAGAGAACCTTTCAGAGGAGGTTGTTTACGTTCTAAGCGAGGAAATTTGCACCTATTTGCAAATTGTAGAAATTACACCGTGGCAGTTTATCCATTTGGCCTCAAATTTGAAAGCAAAACATCAAGTGACATATTGCTTCCCTCTTCTCTTGGCAATCTTGCCTCACTCTACCATGTCTTAGTCAACAATTATTCTTAATGACAAGCCTCCTTTGTCTGGGCACGTAGTGAGCATTTCTATGGGTTAGTGTCCAAACTACTTCTCCGGTCGAACAAGATGTGAGATTTTCTTTGCATAATTCTTACCCATCGTGACTAAATCATGAATGCTACAGAATGTTTCTAAACCTCTCAGAAAAAGGACTAGAAGGGTCAATGATGTGTCTGATTGGTTATTCCAAACCTACAAAATTCTGGAAACAACACAGACTTGGCAGAGACGGATACATATTTCCCAGTCAAATGCAAACATCTTCAAAACATCAGGTTTAGGATTCACCATGGCAAAAGCGAACATTGGCCAAAGAAAAAGAGAATCTCTCCAAATTCTGCCAAACATTCTACTACCTTTCTATAGAGCAGAAGCAGGTTCAGAAATCTTTCCAAAGAAACCTAACAAACCTGCCGTTTAGAGAATTTCGGAAGCAATCAAACACAAATTCCGAGTCTGCCGAGTCAACTGTTTTTAGAATTGCTACCACACAAGAAGTGTTGCTCCAAATTCCTAAGACTTCGCAAAACTCTATCACATGCAGTAAAACAGAAATAACCAAATGACTTGCAAAGTATACAAGGAATGGTGAGAACTGAAAATTTAAGTTGGTGAAGCATTTTTGAATGAATGAGGTTATTTCATTAAGATTGAGGACGCTTGAAACTTCTTATAAGCAAGAGAGATATTCTGTTTGCAAAATAACTGTAACTATGAAACAGATTCTTTATAAAGGAAGCAAATAAGGGGCGTGGAAAACTGTTGAGTATTTGTGAATTTTGATTGAAACTTTGAATAGTTGCTCAAACAATACCTGTCTTTATGCATGAATATTCCTTCAACAAAAGCTGTTCTTTCTCTTCAAAGTCCAGCCACACAAAAGTTAATGTTATAGTTGAGACTTAAAACCATTTATTGAACCAACAACATTAATTACATCAAACAGAGACAAGAAAATGAGTGAAACAAGAATTGGAAATATGTTGCACAAGCGGTGTTAAATATATTCATTGGCAAGTTCTTGAATTTTACTGTCCTTGCTATACAGCTGAAAAATAACTCTCATCATGATCGACAAAAATTTATAAATTGAAACACAACCCGGTTTTCAACCAAAGGTCTTTTTTACCCATGGTAGTCCCCCAATTAGAAAAACTGATTTACAGGCGCCTTCTCTCATCCTTAGAAGCAAAAAAATAAGTTGCCAAATAGCATTTTTTTGCCCCCATTTCACCCTAATAACTTTACAAACAGAAAGGTATTTATGTTCCTTAATAATCCGATGCAAGCTCCATTTCTAAGTTCCCAAGTCACAAAAGACTGCATTTTCTTTGTGCTAGAAAAGTTGATCGATGCTTTTAATAGATTCAAATTGATATTTTCAAACGTTCATTGACTGGCATCTAATTCTAGAAAATGCAACAAGAAAATTAACATCTTAACTTTTAAGAAGAGAATAGAGTACAGCGTTTCAGAATTCTCGTTTCGCTCTCTTTCAAGTAATCACTCCTTTATGTTCATTAAAAGCAACCGGACAAGCTTCAGGTGGAGCCAAACGTATTTGGGAAGGGTCTATTCAAAGAGCCATGATCTTGGAAATAAGTCAAATCAAAGATGCACGGTTGAATAGTGATGCGTTTTGAGAGGTTAGCCTCGATATGATTTGCTACGAACACAGAAATGATTTTAACTTTTTAACATTGTTAACCTGAACTTATGAATGCGATGTTTATTCCTATGTTTGTACGTCAAGAACTGATTTTTATCAGTCACTCAGAAATTGAACGTTAATGGGTTTAGACCTCATGAATAGGGATTACCGATATTACACGGAGAGATTTACAATGTAATTAGGACCTATCTCTAATTGCTTAATTACGCTCGTGAATAGACTTTAAACTGAACTAACTTTAGATTAGACTTTTGATTTTGCATGCTGAAGACGGAGCTCTCTGATGAATGTAGGGTTTCGAATTTTGAATTGTTGATTTAGAGTGCATGACAGCACTGAAGTTTTGAATCGATTGATATAGTAAGAACTATAAAATTGTATTTGAATATAGAGTTGGTGGTTTGAAAGGAGAAGTGAACTTATAATTCGTCTACTTATTATTGCGACTACTCTGGATCGACTTCGCATTGCTTTATGTTCGAAAGCTTGGTTTTTTATGATTGAAGTTTCGGTTGTCATCGCCTCGAATTATCCTGGTAGAAACTTAAAATTGATGACAGCTTACTTTACTATTTAAAACATGGTGCCGTGACCCGGGAAGTCGACAGAGGAAGAAATTTGGAGAAAAAGATATGTTTTCGAAGTTGGCATTTATTTTCGTTGAATTTTATGAAAATGGAAGAGGCTCTGAAGAAGAAGGTTAGGAAGCGTAGTGGACATCGTTTATTTGTAAAAAACATATTATCGACTTATAAAGACCATTTACCGAAAGATGGAGCTGAATTATCGGATTCGTCTCGTGTTAAACTGGAATCGTATCGTGGAACATTGCGAAAGCAAGAAACTGAACTACGTACTTTAGACAATGAAATTTGCGATCTGTTACCCGAAGATGCCATTGAAAAGGAGGTGAAAGAGAGTCTTGATTTGGAAGGTATCATTGATGAAACTCTGTATATTATCGGTGCTGTTTTAGGAACGGATAATGATCTTAGAAATACGACAGAAAAGGAAGCTACCAATTCGTCAATTGCAAGTGGAAATAGTGGTACATTCAGACGGCAAGCTAAGTTGCAAAAGCTCCAGTTACCCCATTTCGATGGAAAAGTTGAAGATTGGGCGTCCTTTTGGGACATATTTGAAGCAGCAGTGCATTCCGACCCTGATTTGAGCGATGTTACAAAGTTTCAATATTTGCAGTCTCTATTGAAGGGTGAAGCAAAGAGTGCGATAGCAGGATATAAGGTCACGAACGCTAATTATGGAAGTGTGATAGAGGTTTTGAAGGAAAGGTTTGAGAAGACACAAGCTGTTGTGTCTACTCATGTTGCAGCTTTGGTTGCATTGCCTTCGGTAGATTCTTGTCATGACTTGAAGCGGTTGCGAGCACTTTGTGACAAAACGGAATCTATCATTAGAAGCTTGGAAGGTTTAGATATACACAAGGAAAGTTATGGCATATTTTTGACGCCAGTTTTAATGGAAAAACTTCCGAATGAATTGAAGATTATCGCTGGTCGACAACTTGGAGTTGAGAAATGGGATTTAAATCGATTGATGGAAATTTTCAAAGCGGAATTATCAGTTCGCGAAAATTGCAATTTAATGTCAAGTGAAAAGAAGAAACCTGTCAAGAATTTTACATATGGAGAGAAAAGAGAGCAGTTAACAACAACAACATCAGCCCTTCATGCTGCAGAAAGGAATGTTGCTGGATTTTGTGCATTTTGCAAAGGGAAACATGCTTCAAGCCGCTGCCAAACAGTTACCAATGCTAGTGCAAGGAGGAGAATCCTTATGGATGCTGGAAAGTGTTTCTCGTGTTTTCGAAGCGGTCATGTTGCAGCTGGATGCAATTCGAATGTCAAATGTTTTAGCTGTGGAGGAAAACACCATCTTGCTGTTTGCAGTTCAAAAGTGGCAGCTTCTGGAAGAAGAAATGAAGCCGAAAATGGTTTTGCAAAGCCTCCAGGTTTGAAAGAGCATAGTGCTCAGGCACAACCCTCTATTTCTTCTAATGCGAGTGTTAATGTTGAACAGGGCACGGATCAAAACATCTTATTGCAAACAGCTAAGGCCAAGGTTAGCTCCCCAGGGAAGCCACAAGAGTCAGCAAATGTTAGAATTCTCCTAGATTCAGGAGCACAAAGATCGTATGTCAGTTTTAGGCTACGTGATAAGCTATCTTTGCCCAAAATTGGTTCAGAAAAGGTTTTAATCAAAACTTTTGGCAACGATGAACCTTGTCTCACCTCTTGTGACATTGTTCAATTATGCATTGCATGCCCTGATGGTTTAAACCTATTTGTTAGAGCTTACACGATACCTGTTGTATGCAGCCCTCTTAGTGATCAATCAATTGGCCTGGCCAAAAAGAGCTACCCCCATTTACGTGATCTGCCATTAGCTGATTTTGCCACTGGACATGAAGATTTGAGTATAGACATTCTGGTGGGTTCTGATCATTATTGGTCCGTTGTGTTAGGCCACACAGTACGGGGGGAGGACAATAGAGGTCCTACTGCTGTGCTTACTCGTTTTGGATACGTTTTGAATGGGCCAGTTGATGTTGCACGCCAACGTACCAATGTCAATCATGTAAGCTCTCACGTTATGAAAGTTTCTCATGCCCCTTGTGAAGATGAAGTATTGAGGAGTGATTTGAAAAAGTTTTGGGATTATGAAACCCTTGGGATAAAACAGGACGAACCCTCAGTTTATGACAAATTCACTGAAGAAATTACTACGAAAGATGAGCGTTACGAAGTTTCGCTACCCTTCAAGGAAAACCATGAAATTATTCCCGATAATTTTTCGGTCAGCGAACAGAGACTTGGTTCTCTTTTGAAAAAGTTGAAAAACCAGCCTGAAGTGTTTAAAGAATATGATAACATTATTTCTGATCAACTTGAAAAGGGAATTATTGAAAGAGTTGATATTAATCAGGAGATTGGCATTGGCAAGGTGCATTACTTACCTCATAGAGCTGTGATTAGGGAAGACAAGTCTACTACCCGCGTTCGAATCGTTTATGATGCATCTTCTAAGTTGCCTGGTGAAGTAAGTTTAAACGATTACCTTTATGCTGGTCCGCCACTTACGCCATTGATTTTCGATATTTTGTTGAGATTTCGAAGTAAAGGCATAGCTTTGATTGGGGATATTGAAAAAGCTTTTTTAAATATTGGTGTTAAGCTTGAAGAACGGGACTACCTCAGATTTCTCTGGGTAGATGATATCAACAATGATAATCCGAAGGTTGTTTGTTACAGATTTGCCAGGCTAGTTTTTGGCCTTGTGAGTTCTCCCTTTGTTTTGAATGCCACAATCAGAGCTCACTTGGCCAAGTACGTCAGTGATGAGCAATTTGTCCGAAATGCGTTAAATTCTCTTTACGTTGATGATTACGTTTCCACTTTTGAGTCACAAGAAGAGGCACTTGAATCGTATAAGAAGTTGAAATCTTGTTTTAAGGAAGGTGGTTTCAACATGAGGAAGTGGGAGTCAAACTCTCCAGACCTTGTTCAGGAAATTGCCAAGGAAGAAACTTTGTTTGTTAAAACTCAGACAGAGTCAACAGAAAGCAAAACCCAAGAGGAAAATGAAAGCTTTTCGAAATTTTCTATCACAGTTGATTGTGCAGAAAATAAAAATGATGTTAAGGTTTTAGGCTTGGCATGGGACAAAACGTCCGATAATGTTAGGTTTGATTTTACAAAGGCCTTCTCAAAAGTTGGCCATGACACTGTAACGAAACGTGACATTTTGAGCTCAACTGCACAATTGTATGATCCAATTGGACTACTGTCACCAATTGTAGTCCCTTTGAAGTTCATTTTTCAAGATTTGTGTAAGCAGAAAGTCGATTGGGACTCTCCACTTCCTCAGGAAACTTTATCGAAATGGGAAGCAATTGCCTCAGATGTTAAATTAACTGGGCCTATTGACGTTTCCCGCTCGGTCAATGACATGAAATCTGATGAAATTGAATCTATTGAATTGCATGGATTCGGTGATGCCAGCAATGTAGCTTTTGGTGCTGTTGTTTATATTCGAATTGTCAAGAAATCAGGAGAAATTTCAACCAATTTGATTGCGTCTAAAACTAGACTTGCGCCGTTAAAATCTGATACTATACCAAGGTTAGAATTAATGGCCTCACTTTTGCTTGCTCGCTTGATGACATCTGTTAGAGAAGCTTTACAGTCGACTATTAAAATCGACAAAATTGTGTGTTGGATGGACTCTCAAATTGTTTTATGGTGGATTTTCGGTGTGGAAAAGGAGTTTCGAACTTTCATCCAGAATCGAGTTTTGGAGATTAGAAAACTAGTCCATCCCAGTTTTTGGAATTATTGTCCAACGAATCACAATCCAGCCGATATTGCGTCTAGAGGATGCAAAGCTTCTGAGTTAGTAAACAGTGAAATGTGGTGGTTAGGCCCTACCTTTCTTAGGCAGTCGCAAGAGCAATGGCCTAACATTTTGAATCTCGAAACGAAATTGAAACCTTCTGAAGAAATTTCCGCGCAAGTTGATAAAGAAATTAGATCAAATCCTCGAAAAGATTTCACTGATGTATTTATGGGCGTTTCGTCAGGTTCGAATACTTCTTTTGAGTATGTTATTTCTTGCGAAGATTTTGGTGACGCAAATCGTTTATTTCGAATTACTGCATACGTCTTGCGTTTCGTCAGCAATTTGAAGAGAAAATTGTCGAAAGTCGATATTGTCACATCCGAATTAACATCTGAAGAAATTAATAACGCGCAGAATATTTGGTTTCGTGAAATGCAATTATCGTTGAAAACTGAGATAAATTATCAAAAACATTCCGTTGAATTGAGAGTATTTGAAGATGGCGATCATATATTGCGTTGTCGAGGAAGAATTGAAAATGCTATGGTTCCTTTCGGTACGAAATTTCCGATTTTATTGCCAAGAAACCATCATATTACGAAATTGTTGATTTTTCGCGCTCATGCAAATGTTAAGCATAATGGAACCAGTGAAACGTTATCGGATTTACGTAGTTCGTTTTGGATCGTCAGAGGTCGTCAACTCGTCAGAAGCCTTATTTCAAAGTGTTTCATTTGCAAACGACTTGAAGGACGTGCATATGATTTGCCTCCGGCTGCGCCTTTACCTGACTTTAGAGTTACTGAAGATCATGCATTCGCGAATATTGGAGTAGACTTTGCGGGACCCGTCTATGTTATGGATGTGTACAGTTCAGATAAATCTATGCATAAAGCATATATCGCGATATTTACTTGCACTGTATCAAGAGCTCTTCATCTTGAACTGTGCCCTGACCAGTCAGCACCGTCGTTTATCAAATGTTTTAAGCGATTTCAAGGTAGAAGAGGAATTCCAAAACTTGTAGTTTCAGACAATGGTAAGACTTTTAGAGACAAATCGGTACAGCGTCAAGCAGCTGCACGTCGTATTACCTGGAAATTTAATGTTCCCCGAGCTAGTTTCTGGGGTGGGTTTTTTGAGGTGATGGTTAGACTTGTGAAGCGTTGTTTGAAGAAAATTGTTGGAAATGCGTGTTTAACGTTGGAGGAACTTGAAACAATTTTGATCGAAATTGAAAGTGTGGTGAATTCAAGACCGTTAACTTTTGTAAATAGTGATTTTGATGAAGAGCCAATTACTCCTTCATCTCTCGTCATTGGTCGGAGATTGTTGACTTTACCCCTAATTGAACATGATCTTGAATTGGAAGATTCGAAGATTTCGTTAACACAACGTCAGTTGTATTTGAAAACGTTATTGAAGCATTTTTGGAGTCGTTGGTCACGTGAATATTTGTTAAATCTCCGTGAGTTTCATAAGAACAAAGCTAAAAGTCCTTTGCGTGTTATCAAGAATGGAGATGTCGTCGTTATTCTGAATGACAAGGTTAAACGTCAGAATTGGAAACTCGGTAAAGTTGTCAATGTTTACCGTGGAAAGGATCAAATTATTAGAGCTGCAGATGTGAAAACTGTTGACCGTAGTGGAAAACCAATTTTACTGAAACGATCAATTGTTCATTTATTTCCCTTGGAAGTCAGCGAAGAGTCAAACGAAGACCAGAAAGAACAGGACAATTCAGCGAAGAGTGAGGAACATACGGACATTCCTATCCAACAAGTGCGAGATGAAGACGTTGTTGAACGTATTGTAGATACTTAGATAGACTGCAAATATATTTTGCAGTTGAGACTTTAGTGATTGAGCTTTCTCAATCAGGGGGGAGGATGATGCGTTTTGAGAGGTTAGCCTCGATATGATTTGCTACGAACACAGAAATGATTTTAACTTTTTAACATTGTTAACCTGAACTTATGAATGCGATGTTTATTCCTATGTTTGTACGTCAAGAACTGATTTTTATCAGTCACTCAGAAATTGAACGTTAATGGGTTTAGACCTCATGAATAGGGATTACCGATATTACACGGAGAGATTTACAATGTAATTAGGACCTATCTCTAATTGCTTAATTACGCTCGTGAATAGACTTTAAACTGAACTAACTTTAGATTAGACTTTTGATTTTGCATGCTGAAGACGGAGCTCTCTGATGAATGTAGGGTTTCGAATTTTGAATTGTTGATTTAGAGTGCATGACAGCACTGAAGTTTTGAATCGATTGATATAGTAAGAACTATAAAATTGTATTTGAATATAGAGTTGGTGGTTTGAAAGGAGAAGTGAACTTATAATTCGTCTACTTATTATTGCGACTACTCTGGATCGACTTCGCATTGCTTTATGTTCGAAAGCTTGGTTTTTTATGATTGAAGTTTCGGTTGTCATCGCCTCGAATTATCCTGGTAGAAACTTAAAATTGATGACAGCTTACTTTACTATTTAAAACAAATAGAAAAGAAAGGAAAACACTAGAGGCCACTGGAAAGAAAATCATCTTGGCTACCATGATGATATGAAGATGCTTGAGCAAATATAGACAGCAAAAATATTTAAGAATTAACTCATCATAAATAATAATTTCATTTTTTGCATCAAGCCCCCGGGGGGGGGTACATAACATGTTCAAGGTACTGGTATGTGCCGCCCATATGGGTGGGTTTTTGGGCCCAAAATTCTCTAAACAAGGGTCCTTTTTCGGCAGATTTTCCATAAACATGGGTGTAGTTTCGCTGAAATTCGCAAAAAATGGTTAAAATTGGCAGTTTTCCGCCAAAATTCATCATAAAAGTGGGTATGAAAGCAAGTTTCGGTAATTAGAAGACGGTAGCTTTTAAAAACCGGGCGGCAGACGCCCGTCCATCCACAAATCATGTACCCCCCCCCCCGGGTCAAGCTTGAAAGTGTTTTGCACAGTTTTAAAGCTGTTGCTAGGAAAGCTTCTCAATTTTCGATCGAAGTTTAGAGAAGATTACTTCGCAGCTTCTGTTGTCAACCATTAGTATTTTTAGTAATTTGCAATTAAAAGCAATAATTTTTTACTATTCTTCAAAGTTGCAGGAGTCGTTCGATGTTGAGGAGATAAAGCATTATTACGGTCAGAAGCTGTTGGCCTATCATTGACACAACACAGTTTCAAAGGATCCAGATCCATCAGGAGCAATCTTTTGTTATCCTGAAGCAAAGTAACAGTGATCTAAAGTCTGCCCCAGGTTAGATTACAAGTGAGATTTACGATAACGAAAACTTACTCAAGCAAACACATTGATTGTTGTTATTCGTGAAAATGTTCATCTGATGCCTAATTTGAGACTCTAAACTTACTTTAAAGTCACGTATCAACTGGTAATATTTTAAATTGGGTTAAATTGCTAAATTAGTAGTAAAGTCAAATGGCATTTATGAAAGTGAACCAGTCAATTGGGAATGGCCCAAGCAATTGGTACAAAGACAAAGTTTGGTGCAAGTACACTTCTTTGGGTTATGAGCCAACTGGAGCTTACAGAATAAACATTTTGTTCTTGGCAATTTTAAACTCGGTTTTTGCTTTAACTGCAATTGTTTTGAATTCCTTTGTGATCACCGCGTTTTTGCGGAATAGGACGATTTTGAATGGAGCAAACATTATATTGTTTGGTTTATGTCTGGCTGATGTTTTGAGCGGCCTTATCGGGCAGACTTCACTGTCAGCAGTTTTGTTTTTTGTGTTCACAAACGGGAAAGAAGACTTTGACTGTGTCCTGCTAACCATTGCATCGCTATCTGGCAATATTCTAGTCGGTATATCGTTTCTAACAGTGTCATTCGTCTCACTCGAGAGATTAATATCTATTTTCTACCCATACCTTCACGAGCGTGTGTTCACGAAAGCAAAGATGATTCTTGGGTCAGTCCTTATTTGGATTTTCACAATCGCATTTCAACTGTATTGCTTTCTTGCAAAGGAGAAGATAATGTTCTTCGTCGTGCAGAGTATCACTATATCATTAGCTTATATTTGGACTCTGATAGTTTATTTCAAGATCTTGAAGCAAGTTCGTGTGATCGCGAAAGAAGAGGCCGATTTGCAACGTCGTCTGCAAAAGAAAGAGGAAGAAAGCGAGTTGAAAGCGAACAGGATTGTAAGTTTCGTTATAATCTCGCTACTTGTTTGCTACATATTACAAGTTGTCGTGTCTTTTGTGACAGCGTTCTCTCATCGAATTCGAGTTATTGACAACTATATAGCATTTTGGGCCTACACATTCGGAATTATCAATTGTAGTCTCAATCCGTTAGTTTACTGTTATTGCAACTCAGAAATTCGTATGAAAGTTTACGAACTTATTGGGGTCTCGACACGGGGAAATGCTGTTTCCAGTGAAACTGTACGTCCGACTCCAACACGTGCTCGACGAAGTTCAAAAGACACAAACTGAGAAAGAAAATGATGGCCTGAATAAATGTGAAATAGCAAAGAGGACTCAGATGTCTTGGGACTGTAGAATTCTTCCAAAACGCTACTATTGTTTGAATACAATGATGGAACAATCATCTTGCCGATTTTCAACATTTAACCCTATCCAGACTAGGCTTTTTGAAACTCTGGGGAGACTAGGGGGGGGCACAAAGTGCCCCCCCTGGTTTTTCACAGAATCATAAGTGCTAGAGACTTGAAACTTGGCACAAGTAACAAACATGATAAGGCAAACAAGATGGTGTGATTTGTTTTTGTTTATGTCACGTGATTAAGTGCTGACGTCAGCAAATGTTGCTAATTTGGGTGTAAAACCACATGTACTTTGTCGCGTTGTATCTCCAAATTGATAAAACATATCGATGTGATATTTGAAACATAGAAGGATTATATCCTTGTAATTCTTATTTTGAAATTTTTGCTTTGTAATACTAATATTTTTGCTGATGTCAGCATTTATTTATTTATACGAAAAAAAGAGCGATTTTGTCTGAAATTGATTATAAATTACTTTTAAAAATAGCAAAAAATGCTAAATATACATAAAAAATACCTGCTGCATCATATTATGTCACTCATTTTTCTAAAAATGAACCATAACATGGTTTTTCGTCAGTACGCATGCGCAACAACCAATTGTTGATGACGTCATCAAAAATCAATAAACTATATATCAAATGAAAGCTTATTTCAAGACGAGCTCAAAAATGTTTGTCTCATTGTCATAGAGCCAGTGGTTCCAAAGCTATGACTTAAACGGTATTTTTTTTGCGGAGCCCTCAATTTAAAGTCATGTGTTGACCCCCGGAATCAGTGTCAAAATTTTTGAAATAGACATGAAAAGATGTCTCATAGATAGAAACTAAAAGTCACAAAAAAACTAGACTATTGAAGAGATGTGTGAAAAGTTTACTAGGGGGGCACTTTGTGCCCCCCCCCCTAGTCTGGATAGGGTTAAATATTCATATTATTCTAGTTTTAGATTTGCATTTTCATATTTAGGGTTTTTGTACGATTTTGACTGAAGGGATATCGTTATGAGCAAATTATGATTAAAAAATGGTTGAAAGGTTTAAATTCATCCTTCATAAAAAATATTTTTAACCCTAATCCTACCGGGCTTTTTTTGATCTAACATAGCCGGGGGGGGGTGCTTTCCACCCCCCCTCTATAAATAGCCGTAGACTAATGGGAAATCATTGAAACTTGGCAAGGGCGTAGTCCTAACTATTCTTAACTGATTGGTAGTTTTGGGCGTGGCTACCTCATTAGGTGACGTCACTATGACGTCATAATGCAGGAAAATGTCAAAATATATGGTTTTCCGGCTTATTCGTTCTAAAAACGGAATAAAGGTAATCTGAATGACTTTTTCCATTCTTATTTGGCGTATTATTCATTTCCCTTTCAAATATGATGCATATAGGTGTTTTTAGACCGTTATTTTGGAAGAAAATGACGAAAATTGAAGACGTCATAACTAAAAACTGTTTTTCTGCCAAAAATTGATAATAATTGGTTCGAAATGCTTTTAAAGTATTGCATAACGCAATTCTATGCTTTTCAAACAAAATCTGTTGGAAAAATCTTCAAAATTTGCCAAAATGACCCAAAATGGCGGCCCGAGTGACGTCATCATTTAAGAATGCTGACGTCAGCGAATTCCATTGTTATTGACAACAATAGAAAGCTAATTGTTTGCTGATTCTTTTAAAGTACAATAGTCAACATTTGGAACTAATTCTGGGAGTAAAAATATCAAAATCATTAATTTTTCCAATACCTTGCTCCAAATATGGTAGTGTCACCTGTCACGTGACACCTATTGTTCAAAAATTTAATTGTCAAAATGTAGCTAATAGATAATTAGTAATTGTCAGAGAGTTTGAGGGTCATAGCTTTTGTCGTTAAAGAATGCTCTGCAAAAAACCGACAGGGGGGTGGAAAACACCCCCCCCCCGGTAGGATTAGGGTTAAATAAGATCCTCTAATTTCATCGCAAAATCCCGATAATCCTGAAATTACATGCCAAATCAGGTTACCTTCGGCAATGACAGTCTCAATACTTGCAACTGCTTACCAAATGGACTGAAGTTGGCTGACAACCTTAATTATTTCAGAAGCTTAATACCTCACTGGGATGGTCCCACATGCAATGACAATGCCTATCATTCTATCGTAAATAATGCATGAACCACGTAAGAAATGTTATTCATTTATTTCATCATAATCAATCTATCTATAGATTTCTATCAGTTTATTGTACATTTGTACTTAGTAGACTAGATTATTTATTTGAATAAGAACCTTGTATTCACGTTTGCAATTTAAGATGTGCTGTTTTTCTGTCGCAACTGGAAGAACCCCTGCAGAGGTTTTCCTTGGACTATGCCTAAACATAGTTAATCTATTATGATCAATCTTTCCAGCGTTATAACTTATCACTATAGGAGACTATAGTAGCCTCTTTGGGATTTTTAAAACAATCACTACAACCAAGGGGGGAATTAAGGAATATTCAGCATAGGGGTGCTTAGGCTGGGGTACAACGTATCAACCAAAATATATTTAGAAGAAGAAAGGTTTTTAAACCGCAATGCCATATTAAATACTTAATATGGCATTGCGGTTTAAAAACCTTTCTTCTACGAAGGCGCGCTAAGACACAGGAATACAAGGAAGATATATTCAAATAACACGAGGCATTTACATCAGCAAGAGGAAACAGAACAGAGAAGAAAACAAGACAAGAAAACAAGACGAAGATCAAAACAAGGTAAATAAATACGTAATCAAAATATCCGTGTCCTAACACCCTTGATTCTTTTGCAAAAGTATGATAGATTTTTGAGCTTTATGTGAGCGCCTATATAATGCTAATATATAAATTAATCTATTTACTCTTTTAAGCTAAACCAGCTTATCTAACCTTGTTGACAAATGCTGTGCTTAAATTGGTAAATCTTAACAAATCAGATTCATTTGATTTGGTGGATAAATTTAACTATCTTGCTTAGATAATGTGTAGTGTAGAAAGAACTACAATCTTGGCCAAAATACTTGGGACAAATCATAAAATTGCACTACTTCGGTCTTTGATTACGTGCCCCCCGCTCCCCCCTTCTCAAAGTTGCTTGAATCAAACGCCTTTCGACCTTCTCAACATTGAAGTAGGGGGAAGGGGGGATTAGGAGACTCTAAACGTATGTTTTCTCCTCGATATTTTAGGAAACATCATGAAGACACTGAAATCTGCCTGCGTCCCAGCTTCTTTTGGCCAGGATTGTCTGAAAATGATTGTTAACAAATAATACCTCGTAGCTTGAGAACCCATAGAGATTTCTGTGTGAAATTTTAACACCGTCATCCCCAACACAAGAAGTGAGTTCTCAGCTATCTATGCCGAAATAGGCGTTGTTCGTCAAACTCGCTGAGCACCTTCTTAAAAATGGGCGTGGCAAAATTGCTGCAATTTTCACTCACATAAAGATTCCCTTATAAAAAGTGACATACATTAGGATTCTGAGCTTTCTTCCGCTATCGTAAGATTGTGTACTCCGCTGCTCTTTGAACATGACTTATCATTGCAAGAAAGCTTTTGGGCTCATTGTTTGAGGTCCGGTTTCTTGTGAATTCTTCGGTTCTCACAACGGCGCTCCACAGAAAAATGCCCCATAATTTTGGGATAAGTCACGCTTTTTTGGCAAATTCGTCTGATTCCACATTTTAACATCAAAGTCTTCCTATTCATGCAAAAAAACCAAGTAAAAATTGCCCGGAAGGTGGAAATGTCACGGCGCTCCAAAATTAAAAAACTTAAAATAAACAGTTCCGGATAAGTTTCTTTTGAACTCTATTGAGAACCGTCAGAAATCATATTTCACGAAAATATCGATGCAAATACTGCTATAGGCTAATAAAGCTCATTTTTCTCATTAAAATGAGACAAAATTTGTTAGAATAGGGCAAACGTTGCCGACGTTATTAATGTTTAAAGTAGGGAGCGGCGTTGACAAATTTGATCCCTTTCTCAATTTTCCAGACATTGCAAATCCGCCTTGCTGCTATGCAACAGGTATATTCTTCTTCAACAAAAAGTTGTGGATTACAACTCATCGGGCACAATAGACCATTCAATGCCGTCCAGGGTGAATGCAAGTTTGGTGGAGCGAATTTAATCTCATTGAAAATGAATGAATAGTTAGAGAATTGGCTAACGGTACATTTGAAAATAAGACAATTGCACTGCGGAGGCGCAGAATTTGCACTGATTCAAATGGAACTTTGTTTTCAGTTCTCTTTGATAACTGTGATGTTTTCAGGCCAAAATCATTGCCAGGTTTCGTGCACAAGAGGAGTTTCGCTGAACGTCATGGGAAAATTTTGCATAATTTGATGACGTCATAGTTCTGATGGATGAACCAGTAACAATGAAAACATTAACATCAGAAGTACTCTGGAGTTAAGCCCACAGTTAGTGGCTATCCATTCATAGTGAAAGAAATTGTCTGATACAAGTAGATTTGGATTCATAGAAACATATATGATAGGTAGTGAAAGCAATTTTTCAGACAATCTTGGCCAAAATACTTGGGACAAATCATAAAATTGCACTACTTCGGTCTTTGATTACGTGCCCCCCGCTCCCCCCTTCTCAAAGTTGCTTGAATCAAACGCCTTTCGACCTTCTCAACATTGAAGTAGGGGGAAGGGGGGATTAGGAGACTCTAAACGTATGTTTTCTCCTCGATATTTTAGGAAACATCATGAAGACACTGAAATTTGCCTGCGTCCCAGCTTCTTTTGGCCAGGATTGTCTGAAAATGATTGTTAACAAATAATACCTCGTAGCTTGAGAACCCATAGAGATTTCTGTGTGAAATTTTAACACCGTCATCCCCAACACAAGAAGTGAGTTCTCAGCTATCTATGCCGAAATAGGCGTTGTTCGTCAAACTCGCTGAGCACCTTCTTAAAAATGGGCGTGGCAAAATTGCTGCAATTTTCACTCACATAAAGATTCCCTTATAAAAAGTGACATACATTAGGATTCTGAGCTTTCTTCCGCTATCGTAAGATTGTGTACTCCGCTGCTCTTTGAACATGACTTATCATTGCAAGAAAGCTTTTGGGCTCATTGTTTGAGGTCCGGTTTCTTGTGAATTCTTCGGTTCTCACAACGGCGCTCCACAGAAAAATGCCCCATAATTTTGGGATAAGTCACGCTTTTTTGGCAAATTCGTCTGATTCCACATTTTAACATCAAAGTCTTCCTATTCATGCAAAAAAACCAAGTAAAAATTGCCCGGAAGGTGGAAATGTCACGGCGCTCCAAAATTAAAAAACTTAAAATAAACAGTTCCGGATAAGTTTCTTTTGAACTCTATTGAGAACCGTCAGAAATCATATTTCACGAAAATATCGATGCAAATACTGCTATAGGCTAATAAAGCTCATTTTTCTCATTAAAATGAGACAAAATTTGTTAGAATAGGGCAAACGTTGCCGACGTTATTAATGTTTAAAGTAGGGAGCGGCGTTGACAAATTTGATCCCTTTCTCAATTTTCCAGACATTGCAAATCCGCCTTGCTGCTATGCAACAGGTATATTCTTCTTCAACAAAAAGTTGTGGATTACAACTCATCGGGCACAATAGACCATTCAATGCCGTCCAGGGTGAATGCAAGTTTGGTGGAGCGAATTTAATCTCATTGAAAATGAATGAATAGTTAGAGAATTGGCTAACGGTACATTTGAAAATAAGACAATTGCACTGCGGAGGCGCAGAATTTGCACTGATTCAAATGGAACTTTGTTTTCAGTTCTCTTTGATAACTGTGATGTTTTCAGGCCAAAATCATTGCCAGGTTTCGTGCACAAGAGGAGTTTCGCTGAACGTCATGGGAAAATTTTGCATAATTTGATGACGTCATAGTTCTGATGGATGAACCAGTAACAATGAAAACATTAACATCAGAAGTACTCTGGAGTTAAGCCCACAGTTAGTGGCTATCCATTCATAGTGAAAGAAATTGTCTGATACAAGTAGATTTGGATTCATAGAAACATATATGATAGGTAGTGAAAGCAATTTTTCAGACAATCTTGGCCAAAATACTTGGGACAAATCATAAAATTGCACTACTTCGGTCTTTGATTACGTGCCCCCCGCTCCCCCCTTCTCAAAGTTGCTTGAATCAAACGCCTTTCGACCTTCTCAACATTGAAGTAGGGGGAAGGGGGGATTAGGAGACTCTAAACGTATGTTTTCTCCTCGATATTTTAGGAAACATCATGAAGACACTGAAATTTGCCTGCGTCCCAGCTTCTTTTGGCCAGGATTGTCTGAAAATGATTGTTAACAAATAATACCTCGTAGCTTGAGAACCCATAGAGATTTCTGTGTGAAATTTTAACACCGTCATCCCCAACACAAGAAGTGAGTTCTCAGCTATCTATGCCGAAATAGGCGTTGTTCGTCAAACTCGCTGAGCACCTTCTTAAAAATGGGCGTGGCAAAATTGCTGCAATTTTCACTCACATAAAGATTCCCTTATAAAAAGTGACATACATTAGGATTCTGAGCTTTCTTCCGCTATCGTAAGATTGTGTACTCCGCTGCTCTTTGAACATGACTTATCATTGCAAGAAAGCTTTTGGGCTCATTGTTTGAGGTCCGGTTTCTTGTGAATTCTTCGGTTCTCACAACGGCGCTCCACAGAAAAATGCCCCATAATTTTGGGATAAGTCACGCTTTTTTGGCAAATTCGTCTGATTCCACATTTTAACATCAAAGTCTTCCTATTCATGCAAAAAAACCAAGTAAAAATTGCCCGGAAGGTGGAAATGTCACGGCGCTCCAAAATTAAAAAACTTAAAATAAACAGTTCCGGATAAGTTTCTTTTGAACTCTATTGAGAACCGTCAGAAATCATATTTCACGAAAATATCGATGCAAATACTGCTATAGGCTAATAAAGCTCATTTTTCTCATTAAAATGAGACAAAATTTGTTAGAATAGGGCAAACGTTGCCGACGTTATTAATGTTTAAAGTAGGGAGCGGCGTTGACAAATTTGATCCCTTTCTCAATTTTCCAGACATTGCAAATCCGCCTTGCTGCTATGCAACAGGTATATTCTTCTTCAACAAAAAGTTGTGGATTACAACTCATCGGGCACAATAGACCATTCAATGCCGTCCAGGGTGAATGCAAGTTTGGTGGAGCGAATTTAATCTCATTGAAAATGAATGAATAGTTAGAGAATTGGCTAACGGTACATTTGAAAATAAGACAATTGCACTGCGGAGGCGCAGAATTTGCACTGATTCAAATGGAACTTTGTTTTCAGTTCTCTTTGATAACTGTGATGTTTTCAGGCCAAAATCATTGCCAGGTTTCGTGCACAAGAGGAGTTTCGCTGAACGTCATGGGAAAATTTTGCATAATTTGATGACGTCATAGTTCTGATGGATGAACCAGTAACAATGAAAACATTAACATCAGAAGTACTCTGGAGTTAAGCCCACAGTTAGTGGCTATCCATTCATAGTGAAAGAAATTGTCTGATACAAGTAGATTTGGATTCATAGAAACATATATGATAGGTAGTGAAAGCAATTTTTCAGACAATCTTGGCCAAAATACTTGGGACAAATCATAAAATTGCACTACTTCGGTCTTTGATTACGTGCCCCCCGCTCCCCCCTTCTCAAAGTTGCTTGAATCAAACGCCTTTCGACCTTCTCAACATTGAAGTAGGGGGAAGGGGGGATTAGGAGACTCTAAACGTATGTTTTCTCCTCGATATTTTAGGAAACATCATGAAGACACTGAAATTTGCCTGCGTCCCAGCTTCTTTTGGCCAGGATTGTCTGAAAATGATTGTTAACAAATAATACCTCGTAGCTTGAGAACCCATAGAGATTTCTGTGTGAAATTTTAACACCGTCATCCCCAACACAAGAAGTGAGTTCTCAGCTATCTATGCCGAAATAGGCGTTGTTCGTCAAACTCGCTGAGCACCTTCTTAAAAATGGGCGTGGCAAAATTGCTGCAATTTTCACTCACATAAAGATTCCCTTATAAAAAGTGACATACATTAGGATTCTGAGCTTTCTTCCGCTATCGTAAGATTGTGTACTCCGCTGCTCTTTGAACATGACTTATCATTGCAAGAAAGCTTTTGGGCTCATTGTTTGAGGTCCGGTTTCTTGTGAATTCTTCGGTTCTCACAACGGCGCTCCACAGAAAAATGCCCCATAATTTTGGGATAAGTCACGCTTTTTTGGCAAATTCGTCTGATTCCACATTTTAACATCAAAGTCTTCCTATTCATGCAAAAAAACCAAGTAAAAATTGCCCGGAAGGTGGAAATGTCACGGCGCTCCAAAATTAAAAAACTTAAAATAAACAGTTCCGGATAAGTTTCTTTTGAACTCTATTGAGAACCGTCAGAAATCATATTTCACGAAAATATCGATGCAAATACTGCTATAGGCTAATAAAGCTCATTTTTCTCATTAAAATGAGACAAAATTTGTTAGAATAGGGCAAACGTTGCCGACGTTATTAATGTTTAAAGTAGGGAGCGGCGTTGACAAATTTGATCCCTTTCTCAATTTTCCAGACATTGCAAATCCGCCTTGCTGCTATGCAACAGGTATATTCTTCTTCAACAAAAAGTTGTGGATTACAACTCATCGGGCACAATAGACCATTCAATGCCGTCCAGGGTGAATGCAAGTTTGGTGGAGCGAATTTAATCTCATTGAAAATGAATGAATAGTTAGAGAATTGGCTAACGGTACATTTGAAAATAAGACAATTGCACTGCGGAGGCGCAGAATTTGCACTGATTCAAAAGGAACTTTGTTTTCAGTTCTCTTTGATAACTGTGATGTTTTCAGGCCAAAATCATTGCCAGGTTTCGTGCACAAGAGGAGTTTCGCTGAACGTCATGGGAAAATTTTGCATAATTTGATGACGTCATAGTTCTGATGGATGAACCAGTAACAATGAAAACATTAACATCTGAAGTACTCTGGAGTTAAGCCCACAGTTAGTGGCTATCCATTCATAGTGAAAGAAATTGTCTGATACAAGTAGATTTGGATTCATAGAAACATATATGATAGGTAGTGAAAGCAATTTTTCAGACTGTCTGAAAATGATTGTTAACAAATAATACCTCGTAGCTTGAGAACCCATAGAGATTTCTGTGTGAAATTTTAACACCGTCATCCCCAACACAAGAAGTGAGTTCTCAGCTATCTATGCCGAAATAGGCGTTGTTCGTCAAACTCGCTGAGCACCTTCTTAAAAATGGGCGTGGCAAAATTGCTGCAATTTTCACTCACATAAAGATTCCCTTATAAAAAGTGACATACATTAGGATTCTGAGCTTTCTTCCGCTATCGTAAGATTGTGTACTCCGCTGCTCTTTGAACATGACTTATCATTGCAAGAAAGCTTTTGGGCTCATTGTTTGAGGTCCGGTTTCTTGTGAATTCTTCGGTTCTCACAACGGCGCTCCACAGAAAAATGCCCCATAATTTTGGGATAAGTCACGCTTTTTTGGCAAATTCGTCTGATTCCACATTTTAACATCAAAGTCTTCCTATTCATGCAAAAAAACCAAGTAAAAATTGCCCGGAAGGTGGAAATGTCACGGCGCTCCAAAATTAAAAAACTTAAAATAAACAGTTCCGGATAAGTTTCTTTTGAACTCTATTGAGAACCGTCAGAAATCATATTTCACGAAAATATCGATGCAAATACTGCTATAGGCTAATAAAGCTCATTTTTCTCATTAAAATGAGACAAAATTTGTTAGAATAGGGCAAACGTTGCCGACGTTATTAATGTTTAAAGTAGGGAGCGGCGTTGACAAATTTGATCCCTTTCTCAATTTTCCAGACATTGCAAATCCGCCTTGCTGCTATGCAACAGGTATATTCTTCTTCAACAAAAAGTTGTGGATTACAACTCATCGGGCACAATAGACCATTCAATGCCGTCCAGGGTGAATGCAAGTTTGGTGGAGCGAATTTAATCTCATTGAAAATGAATGAATAGTTAGAGAATTGGCTAACGGTACATTTGAAAATAAGACAATTGCACTGCGGAGGCGCAGAATTTGCACTGATTCAAATGGAACTTTGTTTTCAGTTCTCTTTGATAACTGTGATGTTTTCAGGCCAAAATCATTGCCAGGTTTCGTGCACAAGAGGAGTTTCGCTGAACGTCATGGGAAAATTTTGCATAATTTGATGACGTCATAGTTCTGATGGATGAACCAGTAACAATGAAAACATTAACATCTGAAGTACTCTGGAGTTAAGCCCACAGTTAGTGGCTATCCATTCATAGTGAAAGAAATTGTCTGATACAAGTAGATTTGGATTCATAGAAACATATATGATAGGTAGTGAAAGCAATTTTTCAGACAATCTTGGCCAAAATACTTGGGACAAATCATAAAATTGCACTACTTCGGTCTTTGATTACGTGCCCCCCGCTCCCCCCTTCTCAAAGTTGCTTGAATCAAACGCCTTTCGACCTTCTCAACATTGAAGTAGGGGGAAGGGGGGATTAGGAGACTCTAAACGTATGTTTTCTCCTCGATATTTTAGGAAACATCATAAAGACACTGAAATCTGCCTGCGTCCCAGCTTCTTTTGGCCAGGATTGTAGTTTAGGTGTCCTTGTAAATGGGTGATATATTTGTGCTTCCGTTAAACATTACCTTCTCTATTTTGCCGATCTTTACAACATCGTTATTATGAGTTGGAAATTTTAAGTGATAATTTTGAATGACATTTTCGAGCTAACCTGAACACCTCTGAACAAACCTGATCGATCGTTAAAATATGAACAGCAATGTTCTTTAAATGCAATTTCAAACGAGAAAGACAAACACTAAGTCCTGATGGTATTTCAACTGTGCGTTTCTGAAAAAAGCGTAACCCAACTTTATTCAAGATTCTTCAGAAATAACAATATTTGAAATGATTTGACGTAAAAAGTATGAAAGCATGATTTATCTTCTTTCAATCACATCATTTATCACTTCATTAACGTTTTCGTATATATGGCTTATTTCAGCGATGCTGGAAAGATGTAACAAGGACAGATTTGGTAAGACAATAGCGCGAGTCTGTTTTGATTGACACCACAATTCAAAGCGATAAGAGATCACAGACAAAGGAAATTCTTTCAACCAGTAATTCGAAACAAGCAAAGCCGCAAAAGTTTCTCTGAAACCAAGGTAGCTAGCTCGCTCGTTGTGCATTCCAGAAACTGTTTTTAAGAACAAAAAAGAGCATATGTCGAAAGAAGAAGGATATATCTACACATTTACCGCGGGCATTTTATTTCTTTGGTTCAGAAGCTGAGCAGGAAGTGTTTTAATTATACCCAAAAGAACAAGAGAATTGAATCGCCTCCCAATCGGTACCCCCCAATCGGCTTCGGAGCCAAATAAATAAAATGCCTGAGGTAGATTTGTAGACATATCCTTCTTCTTTCGATATATGCTGTGTTTGCTCTTAAGAATAATTTCTGGAATGCACAACGAGCGTGCTAGCTACTTAGGTTTCAGAAAAACTCTTTCGGCTTTGTTTGTTTTGAATTTTGTTGCTTTGGATTGGCTGGATGATTCCTATGCTGTTCTGGCTGCTTTTTTTGTACGTAAACAGTTGCTGACATTTAAGTCGCCTCCCACACTATACTTATGTCCTTCTTGGCCGCTCTCCACCTGTGTTCTTCTGAGAACAATGTATTGTGGAAGTAAAGAATAATTCTTTAGAAAAACTAGCTGCGAGGCTGGCCCAGTGGTTAAGGCGCCGGACTTACAACCGCAAGGTCGTGGGTTCGAATCCCACCAGGGTCATACTTGCTGCGAAAGTGTGAGGAGAGCTGCTAACTCTCTGTAATTCCAGGCAAAGGCAAAAGGAATCACGATGTGTGGTCACATCGAGAGGAAGGACCGGGGTCGCCCTGATGGGCCCCCCCCCCTGCGCCAAGCGCAGAAGCCCATACCTTGCGAGAATAGCAAGTGTATGTGCCTAAAAAGTGAAAGGTTATGTATAGCCCGTGTCCCCTGCTGGAAACAAGTCATCTCGAGACTTTCGCAGGCTAGGCACGTTAAATACAATTACTCACTCACTCACTCACTCACTCACAAGAAGTACCAAATGGACGGAATTTCAATATTTTCTCCCTTTAATGCACCACCGTCTAAGTGTCCCCGTACATTCTACCCCGGTGATTTGCTCGGTAAAAAAATTGAGCAAAATAGGTCCCCGGACAAGACGTGAATCTCCCCAGTATAAAATGCCTCACAAGTGCAACCTCGGCTGGAAATTGGCGAGTGGGGGAGAATTGTGAGAAAACATTTCATCATAGAAACAGTACCCCGCCAATGCCGTCCCCGTTTCATTTCATTTCATTTCATTTCATTTCATTTCATTTCATTTCATTTCATTTCATTTCATTTCATTTCATTTCATTTCATTTCATTTCATTTCATTTCACTTCTTTTAATTTAATTTCATTTAATTTCATTTCATTTCATTTATTTCACTTCATTTCAGCAAAGGCTGATTTTCAAGGGGCCCTCAACTAAAACGTTTTAATTACAATAAGCAATAAATTTTACCTACACTATAAAAAACCATGAAGCTAAAAACCTATTTACAATAATTATACGATATTTACAATGAAAGAAAAGAACTTTTAGAACTACTAAGGGAGGACGCCTTCTTTGACTCAGCTGGAAGGCTATTCCACAGCTTAGCTCCCCGGAAAGAAAAACATTTTTGCCCATTTGCTGATTTTTTCTTTGGTAACCTCAAGTCAGTCTCTGTATTGCGTAGATTACTGGAGGAGCATTGTGAGTTTTTGGTGAAGAGGTTACACAGGTATTGTGGAGCCAATTCATTTAGAGATTTGAAGACCATAATCCTAGACTCATTACCAATGAGTTCTTCAATGGTCTTCCAACCCAACCCCTCGATAAGAGGTCTGCTTGGGGGTATCAAAGCTGCTATTCGTTATGATTCTAGCAGCACGATTTTGAAGCTTTTGTAACTGGTTAGTTTCTGTAGCACCAGCACAACCCAAAACAGAACAGCAGTATCGAAGGTGGGGCTCAACCATCAACAATGCCTGTGTAGAGAGTCTTCAGACTTTCTTTAGGTATGAAAGTCTTTGCATGTTTCAGAAAGCCAAGAGCCCTGGATACCTTGGTAGAAGCTGCCTTGATTTGTTCTTTCCAGTCTAGGGAACTGTAAATTTTACACCTAGGTATTTTGTTTTTGAACTACATCCAGCTTGTTATCACGAATGTTCAATTCATAGACCTCATTTTGATCTTTAAGTATTTTATGTTTCTGCTTGGTAGAAATGAGCATGGAATGAGTTTTTGCAACATTCAAGGCAAGTTTGTTGCCTTGTAGCCAAGTAGTCAGTTGCTTACGATCGCCGTTAATAGTTTCGTTCAACTGAGTAATGTCATTGGACTGAAGGCACATACTGGTAGGGTGTCGGCGGTGGTAACCGGACGGCGGTAGTAATCGGACACTTGCGAAAATATCTCGAAAACCAACAGAAAAGTACGTTACAAATGAAATCTATCAAAGAGGGTAATTTTTGGTACTGAAAGCTAACATTATAGATATACTAAACAACTTTACGAAAAGCCTTCATGAATGTAAAACACACTAAAGAAGTTGTTTTCGTTGTGCTTGGCAGTGTAGAATTTGTCGTTGCGAATATCACACCCCAGATTCAAAACTTTGAATCCGTTCCAGAGAGAAGCAGAAATCTTAAACAATCACTTTAATTGGATGTCTAGCATTTACGTAACTCAAAGCATTATGCAAAAGACTTAAAACAGTTTCACTGAAGGGAGGACAGCGGATGCCATATCGAATTGTCTTAAAAGTTCATGGCGGTGGTTTTCGGACACCCAGTGAATCAGTTGTTTGGGAGCATGAATAAAGGTCGGATTTGAAATGTGATTGAATTTTGACATTTCATTCATAAATATCTATACATACATCAATCGAAAATAGTAATGAGATCAAAAAACATTTTTCTAACGCATCTCTTAGCTTTTAGATTGTTTTGTGCGTACCGAGAGCTCTCCAGAAAGTCATTACGAGAACCGACATTCAAACTATTGTTTTTGCAATCAAGAATAGAAAAAAAGACAAGAAAAATGAAGCAAAAGAGTTCATAGACGGAATACTTGCCAAGTATAAACAGAAAAATAATTTCCATGGCACATTCTGCATTGTGAACCCACTGTCCGAAACCACCACCGCCACTGTCCGAAAACCACCGCCAAGATCAGTCTCAAAAACATCGTTGTCAAAGAAAAGCAAGCAAAGTAAAAAACCAAAACACTTCGAGAAGATATGTCTAAACACCTGTCCATTCACCTGGTACTTTTGGTTTTTTGTTTTTAATCAAAGTTTCCTATGAAAATATTTAGTTTTCCTTAAGCGTCCGATTACCACCGCCGGCACCCTATCATCAGCATACATGGACACAGTGGAAGCTTGAACAGCTTGCGGGAGATCATTATATAGATTTCATTTTTCATTTTCATTTTATCATATTTAAACACAAAAACCCTATCAGCTAAAAAAGAACTATTCCTATACAAAATAAACATCTATTTACAAATAAAATAATACAAATCTGCTGATCTTCCTAGGGATCGTGCTTCGGGAAGGATGCTAATTGTTTAGGAATTCCTTCAGTTTCCTTTTGAATGTGCTAATTATGGAACTCATTCTGATTTCTAATGGGATTTCATTCCACGTTTTAGCACCAGAGTAGAAAAAACTGCTTTTGGAGAATTCTAGGTTATGTCTTGGGGTGTCCAGATCTAACTGATTTCTCGTTCGATGGTTAGATAATTGAGATCTGGTAACAAGCCTCCCTCTTAAGTTGTCCGGGCAGATACCATTCATTATTTTGTAAATCATCATGGCCCTGTCAAATTTGATTAAGTTTAAGACTGAAAGCCAGTTGCAACTCCACCCATCCTTTAATCTAGAGCCTTCTATTAGCGATCGTGCTCTAGTTTGTAGACGCTGAAGATGATCAAGCTTTGTGTTTGACAAATTGCCCCATAGTTCATCACAGTATCTCAGATGGCTCTCAAGCAGTGCCTTGTACACCTGATCCAATTTTGATTGCGGTAATATGTTCTTTAGTTTCCGCAGGGACGAAAGGGCACTTTTAATTTTGCCTTTGAGATTTTTATATTGCTCGTTCCATGTAAGGTTTTCGTCCACTGTAACTCCAAGATATTTAACTTTTTAACTCGTTTGATTGGTCCTCCATTTATGTTTACTTCTATTGGACCTTGGATACGGCTAGTTTGTCTTTTGTGACCAACAACCATGTATTCTGCTTTTTTTTCGTGTTCAAACTAAGCTTATTTTGCCGTAACAATTCTGCAATATTGTCAACCTCAGTCCTTAGATCATTGCAGAGTTCGTCAATATCTTCAGCAGAGCAGGTTACGCTGGTGTCGTCCGCATACATGTTTGAGGTGCATTTTTTGAGGCACTGCTCAAAGTCATTGACATTCAGGATGAAGAGGAGGGGCCCCAAGCACGAGCCCTGAGGAATACCGCAGTGAACAGTTTTTAGGCTAGATTTGTGGCCATTCACTTGACAGTATTGTTTTCTGCTCGTCAAGTACGATGTGAACCACCGAAGAGGTGTCCCTACTACCCCGTATTTAGTTAGCTTTGAGAGGAGAATTTCATGGTCCACTGTATCGAAAGCCTTTTTGAGGTCAAGAAATACGCTTATGTTAATTTTGCGTTTGTCAATGTTAGAAAACCACGCATCTGTTACGTTAAGTAGTGACGTTAAAGTGCTATGCATCTTTAAAAATGCGTGTTGGCATTTCGAAAATTTTTTATGCGCCTTCAGGTAATTTGAAATTTGATCATGCCCTAGTTTTTCTAACAACCTCGAGAAAACAGATAACACGGATATAGGCCTGTAATTGCCCATGTCGTTCTTCGAACCAGATTTGAAAATAGAGGTCACTCTTGCTATTTTCCATATGTCAGGAAAAATACCCTTTTTAAAAGAAGAGTTGAATATTGCAGCTAGCGGCTTACATAAAATTCCTGCTGCATCTTTTACTAACTTTACAGAAATTTTATCATATCCGGCAGATTTAGAACATTTCAACTTTTTGATTTCTTTTTCGATAGTGCTTGGATCAATCGGGTGAAATTCGAAGGAAGGGGTGGTTGATGGTCCTTCATCAATGAAGTATTTTAGTGGGTCATTGGATTCTTTAATTTCGATTTTTTCCGCAAGCTTTGGGCCTATAGTGGTAAAGTGGTTATTGAATGCTTCCGCTATTTCCTTTTGCTTTTCAACCAGTTGACCCTCGTACATAACGGATAGGGGAGTCGTGGAGCATTGATTTTTGTTTAAGACTTTGTTAATCGTTTTCCACATCTCCTTAGGGTTATTCGAATTCTCATCTATCAGGCTGCGATAGTGGCCCTCGACAGCTCTTCGGAGTTCACTGGTCACCCTGTTTCTTAATCGTTTGTACTCAAGCCATATTGAACGGTCCTTTTCAGCTCTTTTCTTAGCCCGGTCTATCTCACGTATCAAATTCTTGATATGGGGAGTTATCCAGGGAGAAGGTGCATGCCTCGCTATTCCTTTTTGTGTCTTTAACGGTGCATGCACATCTAAGATTGAGTGAAAAAGGTCGTAGAAATTATTTGCCATTACATCAGGGTCATCGCAGGCGGTGGATGTAGCCATTTCCCAATCAACAAATGAGGAAGAGAAGGGGACCTAGGCAGGCAGGAGCCTTGTGGAGCACCAACTTCTATATCTTCAATGTTGGAATCAACACCGTTAATCCTACAAAATTGCTTCCGGTTGGATAGGTATGACCGAAACCAAGAGAGTTCTCGCTGCTGTCCCGCATAATTGGAGCTCCCTGGTAAAAAACGTGACTATATATTTCGGTCTTGTTGAGGATACCGATGACTGAGCCTTTTGTTATGCTGGTAAAGTTCAGAGCAGATCAACAGCTGGGAAACCTATTACCATGCGCGAGAATCTCTTTGTTTCTTTGCTAAGTCTTGTTTGGATTGTGGCCGGATTATCCGCTCACACTCTTTCCACAAAACCAAACATGCTTTCTGCGCATGATCACAGGTTTCCTTTTTGGGGGATAACCGTTGCTTTGAACTTTGAAGATTTGTATCCCCAACAAGGTCACTAGGACCCCGGTGAATATCTGAGCTCTTACCGGAGCACTTAGACGTGGGTGTTTTAATGACCGGCGCACGAACATTTGAATAATACATTTGAAATACTAAATGAGATAGCAGAAACAGGACAAACTCCAACTGAAATCAAAAGAGGAATCCTAGTACCACTGCAGAAACCTGGGAAAAAAGCAGGACCATGCACTAATATTAGACCAATAATACTTTTATCTATGCTAAGAAAAATCTTAGCCATTATTATGTTGAACAGAACAAGTCATAAAATCGAAAAACATATCCCTCATTCTCCAGCAGCATAAAAAAAAATAGGTCAAGCACAGAACATGTATGCACTTACAAAATACTAGCCGAGAAAGCAATATCGTCCAATGATTATGATCTCCACATCCTACTAATGGACCTATCAAAAGCCTTTGATACAATTCACAGAAAAACTTTAATAGAAGACTTGAAGCACATTGTTGATAGTGATGAATTGCATATTATAAAAGTAATGCTTGAAGGAATAGAATACACAGTAAAATGTGGAAACAGTTTTAGTCAACCTTTCACAACAAACACCGGATCGCCACAAGGAGACTGTCTTAGTGCAATATTTTTCATCCTTTACCTTGCAAAATCACTCGAGTTCAACATCCATTTAAATGATCATAGCTACGCACTACCAGCACATCTAAGAGAATCACCCCATCAAGCATTAAAAGATCATGATTATTGCCTCCCTCCCATGCAAAGCCACAAAATAATGCAAGAAGCCTTAAAAATAGACACACAATATGCAGATGATTGCGGAAGCGCTATAGTAACAAAAGATAAAAGAGCAGTTCAGGGGCGGACTGGCCAGTCGGGCTACCGGGCTGGGGCCCGAAGGGCCCCCATCAGCAGGGATCTTTTGGGCCCCTTCTATGCTTCAAACAAATACTTTCAGAGGGCCGTTTTGGTCTAACTTTGTACAAGTTGCAAAGCAACCAAATGAAATGAACGAAAGTGGTTATGAAGGGCATTGTAATAATTCTTTCAACAGTGAATTTTTGTTTATCTGGCATTAAAAAAAGAATGTGACTGGGTCCCAATGAACTGACTGACTTCCGATTGGCAGACTGGCAGAAAACTTCTGGGAAATCGGCAAATGTAGAAACTGGAGTGCGTCAGGCCTAGGGGCCCAATAAAAACATGGTCGAGGTTCGAGGAACACATGGGGCCCTTCTCACTTAACATATGGCCCTTGCCAGCCTGTTCACTTTAAACGATACTTTTACCTACATTTTCACTCAATATTTTGATACTAAAATGTCGACGAATGGAAAAATTCACTCAATATACAGAAATTTAAAAGACCCTATTATTTGGAATGATACTTTTCAGATTTGGAATGCAAAATTGCCACTTTAGAGCAAATATGACTATTAAGGAAAGAATGATAGATAAAAGAAAATTTAGTAGATGATTTGACAAAAAAGTTGTTTTCAGGCCATTTTCAAGTTCTGCTTTCAAGGACTTCTCCCAGGAAAGCTTTTTGTCAACAGTAATCCTTTCCTTCAGCAAAAAGGTCAAATTTTCATAAGAGAAGCATTTCCAACGAGTTGAAGCACTTTTCGTCGAAAGTATACTTTGGAAAAAGGAATGGCGTGGCAACGGATGGGGTTGGGGGAGCATTTACCCTCACCCCTCCTCTCAAACTTTTTCAAAACGAGGAGAAAGTAGCTGGGAATAGTTAGGGAAAGGCACAACTTGTGTGAAAAATCACCAGGTGCGTCGGCCTAAGCCAAAGTGGAGGTTTGAGATTTCAAACATTTTCCTGGACAAGTCATCCTAGGATTGTCGAGGCTTCCATCAGTAAATTTGATTGCGCAAAATCTTCGGAAGGTGGTCATTCACAGAAAACTGTGACAAAATTATGATTTGGCATTGGAGAAAATGGGATGAAGACAGTCATTCTAAGGCAAAGAAAATTATCTTTGATCTAGAAGTTTCATGCGGATGCTGGCTTACAAAAAAGATCGTTACAAATGATCAAAAGCCTATTTTAGCACCACCTAATATGGGATCTGTAGAAGTGTTCTAAGCCCAAGTGGGTGGCGTGTCCTCAAAATTTTCCATGGGGCTTTGCCCCCAGACCCCATCATTTTGATGCATCCCGATTTTGCCCTGGCTAAGCCACTGCGCAAGTCGCCGCACCAAGTTGTAGCTCGCTGTTCTCGCGTTCAACCTTTGGATGCTCATAGGTCTTCATCAAGAATTGGATTCTTCAATGATAGCTTGAGAACGTACATAGCAAAATGCAGCGCGTTGATAGACTATCAAAATTATTGTAAATGATTTCAAAACCATTTTAAATCAATCTAAGGAGCTCGTCTGCAAAGAATGTTTTTGAGGCCCCCCCCCCTCCGAAATTTTCAGTTCGCTTTGCTCGCCTTTAATCTTGGGCCCCTTTATGGCTTATTCGCCCGGGCCCTAACTATACTGCCAGTCCGCCCCTGGAGCAGTTGAATAGTTGAATACATAAAATCAACAATACCAGGAAGATTAAGAAGTAGAAACCTTTTATGCAATGAAGACAAAACTGAACAACATATCGTAAATCGTGACAATCGATATGGCACATGGACCAAGTGTAAATATTTAGGGTCAAAGCTAGATACTGAAGAAGATAGGAAACACCGTACCATGCTAGCCACAAATGCCATGAACAACCTGACAGAAATATGGACAAGCAATATAAACATAGAGAAAAAGATGGAAATTTTCAATGCATTCATAAGGAGTGTCTATATGTACAACACATGCCTATGGACAGTTACCAGTAAAACTAGAAACAAAATTGATGCAACCCAAAGAAAATTACTAAGAAGAGCACTTAACGTAAAATGGCCAACAAAAATATCAAACGAAAATTTAATGAAGTTGACAAAACAAGAAATATGGTCAAAAATCATACAAAAACAGCGAATTAGGTGGTTTGGACATGCACTACGCCTCCCTGAAAATACAACATGCAAGCAAGCAATAAACGAATTCAAACGAGCAGTAACAAGACCAAAAGGCATCACAACATGGTACAGTCAGGTTTTAAGTGAACTCAAAGATAAAAACGTTGAGATAAACAACCTCGAAGAAATTGCGAGTGACAGAAGAAAATTGAGAGAAATTGTAACAAAATTTAACTAACTGTAATGTAGTGATACGTAAAGCAGGTAGAAAAAAATTTGAATGCTACATACGACGGCGGGCCTTCGCGGCGCCGCAGGCGAAGCGCGGCAAGCCACTAGTGTTCAAAAAATATTTGCTGGTGTTTCCCTCTCGGTACACCTTTACACGAAGTACTAGAAACAACTTCTGGCTGCCTTCCCTCCATTCTCCCTGCGGCGTGTTGACAAGAGTTTTGGAACGCTCGTAAATCTTTGCCTCGTACTTCATCCACAACTGCACATTCAATCCATTAACGACTACGTTATGGCAGCAATAAGACAGAATTTCCATGCAGAGTGTGAAAATAAAATCAACGAGCAGATCAACAACGAGTTAGCTTCATCTTACTTTTACCTTGCACTGGCCTACCACTTCGACCGGGATGATGTCGCTCTTGCCAATTTTCACAAATATTTTAGCAAGTTCTCCATCAAAAAGAAAGACAATGCTGATCTACTGGTAAAGTACATGAATGAACGTGGTGGCAGAGTTCATTTCAAAGATATTCCCATGCCTGCAAACAATTTTGGCGAGCCATACGAGATCATGAAAGTAGTTCTTGAGCACGAGAAAAAGGTGAGAAAAAGCGCTCAGATAGCTAGTTATAAGACCGAGTAGGATATGGGCAACATCGGCGGATTTTCGGATGGCGGTATTTTCCGGGCGATCTGTTCATGAAACCTGTTACACTAAAATAAATCATTTAACCGCAAAGCAACCTTCTATCTTATTTGCATGCTCTACATCTCTTACTTGATCTTTTCTCTATATCTTGAGATATTATTTTACTGGTTGAGTGAGAGTGGGCTACTTCACTATCCAGTCATACAGTACATAGGGATGTGCGCTAGTTGTGGGGTAGTTCTGGGCCAGACAATTCTGGAAATGGGATGTGCTGATAGATCCTGCAAAACATCTCCTGCAAGCTTGCTCTTTGTGGTTTCAGGATTCACGTCAGGGCTCTGTGGTGCCATGCGATGTTGTTAGTACCCAGGGCGGGTATATATTTCTCCAACATGGTTGTGCCGTTTTTCAGGGTATTGTTTTCACCAATTTTTTCTAGCGCCAGGCCTTGTCTTTTGACACATGCGATCACACACGCACACATAGCCACACACACAAATTGAGTCAGGCGTGCTTTTCATTGCACGCGCAGTGTTATTTTGCTTCAGTAAAGTGGTACTTTGATGTTCAACACATCCAATGCCAAATTATGTACTTCAATAAACCATGGTTACTGACAAATCCCATGTAACACTTTTGACAAAGTCCCAAGTAGCAATTAACGCCGCATGAAATAATTGCAACACCTGGTGCTAAGGTAATTGTTATTATCCATATTGATGTTTATGAAGAAAAAGAACCGAGCAGACAACAGATTTGTCCTGTTGACATTAATAGTTCAGATGAATCAGACATTGACGAGTCCGAGTTTACAAAGGAAGAAATTGCCGAGTAGTCCTGTACAAATAAATACTCCATTGACACATAAACATACAGTATGAACAATGATATTCATTTTATTGGTAGTGTGATTATCTTTATCAGTAGAGGGAGGCTTGAAGACCTCTTTTTGTGTCACTTCTTAATTACCATTTTGAATAACTACGGGTGCGAATCACACACGCAAATGAATTTGCCTGTGTGTTTTGCCGCACGCGTGTTGTTTTATTCCCGAAAAGGACTGATTGTTTGATGGAAAAAAATCTGGAGCCGGGTAAAAAATAATTTTTAAGGCACACCCCCATACAATTTTAAGCCATGTACCCCCCTTCAGGTTGTTTGTACAATACCAATTTCTCAATGTGTTTGAATCCTATAGATTTTTGCACAAGGGAATGATCCATTGACCGTATCTTGTTTCAGGTGAATGAAAATCTCATCACATTGACTCACCTAGCTGAGAAGCATCATGATGAACAACTTTCAGATTTTATGGAAGATAACTTCTTAAATCCTGAGGTTGAACTACTGAAGGAAGTTGGTGACCATGTGACCAACTTGAAAAGAGTTGGAAATGGCCTTGGTGTATTCATGTTTGATCATGAAACCCTGGGAGAATAAGTTGGTAGCTCCTACTTTATAGAACTTGCTCTATTGGCTTTTAACATATTTATCTAACATTTGGCTACTTAGACCTTGATATACAGAGCATAGGTTCCAAATCTTTAACTTGGCGTAAAAAGGTGGGTGTAAAATTCTATGACCTATTTCCTCTGCTTGAATGGCTTGGAAGAAACTTTAGATACTTATCAATGATTCTACCGTTGGACTTTTTAGAAGCTTTGAATTTTTTTCGAAATTACAGCCTATCTTACACTTCAACTTCTTTGAGGATGTGACATCATCAAATTTCTAAATCATCAACCAGAAAAGTGACAGACTTTTGCTTGATGCCATACTAGACATCCATAAACTATATAATGGTTTTCTTCGAAATTATTTCATGTTGCGTCAAGAAATTATTTCATGTTGCGTCTAGAAAGTATGACGGTTTAAAGTTTTCTAAAAAGTTTTCTTGAATTCTTGAAAAAGAAGAAAACACTCTAATTCTGAAAATATTGAAGATTTCAGAAAAATCCAACGGTATAATTATATAGAAATAGCTCAAGTCTCTTTGAAGTCATTCAGTTTAAAGAAATATGTTACTGAATTTTACACTCTAGCCTTTTTAAAGATTTGGAACCTATGCTGACATACAGTACACACTGGCATATAAGAACATAGGGGATTAAGGTGCAGGCTGAAATTGTTAAATTAGACTTGCCATTTTATAAGAACCAATCTATTGTATCCATTATGTAAGAACTTGGGCTGTTTTCCGAAATTTTGGGTCCTTATATGTGGGTGTTTACTGTATAAACTTTCAAACTTATTTAATTCTTATACTTGGTAATATGAAGGGTATTTAACAAATATGCATCTTATTTACTGAAAATTTAGTTAAATTTCCCAAAAAGTATGCATGCAGCTAATATCTACTAGTGACATCTTACTGTAGGTTATACTGGGTATCCCAATAAAATTTACCGATTTGAGCTGTTATTGGAGTAAAAGTGCATGTTTGACAATTTAAACAGAAATCTATTATACAATGCCTGACCAATACCTGAGTGTTTAGTTAATTAATTTTTATGTATCTGTATGTGTATTGACTTTCTACCAATATTTTCCTGAAAAACAGCATACCTGAAAGTTTATGAAAGAATTAAGATCAGTTTAGCAATAAGATAACATGCAGCTCAAAATCTACAACATTGGAGCTTTTTAGACAAATTCCAGCAGTATAAGCTTGAACTCCCAAACATTCACCCTGGAAAGATACTATTTGTCTGTAATGTCATAAAGAAGATGATTTTTCTTTATGTTTGATGCAAAAATATACTTCTAAAGTCCATTTGTCCGCACCTTGCACATTGCTGAGTTTCAAAACCAATCTATAAAACTGATGAGCGTTTGCATGCTCTTCACACTTATGGTGTATAATTTGGAACACACTTTCATCTCTGAATTCTTACCTTCTCAAGGGTTTCTCGGACTGAAGGGCCCATATTTTTTATGTCTTTTGATCGGCAAAGGTAATTGGCAAAATTTATACGGATCCACATTTTCCTTTATGGGAGAGAGAGAGACTGCCATTTATGTGACTCAAAATGGGACATGGTTGTTTTTCTTTAACTGTTTAAATAGGAAAAGTTTTTCTGGAATTTATGGAACATCAATGTCTAATTTATTTATTTATTATTATTATTATTATTATGATTATATTATTATTATTATTATTATTGGAATTTATTTATGGAACATCAATATCTAAAGGGTGTTAATTCAAACAGTTTGTGTTTTGCCACATGTACCAGAAATTAGTTTTGTTTTCCCTATCTGACAACAATTCAGCCATCAAGCAGATTTTCTTTGACAAACCTTCTGATGCCTAGTGCTTGGTTAAGCATTGGAACAATGGGGATGCCTTACTTAATACATATTATTTTATCTATTACTTGCTAAGTTTGCTATAAAAAAACAACCACTTCATTGTTAGATCATACAGTATCTACATGGTGCAATGTAGACTTGTCCCAAGACTATTTTTCAAGGGGACTGCATGGCCGACGAGACGTTTATTTTTGGAAATTTCTTTCAAAACAATTCAATAAATCCACAGAAAGTGAAATGCTTGGTATACCTTTGAATATGGAAATCAACAAGGTACCTTCAACAGGGCAGATTCTGCACCACTAAGTAACCCTTCTCTTCTACCGGGTGTCCCAAAAATGCATACAGATTTGGTTGACTCCAGCGATGTAAATTTAGCTTTAATCAATGGCTAATCACTCTCAAAATGCTCTTCGATTGTTAACTTGAACATAGATACTTCGTTTGTAGGTATTGGTGCCTTGAGAGCAGACTCTTACCATTACTCTTATGAAGTGGGTCCCCTGTTTCAAAATATTGAAAAGTAACCTTTTAGTACAACATTGACAGCTCAAAGCTGAATTCGTCTATTCCAGTTCATTTGCACCAACCTGCAAACCGCCCCTCCAAGTTTGAGATGCTTCCTACGTCCCTGGCCCTAAGATGGGATATGCATCCATGAGATGGTACGTGGGATGACATAGCAGCTTTGGCCATTTGGCTTTGAGTAAGTTTTTGAGGCACATTGTCATTAAGAACTGAAATTAATGGAAAATTAAAAAACAACCCAATGGGTGACTGCTGGATGACTTCTGGAAAACAGAATAACACTAGATCTAATATTGTTAAAATTTTACCAATGGCAATCATTGACATATACGCTGTTCCTTAAGAATTTGCTTAGGCCAAAAGGCTATAGCTCTGGTTTGCAGGAAGAGACAAATTTGAGCTGTCAAGTTTAATATGTCTGCGCTTGAAGCACCAATTCCAACAAATGAGGTACCTATGTTCAAGTTAACTATAGAAGAACATTTTTAGAGTGATTAGACATCGATTGAAGCTAAATTCACTTCGCTGGAATCAACCAAATCTGTATACATTTTTTGGAACACCCGGTAGCTTATTCTTCCGTATACCAGACTTAGGTCGAGTCTACGCACCGTTGAAAAACGAGATTTTTATACTTAGACACAAGCATGTTTTAAAGCTGTTAGGGGGGCTGTCGTTTTTCTTGAGGGAGAATTTATTTATTCAAAATCCCATCATTGCTTAAATGCTTTAGATTGCAATTTTCAATAGAAGAATTCGTGGTCATAATGTAGTTTTTTCTCTCGCTATTTTCTAAGAAGTTCAAAAGCTTGGAAAATTCTGCAAAATTTTGGTGGAGGAAACGTGCTTTCGGGCATTTGAAAATTTCCCGCCTTCTTTTTTGCAAAATATAAAACGAAGTGGGCTGTTTCTCGTGAAATTTATCACGTGGTTGTGATTATATTGGGTTTTTAGGTACTCAAAACCGTCTCGTCTACTGCTACCCCGTTGAATCCCCCTGGTGGAAAGATGAAGCAAGATATATCCCAGGACAAGACGTGAATCTCATAGGTACAAAATGCCTCCAAGTGAAACCTCGGCTACAAATTTGCAAATCCCGCCCGGAGAAACATTTTAAACATTTTTTCTACGCAACACATCTCCCTGCCAATAATTATTCTGTCCTGGGTACATAGTTGGACCTCCTGGCAGAAATTTGACTATTTTTTTGATCTGATCAAAAGGACCCCGGTGAACATCTGACCTCTCACCGGGGCGGCAGTCAGTCTCGAATCTCTTCTTTAGATATCAGATCGAAAAGTTCAAATAATGAAAGTGCAGTTTTGTCGACCTCGCAGAATTGTCTTAAATTCGATAACTCTATGCAGATTTTGTAACAATAGTTTCCGTTGAATGTGACTGAAAAGATGGCACAAGCCGATCAGCTCTCGGGATGGGTTGTTGAAAGCAACTTTTTTATAGCGGGTGAGAAAGAAAAAAGAATCCCCGTTTAAAAGGTAACGGCTCCCTGGATATTAAGACGATGATATTAGAAAATATATAGTTTAATGGTACAAATGTTCAAATCTACTATAAAATTTACCTGACGTAAATCGGCCACTCCATTCTGAAATTATGAGGGATTTTCTCGAGAAAGCCTCTTCAAAAACCTTCAAAATGTGCCCAAAATCACGAACAAATTTCCCTAACATGTCTGCCTTACAAGGGCGTTACAACAATGACTTGTGGACACTTTGCACGTGCTACTTAGGTGGATGAACAAGTCTTCCCCCTAGTATCTATGACCTATTCAGGTGGATTCCATTCTCCCAAGAGGACAAAATACATGAATTGATGTGAGTGTCAAGCATATAAGATCCAAAGCTAATAAATGAAACCGCTCGCTGAAAACCCAATATTTCACAAATAAGATTCGTTCCTGCGAAGGCAACATCAAAGAAACTTGGAAAACTATGAACCAAAAGTAATCCATAAGAGATCCAAAACTACTAAAGCTCTCAAAGAAGGTGAAGAGACCATTACCGACACTAAATCCACTGCCGATACTATGAACAGTTTCTTTTGCAACGTTGGGAAAAGCCTAGCTGAAAAAATCCCTGCCAAACCTAATCCCCTTCTTAATGGTGATTTTGGAGATCCAACCAGCTGCGAGCCTTTTTTGTTTTCCCCTATAAACGAAGAGACTTTGATTAGGGTTGGCGGCGGTATTAAAACTTCCAATGGGTCGGGTGTTGACTGTATATCTAGTTATTTCCTAAAAATTGGAAATTCGGTATTGGCACCTCTCGTGCAGCTGTTCAATTTATCTCTTTCTCTCAAACGATTCCCGGACAGTTGGAAAATTGCGAGGGTAGCACCTATCTTTAAAGATGGAGCCACCGATAACAAATCAAACTGCAGGCCTATTTCTGTGCTACCTATAATTTCTCGACTTTTCGAGAAGCTAATCTTCGATCAGCTTTATGACTACCTTCACCGAAATCAGCTCATCTTTCTCCTACAGTCAGCGTTCAGAAAACTGCATTAAGTCCTAACGCGTCTACTTAAAAGCACAAATGACTGGTATTTTTAAATATTGACAAGGGGAAGTACACTGCTGTCGTCTTTATCGATCTCAAAAAAGCTTTTGATACTGTGGACCATGATATCCTTTTGGACAAACTGAACTTCTATCGCGTCAAGGGTAAATAATTGAGCTGGTTTCGGTCTTATCTTTTCAATAGGAAGCAATTCTGTAGAGTGAATGGTCATTCATCTTCAACTGAAGGGGTAGATTGTGGAGTTCCCCAGGGCTCCTGCCTAGGACCCCTACTCTTTCTAGTTTATGTAAATGACCTCCCCTACTGTTTAAAGACTTCTGACGTGGCAATGTATGCTGACGACACCACTTTCTACTACTCCTCTCCTTCTATTGACGATATCAATGCTGCAATCAATGCTGACCTTGAAGCCCTTAGATATTGGCTTGAGGGCAACAAGCTATCGCTTAATGTCGTAAAAACTCAAGGGATGATAATAGGTAGCAGGTGCTAGCTTCACAGTATAGACTTGCCCAGTTCTTCCAAAGCTGACCTTAACATTGGTAATGAGGTGATCACCATGGTCAACAATACCAAGTATCTTGGTTTGCAGGTTGACAATCAACTTAAATGGTCCGCTCACTTGTCCTCTACAATCAAGAAAATCTCTAGAGGTATCGGTATGTTGAAGTATTCTAAACGATACCTACCTAAGGAAAACCTCGTTATGCTGTATAGAAGTCTCGTTGAGCCCTATTTTAGGTATTGTTGCCCTGTCTGGGATCTTGCGGTACATCAGCCCTCGATAAGTTGCAAAAATTTCAAAATCGAGCCGCCAGGATAGTCACAAACAGCCCCTATGACACTTCAGCTCTGCCTTTAATAAGGAATCTTGGTTGGCTTACTATTAGAGAACTGATCGATTTTGAGACTAGCAAGATGGTCTATAAATCTCTTAACGCCCTTGCCCCTGATTACTTGAGTAACATATTTCAAAGTGCATCCGAAGCTACTAACCGTCAGCTGAGGAACTCTAAAACGGGCCTTAGATTACCATTACTAAGAACATCAACTGGTCAGAAATCGTTTGCTTACAGAGGGGCAAAGGTCTGGAGTGACCTAGATAGTGGTGTCAAAGCGTCCTCATCGCTCCACACTTTTCGAAGAAAATATAAAGCCAAACTATGACTCTTATCGTTTTTCTTTCTTTTTTTTTGTCAACGATTTATTGTAAATAGGAGTGTATTATATATATATTTATCATCTAATTTTAAATATTACTTTAGCATGGCTCCCTGTAAAGCAGTATGTAAATATTGAGTGGATGACCATGGATAAAAAAGTTAAAATGAAACATGAAAATGAAATGTCATCAATTTTAGGAAGGAAAATGTGCTCATTGTTTTCATTCGTTTTTGCAGGTTTTTTGAAGGAGCTTTCTGCAGAAAATCACCCATATCCACGGGAAGGAATGGCCGATTATGGCAGGGTAAATTACTGAACCTAATTCGACATATTGGCAATAAACAAGACAGTTTTCAATATTATTGCTTTGATGTTCATAGAGCAGTGGCCTTTCAAACGGGGATTTTTTTCTGACTCACCCGGTACAATTGAGTAAACTGAAGTAGTAACGGTCAACAGTGCCTATGAAACTTAGAAAGCTTACTCCCTGTGCATGCGAAAGGTTGTTGGGAATAGAAGACATAAGTATATTTCGGTAGAATGGTTGGACTTTAACATCTGCCCAGGGCATATTCATATGAAGTCGTCTCTCTCTGAGCAATCTATTTTCGCATGCGGAAGTAATGATTTAGCCATCCAGATTTTAGAATATTTTATTTCAAGCTTCCGTTTATTTATTTTCGTGAGATGAGTAGATCTGCGCTTCTGCTTATTGATTTGCGAATGTGAGTGATAGGTAATACTGAAACTTCAACTGTTAAGGTAAGGTAAACCCTGCTTTCCGCCCGGGGGTCTACTTAATGCAATGACCACCCGTGGATGTGCCTACCAATAGGTTGCCATTTTCGGCTGAAAATTCCGGGACAGGATTATACCTTTTGCACCTTTATTCCGGGACCGGTATGTCTATTAGAGCTATTTTTTCCAGGACAGGTCAGCTTATCATCAATATTTGAAGAAACACTTCAATTTATCAAATTATCAGATGAAAATTTGACAAGCGAATGCGATTAGCGAAAAGTATACTCTCATTTTCTTCATAACTATCAGTTTTCCAATCTTATTCCAGGACAGGTATTATGTCTTCAGAATTTTATTTCAGGACAGGGTCATAACATTTTGTTCCGGCAGGCACATCCCCGTTGTTTTTCTCCAAGGTATACCCCCCGGGGCTTTCCGCTCCAATGAACAACTAGGTGCCGTTTTGCAAAACCACTCTCCTCAGAAATGGTTACACGTATTTTTTTTATAAGAAACTGCCCATACTGCTCAACTCTCAGATCGCCAAATAATAAGAAACTCCAGGACTGGGAAAATATAAGTTAAGAAACTATTTATTTTGATAAAGGAAATCCTTGACATAATTTTACTTTATTTTAACATGTTTCTTGTATCATATTACTCAGAAGGCACTTGAGTAATATCTAACCATTACAAACTCCTAAGGAACTCCTAACACCTCTAAAAGTGTTAAAAGTTAGGGTTAGGGTTAGTGATAGGGCTTTCTTAGAGGCGTAAGAAACACATCTAAATAAGAAACTCTGAGTACTCAAAATCTGATAATGTTAAGCAACTTTCAGTACTGGCCCAAATTCTTTGTTCCTTATGAATAAAATACGTGTAGTTTTTCCGCAATACCATTCGGTCCATCGAAAAACGGTAAAAAGGATGTTGTTCTGCATAGACTTGGCACTCTAAAGATGTATAAATTGCAATGTTTCCGTTAACGCTAGCCTTGCAAATTATTTTGCAAGACTTTTTGGTGATTTCAGAAAAGTGCACTGTATCTTTAGCTAGGTTGTTGATCTACAACTTTGCTAAGTGTGATTGAAAAAGCTACAATCTTAGTCTTAGACCAAAGTGTTGAGACACTTTGCTGTCTGGAAGAAATTGCTTCCCCCCCCCCCCCCCCCAATGCAATGTTGGAATATGGTGGAAATATGGTGGAGAAGTAATTTGGAAGCCCTTTAGACAAGACAAAATCAACTCTAAACTTCCGGCAATAAAAATATAAGAAACACGTAAGAAACCTGTGGTAGCAAAATGGCCCAAAAATTTAAGAAACTGCCTACCAGCCCCGGACCTTAGTTTCTTATAAAAAAAAAATGAGTGTACTTTCTTCGCATTTCACCTAACTTCGGCACCCCTTTCTGTTCTTCTTTCTATTGATATTAGTAATTTCTGATTTTCTGTCATACCATTGTTAACTAGAACTACAGTATAGATATGAAGTCAAAGTAGCGGAATCTTGGCAGCATCGGCAAACAAAACTTTGGCTGGAGGGGGGGAGGCTGAGATCGATAGGGTTTAGTCATAGTTTAATTTATTTGTGTGTTTGTTGTATGGTATTTTGTAATTATTTATGTGTAGTTGTGTAATTGTGTAGAATTATATTTTGGAGTGGTTGGTGAATAAAACTGAAATACTGACACCGCTGTACTTTGTCTGCCGCTCTGCCGCTGTACTGTAAAGACAAAGTCGTTGAAGTGACAACAACAACATCAATTCAAATGATCGAGAAGTTGATAAAATAGAGACGCACGTGGGCAAGAATCATCATCAACAACAATCCACCATCCATTGGCCAAGAGCCGAGCATGAGAGGTCAGATGATGAGCCAGAAAGGAAGGCGCCATTAAAATCGGTTGTGTGCCTTGAACTTCTGCATGCCCAACATAAATGTAATCAAAATGGCTTCTGTAAGACACAATTTTCACCTTGATTGTGAACGTGCCATCAACCAGCAGATAAATAATGAACTGGCGTCGTCATACTTCTACCTCTCGTTGGCCTATCACTTCGACCGAGATGATGTAGCCTTGAACAATTTCTATCAGTATTCTTGCAAGTTGTCTGCAGCCAAGAAAGCAAACGCTGAAAGATTGATGAAGTTTATGAGTGAAAGAGGTGGCCGAGTAAAGCTCGCAGACGTGCCTTCACCAGCAAACAATTTTGGTGAGCCCATCATCGACATTATGCAAGTTCTCCTTGAGCATGAAAAAGAGGTGAGTAATATCTGTACAGTACCAGCCTATGGTTGGCCGTTGATACATGCAGAAGCTCAAATGGTTAGAACGTAGACCCAGTTATTTCCTGTTTGGAAATTTTGAGGAACAAACTTTTGCGAATTTTGGTTGACAAAAGCTCCTTCTTGCAAAAGTTTCTTTTAAATCTAACAATTGTGGAACCATTACGTAGGATAGACCCGGGGGGGGGGGGTACTTGGTCTAGAAAAATACGGGGACGTGCCGCTGGAAAATCTGAAAAGGCACCCTGTCCCGGCCTAAAATTCCCGAAAATGATACCCTGTACCAGAGTGAAATTTTAAAAGTGATACCCTGTTCTTGAGTTTCTTCATACAAAATTGTAGGCTGCCCTGGGAATTTGATAGAAATTTGATAGAAATCTATCAGAAAATGCGGAAATGTTGTCATCAAAATGATTTAAATCACATTCTTCCAACGACGATACGTAGTCAATTATACCAATATAAAAACATGGACCCTGTCATGCCTCATGGAGCCGACCATACAAAAGTATCACCCTGTCCCGGAGTAGGAATCCTGAGAATGATACCCTGTTCGGCGGCACGTCCCTGTACAGAAAATATATGAGTACCCCCCCCCCCAGGGGCACTTTTCGACAAGATCTCCGGTGTGCAAGGAGAAATTTCTTTTGCTCTCTGTTATTTATTTTCAATAGCCTATTGAAATATCTGGTGTGCAAGTGCCATACTCTGTACATGGGCCGCTCATATGGGAGGGTTTTTTCATCTGAAATTCCCTACATACTGTATGGGTTTGTTTTTAACCACAATTCTGGTAGATGGGTAAGTTTTTGAGAATTTTCTTATCAATGAGTCCCATAATGATAATCCGCACCAAACAACTGACATTTTCTTTTGTTTCAAATCAACAAATGATATTCATGCAAATGGGCTCGGAATTCTTGAATATTCTGTCATACAAATGGGTCCTTTTCTCAAAGTCCAGATTCGGGTTGGACCACATTCACAATGAAGTACGCCCCCCCCCCCCCCGGACACACTTTTCACAAGGATGGGCAAATCATGCATAAAAGACTATGGCCTTTTGGGTGATACAGTAGTAGACTGATTACAATTCGTCGTAAATTTCGCTCGCTTTTTATATTTTTTACTTTAACCTTTTCGGTCAATCTACGACTCAAAAAAGAGCTATGTGAAAACGAGAACAAAACTAATGTACAAGAATTCGACCAAAACTTGGTCGGTCGATTGATTGATTGATGGATTCGATTGATCGGTCGTGCCGCAGGGAGACTTCCTAGCTGTGATGGAGGTCATGTGACTTTTCCACGCCTTCAAACTTTTTCGGAATGAGTGAACCAGACAAACTTGCGTTCCTTTGACAATCAAAACAATAAAGAATTTGTCAAATTCAGCCAGCTAGCGGGATCTAATTTCTTTCAAATGAAACAATGATAAATCTAAAACAATACAATCATGATTGTTTTGATTGCCAAAGGAACCCAAGGTATATTTCAGAAACTTTTTGCTGAAGCCTTCTGCAACCTATTGTGAGACTGTTTTAGGCAAAAAACCTGCACTAGCTATTTTGTAATAATTTCAATCACTAATGTTTCTGCTGTTAATACTATGGTTAACAAAGTATAAACGTTTCATCAAGTTTCGGTTATTCTTTATCTTGAAATGCGCGAGTTTTCTGGCGTTATCTTCAGGGGAACTTTGCAATTTTTTCTAGAATGTTCTTCGGTCGGGGAAGCTCAAGAAACGAACACAAATTATTCTCGCAAAGAAAAACACCCACAAAGGCTTCTCAAAACTATAAATAATTCTCCTAAAAATATGCAGTTATCCACAAAACTCTTATGACACATTTGTTTCGTAAGATTGAAAATAGTTTCAGTTTAAGCAGCTTTTTGTGATTTTAAACTTCATAAGGAAAGATGTAAATTGATCGGCACTTTGCAAGAACGAAGAAACCCTTTCAAGGTTCAAGCCTCTTTGGACAAATTTACTATAATTTGCATGGAATTTTGAAATAGGAATACTTCTGCTGTTTATAAAGAAATGTTTCAAGAAATTTCGGTATCTTTTCCAGTTTTCTCTTAACTTTTTGCCGGGTCGAAGGGCTTACCTCAAGCTCCTTTTTTGTTTTGCTCAGGCCAAAAAGGAATCCTGTGTTTCACGATTTAAATTCGCCAAACAGTAAGTCTTCCCACAGCAAGTTGGTAAACAAACAAATGCATCCTTTCCCTTCAAAACTCTTTCGTACAGTGCCTTGTGAGATCCTTTGGAGTGCCTTTTGACTCTTTCGCACAGTGCCAGTCAGATTCCTTGTCTTTATTCTGTCCGTAGCTGCGATGATAACAACCTCCATTTTGGCAAAAAGCAACGCGAAGCGCTGTCCTCTTGACTGGGTGACCAACTCTGTGGGCACCAAAAATTCCAAAAACTATCGAAAATTTTACCGAAAACTCAAAAATTTACGTGGGAAATTTAAATGAGCCAATCACAGCCAAGCAGCTCCGAATGCTGCAATCTGATTGTAACGTCAAGAACTTGACGTGAAAACGAGTTTTTGTCCTGATTTTGAGATAGTTTGATTATGAGTCCCTGTTTGAGCGAGCAATTCCATTCAATTCAATCAGTAATTCTACTCAATAGCGAGCGAAAACTAGGGACGAACTGTAATAAGTCTAATACAGTTGCCTGAAAGTCTATTATTCTATTTTTCAAAGAGCAATGAGCATCTTCTGGCTTTGACATGTCTTGCTGAGAAGTGCAAAGATCCAGAGCTTTGTGATTTCATGGAAAAATATTTCCTCAACCCCAAAGTTGAATTGCTGAAAGAGCTTGGTAACCACATAACAAATCTCAAGAGAGTTGGAAATGATCTTGGTATTTACATTTTTGATCATGAGACACTTGGGAAATAGAAGGCATGGACTGGTATCCAAAAGTTTATGTGGCTATGTGAGTTGGACAAGGAGGTAAAAGGTAGTTTTTTATTTATCATGTCTTAAACGTCTTAAACACTTTCCTTCTCCTCCTTTGTTGCGGAACAAGGATCAGATGTTTATTCCATAATTTGTTTACTCTCCTTATAGATTTTCAGAGTGGGCTTGCATATCATATTATCCATAATATCCCTTGCTGAGTTCAATGTATCTAGATGTTTTGTTGTAAGTTAAATACATCATAGATTTATTTATGGTATAGATTGATATACTGATATTTATCCCTTGCTGAGTTCAATATATTTAGATTTTTGGTGGCAAGTTAAATATAGCATAGATTTATTTATAGTATATATTGATAAACTGTCTTAAAGGTGAGTCAAAAACATTTTCTGCCATCTTGAAACAAATGAAAAAGTTTAAATTATTAAGCTCTGTCATGCATTTAGGTCTTCATTTTGCTTTGTGTGTATTTACCAGGTAAATTTTATCTCATTTATCGGGGCAGCAAGCATTTCATCTGCCGTTTGGAAAGTGACCAAATCTATTCTGGTTAAAGCTTTCTTAATTTGTGAACACTTAAAGCAAAAAGGTTTCTGCAGTGCTATGGAGGATATTCAATATGATAGAGGGAGCTCTGCACAGTGGGGGCATATCATCAGACAGTACAAAAATTGAGGTGTTATCAATGGGTGTCATACAGTGTAGGGATTCCTTCATTACCTTCACTACAGCAGAGCGTGCTCAGTTACTGCGGGTAGGAACAATACTGCAAACGACTTTCGCCAATGCAGTAGATTGAGAAATTCAGCACTGTGCTAAACTTCTTCGGCACCTCAGCAGTACTGAACACTCTCCAATTAAGATTTTATTATCAGTCTGCAGTACTGATGATGTCCCCCTGCAGCATTTGTTGATTCCTCCAGAAGTCCTTTTCCATTGTACTGATGGGTGTAGCCAAAGGGGGAGTGCAGGGGATACTGTATCCTCCATTTTTTAGTTTTCATCAAATTTGGCCACTTTGTATCATTCTCAACAAGCAAACTCATGAAATGCCCATTTTGTTACCAAATCCAGGGTATTCTCTTTTAGCTTTGCCCATGGCAAACGTTCTCTAGTGTGAAGCACTATTTTTGTATAGTTTGTAAATAAGTCTGCTTTGCCTTTGCCAATACACCTTTGCAAATGTACTGTAGTATGCGGCATGATAATGAATTATCGAGTTAATTTAATATCTCATTGCATAGGAGAAAGGCTAAACGTAAATCTGAAATTTTCTTTCACCAAAATCTGCCCCACAATTCTTGATGTATTGGCAATCTATCTTAATAACAGGTGTATTTGGAAGAGCATGGAAAGAGACAAAAGAAAATTGCAAGTGAAATATAAATACTTCTAATTCTCAACTCGTAATTGGCATACTATCCAAAATATTTAACGGATTAGTCCTTTGCGAACAGCTTTTCAAATGGGAATGTTTTTGACTCACTTATGATATTGATACTTCATGTGTTGTCATATGTAGAGTATTGAGCCTACCTAAAGGCTATAAGGTTGTGAACTTATTTGATATTTATATGTAGTGAAATTTGCTTAGTGAGATGATATATTGCAAAATTGTCCTTTGGAAAACAGACTTCTTTATATCTACAACTGAACAAACTAGTGACGCTGGATAGCTGTAGTGAAGATGAGAGTGAATTGTTGTCTTTTTTGCACCAAACGCTGGGGTTGGGGAAATAGAGAAGGCCTGATTGAGTCTCGAAGCCTCTCGAAGCCCTTATGGTGACGTGTAAGTGGATTGGGTGGGCCTGAATCCCGTCCACCTGACTGTTCTGGTTACAATGTCCGAGGTGTACACCACTGAATCAAAACACCTTCACATATGAACTTTTAGCGATTATAGACCCAATCGGCTGAGGTTTATGACACCCAAATCAAGCCACGTGATCGATCTTTTGATGATGAAACCAAAGATGAAATATTTTTTATTTCTTTGGAATATTTTGTGTTATGAATCCAAAATGTAGAATGATACTGAATCTTGAAACTTACCGAGAATTGAAATGGCTAAAACAAGCCTTCGCCGATTGTTTCTATTGCAATAGTCTTTTTATACATGTTGCCCGAACTATCAGCAACATTTGACGGTGCTGTGGGATGAATGATATGAAATAGAAGCCTTTGAATTTCTGAGGAATCATCAATCATTTACCAATTTTAACAAACGATAGGAAACAAACATAAATTTTGTTTCTCTAAACTTAGTCGCACCCATCTATTCAATGGCAATAATGCTTGGAAGAAATGTCTAGAAAAGCTCAAAATTGCTCAAACAAAAAATTCTGATGTTCAGTCTGAGACGGACTTTGACACAAAGTATTCTTTATTTGTACTGATTGGAGGTAACAGTTACTTTGTACTAGCTTCTATGACATTATGAAGCAATGGCGCATGCTAAAGAATAGCCTTTTACCATTCTAACATTTAAATATTTTAAAGCTAAGAACGCAAATTGCCAGAAGTTCTTTATTTATAGACAGGGAACATTATGTAACGATCTAACAATCATGCTAACCTTTGATTTTGTGCCTTAATTGTGCCAAATCAACCATAGAGATTCAGAATTCACCCGGTATCTTTTCAATTTTGACCGAAAGTGTCATTTTTGATGACATTAATTAGTGACATTTTGAGAACTAATATCACTATAGCTTTTCACAGGTATGTTTGATCAACTTCCAAATGACACAATTCTAAATGACACAATTCGGGTGAATTCTGAATCTCTATGGTCGATTTGGTACAAGTAAAGCACAGATAGTTACACAATATTCCCTGTCTACAAGTAAAGAACTTCTGGAAATTTGCGTTCTTGGCTTTAACATTTTTAAATGTTAGAATGGTAAAAGGCTATTCTTTAGCATGCGCCATTGCTTCATAATGTCATAGAAGCTAGTACAAAGTAACTGTTCCCTCCAATCAGTACAAATAAAGAATACTTTGTGTCAAAGTCCATCTCAGACTAAACATCAAAATTTTGTTTATTTGAGCAATTTTGAGCAAAACGATTTTAGCAAACAGCTATCTTTTGTACAAGGCACAAAATCAAAGGTTAGCGTGATTGTTAGATCGTTGGACAATATTCCCCGTCTAATGAGAACAAACTCATCGATTGCAAATTCTCAAAAAAAGATGCCAAAATTGAGTTAAAGCCTCAGTCAGGCAATGGAGTTGGCATTTTTCGAATCAGTTTCATAGTTTGTACAGAAAATGATTTTGACGCGATGGGGTGGTTCAGTTTTGACTCACCTGGCTCACCCGGTACATAATTTTTTTGTCATGTAAGAGGTAGCTTTGTATGTTCTCTCTTGGGGATCGTCTTCTTCATTGTCATTGTTTGTAAAGCTTGGACAAAATTTCATCCGACTTCATAGCCCCGTTTCGAGCGAGCTTTCCAAAGTTTGTCAAGTCCATAGATATTGACTGATATGATCTCCTTAGATTGATGGAACTCGATATTCTATGAGGGCAGCGGCCTGGAGCATATGTTCCAAATCTTTAAATATGTGTAAAAAGGTGAGTGTAAAATTCTATGACGTATTTCCTTTAATTGAGTGCCTTGAAGAAAAAAACTTTAGCTTCTGGTCTAAGATCCTACCGTTTAACTTTTCAGAAATCTTGAATATTTTGCGAAATTACACCGCATTTTATATTTTAACTTATTTGAGGATGTGACGTCATCAAATCTCTAAATGGTAAACCAAAAGAGTGAAAGGCCATTCATTTTCATCAAATAGTTTAGAAATTGCTTTTTTTCCAGATTTTTTGAAAAGTTTTCAATAATTCTTGAAAAAGAAGAGAGATACTCTAATTTTGGAAAGATGAAAGATTTCTGAAAAGTCCAACGAGAGAATTATGGTGAAATAGCTAAAGTCTCTTTGGAGCAATCATTTCCACGAAATTGGTCATCGAATTTGCACCAACCTTTTTGAAGATTTGGAACCTATGCTGGGACTGTGAGGATAGCAATCTTAAAACGTACCAGGAGATCGCGAAGATTCTTTTCACCTGCGAAGGATATTTCATTTCACGCAGTTTGCATCCGGTGTACTTCCTTGCTGAATAATATTGCTTCTCGGTGTCTTCAATTGATAAGTCTTAATTTGAAGGATTCATAGCCAAAGGAAAGGCCTTAATTACACATTAAGGTTTTAAAATTCTCTTCGCTTACTATAAATCTACTTCCTTACCTGCTAGCTTGGAATTAAGTAGAGGCAGAAACTTTCCATAATGATTCATAAAGGGATGTTTTTGCATTCTACAATATCGATATATTGACGAGTTGCAATTATTTAAAACCATAAGATGTACTATGTGGTGTTTGTTTTGCTTTGGCAGCTGTATCGAGCTGTCCAGGGCGTTAAATGGTCGTAACAATTTTATTTTGCATTGACATATTTTTTCTAATGGTTTTAACTCAGGAGGTCACCTGATAGAAACTTTTCATTCATTTATTCATTCATTTATTCGTGCATTCATTCATTCGTTTGTTCATTTATTCATTCGTTCGTTCATTCATTCATTCCTTTATACTCATTCATTCATTCATTCCTTATACTCATTCATTCATTCATTCATTCCAGTTGCTTTTTACATACTACAACTAATTCAAGCCAACTATCAAGTTTCAGACTTATTACCAATACATACAAAAACTAAAACGATGACTAGTTCATCTTTGTATCCTTTCAGTTCTTATTCCAAAGGAGGGATACCCTCAAGAGGGGAGAGAAGCGTTACTCGAGAAGTGTTAGAATTCTCTGAGCATCAGTGATTATGATTACGAACCAAAGGTTGTCTTTATTCCAGACAATTTACAAAGATGTTTAAATGTTCTGGGCTCTGTAAAGCCTTGCAACTTGGCATGTGTATAGTACATCATGAGCTGAACCCAAACATGAAATCTATTTTAGTCATGTCACATAACATGCTCATGACGTCACAATGTAGAATTCTCAAAGTCAATAGGGTTCAGTACCACGAATATTCAATCGTTGATCGTGAGAAGAAGGAAATGGTTGAATAGCTTTTGCTTTGAAACGAAAAATTAGTAAAAAGTGATGACGACATCGAAAAGGAGTTCAAGAATGTGCGCATGCTTACAGCCGAAATACGCACAATCGTACGTTTATACAGTAAATCCTCGCATATAAGAACCTACAGAATTAAGAATCTAGAGGCTCTTTTCCCTAACGTATGCACCTTGTAATTAAGAACCTGTTTCAGTTTGATGAAAAGTATGTTCTTATTGCAGGGGTAGTAAAGTTGATCCTTGATCGTCGTTATTAAGCTGATTTTTGTCCCAGTTGGCTGTTAAAGTTTGAATCTCCTCCCCTGCTGTTTGTAAGCTTCGGTTTAGTTATTAGGCCCATAACAACTCTACCAAAATAAATTACAGGTCGAAACATCTTTCATGCAGACTCTAAAAGGCCTATACAAGGCACCCTTCAAATAAGAACCTTCATACCTTGAATTCGTCTTTGTACCTTTAAAATAAGAACCTATTTCAGCCTTGTTCTCAAAAAAATAGGTTCTTATATGCGGGGATTTACTGTATTACAATAAACTATTTAGTTGGCTAGAGGATAAAAAGTGGCTTATATTCTTCGGATTTTGTAGTTTTATTGCATTTGTTGTAGATTTTATTTGCATTTTTCGAAATTTTGCACAGACATCTCTCAGAAATTGATCGTATTTACCCCCCTGAATGAATTTATTTTTTCCAAAAAGTTCTCTTTTAATTATAAGCAGGATAAAAACAAAAGGTCAGAAAGTTTCAGCGCTGTAATTGCACTTGGTAAAAATCTACAGAAGAGAAACCGCCTGATAGGGTCGGGTTAATATTTGGAGATTTTATTCACACTAGAAAGATTCTTATTTCAGCCATCCAAATCGTATCTGCTTAACACGCAAAGTCGGCACTGTGAGTTTGAATTTAGCTTCAATTTTGGTATGAAAATTACCAAAAGAAACTTTTATTTACCAACAAGGTGTAGATTTGTTTCATGTCATCCATTCCATAAAACAGGACGGGGGCTGCAACGATCATCTGCAAGACCGAAAACCTTAGACTTTAACTTATTCTTTGCAAGTCGCACTTAATCTGAACAAGTCATAAATATTACGAGTAAGAGAAAAAATTCATTACAATCATGCTTCGAGCAGAGCTATGTGTTGTGCTTTCTGTTTTAGTATCACTATGTTTAGGTTTAGGTGTCAAGCAAGGAAAGGTGGCAGAATTTGACTTGGACTTGAAATTTGATCTCTCATCTTTAAGCACATTTGCTCTGAAAGTCAGCAGCGAAATTCAGTGTGTTCAAAAGTGTTTGCAGCAAGATGGCTGCCAGTTAATGAATTTCAGGTATGTTTGGGATGGCGAAACAAGTTATAATTGCGAACTTAACAAGAAAGCATTCAATTTTGGCATTCAATTGAAGATGCATCCTGCACATGGTTGGAAAGCTGCTAAAATTGAGGTTTGATCGTCTGTTTATTATTGCGCCGGCTATCTCGAAAAAGATTTGTTTTTCTAAAATGACCAATAATTCAATTGATCTTCAAATAGTTTTGTTCAAATGCATCAAATACCAAATTTCTACGAAGATGATAATAGGTTTGCTCTTGCCATTTGAAGATAACCCATTTTTTTCTCAATTTCTTTCATATTAAATTCGCAATCGATTTCCAATTGACATCTGTGTGACATACCATATTGATGTTGATGTAAGAGCACCACATTAAAAAGGGCATGCCCTCGTCCCCGAATATAAGGGCTTTGCCTTATATACAAATCTGTTTTGAGAAACTTACAAAGGTGAGAAATGATGTATTATTCACACTGATTTTTTTATTCTTGATAAACAGTCATCAGCTCTCCGACTTGCGTATTTCCCTTTGGCCCCGTGTCAAGGAACTTCAAGTCCATTTCCCCTTTGTTTTCCCTTTTCTCTATAACCACAGAGAGGGGTTAATTTTACGTAAAGGCATGCGAATCCACGTGGAAAGTGAAAATACCTCATCATCTTTAATATTCTCGGCAATAAAGTCATGCCCATATAGCTGCGTATATACAGTATGCAGCAGATTATGCATTAGTTGGATTTCAGTTGTTCATGCAAAACATCTTTTGCAGGAGAACTGAACAAATGAACGAACATAAAAATTCCGTTTTTTGTGTGGGTTAACTGAACAAAAATTCCAAATGAGCAAACATAAAAGTAGTAGCAGAATGATTCTTGAGACGGACATTGATTTTTAGATGTCAACAGAATTGATTGTAATTGTAATTAGGGAATTGCTACCTATATAGATTCAAATTTATTCAATAGAACGAAGACAGTTCTGAATATTATTCCTTTGATATCCAGGGAGCAGAGGCCTTCCAAACGGGGATTCTTTTTTTTACTCATCCGGTAGGACTCTTTAATTTCGCGTTTTTTCCCTCTTTACATTCACAGAGGATAGATGAAGTTTATGATTTGCTTGGTTCACGAAGCAGCAGCATGGACGATAGAAGTCAAGAAATAACTACAACTGCAACTGGTGTAAACACCGAGTCTATGAAGGCTACCCCTGCCATCTCAACCAATCGCCTCACGACAACACTGGCTAAAACTGGTGCCCCTGAATCTCTAGCAACATCAAAATCATTGTTAACCCTTGCTAGTCAGTTTGCAATTGCAACAAGTGCTCATACTAGCTACTGTACTGCAAAAATGTATTTTCCAGCCACATCATCGATACTAGGAGCAACATTGAAAGCGTCTGCAATACCTGAAACTCCTATTGTGCCTACTGAATCCATTGTAACAAAAAGTTCTGCTATACGAGTATTTGTGGATGAAAACTATAAAGTAGTTTACCCCGATGCTATTACTTCTACCGATACAGTAATGACTGCCTTAACCTCATCGAAATGCGGTCGTTCTTCGTCCTCCGCAGAAATTTCCGAAATCGTCTCTGGGTATCTCCCTTTGGTGACAACCACAACAGCAACAACTACAACTCCTCTATATGCAGAAACTACTGGGATAGCCTCTGATCCAGTTACTGTTCATCCTGAGGTAACAAGTTCCCCTGTTGCAGCAATAATCGATGACATAACTCCAAGTACTAGCACTGAAGTTGTAGCTTCTAGCACCGTACCAGCAGGAGGTAAGTGTTGTTATATAATGTATTGTAACAAATGGTGCAAGCATAGTACAAATTCTTGATTGGCGACAGAGACCAAAATGCTAACCAGGGAGCGCTTAGCTTGGATTTCGACAACAATAGTTCTTGTATATGCTATTGGTTCCATTTGTTCTTATCATTCTCTCTAGAATTCTTTATTACTAAATACAAAACATAAGGTAACATAACATAACATAACATAACATAACATAACATAACATAACATAACATAACATAACATAACATAACATAACATGACATAACATAACATAACATAACATAAGCGAAGTTTCTACTTCTCTGGTGTAAAAAATTGGAATGATATCCCGGACAACATTCGAGAACAAGAATCAATCTCTCGTTTTAAAACAGGTTTTAGAAAGTATCTTTTGAACCTACAAGACCCAAACACTATCCCTTGGTAGAGCAGCATATTTAAGTTATTTACAAATTTTTCTTTTAATTTTTCCTTTGAAATAATTTGTTAATACGCTGAAAGGTTTTTCGTGTATAAATATTGATAAAATAAAAATGAAAAAAAAATGAAAATGAAGTCCAGTTGGGGATTTTTGCGCTCTCCCTGCATTTACCTACCAAGGTCCCTTTGGCAGCAATGAAGCAAAATAATCTGCGAAGCATGAAATTTATTTATCGAACAGTTTGTTGATATTTTACAAGGGGACTGAAATCTGCAAGATCATTCGTGCTAATAAAAAAGATGGAGAGTGCATTCCTGCCAGGTGAATGCAAAGCTCAGTCTTTTCAGTCAGCAGCGAAATAAGCGCGATAATTACATCCTGTTTCGTAAAAGTAGACGATCTGTAAACTATCAGTTGCCTTCCTTGCATAGTTGCATTTTACCAAAAGCGAGGGGCATATCACTCTCTATAAATCTCGTAGATCTTTAACAAAAGCCTTTTGTTTTCAATAACAATCTATAGAAAATTCCCTGAAAATCCTATTTTTTAAATCTCGTACTCTTTTTCGGGAGAGTGATACACCTCTCGACCGCCTTGACCATAAGTACATATTGTATTGCGAAATCAACGATACAATGAAAAACATCAATTCATCTCCTTTATGGAGAATTATCCACTTTTACCATGTTTGAACTAACAGAGAAGTTTGTCTCTACCAAAATAGTGCTGTTTTCAGTACCAGTAGGTCAGTGTGAGGGTTTCAGTGAGAAATGTGAAATAGATTATATTCAGGAATATCTAATCGTGTATCTCGGCCTTTAGATCAATATATGTAGCATTAAACCATTTTTTGCTTTTATTCTCTAATCCACCACTTCGTGGCGGAAACGAAAATAAATTATTTACCATTTAATTTTCCGGAGAATTAATACAAAAAGAGAGTCACTTTTAGGTGAATTGGCGAGGTCGTCCGTCATACACAGCCAGCAACTAAACAACTAAATAATTACACAACTTTTATGCTCAACACAACTAAATATACCTTTTATACCCCCAGATATACCCTTAAATAGATCCTACTGTAGACCTGTAACGTCAGCTAAACAGCTATCTATTAGAAATTTCTGACTTGGGAAAAATAACCTGGCTGTGTATGAGCTTAGCCCAAGATGGAAAACTGACTGGTTACTCTCATTTATATCGATTGGTTCACATGGGAATGCTGCAAGCATGCGTGATTTGGAACTCGCGAGGAAAAGGAAGGTATTGAAATTAATTATTTCAGAACAAAAATTTCCTCCAGAACAATAGCATATATATTTGTTATCTGTTGAAGAAACTCTGATTTTGTTGAAACACAGATTAGATTTGCTATTCCATCATTCCATTCCATCGTTTAATTCCATTGTTCTATTCCATTAGTCCATTCCATCATTCCACATTCCAACGTTTAAAGATAGCCGGCTGTTTGGCTTAATCCCTCAATTTCGCTGTTGTTGTTGTCGCACTCCATACTGCTAATGTTGGATAACAAAGTTAAGCAAAATGTTTCCAGCGCCTCCTTGCAATAAAAACATGTTGCATTTTGATCGATGGAGCAAAAGGAGTAATGAGAATATACGATGTTGTGAATTCAAAATGATATGACGCTTATTGTGTACCTCGTATCCACTGAACTGGGCTAAGAACAGTGACCAACAGAATAATTTTCTGGCTTGAAAGAGAACTGAAATCTTCAAAGCAAAGCTCCAATTCTAAATTTCCAACGCGATTTCCAAGGCAATGTGATGTTTTCTTCAAAATAGAAGCACAGTATTCCTTTTGTGCACTATATCGTTTGCTTCCTTTTCGTGAGTCACTGGAAGGTTTTCTTTGATTCTGAAATGACTAGGCCATTTTTAGTCATACCTTCAATTATAGATGAACACTGGGATCTCCCTGGAGATTGGATAACTCATGAATCAGCAAGGGATCCCATTGTTTCAGTCTTTTAATGAAGTTGTGCTTCTCCGTAATCTTGTGCAGTTGCAGATATTGCCATGCTTTTAATTTTGCAATATACTTTGCACTGATGCTGGTAGCTCTTGTTTTGTAGCCTGCGTTCCAGAAGTTGTCTGAACACAAGCTATAGTTTTGCCCTGACAGCAAATTTGAAGTTTGTTGATTTTTAACTCTGCAACCAAGTCACCAAAAAATTCCGAGAAATAGATCAAAATTCAATCCAATCATTGCAAATTTAGATAAAAGTTATCATTTGGTTATTACTTTGAAACAGCTTGCGTCATCTTGCGATTTTTATGTCTGTTGCTTTTTTGGGACACCCGGAACAAACTACCGATTGGGGTTATCGTAAGATTCCTTATAAAGAAAATACCAACTCAGGATGTCTTGCGCATGGCATGACAATTGCAGCAATCATCATTAACAGCTTTGAATTTGTCTTGCTCTCCTTCATAAGTTTGTGCTTTTGGACACCATCAATAATACAACATTATTCACGACCAGATTGTACAGTCGTGGCCAAAAATTTAAGACCACATTTTTGTCACCAATGTTTCTTGGCGTAACGACATGGATGGAATCCTACCGCTCTGCCTATTTTACTATCTTGGAGTGGGTTTACGTCAACTTTCCATATAGATTCCGAATTTTTGATGTTGTTTTTTAATTGCTGGGCTACTTTGTTATGACGTCATAATGAAATCTATAGAAATTATCGGAAAGTATAGTAGTTCTGCCAATAAGAGATGTGGCCCAAAAATTGTGTTACTCAGCTAGATCTCACAACTCATTTCTATGATTTGTTTGAAAAATGTCTAAACTCAACGAAGAATATTGCTTTTGCGAAAAAGGTAGTTGAGGGCCCTAAGTCCACAGCTATGGCCATAAGTTTAAGACCACCCTTGGAAAAGTGTGAACAAATTATGTGCTTATAAGGTAAGAGCCTGTGATATTCCATGATTCGAACAATGAAATAATTCTTGAACAATAATTCGAATAACTGTGTGATTTGTTACTTCAAACTAAAAATCAAGGGCTGCTCTTAAACTTATGGCCATAGCTGTGGATTGAAGGCTCTCTACTACCTTTTCCCTGAAGCAATATTCTTTGTGGAGTTTTAATATTTTCAAACAAATCATAGAAATGAATTGCGCATAGATTGATGTAGAATCCAGCTGAGTAACAAAAGTGTTGGGTCACACCCCTGTAATTTCCGGTAGAACGACTGTAATTTCCGAGAATTTCTCTACATGTCATTGTGACATCATAACAAAATGGCGCAAACATTAAAAAAACAACATCAAAATTTGGAATCTAGATGGAAAGTTGAACTCAAAAGAACTCTAAGAGAGTATAATAGGCCGAGCGGTAGGGTTCCATCTCGTTACGCAAAGAAACGTTGTTGAAAGAATCTGGTCTTATATTTTTAGTTACAGAACCAAGTTTAGGTCCTTACCATGAGTTCTTTACTACCTTTCACTCTATTTTACTCTTCACTAATGAGGAGCAGTGCCAGCCCTGAAAAAGTTGGATAGCCTAGGCAAAGGATAGAATTGATTGTCAAAAGGTTTACATGATTTTGTTACATTGTTGTTTTTTGAGATCCCGCAGAGCACCCCTGGTGCCATCCTTGCCTGAGTTGACTCCTTTTCAAGGATAATGGAAGTAGCCAGTCCTTGTGTGTTTCAAAGCATCTCCCCTATTGAAAAGCACTGACAAAATAGCCTCGACTGATCTATAAACTGACTTACTATGAGAACCTTTTCAACCCGTAGTTTACCCTAGTTGCAATCTCCTGCGTGAAAATCATCCCAACGCGAAGAACGGAGTTTATGATCTTACAATTGGCAAGCATCATTGTATTATGCTGGGTGAAGATTCTTCATGTGGTTCTGGTGGGTGGACACTTGCAATGAAAATTGACGGAAGAAAAGTAAGTAAAAGTTGTTTTATGTTTTCTTCAATTAATTTCAATTATTCATAATATGGAAACCCTATCAGTCGAGGCACTGATTTTCAGTCCCCACCAAAGAGAGGTTTGAACATAACAATATAGGTACTGCTACAAACGTTTTCAAATTTTTTATTCATTCAGCCCCGTCTTATATGTCAGAGATGTTCTTGCAATTTGGACAGAGCCGGATCACTCGAAGATCTAAAGCAAATTGAACCCACCTTTCGAAAGAGTAACACAGAGCAAAATGGTCACTCCTGCTATCAAGGACCTAAGATGTGGACCAGTCTACACTTTGACCGACCTAAAATCTGCTAAGAACGTTCACTGTTTCAGACATTGATCAAGGAAAAACTCTTTAAAGGCCTCCAAAATCAAGAAAACAGCCCCAATTTACGTTATTGAAATTCTAAAAGCTGCAAAGATAGCTGTTTGTTAATATTCTTAACCCTATTCTACCCGGGCTCCTAGGGTCAGACCACTGGCCGGGGGGGCACAAAGTGCCCCCCTAATTATCTCCAAAACCATAATTAGTATGCCATTGTAACTTCGCACAATAGTAAGTACATCTATTAGGAGTCTAATTATAGATTTTAATGCTAATTAGTCACGTGGTTCGTTGCCAAGCGACCAAACAATGGGACCATGTCAGATATAAGCTGCAGTACTGAAAACACAAAAAGAGCTAATTAATTCAGATAAAATGTATGAAAACCCCAATAAACTACTTAAACATGAAGAGAATATGTTTATCCATCGAATTATATCAAAATTTGAAAATTTTGTCTTTCTTTATTAGAGATATGACGTCATCAATTTGCATGACGTCATGGAATCTATAGTTTGCTGATGTCAGCAAATATGAATAATGTATATATCAAATGAAAGTACTTTGCAAGGGGAATCGTTTGGTACCAATTACAACTTCATCAAGGTTAAGACAAAGGAATTATGACTTTGTGTGATTTTCTTTGTGACTACTTTCCAAATATGGGTATCTACTGGTCACGTGACTAAATTTATGACAATGAAAAGTCTAAGATTTAATTGCCAATTAAAAACTAAGAAAAGTCATGGATGTTTCAGCTCATTTTTGTATTTCCTCTCTGTTTTATAATCAAAAGTTTGGTTGGGGGCCCCCCCCCCCGGGTACAATGGGGTTAAGAATGCAGCATTACTTTCAATTTGTTTGAAATCAAAATATGTTTTGTTTCTTTCATGAAAACTTGTCTACACCTCTTGGTGGACCATTATGGGAACGTTGCAACTCCATAAGACGTAGTTCCTACTTTTGGCAGTTACGCATCGTCATCATGCCCTAGGGCCCATTTAAATGAGAAACTCAAACCGGTTTGAAATTTCACCCCGATCTGAGTTGAGCTCGTTGTCTGGTCAAAGCCCTTAAAGCGTTTAGATGGAAAATGCGATTCTAACTCAAACTGGGGTGAAACTCAACTCACCTGTTCAGATCGGTTTGAAATGTCACACCGGTTTGAAAACACCATGTAAATGCAAAATATTTTCGAATCGGTTTGAGATGCATTGTCTCAGGTTCAAAGTTCAAATTGGATTATTGTTTTACTTGGCGCCATAGATTATCTATGCTGGCGCTCAATACATCAATGAACAACAACACAGGTCTCAGACTGGGGCGAAACTTCATGTAAACGCAACGGGAAATAAGCTAGCAGACCAATATTCAGATCGGAGTGAAATTTCAAATCGGTTTGAGTTTCTCATGTAAACGGGCCCTTAGACTGTAGCTAATGTTTCACTGCATGAAATATATTTCATTAATTATGTTTTCAGGTTGCGTTTTGTTTCATAAATTTCAGTCACGAGAAACTGTAGGTTTCTTACATGAATTGGCATCGATTTAGACTACTCCAAGAGAAAACAAAAATAATTCGCATATTTGGATCGATTCTGACTTCACTGCGCATCACCCTTTACCAAGATGATGTCACTGCGCACTTGAGACTAATTTGGAGATCCAGATTTTTAGAGAAATTATGAAAACCTCAAGAAAAGGCTTTGATACAATGCTCATAACAGTATAATCTTTCGACTTTATCATGAATCATGGTAACCCTGGATATCTCCTTCAACTGAACACCCTTTTCAATCTGTCTTATATCATCTAGCCTTCACCATACCATTTTTGATTATTTTTAGAACACATTTAACTCTACATCAAACTATTGGACACAAACAATCCTTCACCAGGAAGATTTCGTTGCGAATGCATCAATGGAAGGGAAATATCAAGCGTTCAATATCATGAACTTCACCAGAATATGCATTGGCTTCAAATATCACGGATCTATTCATTGGATGAAGATCTTTGCAAGTGGTATCTCACTACGTAAAATATTTGCTGATGAATATTTTATTCCCAGCTACTATAGCATTTCTTCCTGGGTGAACCTTATGCAAGGAGCGTCACTTCAGCCAACTTGTGACAAGCAAGGTGTTAATATAAATCGATTATCCCACATGTATGCAAGGATTGGGATTCTGTGTGACAATTCTTTGGATTTCGCCTCGCCGAACTCATTCATTGGATTGGGAACAACATGGAACATGCCCTATTACTGTGGTGATGCTCCAAGAGTGTCTTGCGGAAATGTAGCATCCTGCTATCAAACAAGCAATGGCCAGAAGGCAGAGGCAGCATTCTGCTATATTTTAATCAAGTAAAACGGTTGTTTTGATATCAAGGTTACAGTTTACTGTCTTATAGTTACCGTCCTTGCGGAAATGTTGCATCCTGCTTTTAAACAAGCAATGGCCAGAAGGCAGAGGCAGCATTCTGCTATATTTTAATCAAGTAAAACGGTTGTTTTAATATTAAGGTTACAGTTTACTGTCTTATAGTTACCCTCCTTGCGGAAATGTTGCATCCTGCTCTCAAACAAGCAATAGCCAGAAGGCAGAGGCAGCATTCTGCTATATATTTATCAAGTAAAACGGTTGTTTTAATATTAAGGTTACAGTTTACGGTTTTACAGTTACCGTCCTTGTGGAAATGTTGCATCCTGCTCTTAAACAAGCAATGGCCAGAAGGCAAAGGCAGCATTCTGCTATATCTTAATCAAGTAAAACGGTTGTTTTAATATCAAAGTTACAGTTTACGGTTTTACGGTTACCATTCTTGTGGAAATGTTGCATTCTGCTTTTAAACAAGCAATGACCAGAAGGCAAAGGCAGCATTCTGCTATATTTTAATCAAGTAAAATGGTTGTTTTGATATCAAGGTTACAGTTTACTGTCTTACAGTTACCGTCCTTGCGGAAATGTTGCATCCTGCTCTTAAACAAGCAATAGCCAGAAGGCAGAGGCAGCATTCTGCTATATATTTATCAAGTAAAACGGTTGTTTTAATATTAAGGTTACAGTTTACGGTTTTACAGTTACCGTCCTTGTGGAAATGTTGCATCCTGCTCTTAAACAAGCAATAGCCAGAAGGCAGAGGCAGCATTCTGCTATATATTTATCAATTAAAAGGGTTGTTTTGATATCAAGGTTACAGTTTACTGTCTTATAGTTACCGTCCTTGCGGAAATGTTGCATCCTGCTTTTAAACAAGCAATGGCCAGGAGGCAGAGGCAGCGTTCTGCTCTATCTTAATCAATAAAACGGTTGTTTTAATATTAGGGTTACAGTTTACGGTTTTACAGTTACCGTCCTTGTGGAAATGTTGCATCCTGCTCTTAAACAAGCAATGGCCAGAAGGCAGAGGCAGCATTCTGCTATATATTTATCAAGTAAAACGGTTGTTTTAATATTAGGGTTAGAGTTTACGGTTTTACAGTTACCGTCCTTGTGGAAATGTTGCATCCTGCTCTTAAACAAGCAATGGCCAGGAGGCAGAAGCAACATTCTGCTATATATTTATCAAGTAAAACGATTATTTTAATATTAAGGGTAGAGTTTACCGTCTTACAAGTACCGTTCTTGTGGAAATGTTGCATCCTGCTCTTAAACAAGCAATGGCCAGAAGGCAGAGGCAGCATTCTGCTATATATTTATCAAGTAAAACGGTTATTTTAATATTAAGGGTAGAGTTTACGGTCTTACAGTTACCGTTCTTGTGGAAATGCTGCATCCTCCTCTTAAACAATCAATGGCCAGGAGGTAGAGGCAGCATTCCGCTATATATTTATCAAGTAAAACGGTTATTTTAATATTAAGGGTAGAGTTTACTGTCTTACAGTTACCGTTCTTGTGGACATGCTGCATCCTGCTCTCAAACAGACAATGGCCAGAAGGCAGAGGCAGCATTCTGCTATATATTTATCAAGTAAAACGGTTGTTTTAACATTAAGGGTAGAGTTTACGGTCTTACGGTTACCGTCTTTGTCGAAATTTTGCATCCTGCTCTCAAGCAAGCAATGGGAGGAAAGCAGAGTGACCATTCTGCTCTATCTTAATCACTAAAACGGTTGTTTTAATATAAAGGTTACAATTTACTGTCTTACTGTTACCGTCCTTGTGGAAATGTTGCATCCTGCTCTCAAACAAACAATGGGAAGTTTATCCAGCAACAATTTGTTTAATTCTGTTTCCATCGACTCACAAAAGAGCTTTCTTTTGGCGACCACCGCGGCCATAGGCCGGAATAAAGTGAACTTCTTAGCAAATTGTTGATGATACAAAATTGTTGGGGGTAGAACCCACAAATTTGATTCATTTTGCAACTCTAAGGAGTTGGTCCTATGTCAAAACGTGCAGAATCAAACATTTTCTGAAAACTACTCTTAAAGTCACGAATTCGAGTCAGATTGGAACACCTGAATACAAGTCGATGAACAATCATGGGAATGTACTTGGGAAAATTATATATTGCATACAAATACCATATCACTGCAAAGGGAAATGATATTTTCAAGGTAGGTCACTTTGCCTTGAACCTCCGCCCAGAACTAAAATCAAACATCAATATTGAATATTATCAATATATAGATGAATACTAACCAATATTAGCAATATTCTAATTTCGTAGTGATGGCTATCTATCCTTCCATGTCGACAGATATACTTGTTTCATCACATACCGATAAAATTCTTCGATCTTTAACCACATTTTTAAATGTAAGTAAAACTTCGGCTATCATGCTTTTGGAAATTTTTCAGACAGCTAGTATCAGAATATTTTTCTGTATCATCTGAACGAAACCTTATCCTGCAAATTATGATTTTCTGAATGCAGAAATATGAAGGAGATGAGAATAAAAAGGTCTGACTTCATGTTCACATGAGAAAATATAAAATCGTGGGTAGTTCACTTTACCCAGGTCGGAGCAAAATATCGACTGATCGGTAGATCTTCTAACGCCACACTGCTCCGTATTCATATGAAAACGGATAAAAAGTATCCATTTTCGCCTTCCGTTCACATTGTTCCACCATGAAAACGGAGACTTTTGAAAAAGCACTTTGAAAACGGAGACTTTTGTAAAACGCAAAAACGCAGTGTGAACACCGAAAACGCAAAAACGGATACTTTTTGAAAACGCTAACAACAATAACAACAACTTAACAATATGCGTAGTGCGCGCCAATTTGAACAACTTCTCTCGATATGGCTGACCCATTCGAAGTTAGTATAATCCTTGGAGTGTAATGCTTTGGCGCCAAAACCCCCAACTTCAAAGAGAGACGGTGGTCTCGCTTTCACAGCGTTTCCTTTTTATCCGGAGCGGAGCAATGTGAACGCTTCATCGTTTTCGTTGCGTTTTCACATTAACCCAGAGCGATGTGAACAGGAAAACGAATCAATTTGAAAACGGATAAAAACGAATATGGAGCAGTGTGAATATAAGATATTATGTAGCTGACAAAAAAATCTATCTTGGTCCTTTCCTTTGGAAAAAGTAAACACATGGTACGTGCTTCAAATCGATGAAACAAATTATGGAAATGAGTTATGGCTTCGACTCAAAAATTAAGATCAAAGATAGGAGGACAAACCTGAGAACCATAATTTCCCGAGGTAAGGAGATTTTTGTAACAACAGAAAAAGCTACTCTGCAAACATATGATTTTCTGTGAGCACATGTAAGCCCTGTTCACACGACACAAACTAACCCGGGGAGAACCTGGGTTAAACTAACTCTGGTTCAAACTGCGTTTGTTCACACGAAAAGATCCTCAAAATGTGTGTGAACGCAAAACTGGGGCGAACCTGGGTTAGTTTTATTCCCGCCTGCGCAGTTGGTAAGATAACAAAAGTAAGAATTTGAGAAAATGGCGGACAGAAACCAAGATGACAATGCTTTGGCATGCTTATGTTTTGCCGGCAGATTTTTGTTTTAAAATGCATGGTTTTGGCATCGCATGTGTTTATGAAGAGGCGAGCACTAGCACGAAAAAGGCGGCTAGAAAAGAATCGAATTTCTGCTCGAAATCGTATGGCTTCGTAGGGGCTTCGTAGGGGCTTCGTATCTCAAGCGTATTATAAAAAACTTCTTCGTCCTCCCAAGTTGATCCTCAGTCTATTTTTTCTCGATTCATAGCGTATATAATGACTAAATGAATATGTATAACAGTTTAGAATGAATAAATATCTGTGAAGATAACACACTTCAGTGCTTTTATCCGATCCAAATAATCGCGGGCTACAATAATGCACATGCGTGAGATCGAAACTTAACCTAGGTTCGCCCCAGGTTTGCGTTCACACGACATTTTCCACAACTAACCCAGGTTCGACCCAGGGTGAACCCACCTCCTGAGGTGGGTTAGTTTTACCCGGGGCGAACCCGGGTTAGTCGCGTTCACACTACAAAATCTAACCTAGGTTAGTTTAACCCAGGTTCGCCCCGGGTTAGTTTGTGTCGTGTGAACAGGGCTGTAGTAAAACATTGGGCATAAATCAAGTTTAATCATTGCATGTTTATTATGTCCTGAGTGTTTCGCTTGGCCTCGTAGTTCACTTTACCCCGTCTTACCCTAGATATTACAATTCATTATTTTTCCATGTCTCCGCAAGATTTGTTCAAACACACACGGACAAGAGGGATCTTATTCTGCGAGTTTCGAGTTGTCCATTGCGAGTTTGTATTTTTTCATCCTATCAATTCATTCAATTCATTTGCTTTAATTCAGCATAGCTTCCAAATCTTTAACTCCGCGTAAAAAGGTGGATGTAAAAATCTGCGATCCATTTCTTCTGACTGAGTGGCTTGACTTGAAACACACTTGTTACTTGTCATTAATTCTACCGTTGGACTTTTCACAAGTTGTCAGTATTTTTCGAAATTTCAGCGTATGTTACATTTTAACTCATTTGAGGATGTGACGTCATCAAATTTCTAAATCACAAACCTGAAAAGTGACAGACTTTTGCTTGATACCATATTGTAGACATCCATAAACTATCGTTTTCTTCAAAATTATTTCATTTTGCTTCAAACAGTTTAGAAATTACGCTGGTTTTAAGTTTTTTGACCAATGCTCCTTGAATTAAAAAAGAAGACTAATTCTGAAAATATTGAAGAATTCAGAAGAGTCCAACGGTAGAATTATAGAGAAATAGCTGAAGTTTCTTTGAAATCATTCAGTTCAAATAAATAAGTAACTGAATTTTACACCACCCTTTTTAAAGATATGAAACCCATGCTCTTTAATTCCAGATTTTAGCCAAAATTTCTTATGAGTTTCTTAAATTTCTACTTTTCTAAATGAAAAATCGTCAAGTTTCAAAAAAGTTTTGCGTGACCTTGCAAAATTAAAGCTGTAAATGACAGTATTTCGTTATTTCTTAGCTTTTTCAATAATCTCTCGTGATTTTGCAAATTGAGCCCACAGTTCCCATCAAGGCAAAGTAGATTTCTGCATGATCTGCAAGAAGAAATTGCCAGAATTCTCAAGAAGAAAACCATAGGCGTCGGAGGCATAGGAGCTTGGAGGGCTGCAGCCTACCTACTCAGGCAAATTTCATCGCATTTCAGGCTGAATTTGGGCAATTTATCTCAATAAAGTCGATATATTTGGGCAAGATCCTTACTAAGTCCCCCTAAACATTAGGCATCCCCTACGAAAATGAAAAAAGCCCCCTTTTCTGAGCTCAAACCTCAAAATTCTCTCCAACTTGATATTAGTAAAACGAAGTCACATTTAAGAACCAAGAACCACCCGATAAGAACAGGTTCCTGAAGGGTGCTCCTCCCATTCCTCTCCAAGTCATATTTTGCGGGAAATACTGTATTATTCTTTTTTGTTGATGTACAGTCGGTGATCAAATCATAGCCCCCAAAACAATATTGTATTCCCTGACCTGTAACTTTAGGCAAATCGGGGGGGGTACTTGACCAGGTTTTGGTCGGGGACGTGCCATCGAAGCTTCAAAAACACACCCGTTCCTTATACCAATTTTGCAAAAAAGTATACCCGACTTTATACCAATTTTGCGAAAAAGCATACCCGACCTTATACCAATTTTCCGAAAAAGTATACCAAAATCGTTCCTTAAACCAAAATCGCGAAAATCGATACCGTTCCTTATACCAAATTCGTGAAAATCGATATCGTTCCTTATACCAAAATCGCGAAAATCGATACCCTTCCCGATGGCACGTCCCCGTACCCAAAATATGTGAAGTAGCCCCCCCCCCCCCCCCCCGGGCATGCAAGAGAGTAGGGTGCCGGTGGTGGTAATCGGACGCTCAAAGAAAACTAAATATTTTCATAAGAAACTTTAATCAAAGACAAAAACCAAAAGTACCAGATGAATGCACAGGTATTTGGACATATTTTCCCGAAATGTCTTGGTTTTTTACTTTTCCTGCTTTTCTTTGACAACGAATATTTTGAGACTGATCTTGGCGGTGGTTTTCGGACAGTGGCGGTGGCTTTCGGACAGTGAGTTCACAATGCAGAATGTGCCAAGACAATTATTTTTCTGTTTATACTTGGCAAGTATTCCGTCACTCTTTTGCTTCATTTTTCTTGTCTTTTCTATTCTTGAATGCGAAAACAATAGTTCGACTGTCGGTTCTCGTAATGACATTCTGGAGAGCTCTCGGTACACACAAAACAATATAAAAGCTAGGAGATGCGTTCGAAAAAGGTTGTTTTGATCTCATTTCTATTTTCGATTGATGTATGTATAGATTATAGATATCTATTGTTGGGGAGATGAAGTGCTGACCCTACTGTTTTGATACATTGTGTTTCAGCTTTGTTGAGAGCGAATCAACGTTGGGGCTCACGTTGTCATGCGCATCGCTGCTTTTCTTTCTTCCCTTGATCTCAACCGTCAAGCTAATTTGCATATTACATAAGTGAAGTAAATCGTTACTGCGCATGTGATCTGGAGCCCTTTTTGGGGGATTCATTGAGGCTCACAACTTAGCCTGTTCGTATCCCCAACAATCAATGAATGAAATGTTAAAATCCAAAAAACATTCAAATCCGACCTTTGTTCATGCTCCCAAACAACTGATTTATTTGGTGTCCGAAAACCACCGTTATGAACTTTTAATACCAGTCGATATGACATCCGCTGTCCTCCCTTCATGCTTTAAGTCTTTGGCATAATGCTATGCGTTATTTACATGCTAGACATCCAATTTAAGTGATTGTTCAAGATTTTTGCTTCTTTCTGGAATGGATTCAGAGTTTTGAATCAGAGATGTGATATTCGCAACGACAACTTCTACACTGCCAAGCACAACGAAAGCAACTTCTTTATTTCACTTTTATTTTCATTTTGATTTATTTTAACAGGATTAAGTACATTCAGTAAATATAAATTAAGTGATTTACAATGTGCCCTGCTTAAAAACATATCTAACCTAACTACATGTATATAAAAAAACCAACTTGAAGATCCTATGTAAAAAAAGAAAAATATATAAAAAGAAGGGGACTCGGAAGTCAAACGTATGTGCTGAACGTTGAATTGTATTATCAACCTCTTTGATCTTTCAAAACTGCTTTTAGCCTCGTTTTGAAAGTAGATAGCGAAGGAGCAGTTTTGATTTCATAGCTCAACTGGTTCCTGGTTCCAAACAGTAACCCCTCGATACGAAAAGCTCCTCAGCCCATTTGAGGTCTTACACATTGGAATCCTGAGGTCAGTACTGGTATTACGTAAGGTTCGATTGCACATAGATGGCATGTAAGGAGGTGCAAGCCCATTCAAGGCTTTATAAACTATACAGGCTGTCTCAAAGTCAATCATTTCTTTAACTGTTAACCACCCTAGTTGTGATATTGATGGCAACGATGTTTGATCGAATGGACTGTCTGTAACGACATGCACTGCTCGATTTTGCAGCTTTTGCAATTTTCTAAGTATGTTATCACCAGCACATCCCCAAACAGAGCAGCAATATCTAAAATGCGAATCTACTGTACTATAATATGTCTTTTGGGTGGTTTCCAACGAAAGATATTTCTTGGAATACTTGAGCACTCCTTTTCCTCGAGAAATCTTACCGATAGCAATGTTGATTTGCTCTTTCTAATTCAGTAACGGATCAATCTGTACCCCAAGGTATTTGATATTGCCCATAGATTCAATCTTTTCGTCATTTATTTGAAAAGCAGGAAAATAGGTTGAATCATTGCAATCTAGTCTTCTGAGGTTGGGTGCGGTACCAAGGATCCTGCTCTGTTGTGTCTTTGCGACATTGAGAGACAGTTTATATCCCTGTAGCCACGAACAAAGATTCTGAAGATCTGAGTTGATAGCATTGCTCAGGTCGGAGATAGATTTCGAGGAATAAGAAATGCTTGAGTCATCTGCATACATTGCGACCTTAGTTCTTTGTAAGGCAAACGGCAAATCATTTATATAGATCTGGCAGGAGCCCTGAGGCACTTCAAATTTGATGTCCTGTGTTTCAGATATGTTGCCAGTTACCTTACAGCATTGCTTCCTATTACTTAGGTATGATATGAACCAGTCAAGCTCCACGCCTTCAACACCATAGAAACGCAGCGTGTTTAGCGTGTTTTACATTCATGAAGGTTTTTCGTAAAGTTTTTAGTATCTGTAATGTTAGCTTTCAATACCAAGAAATACCCACCTTGATGGATTTCATTTGCAACAATTTTAACATACTTTTCTGTCGGTTTTTGCAAGTGTCCGATTACCACCGCCGACACCCTAGACCCCGTTTACACTATGACGATACGAAATGAATACAGCATGAAACTGTGCCGTATTGGCCTCCGTTTTACATTATGCCGGCATAGTTTTTACTTGAATACGGCACGAATTGAATACGGAATGCCAACTGGCCTCGTCACTCAACCGGCATAGTGTTAACGGCGAATACGGCATCGGATTCACATCGAGGCGATAATTTGGCAAATGAGAGCATACGCCTATGGAACGCCATTTGCACAAAAATGACATAATATAGGATTATGTTACATAAACCTATATTATGTGCACATAAACTAGGATTATGTTACATAAACCTATATTATGTCATTTTTGTGCAAATGGCGTTCCATATACGCCTCGACAAATCTTCGCTCTGCGCATGGTCAAAGCCTATCGTATTCATTTTGTGTTGGTATAGTGTAAGCGGCGATTCCTTTTGAACGGAGAAACCAATACGGCACTACGGCACAGTTTTATGCGGTATTCGTTTCGCACCGGCATAGTGTAAACGGGCCTCAGTCTATGATGCCTTTGCTTTCCTTTATAATAAAGGTCATCAATTTAAAACTCATTCGCAACAATGAAAGCAATTACCAAATACCAAGTGCATAGAGTATCAACGCAAACTGCAAAATGAGATGACAAAGCTGACAACAAAATTTATACAAACGATGCTATAAAAATGGCGACTTTAATATTTTCAGAAACGTTGTCAAAACTTCAATTTACATTAACCGGATTCGGAAAAACTTTTTTGACAAAAGAGGGCATCTCACTGGTGAGGAAAAGGGGCAGTACTGGCAAAGACATTATACAAGAGTCTGAGCGATATGGGCAAATATCTTATCACAACTATTCACACTCTAAGGAGGTTTCTTCCAATATTGACGTCCTGCTTTTGGTTTTTGGTTACACTTTTAGTAATTTCACTTTGGTCTTGCTATGAGTTGTAAATCTAAATTTTGCCAAATACTATGTTTTAACGAGCAATGATAGCTGCAAATTGGGGCAAACGTGCGAGATTTTTAGATTTTAATGCTGCTTTCTTTCTTAATTGCAATGTACTGAATGCAAAAACACGTAAAACCTGCTATCCTATTGTTAAATGATATTTGCTGAGAATATCATTCAGACAAATATGGAGCAAGTTCGCAAATTTTGCTGAAAAGACGTATTGGTGTTGAAAATTATTGGATATTATGCTCCGGTTCATTTGTGAGTTAAACTTTAAATTCAAAATTGAGATGATGTGCGATTTTGGGTCGCTGTGAGTTCTTTGAAGATTTTCTCAGCAACAAGCCCGTTCCTTTTGAATGACTTCAAACATCTCAGATCAACTGCTTTTGGTCAACTTTCCGGCTGGTATGTATTTCTCTTTTTTAACATTAAACCTTTTCAACACCGGACGAGCCAAAGAAACATACACAGGCATTGGAAAGCCTGTAGCTCTCAAGCCATTGTTCAGATTCCTACTGGTGGGTAACGAAACGGCTGCGTCACTTTTTCTTGCAGTTTACCAGAACGGAGTGCTTATAGCCTGCGTGCAGACTCAACTGGTTTACGAAATCGAATTGAGTTGAATGGACTCAATTCGATTTCGTAAACCAGGCTAAGTCGAGTCTGCACGCAGGCTAAGTGCCTATCGAGCTTCTGTTTAACTTTGATACGTACGTAACCAATTACTTCCAAGTGAAAAAGGTTTGGCAAGGACATAGGTGAATCTATTGAAACTGAACTCTCAAGAGGAAGAAAAACGATGAGAATAGTTATTCACTACGTATCCTCTAGAACCTTCAGTTGTTGCTGTTGTCAAGGTGCACAAAATGGGGAAGAGGGTGTGACACACCTTTCGTTTTGAACTCTTATCTTTGCTTACCAAATAAAGAGATGATGTATTGATGATGTTTACCTTTGCTTCACTAATGTTACCTCTTATTACTTCATAGAATGTTTTGCAATGTTACTCATGCTTGTGTCTTCAACTCTTATCGTTGCTTACCAGTAGTACTTATAGCATCATTATAAGAAACAATTAGCTTTGCTTTATCAACATGAAACGTGCCTTCCTTCGTAATTAACTTTAATTAAATGTTCAGTTAATTAGCATTTAGAATCGGGATAGTATATTCTCTAACACATTTTAGACACCATCACTTCTATATCCAATAAAATCTTCTTTCTGATTTCATCTAATAAACATCTTCAGGCATCTGCAAGATCTCACATGGAAGCAACAAATATCTCCAACACTTTTTTCTGTCGCATATTAATGCATTCTTACTCGATTTTGAGTGAACCAAGCTTTCGGGCCTTTGATGCCCCCTATAGACGTTGGGCGCCTTTGGCACCCCTTCTTCTCACGTCGCTAGGGGGCACGTGCACCTGGCCACCCCCCAGCCACCACACCACTGAGAATCAGGTTCCATTTTATCAACGAAACCCTATTATAATCACAGAACGATCGAAAATGTTGCTCACACGTTTTGTCTGCTCTTATTGTTACTTGCCAAGTCAAGAAAGAATATATTGATGGCATCTTTATATTATATTTGCTTTGCTAGCACAACCTTTTATTTATCATAAAACAATCTAAAATTTGTCTAATGCTTTTGTTTTCAATTGATGACATCATTATCAAAAAACAAATATATTTGCTTCGCAACCTCTCCAATTCAAGAGAGAATATACCGGGTGAGCCAGAAAAAAGTTCCCACATTTGAAAATTCATAGCACCAAGAGTACTTAATGGATTGGAATGAATCAATATTTGCTTGACAGCCAAAAGATTGAAGTATTTTTGTGAATTTTCTCACCTTTTTACGAGCACTGGAAAAGTTGGTAAATTCAAGTTTATGAAAACTTGATGGTTGCAAAATGGCTGAAAAAGGCCTAAAATGCTTGATCAAATCCTAAAGGACTCCTCGCTCAGAACAACAGAGAAAATGCCATTTCTCATGGGTGAGAGACATCGTCTGCACATCTATTACCATGGGATTGAAAATCTTTAGTATCTGTTTGCAAATATATGTCTTATTGATAACTCTTGAGAGAGATGAACTGCCTGTGCGTATTGTTCTACGTGAGGAGCGTCCTGATGATTTGATCAAGTGTTTGAGGCCTTTCTCAGTCATTTTGCAAATATGAAATTTCTTTAAAGTTGATTTTACCTATACTTGCAGTGCTCGTAAGAAGAGGAGAAAAATCACAATAATACTTTAATCTTTTTGCTTTTAACTAGAATTTAAATTCATTTAAATCCACGAAGTACTTTTGGTGTTACGAATTTTCGAAAGTGAGAACTTTTTTCTGGCTCACCCGGTATTGATGATGTCATTTAAAGAACACATATCTTTGCTCTATGTTATTCCTGCTTTCGTTTTGAACTCTTATCTTTGCTTACCAAATCAAGAGTGGATGCATTGATGATGTCATGATAAAGAACAAATACCTTTGCTTCACTAATGTTACCTCTTATTCATCATAGAATGACAAAAAATATTACTCATGGTTGTGTCTTCAACTCTTATCGTTGCTTACCAGTGCAAGAGAGGATATATTTATGACATCATTATAACAAACAATTATCTTTGTTTTACCAACACAACCTTTTTGATGATAATAGAACATCATTAAAATCCACAAGCATCTTTGTTTTACCGACACAACCTTTTAATAATCATAGTACTATCGAGAATGTTACTGATATTTTTGTTTTCAACTCTTATCGTTGCTTACCAATGCAGAAGAGAATAGATTGATGACAGCAATATAATGAAAACTATCGTTGCTTCACTAATGTAACCTGTAACCTTTTATTAATCGTAGAAAGATCGAAAATGTTACTCCTGCTTTTGTTTTCAACTCTTAATGTTGCCTGCCAAGACAAGATTGGATATATTGATGACGTCATTATGAATACAAAGTATTTCTGCCCAAATGGAAGACTGGCTAGTTACACAAAGCAGAGCAGAATACAATGTGTTGGCAAGTGTTTACGAGAAGAACATTGCACTTTAATGAATTACAGAGAAGATCAAAAATTTGATGAAATATCAAAATTGTATGCAAATTGTGAGGTATTTATAACAAGTGACACATTTTGTGAAATTTTATTTCTTATCACAAATACAAGGCCGAAATATCAGGATAGAAAGATCGCTGATCTTGAGCTTATCAGGACCAAAGCGATGTTAGAAATGATCGTCGTTTCATTCAAAAATTAATATTATGATAAGACCACAATGAGAAAAACTTTCGAGCAATATCATTTCATAAAATGCACGTCTCTAAAATCATCACAAATCTCGTAGCTCCTCGTGAAAAGGAAGCCAATCTTTTGTATGCAACATCTTTGGACAGCATATGTTCCCAACAATTGTTTATCATGTTTAAATTCACATGAGTATAAAAACTCAGTCATCATTTTTCAAAATATGTGCATCATGATATCTTGGACGACATGATTTGGAAGACCGCTCTTGATTGGCTAGATGACGACAATGATGTCAAGAGTGGATGAGTTCTCGCTGTATATGATGCCGACATTTTGGAGCAGTATACGAACATACACATGACTGGACATTTGTGGAGACCAAAATTGACATCCATTTTGTAAAGTTATGTTGACACGAGCATAATGACTGGTGATCGTTATGCCGTGCGTTGAGCTTTGATATGTGGGAACTCGAACCTTATGGCAGCTCATTTCCTTTTCATCGTTCCACTTGTTTAGATGAAAGCATACCTTGTGTCCAAAAAAAGGTAACAGATTTGATGGGGGCTAGCGATGAGAATCTAAGTCGAATCAATCCCAAATAAGTTTCGAAGTAATCTTCGATAGTTAACTTCAAGATTAATACCTTGTTTGTTGATATTGGCGCATCGAGAGTTGGAATATTCATCTTGAACCCTATCTGTACTGGGCGATTTCGTAGGTACTGTGTACTGGATTCTTCTCCAAAACTACAAAAGATAAAACTATAAGATTTACCCCTATTGTTCTTTAGACGATTGACTTTTCACATACAACGATGGCAATTAATAAGTCACGTGATTCGTTGCTAGGCAACCGAAAAACTGAGGAATATTGGCAAATTTATGCCTTCTTAACCAGAAAAATTCTATTTAATCAACCACTCAACCGATTTTGTCCAAATTTGTTTCTAATAGTAGGAAACATGTCATAGTTCAAAAATATATAATTTTCAAAATTTGCTAGTTTCTATTTTTAGCACAATTAGCTTTAAATTAGCCTTTTGTTGCATGCATTTATTTTCATCGCAGGTTTTTGCCAATCCTGCTCTTTTATCTGGTAAATATACACTAGACTCAAAATGAATCAAATTAATATAATGAAGCAAATTAGACTAAAAAATTTATATTTTACACTTCTTTATTAGAGCAATGACGTCATGAATGTGAATGACGTCATAAATATCAAATTTTGCTGACATCGGCAAATATGAGAAATTTTATGTATCGAATGAAAGTACTCATCAAATGCAATCGAATAGGGGCATATTTGAGATCGATCAGGCAAACGAAACGAAATCTACAGACATTTTAAGCTTTTTTTGTTGACTACTCTCCAAATATGGTATTACTGTGGTCACATGATCAGATATAGAACAATTAAATATTAAGAATTTAATTGCCTATGAAATTTGAGTAAGAGTCACCAAAACGGATGGTTATATCACATGAAAAGACATATTTGGACAAGGATCGGTCTTTTGGGTACCCATTTGAACAGAACGTAAAACTGAAAACTGGCAAACAAATTAATGCATAGAGTCACCAAGGAATATCTTTCTCCAGTCAAAATGCATTTTGCAAAAGAACACCAAGCCAATCATGAGTGAGCATCTGTGTGTTCCCTTGGCCATACACGATTAATTGTTTCATAATGATTTCGAGAGAGGTGATACGAAAAAAGAGTATTTCATTCTAGCAATGAAGAGTGCGAGATAGTCTATGTGTTAAAGCCAACGGGACTTATTTTGCTGATGAATAACTTTTATCAGGCACGTGCAATTTCAAGTTTCCGTAGAATCAAGAAAGAGGTCTCTTTGGGACTAAATTCATGAATCTGATTGTAAAGTTCAGAGTCAGATTTCTACCAAAATGTGTTCCTAAGCACGAGGTTACTTGTCTGTACTTGGCTATGATTGAGGAGATTCCACAACACAGCGAGTTAACAGCTTAGGCCAAGCCCCAAAAGTTCTGGTTTGAAGTTGGACGCAAATTTGGACTTTCAAGATTAATATTCCAACTCTTGATGCACCAATATCAACAAATAAAGTATTAATCTTCAAGTTAACTATCTAAGAGTACTTCAAAACTTATCAGGGATCAATTCGATATAAATTCTTATCGCAAGCCCCAATCAAATCTGTTACCTTTTTTGGCGACACCCGTTAGAAATGATAAAACGCAGGCAAATTTTTCTTGGACTAGTGATGCATTCGAGCTTTGTTAGTATATATCTTTCTGATCTTTACTAACTTCTTACCTTACCCACTACCATCCTTACTAACATTGATCATGTAGGTGATGATACCACGTTAAAGTTCCTACACCTATCCAATCTGATGCTCTGAATAAGGTAAAATCATACCATATAATCTCTTATGTGCATCTGAAAACGAACACAGACTTTCTTTTTGTTTGTAGGTATTCAGCAAATCAGATATTGTTGAAGAATGCGACCTACAAAACAACGTTGATGGAAGATGGGAAGCAATGAGATTAAGGGTAGGTAATTTATCTATCATGTTATGTCAGCCAATGGAAGTGCCACCGCTGAAAAATAATAATTTCATCGATTATCGAAGAGTATAACACCTTGAAAGAATTCAACAACAGGAGTCATCCAATCAGGCCCGTAGGAAGCGGGGGAGGCAGAGGGGGCTGAAGCCCCCCCAATAATTTTTTAAAATAATGGTGCTACGTCACATGACTTATTTAGATGTATTGTTCTCTATTGTTTTAAGAACAATTGCCCCCCCCCCCCCAATCCGAAGCTTCTTCCTACGGCCCTGCATCCAATCAAATGTAGGTATTTTCTGTTTGCTTTATATGAATCCATACCTTAGATCACTAATTAGATCCAAACCTCTAAGTGCACTCAGTAAAATGAGAGTGAAAAAAAAGACAGTAAAACGTAACAGTTAGCCGCACCGAAGCTACTCTCGTGCGTACAGGACTGCTTTGTAGCACAGGAGACCTGCATCTCTTGCTTTGCAGAATTTGCCCATGGTCAAAGTACTGAATTGCTTTCATTCATCTGCAGCGAGTTTATAAGGATGGCTATGAGATGAAAGACAAAAATCCTCGCAATAATGAAAATTTACCGGAATCCTCAGCAGCTACAGTTTCCAAAGCACAGCTAGTTTCTACTTCATCAAAAACCAACAACCTCGCGGAAAGTGTCAGCACTGGAAATTATAACCTAAACTCCAACACAGCAAGACATATTACCCAGACACCAGCTGTTAGCAAGGAAAGTCAACCCTCGCTAGCAACACCATCAACATTGCCTCTTTCTTTGCAGAGCGATTTTACGACGCCTCAAAAAGTAAATGAGCCCAGTTATTGTGCGAATGAAGCTCCTGTATCTGCCACCAAAACTATGCACATTAGTTCTGCCTCTTCTAAAGCTATTACAACTACCAATTCTGCCGCTGTCTCTCCGGACACCTCGAGTTCTGCTAATTCCTCATTGTTGATGACAAGCACACTTAAAACACAAGACCATCATGTTATTCAAATAACAGATATCACTTCAAAATTTACAAGCACCATATCTTTACAACCTTCAGCAACAACTGGCCAGGGGAGAGATGTTTCACCTTCAAAATATACAATAATTCATCCTAGTTCATCAGGAAAATCTACAGAAGAAATGGTAGTCACTCCAGGACGTGGCATTTCTTTATCTTCAAGTGACATTCCTGTAAAGCATACAGCAATATTTCCGAGTCTATCTGAAGCAAGTAGAACTGACACTGTGATTCTACCAACTGAATCAGCTACATCTGATGTGAAACCAACAGCTGCTATACCAGGTATGTAAAAATGGTGTATGAGGTTCTTTCCAATATAGTGGATAGTCCAAAAAGCAAAAAAATTTTGGCGTATGATTAGCCTGTAAACAGACTTTCGAAACTCTTAAAAGCAAACAACGGAACAACAACGCAACTGCAATAACGCAGAAATACATTTATTTTACCGGTGCATTTATTGGTTTGGAATTTTATGAAGGTTTCTTTTTAAAAACTCCTTTAAATCTGGGTGCATTTCTTGATAAAGTTTTCTTCGATTTGCATCTAAATTCTGAAAATCTTCGAACTTCTATTTCAAAATTGGGAAATAATGTCTTCAAACGGTAGTGCATGGTTTACCCGAAACTCCGAGACGCACCTCTGTACTCCGTTTTGTCGTTTTTTATATGCAACATCTGAAATTTGCCATAACAATGCCTGATGGTATTATTCAGCTAGATTCTCGTCACACATAAACTGCTTGTAAAGCTCTAAGGTTGACGAAATTTTGGGTTGCACGCATTTTCTATTGAAAACTCTTTATTTGTAATTAAATTTTCAAATTGTCAAAAATCAAAACTCTAGTACTGCACGAAGAAAATATTGCTAGAGAGATTATTTAATTTAGTTGTGAAATTTTAAGCATTTTGCATTGCCGCTTATTCGTTTTAACTTTTCCTCAAAAGGCAAACTATTAATGGAATCTAATCAAACTATAATCACTCGATGCATAAGAATGCAGGCATTCTAGCCATGTCAAAATTATTAGTAAATGTTGTAAAATGACATTGTTCAGGCAAATTCATTGCTTAAAAGAGTGTGCCACCTTTAAAAGGTATTTTGTACCATAGCATTTGATCTAACTTACATCAAAGACAAAATGCAGATCCTAATCTACCAAAGTGTGCCTCTATTTTTCTGCCCTTTCAAAGTTGTATTTGGCTATTGCATTTAACCAGAGAACATTTCAAGGTTCTGAGACAATCTTTGCTTGCATGAAGCCTACTCTGGCAATGTGCACAATGTAGAGGTATGAAATAGCTGTTTAATACCTGTGCATGATGGATTTTGCTGCCATTGGAAAAGGGACTTTTACTGTCCCACTGCATGTGTAATCAGCGAAGCCAAAGAAGCCGAAGGTGCTTTTGAGGCTGTGGTCATAGGCGTGCTGAATGAACATGCAACCGTTGCGGAAAAGTATATTCGAGCAAATGATGGCCTTCTATGATTAAAACCTGGTTTAAGGAACACATGCATATGCATAGAGACAAGCTTCAAAATAAGTATAATGACAGTAGAACCGAAGAAAACCTAAAAGCATTCAAAATGCAGAGGAACAAATGTGTTAAATTGCTACGAAAGGCCAAATTTGATTACTATAAGAATATTGGCCAAAATAATCTGACAGGTAATGACAACTTTTGGAAAACTGTAAAGCCAATGTTTTCAGACAAAGTGCAAGTAAATTCTTCTATCTCTTTGATTGAAGACGGACATATGGTAACTCAGAACTCTGAAATTGCAGAGATTTCCATAATTACTTTGCAAATATTACAGACAGCGTAGAGATCTCTAAAGATGACTTATTTTTGTTACCAACAAATGACATACTAGATCCTATTAACAAAGCTATTAAGAAATATGGAAGCTCATCCAAGTATTTGCAAAATAAAAGAGCATGCTAAATTTTCCAACAGATTTGTCTTCAGAGAGGTCACCTTTGTAGAGGTTGCTGTTGAAATCAAACAACTCAATACGAGCAAAACCTCTCCAGTTGATTGCATATACCTGCAAAAATTATAAACGAAAATTCTGATGTATTTTTTGTCACCACTCGAAATTGATTCAACTCTGGTTTAACAAGGGGTAGTTTTCCCAAAGAATTGAAAGCTGGAGATATAAGTTCACTTTTTAAGGTTACTGTAACCGTTCAGACGAAAAATTTTCGATTTTTCGCTTTCGTCGTAATCTGATGGTATAAGTATTTGAGTACTGTTTGAGCCAACTCACTTCCAGAAATAGCCACAATTACTTGGAAAGTTGAGCATCTTAAAGGGAGCAATCGTGTTTCTAAAAAATTGCGGGAATATACATTAGGGGATTAAAGTAAACTCTCTTGACCTTGCAGCTATGTTTATGACATTCCGTGCTGCTTTGTTATTGACATAATACTTTACCAAGACCGTGCTTAAGCCTTATTGCTTGACCTTTCATGCATAATCGTTTTTCCCGGAATTGTTGCTTCATTTTGGCCCCGTTTACACGAGTACGGTTCTACAAAAGTACGGTTCCACAAAAGTTCAGATTGAGTACACCTTTCGCGTTCACACGAGACCGGTTCCAAATTAGTTCACTTAGGTGTTCCGTTTACACGAGACCCAGTTTGATGCAGACTGTCGAAGTGCATGCGTGATAACGCTGTGGCTGCGAGGTAACGCGTAGGTGCTAGCCAGCGAAGACAAAGGAAAACGCGCCAAATTTATTCATGTGTTTTTAGTTCTTTGTAAATAGTTTGAGTTTGTGTTAGGTTCTGTTATTTAGCTTTTCACTCATTGTTTAGTTTAGTTTTGTTGTAACTGCTCCGAAATGGAGATTTGGTAGTTATTATTATTATTCTGGCTCGATGAACTTTCGTTAGATACGTTGAAAGAAGATAACCGAAGTTCACCGTTGCAACCAGCGAACTCAGCATTGAAATTAAAGTGAGAGCGAAATCAGAGTTCTCCATTTTCAAACACCACCACAGCATAAACAAAAATTCTTGGCTTCAATGTTCTTTCTGCCTCTTTTTTAGAAGGAATAGCCTCGTTGTGGTACCGTACGCAGAAAAATCCACTTTCAGGTGTTTACACGGGGCCAAATGAGTTCGGTTCCAAAAAAGTTCACTTTCCTAGGTGAACTCAAAAAAGTACGGCTAGGTGAACTTTTTGAGTACGGTTAGGCAGGTCTCGTGTAAACGGAAAGCCAAAGTGAATCTTTTTGGAACCGAACTTTTGTGGAACCGTACTCGTGTAAACGGGGTCTTTGATAAAATCTTGATTTCTCAAAACAGGATTCCGGAGTACTGGTGGGTAATAAAAAATCTTTGTGTACCCAATTGGCCAATCGAATCGCTTGAAACTTGGCACACAGAGTCACAATGCATATAACAACGAAAGTTTGTCAGCGATTTGTGATAGATCCTCTGGTCCGATTTTTACAAGGGTCTGAAAGTTAAAAAAGACTTTTAAGACATTTACATTAATTTGAAATAATATCATTTCAAGACAGTACCTTTTATCAAAAATTCATGACACGAAGACCCCGTTTTTTGACACGAAGACCCCGGGTTCGCACATTTTAATTCTCCAATTGTGGTAGCCCACTCACGATAAATACAATTTAAAAGCAGATATCTTAAAATATTTATCATAAAAAACCAAATTCGGAACGAAAATGCGGCATAGTCTGCATGGACAACATTCTCCGTACCAATGTCTTACCTTTGTTTTAAACTGACAAAGGGATTCTGAGTTTCGAATCGTTGATGGTAACGTTTGCCACACCTGCGGACCTTTGAATCGGGCGCTTTCTGTCCCGTTTTGCTGACGGATCTCACTCTTAGTTGAATAAATTCGTTATTGCTATGTAAATTGTAGTGACTTGCATTCTCAGAGAAGATTTCCCTGCATGAATGAAGGGTTTAGGTCTTTTTTAGTTCTGTACATCTCAGTCATTACTATTTGCAAGTTATGTGCATGTATAGTAACTGCAACAGTGCTTCTGTAATACCTCATTAAAAGTAGATTCAGTATCCTTGTATGTAATTCTCAAAGCCATTTCCTGTATTTTGTTGACTTTTTGGCTAAGCAGCCTGCTGTGAACATCCGAACATCAAGATTAAAGGACAGTATTGAAATTGACTGGTAATAAATGCGCTCATCAAGTTTCTTAATCTGCTCTGATCCATATACGGGGATGTGCGGGCAAGTGCATGAAGTTTATTGCCAGCGTTTTGGCAGAATTTTGAGACGTGATGGTGGAAGTAAAGTTTGTTATCAATGTGAACTCCAAGTAACTTCTCTTCAGAGCTATTACTATATCAGCATTTCCAATCCAAACAGTAACTGGATCGTCACTCTGCCCAATGACCAAGAGATGACATTTATCTTCATTTAAAGGCATCGAATCATGATAAATATACCTGCTTTGCCATGTATCATGTGACCCATGTGAGAACGATCAATTATCATTCCCAACAAACTAAATGGACCTGCTGTTGCACAATGCCTTTCATGTGATCAGTTTCATTTCACATAAATTTTAGCCAATCAGATGCGCCATCCAGAATCACAAGTCAGCACATTCTGACAGATAGGGCATGCCTTGCCGTTTTATGCTGATCCAATTATTTTAATTTCATGAAGTTGTCGGCAAACCACTCAAAGGCTACATGATGTTCATTTTCAAACTTATGAGTTATGTTATGTAGCTTCTTATCGCAATCATAGATTGTTGTATCATCTACATAGTTACAGATATCTGAGTTTCGAATAAAAGGTAAGAGATCATTAATATCTATGTTAAACAACAGAGGACCTAAGACTGACCCCTGAAGAACATCACATGTTAGGTCTTTCCAAGATCTGAATGAACCGTTCACCTTAACCCTCTGTTGTCGGTTTGTGAGGTAATCGTTAATAAGTGTTAGTGCATCGTGAGAGAAGCTATATGCAGGTAATTTGACAATCAAGAGGTCATGTCTAATGCAATCAAACGCTTTGGAGATGTCCATCAATACGGCCCCTGCCTTACCACCTTCATCAAGACTTATTTTCAATTTTTCTAGAAGTTTTACGAGAGCATGTAGCCTTGTCAGAAACTGCAGAGAAGAGAGGATGAAAAATGTGTAAGATATGTATGTGCAACTATCTGTTTATCATTAGCTCCAGTCTGGTGCTATTTTTGTATGTTCTGAATTATTCTTCATTCCTTTGCTTGAGCAGAAGTTTTGAGCTTTATCAGCGAATTTGTATTTCATTTCTAATGATGGAAGTTTGTAGATATAATCTGAGATAAATCCGAAGTAGATTTCTCCTGGGTGAAAGTGCCTGCTGATTTGCCTAAAACCGGAAACGTTTCCCAAACAATCCTATTGACGTCACATCCTGCACCTTCCCAAAGTCAGAGGCAAAGATATTCGTAGTTGATTCTTGCCTTCAACTTACTCTTACTTCAACTTACTTCAACTACCTTGCCTTACTCTTTCAAACAGCTATGCGACCGTGAGGTGTGAGATGTGATCTGCGCACTCTTGCTCGTCAGGAAAAGTCGAATTTTCAACGCAATCATTAAACATTTGCATCAAAGGTTCCATACATAAATCAGAGCTGGATTTAAGAATTTTAGAGAGGATTTTTTTGTGCGTCATAGCTTTCTTGGAATTTAAATTCCTAACCTCTTTGTTAATGGTATCAGGGGTAGCCTTCTGAAAAAAGAAGGGGCCAGCATTGGGATACTGACTTTCAATTGCAATGTTCATCCATTGCTTTTTCGTGGACATGAAACAAAGGGTAAAGGTCAATGGTTCATTCAGCACATGGACAAAGACCATCTTACGTGTACCGCAAGGCTATGTCCTAGGCCCTCTTTTGTTCAACCTACCGGGTGTCCCAAAAAATGTATGCGGATTTGGTTGACTCCAGTGATGTGAATTTAGCTTCAATCAATGTCTAATCACTCTAAAAATACTCCTCGATAGTTAACTTGAACGTAGATACCTCGTTTGTTCATTTCATTCATTTCATTTTATCTTTTTTACCCATGGTAGCCCCTCAATAATAATAATTGATTTACAGGGGACCATGCTAAAAACTTACAAATAACTACTAATTTACAATAAAAACGACATTTGCTATAAAACCTAAACCTAAACCTAAACTAATTACAAATTGTCATAAATAAATAAATAATAGAAAACAGAAAAAAATTGGTGAAAAATTCATGGTTGCACCTTCTTTTTAAACGCTCTCAGGGTTGAAGTATTTCGGATCTCAGGGCCAAGACTGTTCCAAAGCTTAGCGCCTCGGTACGCGAAGCATTTCTGCCCCCCTGCCGATTTTAATAATGGCAACCTGAGATTGACTTCGGCGTTTCTAAGAGAACGACTGGTAGAGTTGTTGACTCTCGTGAAAATGTCTTTCATATAATAAAGCACAATTAAGGGATTTAAAGACTATTTTCTGAGCTTCAAAATCAATAAGCTCCCTGACAGTCGGCCATTTAACCCTTTCCTGCATGACTTTTTTTGAGTCCATAGAAAAAATTATTTTTGCTTAAAATAATTTTATTTTGAAGTGAATAAACTATTTTCAGGCCAATTTTGACATTTCCATGACAACATGACGTCATGTCAAATTGTTGTTCCACAACAACATCATGCGGGAAGGGTATGAAAATGTTGTTGGTAGTAAAAACTCAAATTATCCAAAAAGGTGGTTTTCTGTACATTATCACACAACATTGTAAGCCAGGCAACCAAAAAATAAATTATCAGTTTAAATAGGGATTGTGGGAGGAGAAAAAGGGCCAATGGTATTCGCGTCCTTCCTAATTTACTTTTTCCAATTCTCTGCAGTTCTATGTAAAGATTGATTCCTTTTTCGTGCAAGTGATAACAGATTGTCTTTATTTTTAATTTGTTAAAAACTACATATGTATCATCAACTGTTTCCTAATAAAATGTCTCAAATTCACAATCTTACAACCTCAAAAAGATGCCTATAGTTGATGTCTGGCAAACTGTTCATGAACTTTACTTCAGATGAAAACTTTTAAAACAGTTTCTTCCCCGCACAAAGCAGAGGGGAACTTTACATTTCAAACACCTGACTGCAGAATATCCCTTTGGACAAAAACGACATCTCTGCTGCTTCTCCTCAAAATCTGGTATATGTCCAACATCATCATAGCGAACATCATTGATTGGCGTTGCTACAGCATGAGTTTTTGTCTTCTTCTTGGGGGGAGGGGTAATTGATGGCCGTCCTCTTCTTAGCTGTGTGCTCTTTCCAGCAAGTGTCAATGCATTTGCTACCATAGACTGAAATGTAATAAGTGTCATTTCATCTTTGCTAGGAACACCCAATTGTGTGCAGTGCCTTCTGTAGAGAAGCCATCCATTGATGACTGACAAGCCAATGCAATAGTATACAATATGCATGTAATATTTTGTAGAACGCAGTGTTATGCGGTAAAGTGCCATCAGCATATCGCATAAATCTACTCCCCCCATATGCATGTTATACTCTTCAACCATCAAGGGTCGATGAATAGTGATGAACTTCTTTTCCTTAGCTGACCATCTTTGAGCGTTGGAACCATCATCTTTGCCAACATGGTTTGAGATCAGTTGGACAATTCCATTGTCCATCCAACGAATGATTACGATGTTACTGTTCGCATCAACACACCAGTCACTGGACCCTCTACCCCTCTTGCTCAGGCATTTCTTGCCTTCCAACACTTTCTCTGCCCCTTTCAATCGGTCTGCTCGTATCGTTGCCACAGCCCAAATCCCTTCCTTTTGCAGATACTGCATAAGTGCAATGGAAGTGAAATAGTTGTCAAAATAAAGCTTATAGCCAACATTGCTTTGAAGTGATGATGATAGGCGAGCAACAACATTACCCCCTACACCTAAATTTTGCCCCAATTCATCTTGATTCCCCTTTCGAGAGGCACCAGTGTAGACTTCAAAATCGTAAACCATGCCACTGACTCCACAACGTGCCCAAACTTTTATTCCCCATTTATGAGGTTTTTTGGGAATGTACTGCCTTAGTGGTGACCTACACTTTGTTGGAATGATCTGTTCGTCAATTGAGTGCTTTTCTTCTTGTGGAACTTGCTTACATTTCCTCTGAACAGAATCAATTACTGGCCTTACCTTGAAGAGTTTGTCAAACTCTGGGTGATCTTTTGCTACCATGTTAGAGTTGTCATTGCAATGAAAGAAGCGTTTGATTTTGTCAAAGCGGTTTACAGTCATTGTTTCTGAAATACTTGGGATGTTCAATTCTTTTGACCAGTACATTCTGTACTGGGGGATTTTGTAGATACCCATGATCAAAAGAACACCAATATATTGCTCTATCTCACTGGAAGTTGTAGCAACTGATGATCCATTTGTCTGCACAGAGTACAGATTTGTCTGCTCAGATATGTGAGCTATCAGCTGATCATCAAAAAATTGCTTGAAATATTCCATTGGTGTCAATACTTCATTGGGTGGATTTGGAAGAGGTTCTCCAATGAACATACTGTTTACCTTTGCAGGTTCCCTCCTGCGCCATCTTGGTGTTGGACCTTTTCTACTTGCTGCAGTTGATTTGCTTTTTGCTGCTAAATCTTTGGTACCTGGTGTACCTTCAGACGTGATATTGAAATTGACTGCATTATCAGGAATCGGCTTCCCCTGGAAGCTTACAAAATCATTCTCTTCATGTTCATCATCATCATAATCAACGTCATAATCATCATCATCAGGGTCATCATCACTATCACCTTCATTACTTTCATACATGTCTCTGTTGGTATTGTCATCCTTTTCCTCATCTTCATCAACCTCATCATCCTCTACATCACTATTGAAAGCATCAGGGACAACAATCCCTAAGTTTGTTTCCTCTTGTACAATCCCATGATATGTTATTCGAATATGATTTGTCGTTTTACTGCCATAAAAGGAAGTAGTTGGTATGCTATTTGCCATCTTAGAAATTGAGCATTGTTTATCTGGAATAAAATAAAACAGGTCAATCAGTTTCATCTAATTATGATGAGTATCCTATGAAATGTTTCATCCTCTTATATTCAATCAAAAATTATCCTCTAAAATAATCTCTCTAATTTTGGTCCCCCAAAACCCCCAGCCCCCACCAAAACAAAACCCCTCCAAACAGTCTGCCAGACCTTCCCTACCCACCCCTTCTGTTGTGTAAATAACAAACTTTCACAAAACTTCTGAAATTACATCAGTATGTATGCAGGATACAGTTCATAATGTGTTTATAAGTAGTACACTGTTATGACCCTTCCTGCATGATGTTGTTGTACAACAACAATCATGTCTACATGCCTGCTATTTAGCTAAACAAAGAACTTTACTAAACGACCTCCTAAATGTATATAACTAAGCTAGTTGAAGTAGAAAATATTTTTTATAATGTAAAAAAGTAGCTTACCTTAGCATGGAGAGTGTTTAAAAGCAGCGGTCTGGTCACACTTCCGAAAACTGTTTAGGCCACAATTGTAGGAACGCCAGTACTTCATGTAAGCAACCATAAAGGAATTCTTATTGAATGTTCACATGGACTACCTGTGCCCTGTCAAACCACAGGGTCCTCAGTCAAAAATGAGCTCCTGTGCAGCGACAGCTTTGTTTCAAAAGATTGTTGTTGAGGAACAACATCATGCAGGAAAGGGTTAAGCGCCCGAATAACTGGTAAAGCAGTAGCATCAAATTGGCTGTTGGAGACGAGTTTTGCAGCCCGATTTTGAAGTTTCTGCAATTTTTCAATGGCAGTCACCCCAGCATTTCCCCAGACAGGACAGCAATATCTAAAGTAAGGCTCCACTAAACTCTTAACATTGTCTTGACAGTTGAAATAGGAAGGTACTGCTTGGCATAACGAAGCCTTTGATACTGTAGATTATGCAATTCTCATTCAAAAGCTTTTTCATTATGGAGTGCGGGGAAGGGAGCTGGATTGGTTTAAATCATATTTACAGGATCGTAAGCAATGCTGTAAAGTAAATGGACATACATCAAAAATAGAGAACGTGAACTGTGGCGTACCGCAAGGTTCGTGTCTCGGTCCACTACTGTTTTTGATATACATAAATGATTTGCCCTGTGCGTTGCAAAGCACAAAAGTGACCATGTATGCTGACGACACAATCATTTCGTACCGGACCGCGCAGCCATTGGGCTAGGGGGGGCTAAAGCCCCCCCACTTTTTTCAAAGATAGTTCTAAGAACTTTCACAAATATGGTATTTTCTATATTTTCATACTCGCAACTGCTGTATTTGCTGAGAGAGCTTCTCAATAGCGAAACGTCTCAAACCTGACTTTATTCAAATACACTTTTTTTTTATAAGAAACTGCCTATAAGAAACTCAACTCTCAGATCGCAGAAAAATTAAGAAACTCCAGTACTGGCAAAATATGAGTTAAGAAAGTATTTATCGTTCATAAAGGAAATCCTTGACACACTTTTACTTTACTTTCACTGATTTCCTGCACCATATTACTTGTAAGGTACTTGAGTAATGTCTAAACATTGGAAAAGCTTGAAAACCTTGTTTTGCAATGTTCACGAAGGGAACAGGTAGTGAATATGAAGATTGGTATGGAACCCCTAAGAAACTCGTAAGAAACTCCGAGTACTTAAAATCTGATAATTTTAAGAACCTTTCAGTACTGGGCCAAATTCTTAGTTTCTTATAAAAAAAATACGTGTATGAGGCATGCAAAATTCAACATCTAGTGATATTGAACTTTCATAAACAACGAGCAAACATGATGTTCTTCTCAGAAATTGCTAGCGATTTCGTTAAGAATTAGAATGGGCATCGCAACTTTGGCACGTTTGCTCTGACAGATTTTCTGTAGTAATAGTTTTTATGAGAAGAAACACTTTGCTGTAATTTTATTGGTTGTAATGATGTCTCTTTTCATAGTAATTGAAATCTTTTTTGAACCAAACTGTAAATAAATATGGACGTAAAGAGGCAAGTCTTTTGTTGAAAAGAGCGTTTTCCAGCGTTCTAAAGGGCGTGGTCTCAAAAAATTTTCTGGGGGCAAGCCCCCGGACCCCCATTTTAGCTCGCTTCGCTCGCCGTTCAGCCCCCCCACTTTGAAACCGCTGCGCGGTCCCTGTTTCGTACTCATCAAAATCTATAGCCGAGATAAATGAAGCAGTTAATTCAGACCTTAAGAGGCTTCAGCTTTGGTTGGAAGGTAATAAACTTTCCCTTAATGTAGCCAAAACGCAAAATATGAGCCTCGGTTCCTCGAGTAATTTGAAGAAACATCATCTGGACAATAGAGATTCTGAGATCAATCTCCATATAAATGAGGACAACCTAGATATAATTGGATCAAATAAGTATCTTGGCGTTCACATTGATTCCGAGCTTAAGTGGAGAGAACACATATCTTTTGCTGTAGGTAAGATTGCCAGAGCAATGGGCATGCTTAAATATGCTAAAAAATATCTCCCATTGGAAATAGTAAAAAACATGTATACAAGTATAGTTGAACCACATTTCAGAAACTGCTGCTCGGTGTGGGATTGTTGTGGAGAAACCCTGCTCGATAAGCTGCAGAAGCTACAAATCCGTGCCGCACGAATTGTTACTAACAGCTCATATGATGCATCATCTCTTCCTTTGATTGGAAGGCTAGGGTGGTTAACTATAAAGGAAATGATAGAATTTGAAACTGCAACTATGGTTTACAAGTCTCTCCATGGTTTAGCTCCTGAATATATGCAGCTAATGTTTACAAAACTGTCGGAAAACAATTCACGGTCTCTCCGTAATACCGACACGGATCTCAGAATACCTCGCTTTATAACCTCTTACGGGCAACGTAGTTTCTCATATCGAGGTGTAACTGTGTGGAATAAACTTAACACAGAAATAAAAAAGTGCCCCTTCACTGGCCACTTTCAAAAATTTGCTGAAACAAGCTTTGAAGAATCAAAGGGTGTGAAAGTCCTCGTACAGCATCAAACTTTTTCTTTTCTAACCAGAACATATCATATATTAATTTTTATTTTTCTTTGTAATACAGGTAGCTTTGTAATTTATTCATGTAATTAGGTTAGTTAGGTTTTTAAGCAGGGCACATTGAAAATCAGTGTATTTAATTCTACTGAATGTATAACCCTGTTGAAATAAATAAAAATGAAATGAAATTAAATGAAAGCACACCAATACCTCTAGAGGTCTTATTAGTTTTTAGGGCCAATTGAGATGTCCATTTAAGTTGATGGTCAACCTGAACACCAAGGTATTTGACCTCCTTTACCAACTTCATATCCTCGGAACCAATCTTAAGGTGTGGTTTAGTTGAATCAACAGAGTCAATTTTTCGAAGCTTACCATTACTCCCTATAATCATTGCTTCTGTCTTTGCAACGTTTAAAGACAATTTATTCCCTTCAAGCCATCCTTTCAAAGCTTCTAAGTCAGCATTAACTGCCTGATTAATTTCCGAAACAGATTCAGAGGCATATTAAATGCTTGTGTCATCTGCATACATGGATACAAGGGAATTTTTTAAACAACAAGGAAGATCGTTAATATAGACCAGAAAGAGAAGTGGTCCAAGACATGAACCTTGTGGTATACTGCAAGTTATACTGTCTGTAGCGGAAATTCGCCCATTCACCTTACAGCATTGTCGTCTACTGGTGAGATATGAGCGAAACCAGCCAAGTTCTTTTCCTTTCAAGCCACAGAAGTTAAGCTTCCTTAATAGAATATCGTGGTCAACTGTGTCAAAAGCTTTCTTTAGGTCTATGTAAACGACAGCTGTGTATTTACCTCTATCAATGTTTAAGTACCAGTCGTTCGTGCACTTTAACAGAGACGTGAGAACCGAATGAAGGGCCCGAAAACCTGACTGATCATGTTGGTATTGGTGCTTTGAGAGCAGACATGTTAATCTTGTAAGCTCAAATTTGCCTCTTCCTGTAAACCAGGGCCGGGTTGTTCAAACCACGATTAGCGCTAATCTTGGATTAAAAGCAGGATTCTGTAGTCATTTGCATAGTCCTAATCCGGTATTAGTCTTATACCAGTTTTGAACAACCGGGCCCAGAGCTTTAGCCTTTTGGCCTAAGCAATTTCTTAAGGCACAGCAAATAAATCAACGATAGCCTTGATAAAATTTGAACAATATTAGATCTTGTGTTATTCTGTTTTCCAGAAGTCACCCACCAGTCACCCATTGCGAAGTTTCTTAATTTGTCATTAATGAGGGGTACTTCGGGGTTTGCGGTATTGCGGTATCGGGGGTAAATTTTGTGCGGTATTGCGGTAATGACGGGAAAAACTTGCGGTATTGCGGTATCGTGCTTTCGCAGCGCGGTATGCGGTATTGTACGAAAATTAACATCCAAACTTCATGTAATGCCATTTTCCTGTTGAAGAACAAGCATTTTCGAGACGAATTAATAGGGGAAAGAAAAACGAAAAGGAGAGGGAGGTCCCTCATCTCTCTCTCCTTGTGCCTGCTCCACCTGCTCAACCTTGAAAAGGTACCTGTGGAGGAGAGCACGCAACATTTTTATCTGAAGAAAATTACGCCTATCACGGTAATTCCTGCTCTATCAAAAGTTATCTAGAAGATCATTTACAATCAACTGTCCCAGTACCTTGCATCGAATGGCCTGTTGTACCCACATCAGTTTGGGTTTAGAAAAGGGAGATCTACGCCATATGCAGTTACCTTACTATCACAAAAGCTTAGACAGAACGTTGAAGAAGGGCTACTTCGTGGTGCTGTCTATATTGACCTCCGTAAAGCCTTCGACACAGTACGTCATGCAATCTTGCTGGAAAAATTGCCAAGTTATGGTATAGATGATGTAGAATTACAATGGATAGGTGATTATTTCTTTAATAGGAAACAATAAGAAATCTTTGATAACACCAGCTCATGCGAAGAAAAGGTTGCATGTGATGTTCCACAAGGATCCATCCTGGGGTCCCTTCTCTTTGGGCTGATAATCAACGACATCGATTTTCCGTTTACTGATGCTGGCATTATATTAAATGCCGACGATACTGTATATTGTGCAAGAAAGAACTCAAATGAAATAGAGCATTTACTTAACAATGAACTGCAAAAAGTTGCAGACTGGCTTGATGAAAATAACTTGCTCAACTTGAAAGAAGGTAAAACTGAATTTGTGCCATATGGATCACATCAAAAGTTGTCCAAACAGCCAAACGTGGACATCAACATCTACAATCAAACTATTCATGAGACAAAATCATACAAGTACCTTGGTGTAGATTTGGATAACAATCAGAACCAACATCGACATTTGGAAATGTGTACAAAAAAGCGTTAGCCAGAGTAAACTTATTTTCTCGTATTCGCGAAAAAGTCAGCCCTTATGTAGCAGAATCGATATTCGAAACAATGATATAAGGTAGGGTGGGGTAATGTGGGTCTAAAATGAGCAAAATCGCAAAATGGATAGCTGGTAAACGAGACTAAAATGCAAAACATTTCAAAAGTTTCGTTTAATTGACATTCAGTGCTTCTTCTTTCTTGGGAAAAAATCTCAGCTCTGACAAAGGCAGTTAAATATTTAAAAAAAATTTTCTCTTTTGGCAACTAAAATAGGCCCACTTTTTCCGATGAGCGGGAAAAGTGGGTCTAATTCCAAAACTTGTACAAAATCGGAATATGACAGGCTAAATGATTGAAAAAATTAATGGACTTACATTTCCCAACTATTCTCTATTCAAGAAAATCACAGTCTTTGCCTTTTATCGCAAGCAATCCCGTTCCCGCGACGAAAATAAAACTACGGTCATTTATGCTGTGATCCACCATCGTTGCGACTTGCAAGTCAGTGATCGAGTTTGATAATAACAGTCAAATAAAGATTTTTGCAGTATGTTTACTCCAATTTAGTGGTTACAAGACAGCAACTGCTGTAATAGGGAACCCGTTTTCGCATTTTAGACAGAAAACAACGTGGCAAGATGAATATAAGTGCGAAAATTTTAAGCAATTCAAGGCTTCGCTGAATTTGAATTATGGCTGAATTCTCAGTAGGCCCACATTAACCTAGCCTGATAACCAGACCCCTGGTAAAAAATAAAAATAAAAAGAACAATCGCGTCAATGACTTCGAACTAAACGTTATTTCATTTGTAAAAGACCAAACTCTCACCTCATGGTCATTAAATGGACCAGAAAAGCAAAACAACAGTGGTAGGAGAGGGTTTTCTTGGGCTTTGAAATTTTTGCACAATAGGCCGTTCAGTAAAGTTGTTTTGTAAAACGAGTGGAGATACATTTAAGACAAATATTTTATGTAAAAAGGCAGTTTATTATGCAGACATTAAAAGAAAAATAGCCAGCCTTTCTTCCATTTAACGAGAAAGGATATTTCTAGCGAAAAGCTCTGTAGACCCACTTTACCCCGTAGACCCACATTACCCCACCCTACCCTACTCTACCGGGTGCGCCCAATTAAACTATGCACTTTTTTTGGCAGGCCACGAGAAATCGTACACTGGACCGATTTTGAAGATTTGTGACTTAATCTTTAGCAAACAGCCTGAATTAGATACTGGGATTTTTTGCAAATTTTTTTCATTTTCAGCTTTTAGAGCTAGAAGTGAGTTTCTTAAAATTTCAGCTTTCGAAAACACTGAAAACGATCAAAAAATATCTATCACGTTTTCTAAAGAATCGACATAAATGGACAAAGAGAGAACTTGTTCGTGGTGATTTGGGATTTAGAAGTCGATCAGTTGTAATCTGCTGTACGAGAGTTCGTACTAAATCTTCAAATCACCCTGAAAAACTTTTCTGTTTGTTCATTCGCGTTGGGTCTTTTAAGATTTGATCGACGTTTTTTTATCGTTCTCAGTGTTTTCGAAAATGAACATTTTAAGAAACTCGCTTCTAGCTCTGAAAACTGAGAACGGAAAAATTTGCAAAAAGTCCTAGAATCTAATTCAGGCTTTCTGCTAAAGATTAAGTCATAAATTTTTAAAATCGGTCTAGTATACGATTTATTGTGGCCTGCCAAACGTGCATAGTGTATTTTGGCGCACCCAGTATATATATATTCATAATTTCTGCCGTCAATGCAATTTTACTGACAGCACATCAATGAATCTTTTCCCGTCGTTCTCAAGTTACACTTTTGTCTGCAAAACATCTAGCTACGATCTAATAGACCAAACTACAAATTTTGATGAAGGAAGGTGGATTTAGGTCGGAATCAAACTGCTACAGACTGGTATACTGTACTAAGAGCATTGTTTTTAGTTTTCTAGCGTTTGCGGTATTTTGCTATCTTTTGGTGCGGTATTGCGGTATTTTTGTCTTTTTCGTGCGGTATTGCGGTATTGGGACCCCCCCGAAGTACCCCTCATTAATTTCAGTTCTTAATTTCGATGTGCTTCAGGAGTTTGCTTAGGCCAAAAGGCCAAAGCTCTGGTTTGCAAAGTGGACACAAATTGGAGCTTTCAAGATTGATATTTCTGCTCTCAAAGCACCAATTCCAGAAAAACGAGTTATCTATGTTAAGGTTAATTACCGAGGAAAACTTATCGCCGGAGTTAACCAAATCTGTATACTTTTTTGGGACACCCGGTATACCTGAATGACTTGTTTATGTCCCTAGAGGAGACCCAAATCTGTAACTATGCGGACGATAGAACGGTTTATGCGTATGGTCCAAAAATCTATATTGTCATTGCGCATTAAGAAAATGATGCCCTAAGTTGACTGAGTGGTTAATCCATATATTTCTTACGGACAGGAAACAAAGGGTAAAGGTAAAGGTCAATGGTTCATTCATCACATGGACAAAGACCATTTTAGGCGTGCCGCAAGGTTCTGTCCTATGCCCCCTTTATAAAACATATACCTGAATGGCCTGTTTATGATCCTAGAGGAGACCGAAAATTATGCGGACAATACAACGGTAATGCTTATGGACCAAAAATCGATAATGTCATTGTGCATCAATAAAGCGATACCCTAAGTTTACTGAGTGGTTTCCGTACAATCTTATGAAGATAGATGAGGATGAATGTCATTTAATGATTTTCGGTGGAAAAAACAAGGAAGTATCTATCAAAATAGGAGGCGCTTCTTTGAAGAATCTACAGAGGAGAATCTTCTTGGCATAGCATTTGATGGACATTTTTCTTTTAAACAACATGTCAAAACTCTATGTAGGAAAGCAAGCCACCAAAACTTCATGCTGCAAATCGACTGCAGTAACTATGCTTGCTTTCTTATTATCCCACTTTTGCTATAGACTATTTCGACACTTAGAAAAAGGGTCCGGGGAGAGCAATATTTTTCTGGTAAATGGCTGCCACAGAGCTTTTACGAATGATAAATTGAAATCTACAAATCCATTGGATTCAAATTCCCGATGAAAACTAAGGGAATGAATTGCGCCAAATGTTTCTGAAAAGCTGTATGACCCATCAGCCTTGTAACAGAAGGGAGACTCTCGCTCGAACCCAGACCTCGAATCCAAAGGTTTTTGGTGTTTGGCGGGAAAGTATTCGTCATTCTTTCTGTTTACCAGAATAAATGACTCAAGGTGAAAAGTGGAATTTAGACACAGTTTGATAACGAAATCTTGGAAATAATAAGTTTTCTTTTAGTTAGGTATGCTGGAAAGATAAAAATTCAGTATTGGCCTATATCCACCCCCCCCCCCCCGGCGAGATAGGGTTAAGATTTTGTTTGTTTAAGAAATGAGATTCTAAAATTTCTTAACCCTATTTGAACCGGGTTGAAATGTTGATATTTTTGACCGGGGGGCCTTTTTCTCCCCCCCCCCTCATTTTCTTCAAAACTACAAGAGATATAACTATGAAACTCATACCAATTGTTCTTTGGACAAATAGCTTTACAAAAAAAAACAGTAGAGGCCCAATTGGTCACGTGGGTCGTTGCTAGGCAACCAAAAACAATGGGAAAATGGTCAAAATTGAGCTACTGACTTAAAAAGCAAGTTTCGTCCAGATTAGCATGAAATAACAGGCAGAATTGTAGCCAGAAGTAGCAAATAAGAGTAGAGGAAGATATTTACGCGAAAAAAATTCAATGTAACTTTCAACTTTTGCTAATTAAGAGCAATTAGCCATTGAATAGACTAATTGAGATTTTTGTTGTGAATCATTTTCTATTTTTAGACTTCTAACTTGTGAAAATAGTTAGTAATAAGGAACCTGACACTATTTTCTGCACGTTTTGAGATGTATTGCCTAATTAATTCATTCTATGACGTCATAAAGATAAATGACGTGTTGCTGATGTCAGCAAATATAAACAAACTATATATCAAATGCAAGTACTCTTCAAGACTAATCGAATGGTGTTTATAAAAGGAGGAACCTCGCTTTTCTTCAGGGAATCAGTAGAGTCTGCACGCAGGTAAAGAATTGCTGGAAGAGAGAGATTATGATAAAACATTGAAGATATTAACGATGATGATTTCATGATCATATGATGAATTTAAGACAGAAAGAAAGATTTTGGTTTTATTTATTCTCTCTTCGATTTAAATAAATATTCACTGAAGTAAACTCAAGGACAAGCGTTGCTGCGCCAGAAGTCCTTGGCGATGCCCATTAATTTTATAATCATGAAATCAAAATTTTTGGCCCTTAAGAAATTCTAGAATTTGCGGAGTTCAATTTATCATTCGAGAAAGCTCTGTGGCAGCCATTCATTAGAAAAATATTGCTCTCCTCGAACCCTTTTTCTAAATGTCAAATTGGTCTATTGTCCACTTGTTTGGATGTTTTGTGACAGAACCATTAATTAGACAATGAATTATATCCATGAATGGGCTTTGCGCATCGCACAGAAAGATTACGAAAATGACTTTGGTTTTTCCTGGATCAAACTAATGCAGTGCCCTTCCATATAAGAAACATATAGCTGCTTATGAATGAGATTTTTAAACAAAATGGCATCTTAGTGCAACTCTCATGTAGGATATCTTCACGCAATGATACACTGGCTACGACATGAGGCATGGTACCCATGGTAGCGACGCGCAGCTTCCAAAAATACACATTACGTCCTTTCTTGGAATCGAGACTATAGCCTTCCTCAGAAGTAGAATGTGGTAGATGTTACCAAAAAGCAAATAAGGTGCTGGAATGGTCATAAATGCAACTGTAGGCTTTGTAAAGTATACGTACCACAGGTTGGGTGCATAAGATGATAGACCTCAGTTTATGCATCCTCTAATCAGAGTTACATCTAAACATACCGGGTAAGTCAGGAAAAAGAGTCCCCGCTTGGAAGGCCACTGCTCCCTCGATTTTAAGTCAATGATATTGAAAACGGTCTTGTTTCATTGCCAGAATGTTCAATTAGGTTCAGTAATATACCCGTCTTTCATTGCAAAAGGGAGTAGCGATGAGCAAATTTTCGTTGGTTTTCCTTCCTAAAAATGATTACAATCGCATGTATTCATGTATTCTGTCCCATTGGGTGAATGGAGTCCCCCTGGATATGTTATTGATACCAAGGGTGAAGACTCGTTCATCCTCCCAAGAGGATAGCACATGCTAAAGCATCCAGAAGTCATTGCTGTAAGGCCCGTATGTCAGAAATGTTAGGTAAATTTGTTAGTGATTTTGGGCACGTTTTTAAAGTTTCTTGAAGAGGCTTTCTCGAAAAAATACCTAATTGATTCAAAACAAAGTGAAGCAGGTCAACTTTAAAATTGATTTTTTTTCATACAATTTGAAAAATACCCTCAAATTGGTAGTATCTTTGTACAGAAACCTCCAATTGTTAGTTCATGGACCTAAAATTCGGCCATTTGGGAGCATCTAAAAGTAAGAACTTTCTGCAGTTTTTCAAAATTTTCTGGTGTAAAAACTGATTAAAAAAAAGCAAGAAAACTTCAATATTCATTGATTATCATTGCTGCAACGACCATATTGCCATGCGGAGGAGCTTACTGAGTTGAAATCTTATAAATGGCCAGGAATCTTGGAATACCCCAATTGGTAGTATGTGTTCAATTTTCAATCTTTGTTGATTAGTGACAGGATTCTTTAAATCATTTTTGATTGCTAATCTTGCCAATTCGCTGTCGAGAATTTCTGAAATAGCCGTAAGCATCATTTACTGGTGGGAATACTCTTCTCTTTACTGTTTAATTTCTAATTAAATGGATTTAAGGGCTATTTTGAGTGAACGTTGTTATTTGAACATGTTTCACAGACAACTAGCAATTTAAATACCATTTGTCAAAAGTAAAAGACGATGAAAGCGAACATGATCATCCTTTTGGTAGCAAAATGAGTGGCAATACTGGATACTTAAAGATTCTGCGCTAACCAGCAGCCTTTGCACGCATTCTTCGTCTATATTAAAAAGCTCTTTTCAGATGTAGTGAAGTATTCAAAACTTCAGAAGATGAATAGTACAATTGTTTTGTAATTCGACGTACCAAAATGAGAAGATTTAAGCAAATAGACCTTTTAGCTATTCTACAAAAGAGCCTGGATCGAGCGTTATCTTATACATTTTTATGCGCGAGGTTCGATCGAGTGACGTTAGAGCTTCGATCACTATTGTGCACAATCGAAAATTCTACAAAATGTTTAGGAATATCGTTCGATTCAGATTCTTTTGAGAATAGCTAAAAGGTCTATTTTTGATACAATTAAAACCCGAACAAAATAACTTGTGATTTTGTGTTCCTTATAGATAGAGATTGATTATTATATAGTGTAGAAGTACTGTTTATGCCTATATGATTCTAGCGTAGCGTATATACTTTTCTTGTAGAGTAGGAATTTTTTCGTATTTTAATTTTATTCATTTCACTTGCAGCATAGGCTCCAAATCTTAATTGGCTAAAAATCAGCCAGAACGTTTTACGCTGGTTTTGGTGTAGTAAAATCTGATGATGTTAAAAAGCGTTCAGCTCTCTGTGCCAAATTCTAATTTTCTCATTAGGAAATATGTATCTGTTTTAGTGTTCAACAGTTGCAAAGAACTCTACGAGAAGACTGCATTACCAAATGGAGTTTATTCTCTGACATCAGGAAGACACTTTTGTTCAATGTCATCCAAATGTGGCAATGGTGGATGGACTCTGGCAATGAAAGTTGATGGATCAAAGGTAAGTATATCTTTTCCCCGGGGAAGGGGTAAGTTTAATTCCTGATCCCCTCCAAATTATAAAAAGTGACACCCTTGAGTTGCTCTGCCTTGAGGTTAAACCAAACAAAGGGAAATCCTTTTACCTGATTAGCTGGTATCGACCACCCACTGGGGAAACAGATAACTTGACAGAGATGAAAAAGAAATTATTCTAGTTGGTGATACGAATTGTGATTTCAGGGGTTCCCCCTTAAATGCAAATTCAAAAAAGCTACAATCAGTGTACGCTGAATACCAAATAGAGCAACTGATCAAAGCTTATACGAGGGTAGCAATAAGTAAGGGGGCAAATGGACAGTCTCAAATAAGTCATTCGTTGATTGACCATTTCTCTGCCAACAAACGCAAGTACATTCTAGAATCGGGCGTGCTTGAAGCAGCTATGGTAGACGATTACATGGTTTATACGATTAGAAAAGTAAATGCGTGTAGACTCAATACCAAAATTGAAAACAAAATTGTTGAAAGTAGAAACATGAAAAATTATGATAAAACTGCTTTCCAACAAGACCTTGATGCCATTGACTGGGAAAGCCTTTTGGAACCTTTTTCTCAGGACCCTAGTAAGATGGCGTCTGTATTCCAAGAATTGTTTGATGCAATTCTCAGCCTACATGCTCCAATTCGAAAACAAAAAAGGAAAAGTGAATATGCTCCATGGCTCAATGCACGCATAAGGTCTCTGATGATGAGAAGGGATAAAGCAAAAAAGGACGCAAGGCGCAATCCCGAAATCTGGCCTTCGTATAAGAAACTAAGAAACGAAGTTACAGAGGCCATCCGGATCGCAATGCAGGACCAATATTCAGGTCTAATTGAACAAAACAAAACCGACCCAAAGAAAATGTGGCGAACCATTAACAAAGTGTTAGACAGAGATTCCTCTAAGGTACCAGTCACTAGCTTAAACTGCGAAGGCAAACTTGTAACTAATGACAGTAAAATTGCCAATGCGTTTAACAAGCACTTTGTCTCAGTTGGTCCAAAACTAGCAAAAGAAATCAGAACCGAACCGAATGATGACCCGCTTGCCACAATAAGTGGCAAAAATTCTACGATGTTGAATTTCAAGACAGTAGATACTCAATACATCTTAAGAGCACTAACAGAGCTGAAAAACGGCAAAGCCAGTGGGCCAGATAGAATTCCTGTCGGACTAGTCAAAGATGCATCCGAATTCATCGCTCTCCCCCTTACTCTAATCTATAACTCATCGCTGGTCGCGGGAGTTTTTCCAGATATCTGGAAGGTTGCAAGGGTAACCCCAATTTTTAAGTCAGGTGCAAGGGATGACATGAATAATTACAGGCCTATATCCGTTCTATCCATATTTGCAAGGATTCTGGAAAAAATTGCTCATGATCAGCTGATCGACTATTTCAAAGAGAAGCAGTTGCTAAAAAAGAATCAGCATGCGTTTCGTAAGCTACACTCAACAATCACATCTCTAGTAAAGAGTACTGATGAATGGCATAATAACATTGATTCTCAAAAGGTCAATATGACGATGTTTTTGGATTTAAAAAAGGCCTTCGATACGGTGGATCACAAAATACTGCTCGAAAAACTTTCTAGGTATGGCGTGCAGGGTAAGGTGATTAGCTGGTTTCGATCCTACCTCACTGAACGAAAACAGTTTTGCAGAATCAATGGTAAATGTTCTATGTCTTTGGGGGTAACCTGTGGCATTCCCCAGGGTTCCTGTCTAGGCCCCCTTCTCTTCATCATATACCTTAACGACTTTGAAGAATGTTTACAGTTTTCTTCGGCGAGCATGTATGCTGATGATACGCACACAACGATAGCCTCTGAAGATATTAACGAACTTGCCGAGATGATGCAGGAGGAGCTACAGAACATTTCTGAGTGGATGAGGGTCAATAAATTAAGTGCCAATCCAAAAAAGACTGAGTTTATGCTTATCGGCCATCCACGTAGAATTAACAAAATTGAACCTCTGGCTCCATTGAAACTTAATGGCACAGAAATAAAACGAGTGACAAAAACTAAATCACTAGGGGTTATTGTCGACGAGAATCTAAGTTGGAAGGAACACTTCAAATCCTTGAAAGGTAAAGTAGCAAGTGGTTTGTCTGCACTGAAAAAACTTAAAAACGTTCTTCCGCAATCTAAGCTATGTGAGGTTTACCATGCGCTGGTTGAAAGTCACCTCCGATATGGGAATGTCATCTGGGGTAGCCTGCCCAACACGAAGCTGCAAACGCTTCAGCGTCTACAGAACAGGGCCTTCTCCATTATTCAAAATGCTAGAATAAAGGACCCCTGGATCAATAATGGGCTGAACGTTGATCAAATCATCTATTTTGACAGATCTATCATGACACACAAAATAGTCAACAAGCAGTGCCCTGAGAGCCTCTGGAACAAGTATAGTCAGAGGAATGAAATTTCTAGGTATAACACAAGAAACAATAGAAATCTCGACATCCCAAAGTTTAAACTTGAGTGTACAAAAAAAAGTTTCCACCTTTCCGGGCTTAAAGCTTGGAATGAAATACCAATCGAAATAAGGGAAATCCCCTCGCTCTATCAGTTTAAAAGAAAATTGAAAACGCATTTAAAGAGCTCAGTAAACCCTAACTAAAACACGACTCCCAGGAAGATCAGATCTCAGCCTGGATCCAATCCTAGCTAATACCAAATTTTAAAATTTTGTTTTTCATTTTTCATTTAAAACAAACTTGTAACTTTTGTAGTTTAATTTTGTACTGATGGGATATCGTGTAAAAATATGAATTAATAAAAAAAATAATAAAAAAAAAAATAAAAATACTTGACTTTCAATTGTATGGGGGGTGTGTACTCCAAGAAAATTCTTTTTCGCCCAGCTTTAGAATTTCTCCCTCGCAATGATAGCCGGCCTTAGAAAAAATCAGCGAAAAGTATACTCCAAAATGCGAAAAATTGTCGAAAAACAATTAACTCACACTTTTGACAACCGGCTTTAGAAAAATTTCCTTCTTGATACCCGGCGATCGAAAAAAGAGGCGAAAAAATACCCTGAAAGGAGTGCACATACCGTAAGCAAAATATACTGAGTACCCTCCCCCTCCCTGGGATCATTTCCTTTTATATGTTCAATGAATTTCTGTCGCGTCAGGCCCGTAGGAAATGGAGAGGGCAGGGAGCTCCGCCCCCCCCCCCAATAATTTTGAAGACCATGGTGCTATATCACAAGAATTATTCATATGTATTGTTCTCCATTGTTAAACTACTCGTTAGACTGCCACTGTCCCTTGGGTAGCCTATCAAAGAAATATTATTGGCGGTTATTTTGTGCAATGGCAAACATGTCGAATTAGATATCAAGATGAACCTGGCCCAGATCACGATCTGCCAATTCTCTTTCTAAGATAGTTGTGAGAAACCTCCTTCAAGGAAGCATAAAATGGCCTAAATAACGATAAAGCCTTCCTGCTTTGCAACGATCTGAGCATGCATCAGCAGCATATGTTATCTTTTTGGGAGGTTGAAAATTTCATCGCATCCCTAGGACATAGCAATATGAATCGGGGAAATTTGATCTTCCCAAAGGATAAAACGTCCTGACCTATGGAAAATGTCATTTCATTTCATTTCATTTCCAAAGCTAACAAGATTTGATCAAAATTTTCATCTGATTTTCTAAGGTGGTTTGAAGAGGCTTTTTTAAATCCATCATAATTTCTGAAAAGGATTTGCCACTTTAAAGCAGGTAAATTTTTAAACCTAACTGAAGATGTCTGCTATCAAATGATGCATTTGCCAATATCATCACTTTAATATTGAGGGAACAGTAGCGTTTCACACAGGAACTATTTTCTATGTTCACCCAGAATATAAAATTGTGCTTCTGAACGCCATTTTAGCATCGTAGCTCGGCTGGTTCCCGAATCTGGTTCCACCTGATATATCTAATTCGAGAGTTGAACGTAGGCATTACGATTCTGCATATACGAATTCATCTGCAATGCGAAAATTTAGTGCTAAACTTCTGAACAATGGATACATAAATGTGCTGCTGCAGGTAGATCAACTTCAAATCTTTATTGAAGCTCTTCTGAGCAACGCAAATCAGCAAAATTGAGAAAAAAATATTAAAGAGATGACATCAGCAAACAACTTTCTGGCGCTTCCAAACTCCCTTTATTTTAATTGTGCTAAGAAAAGTTTCCGTTATTTGCATCTGCCTCTTATAGTATCTATCTTTAAGTAACCAATTTTCACCAATATCATTTCAAGGTAGGGGAGACCGGGGACAATAGACCATTTTGATATTTGGAAAAGAGTCTGGGGAGAGCAATATCTTTCTGGTAAATGGCTGCCAAGGGCTTTCACGAACGATAAATTGAACTCTACAAATCTTTTGATTTCAAATTCACGATCAAAAATAAGGAAATAGATTGCCCAAATTTACCTGAAAAGCTGTCTTATATCCCATAAAAGTCTCGTAACAGAAGGGAGACTCTCTCCCCAACCCATACCTCGAATCCAACGGCTTTTTGCGTCTGGAGGGAAAGCGGGAAAGTATTCGTCATTCTTTCTGTTTACCAGAATAAACGAAGCAAGTTGAAAAGTTGCATCAGATAAAGGCTCATGACGAAATCGTGGAGATAATGATTTCTTTCTGAGTTAGGCATTCTGGAAAGATACAAATTCAATTTTGCGACAAATAATGGCTCGACCCGTGGATATATTGCTTCAAGCAGCGGCTTTTTACGAAGTTTCTTTCTGCCTTGAAAATTTGTGTGACTTGCAAAGAACTTTACGGTCCATTTACGAATTCCAGCCTACTGTAGGACTGTAGAAGAAACCGCAAGGGTAGGTAAGTCAGATCTTCTTTGTTGAACTTTTTCATGTCATAATTCACTTATCAATCAAATTCAAAACTGTTTACTATTTAGATTGTTCTGCTTGACAGGAAGATATTGCTCAACAGCCACTATATAAAAGTACAGACCATCATCGGTTGCTTTTCTGCCCTGCTTTCTGGAAAATATTATGACATATGGCAAGCAGTTTATGCAAAAAAGGAACTCTAAATTTCAACTCACCTGTGAAAATAAAAGTTCTTGTTCTATATGTTGTCCAGACTCCTTCCTCCCGATATCATCAATCATGAATTGGAAAGATTTATTTTAAAACCAAAAAATCTTCAAACACAACACAAACGCGTATCAAATGCTGTCAAGCAAGATTCCACACAATCCTGAATTCATATGTTTTCCAGTCTACACATCTCATAGCGACACAACTATAATTCCAAGGTTCCGTTGCAAGACTTTCATCTTGTACTTGTAGCAAGACTTGCTTCGTTAAACAGAAGGAAACACAGAAGGAATGACGAATACTTCCCCGCTTTCCCGCCAGACGCAAAAAGCCGTTGGATTCGAAGTCTGGGTTGGGGAGAGAGCCTCCCTTCTGTTACGAGATTTATGGGTCATAAGACAGCTTTCAGGTAAATTTTGGGCAATTTATTTCCTTATTTTTGATCGTGAATTTGAAATCAAAAGATTTGTAGAGTTCAAAGCCGGCAGCCACTTACCAGAATGATATTGCTCTTCCCAGACCCTTTTCTCAAATGTCAAAATGGTCTATTGCAACACGGGGCAATTGAATTGTAACACCGACTCCAACGCCTTGCAGGGAAATGCCAAAAATCTTATTTTTGCACAGAACATGCTCAATCTAACCCTCTGCATATGACTTGAGGAATATTCAGCCAAGTTTTGATCTTCGGGGGAAAAACATGTGTTTGAGTTCGAAAGTAAATACGTGCTTTCACTGTAAATTTTTGTGTGAAAGATTTTGCTCTTGAGTAAAAAATTTCATTTTCACATCACAGACATGGCATCTATTTAGGATCAAAATATGGAAAATAACGATAGCTGACCAGGTCAGGGGCAATAACACGCTGTCACAATAACCCCGGAAGAAATCCGCTGCTTCGGTTTTGATTCATTTTCTAATCTGCTCGAACAATGTGCATCTATACAGTATTAAAGAGTTCAGAATTGAAATTTGTAAAATAAGAACATTTTTTTCTCAATCGATTCAATTTTTTCAACTAATGCACCAAATTTTCAAACAAATAAAAGCCACGTCTTATTTTTAATTTGTTCTTTTGAAAGCCATGGATAATCTGCCACCTGGTGCTACATATTGTGTAAGGAAAAAGTAGAGTCGTGCAATAACCATCTGTGATAATTTTAAAGATATGTAACAATTGCTCCAACCATCTGTTACAATTGCCCCGTGTTACCGGGGCAATTGTAGCACTTGACCACTGATTTTGAAACTATCACAGCGTCACAAAAATTGGTTCTATGTGATGGAAACTAATATTTTTTATTTTATTCAGACGACATGCCTGATTTTCCAAAAAGTGTTGCAATTGACCCCGGTCTCCCCTCTATTCAACAGTATAATTCACTTTGGTGGTAACTGCTAATCACCCAGTCTGCCCCTGCTTGATGCACTCGGTATGACTAGATTCCAGAAACATGAATATTTGCAATTAAGTAAACATAAAATTATTTTTTGCAGAGAACTTTTGAAGCAAGCAGTCCATATTGGCAAAATGATGCTGTTTATAACATAGAAAATGGGACAGATGTGATGATGGAGGAAGCAAAATTTCCCGCGTTTAGTAATGTTAGTTATAGCTCTATCTGTATTGAAATTAGTTACATTGGAAAAATGCGGTCACTCGCAATAAATCAGCCAGGTCGTTCATTGCTCGACACGTTCAAAAGCAAAAATTACGTTGTTACCAATGAAGGCTTATCCGATTGGAGAAATCTGCTAGATGGCTCTAGACTGGAAAGCAAGTGCTACAAGGAAGGCCTGAATGTGCAAGATAACAAAGGGACTATGATTGCAAGAATTGGAATCATGGGAAGTGATTTTACTAATTGTGATAGCCCAGATGCCTACATTGGTATTGGGACATTCTGGCTACCCCCTATCTCTTGTAAAACTGATCGTGCCGGCACTTCTTGTGGAAACATTTTTAAATGTTTCACGGCACTTAGAGCTTTCGGTTACATATACATCCAGTAGTAAACTGTATACGTTAAAGTTACTACACATTAAAATAAAGCTTTGGTGGTATCAACTTTCTACGGATAAACTTTAGCAAAGAAACATTTGGCAGAAACTTTTCACAATTTCGGCGGATAATTCTCGAACAAAGTATATCGAGAAGTGTGGAAGGGATGAAGTGGACAAAAATCTGGTAAATGTCTGCTACGGGGCTTTAAACAAACGATGAACTGAATTCTAGAGGGCTTTTGCTTTAAATGTATGATTAGAATAAGGAAATGATTGCCAAAGATGAAGCCAAAAGGATGTCCCGTGGCCTACAAGCCTCAAAACAAACGAGAGATTTCTATCCAACCCAGACCTCAGATCGAACAGCTCCTGCGGATAGTAATCATCATTCTTTCTGTTTATCGTCGTCATTCGTCATATTCATAATGTGACTACAATTTATGCTCCTTGCGAAAAAAATTCGGCTTTTCTAAGCACAAGAGAGTGGTGTTTACTCGAAAGTTTTCTTTTGAATAAATATATAAGAAGGGTGTCCTTTTACTCTTATAGCGATTTTAGTTTTGTGTGCGAATTATTTTTCTTGCAAAAAATTCTTTTTTTCTAGGCCAAAGAGAGTGCCGTTCACCCGAAAGTTTTCCTGAAGATGCTAATTTGTGAAAAAAACAAACTATAAAACGGTCAATGATTCCATTTTGGAACTGACAAACATGTGATCAGGAGCGGTGTTCTAAGCCAAAGTACAGGGCGTGTCCTCAAAGAATTTCATCAAAGTTCCTGATGAATACGAACATGTTATATACGTTCAGTTGGTTCGAAAAAATATAATCACTGAAAAGCATGCTGACACCCAGGTCCTCGTTGACAGCCCCACCCCTCAAACGAAATTTGAATGTGCGCCAAAGTTTACCCTTTACTTTGGGACGTTTATCAATGGGAGCATAGGTTCCAAATCTTTATGGCGTAAAAAGGTGGGTGTAAAATTCAATGACCTATTTCTTTTGATTGAATGGCTTGAAAGAAACTTAGATACTTATTCGCTCTGTCTTCATGGCATTGAGCATTGTTTTAACCAGTAAAGACACATACAACTTTTTGTAATAGATATCTATAATTCTACCGTTGGACTTTACAGAAATTTTGAATATTTTTGGAAATTACAGCGTATCTTACATTTCAACTCAGTTGAGGATGTGACGTCAACAAATTTATAAAAAATCATAAACCAGATGAGTGACAGACTTTTGCTTGGTACCATATTGTAGGCATTCATAAACTATGCTTTTTTCGAGATTATTTCATATTACGTCAAACAGTTTAGAAATTACGATGGTTTTAAGTTTTTTTGAAAATTTTTCTTGAAGTCTTGAAAAAGGAGAAAACACTCTAATTCTGAAAATATTGAAGTTTTCAGAAAATTCCAATGGTAGAATTATAGAGAATCAGCTAAAGTTTCTTTGAAGTCCTTCAGTTCAAAGAAATAGGTGACTCAATTTTACACCAGCCTTTTCAAAGATTGGGAACCTATGCTATCAATGGGAATTCAAACGTTTCAGAGAAACTTCAAACATATGCGTAAAACGATCTGTTCTGCAGGCAACTGTAAACTTCAATGGTTTGATTTTGATAAGCAAGACAAGAAAAAACGGCACACAAGTTATGGACTTTTTTTTCTTTCCTGGTTACTAAACTCAAAACAGACAAGTTTAAAATTACAGATGATATTTTATTCTTTTCTTTTGAAATTTGGAATACTTTAGCAGCTTAAAATACTTTAGCAGTATAGCGAGTGAGTTAGAAACAGTGTTATATTATTTGAAGCATCGTAATACAATAACTACAACACCGATTTGAAAAACTGCAACTCCCTTGCCTAACTGAGGATTCAAATTAATTTTGCAAATTTGTCCATAATTTTCCAGAAAACTAGCTTCCATTGGCTTTTCCTAAACTACAAGTGATTGGCTCACTTTGATCAATCAAAAATGTTAGAATCAATGATTTTTGCTTCTTTCTGCAATGGATTCAGAGCTTTGAATCCCAGGGGGGGTACTCAGGTATATTTAGGATAAGGGTACTCAGGCTGGGGTTACAACGCGTCAACCCAATCAAATAATTTCTAGCATGAAAATATATTTTTCCGACCTTTTACATACCTAGAAGTTATCAAGTCAGTATCGGAAATCTGCAAAAAGCGCCGTAACTGATTAAATTGCTCATAATGTATTTGGATATCTACATTTCTTGCTTTTAGTAATGTTACTTGATTCTGACTTTGTTTGTAAATCATATTTCCCCCAAATTTTTTTCTTGTTCATATATCTGATACCAACAAAAGTAAGCTAGAATTTTAAGAACCCAAAAAAATAGCTGTACAAACGATTGACCAAAAAAGATCCTTGCCAAATTTTAGACCCAAAAAGTAACCTGAGCACCCCTATTTTGAATATACCCAAGTAGCCCCCCTTGGGCTTTGAATCTGGGTGTGACGAATCGAAAGCAACTTGTTTAGCGTTTGTCGCTTTTCCAAATTACATTTTATTGGTTTAAGGTTTGGGCATGCTTTTGGAGCTTTGATGGCACGCCCCTGGCCAAAATCTAGTCAAGTGCACCCTCCCCCTCGCCCCCCTCCCCAATAGCAAAAATACATTCCGTCATTAGCTGACTGATTTATGCCGATTTCCGCATGCTCAGAAGAATCACAGTAGGAATGGCTATTTCTGCGCATGCGTATATGTTAAATCCGTTGGTGATTTCTCAGAAAAACGTCAGTTCTTGGGTGACATCAGCTCAGGCTGGCATCATGACAAACAACTTGCAGCATCGCTTGCATCAACAAGGTATAAATTTGCTTCTTAAGTATCACTTTTAGGACGCATGGCAAACCATTTGGCAGGGAACTCATTTTTACATTTCAATGAATTTTCTAGTGAATAAATGCGACCATCAGGCTACAGTATTGCAGGAGGTTAGTCAACAACAGTGGGCGTCTGCTAGCCTGCCTAGTGTCTGGTTCTGGACCGGTCAGGAATGGCTTCGCAAAGAAAAGTAATTACCTTTGAAACAAAAAGCTACTTGCTGATAAGCAAGAGAGAAAGCAACAGCCCCTATTTCTTTCACAGAAAGCTTGATGGCGGTATCTGCAGAGTTAGGCTATCTTGCCCTATCTTGTGATTGTAGAAACCGAAGTGCTGGCGCAGGACACCGTAGATAGTTTCACGAAAATCGAAAACCAAGATTGCGACGATTATCATTTTAAATTTTATTTCAATCCTTCCCAATCGTCATAAGGTTTACAAAGCTCAGAAAGGTTGACAAAGTTCAGAAAGAAGAGACAAATTCAGGTTGACCTTTCCATAAGATAGTGCCAGTAGACAAATCCAGTAGAGCACTGTCGCCCTGAATGGGTCTAATCACAAATAGAATTGATTTTCCTATCAAAGTGCATGCATCTCAGAAATATTTTCTTTATGAATATAAATCTTATTTCCTTGCCAACCGTTATTTCAAGGCCAAAAATATTTTTGGTCTCATTTCCTCTTGAAACTGAGGCTAACATCAGCAGTAGTCAAAACAAAACGTTCACCCTGAATGAGTCACGTTCACCCTGAATGAGTCTAAATATTATTTTTACTAGCAGGAAAGCCAAGCTCCTTTCTACAGTTACCACACTGAACAGACTTCGAAAAAATGTTCATAGTACCTGGCTCTTTGCATTCTTGGCAACAAAAAACGTTAACAGACAAATCTCACCTTTCCTGCTCTGATGATTCTCAAATTTACGGACAGCTCAACTGTTTCTGTAATTTTGAAAGCTAATGCAGCACCAAAGTTGACGAAGCCCTCAAAATGGATCAAAATAACATTGTAGCAATCTTCCTTTCTAAACTGACACAAAACCAGCACACACAAACTTGGATGGCTACGTGGAGTCATTAAAATAGACCCATCAGGGGCGCAACTACGGGGGGGGTCCTGGGGGTCCAGACCCCTGCCCTTTTTTCAAAAGGGCAAAAAAGTGCCCTTTTTAGGGAGAAAATTATGTTAATTTGACGTATTATTGACCGGTATTTGTACGGGTTCTTGCGATGAAGTGTCAATATTTGTTGAATGCTTTCTTGAATTACCAAGATCTTGAACAAAGTTGGAGAATTCGCTAAGCTTGAATTGGACTTATTTTTCCGAAATCATCAGCGATTTTCTGAATGCTGAGGCTCAAAAACTTGCAAATACGGCTGAAAATGTCAAGAGATGTCTTACATGGCACATGTAAAAAGCACTAAAAATCAGATGCTCAAAGACAAGACTCATTTTGTTAAAAGAAGCCGTTGCAAGAAACTTTTATGACTGGTTGAGTAAAAACAATCCCATTTGAAAGACCAGCGCTGTCTGGAGATCAAGGTAATGATATTGTTCATGTTCAAATTCATTTTACATTTGCCTGACCGAAATCAGCAACTTCATTCCAAAGTTTTCTCAAAAAACAAAGCCCCTTCAACAAACCCTCAAAGCAGGCCGAAAATCTTGATCGAATTTTTTTCCTTGCAGCAATGGCTTTTACGTGCATTATTAGCACGTTTAATCTCTTTGGAATTATGGAAGTGTCATTTCTCTCTCTGAGAGCATTACAGCACAATTCCGGGTGGCTTCGTCCTCTCAAGAGTATAACACAACAGGTGCTCATGCTTGTTGAAGTCATCGCTGTGAAGCAGGAATATTAGGAAAAATTGATCGTCATTTTAGGCCAGCTTTAAAGGTTTCCTGAGGGGGCTTTTCCAGAAAATCCCTCACAATTTTAGAGCGGAGTGGCCGAATTTATTCAGGTAAATTCGTAAAAAGATTTGAACCTGTTCACCATTGAATGATATTTTTGCCAATATTTTCGTTCTCATATCCAAGGAGCAGTGGCCTTTCAAATAGGGATTGCTTTTTTTTCTCACCCTGTAAAAGAATTGGCCCATGCCCAAAGTTGAGAAACCATACAACAAACTTCAGAGCACAGTTTCTTGTAAAAAGCGTGTACGAGCAGCCTTTTCAGTGTTTCTTGTCTGTCCTAGGAGGGTGTTTTTCATTCTCTTCTAGTTTTGATCTCTTTTAAGATAGGCATTCTCCGATGATCTAGAGAGCGTGATTTTAAAAATTTTCGGGGGCAAGCCCCCGAATCCCCTCCCAGCTCGTTTCTCTCGCATTTCCTTTACCGTGTTCTAACTGCTTCTCTTATGTGTTGACATATTTGTTTATTGATATGCTTTAGAGAGATGAACATTAGAAAAATATCCCCTGATTTCTGCCTTCGCTTTTTGAGCTTGAAAAACTGACATCCCAGGCGACACCACTTCTTGAAATGATATGGAGTGTGCCCTTTTTCTGGTTTGGACCCCTGCCCTGTAAAATTCCTAGTTGCGCGCCTGCCCATTCAGGGCGAATTTTTCCCAGAGTTTTTGCCTTCGAAAAGTACAAAAAGAAATACTTATACCGGGTGTCCCAAAAAAAAGTTCCGGCGTTTGATTGAAAGCAGACAAAAAAGTTCGTTATCTGGCAATTTCTATTCATTCTAGGTACATGCTGGACATTTCAACTTACAGTTTGGCATATCGTAGGAAGAAATCAGTAATCTGAAGATGGAGTTATTAGTCCTAACATCTCATCTTCATGTTGAAGGCAAAACCAGAGAGATTAGTACGCCTTTCTGCATCATCGTGGTGGAGAGGGAATCTCCGGATGAGCAACACAAAAACGGGGTTGACACTTTGTTTCATTGCCTTGACGACGTGCAAGAGTTCCACTCATTGAGCATATTTGAAGTAAAGGTTTGAAAATCGAATCTAATTGGTCTCAGGGGGAAAATACTACGTTCATACCTTGCCACTCAATTCGGACTGGACGAACACACAAAAATGCATTATTGCATAATATGGCAGGTCGAAAAAGCAATTGAAACTATTCTTTAGTTAAGAAAAGACATTATTCTACTCCGTGCCGTGAAACCGTGAAACGGTAAAAATTCCCATTTGAAATTCCCAGTTGGCACCAGACAACAATAACAGCAGCAAACAGTTGTCCCGAGACCTATTTGTTTCAGTTCTTCACACCTTAGGCTAATTCAAACAATCAAAAATGATTTAATTCTAAAATCTGTTGAATTACAAAGCAACGCTTTCTCTTGTGAATAAAATTTCTGCCCGCTCTGGACGTCATGGTAATGAGTGAAAATTGTCAACTCAATTTTTGTGTTGCTCATCGAGGGAGTCCCCACCATCTCGGAGCAGGAAGGCGTAATAATCTCTCTGGTTTTGCCTTGAACATGAAAGTGAAATGTTAGAGCTCATAACTCCATTTTCCGATTACTAATTTCTTCCTACGATATGCCAAACTGTAAGTTGAAATATCTAGCACGTAGCTAGAATAAATAGAAATTGCCAGATTAAAAAGATTTTTCTCTGTGCTCAATCAAACGTCGGAACTTTTTTTTGGGACACCCGGTATATCGGCAATGAAAATTGGCGAGATGTTTTGATAAATGCTAGAATTTACTCTAAGAAGGTTGGTGTGAATTGTGAAACAGGTCAACTGGATATCAAATGTGCAAAAATGACAAAATTTAACATGCCGATTCATTCAACCCATTTGAGCATGAAAAAAGATTTGATGAAACTTGCAAGTCCATGGAAGGTAGTCTGCCTGAAAAACTTCATATTTTCGGAAGTATCTCCTTCAACAAAACACAATCAGAGAATATTGTAAAGAAAGGCGTAATCAAAACATTTTCATTGAGTTTTAAAAAATCTTAAATCCAGGCGCCTTGTATTTCCGTTGAAAGAAGGGTGTGCGATTCCAATGGCAATCGGTATTAGATCCATTCAGGGTCACAGTACTCTAGTTGGTGACAAATCCAGTAATAAGAAACTATTATTAGGTCAAAACTAAGCAACATTTTTAAGCATTACTGTGCTTCATCTTCAGAATACAAATGCCCAAAGGATCTTGCAAATGCAACTTCACTTTCACACAGGGCAAAATTTATCACATTACATGGCCGGTGGAGAAGAAACATTCCTGCAAAAATATCTGCTCGCCCTGTTTGAAAGTATTGCAAAAAAACCAACTGCCCGTCACCTTGTCCTTAAAAAATGTATCTGCCCCGTATTCATGGGGATTCATGAACAACAAATTTTGTATAGTATCACCGATGAATTAGCCAAAGACCATAACAAAATCAATTGTTGCCTTTACGAGACTTTGTCAACGAAGAAATCAACTTTGAAGATGAAGAGAAATGACTGATGAATCATTCTTGCAAGTAACTGACAAGGAATTTTGCGTCATGTTCATACACATCCTTCCAAGCATTTCTCAAATTGCATGATCCACAATTTTGTCCTCAAAATGAGCCATTTCATATTTCAAACTTCATCTTGAGCTTATAAAAAGGCACTGCCCCGTTCATATTTGCTTTGTAAAAAGTGTTGACCTAGTTCTGTACAAGCTAAAAAAAAGTAGTGGCCCCGTTAAGTTTTGCACCGGCCATGTTATAAAATAAACTTTGCACTGTCCCTAACACTACAAGGGGTTGTGAACTCGATTAAAGGTCTTCTCTAATTCTGTGATTCCAGCACATGATGCTGAAAATATCCACTTCATCTCACCTCCTAGGCAATTATTTTGTTATTAATCAAATTTCACCTTCTCATTTTATTTCTAAAACAGAGTTACATGCAGTTAAATATACAAATGCAAAACTAGATGGAATCTCGAGAATTGATCCTGATGAAGTTGCTGCAACAGCTGAGGTACTTTTCTATGCAGGAGAGATCAAGAAGTTTGAATGTCATGGCAAATTTAAATACCAAGTGGTAATTGGAAATTTTGTATTTTATATCCGGCTTTACTTACCTAGTACAGCCTTTGTGCACATTGACACTTTTCTTCCTTGGCAGAAGAATTATTGAGAAATTTGGTTTTTCTAAAGAATTTTTACTTCCGAAGTTTTCTATAGTATCACTTCCAAGTTCCAAAAAGTGTCCAGTCCTGTTAGAAAGAGGGGCTTGGGGGGGGGGGCTTCAGCTCCCCCAATAATCCCATAATGTTTGATCCTTTTTACTGAAAAGGCTTTGAAAGTCAAGTTTATGGCAAAGAGATTTATAGATGAAATGAAAATGTAAGAAATTTATCAGAAATATCGAGCTATCACGTTTATATTTCATACCAACTAAAAACCAATCTATTTCTAAATGATTTTAGGTCCTCTTTCAAAGTTTCCCAGGAAAACCCTCTGTTAATTGTGATCTGCTGCTCCTTTAATTTAATTCTTCACAACAGGGGCGACTTTCCAACAATCTGGAGGGTTTTGGGGGGTAAGCCCTTGGACTCCCATTCTTACTGGCTTTGCTTGCATCTGGTTTCAGCCTGGGGGGGGGGGGGTACATAGCATGTTCAAGGTACGGGTATGTGCCGCTCATATGGGTGGGTTTTTGGGCCCAAACTTCTCTAAACAAGGGTCCTTTTCAGCAGATTTTTCATAAACATGGGTGGGCTTTCGCTGAAATTCACAAAAATGGTAGAAAATGGCCTGTTTTCCGCCAAAATATTCATCATAAAAGTGGGTACCAAGGCAAGTTTTGCTAATTAGAAGAGGGTAGCTTTCTGAAAACCGTCCATCCACAAGTCATGTACCCTCCCCCCAGGGTTTCAGTCCCCCCAATATGAATTTCGTTCTGACAGACCTGTTTTTATCAGAATGTGGATGTAATTTCTGATAATTCTTGTCAGGTTTATGGAGGCAAGGCTTTTACTTTATAAGTACAATAATCGGACAGCACATGACCTGTGTAAATGTAAAGCAACCAAAAATTCTTATAACATTCTTATCATGAATTCTCCACACCCTGATTAGTATTCTTCTATTACACATTTTCATAGAAGAAGAAATTTGATCAAGCCATCAGTACTAAAAGTTACTTTGTATTACTTTGTAAAACTGAATATGTGTTATTCGGAACACACCAAAAACTTTCAAAGTCGGAGAAAGTAAGCATTTCTTTTCAAACCAACCCAAGACTGTTAACTTCTGTAAAAGAACGATAACCAAAATAAACCTGTAACTAGAGAGAAATCTGTTGAATCCTGGAAGAGAAAAACGAGTTGATCTTAAAACCTGAAAGGAAAGAAATAAGTTAGGACAATTGGTAGCTCACCAGTAACTGCAATAAAGAGCAACGTTGAATAACCCAAGACGCGTTTCGTCGCACACTCATCAGTTTGGTTCGTGCGAAGAACAAATGAACGATACAAACAGGCCACTTTTATTGCCGGACGAACAAAAGAAAACTGAAAATCACATGTCAATAACACGTAAGCCAATCATTGGCTGCATTGGCTAAACTCAATCAACCACCGCCAAAGATCAAATCCTTTGGCGCCAACTCAAAATAATTGCAGGGTAAAAACAAACTCCTTTTGTCGGCAAAGGGAGGGATCTCGAAGTTTGATAAGCACCGCTTCTAAAACCTTAACAGTTATGAGGGTTATCATTAAAGTCATCATGTAGTTTCTAACACTGTTGCAGATGTTTCTTGATAGGTTTAGCACGTCTTTTAAGGTTTCTCGGAAGGACTTTCTCAAGAAAATCTCTTTTAAATTCGGAACTGATTGAGCAATTTCAGCCAGGAACATGTTAGGGTTGGCTATTCAATCAGATATGCACAATATTATTGCTTATATACTTCGGGAGCAGTAGCCTTTGAAACACCGGACATTTTTTCTAACTTACCTGGTATTTCACGTTTCACTAGCATGAGATTTTATCAAAAATAAATGAAAACAAGACAAATTTCCTCCATTTTCATAAAAATGCTAAAATTATGATTCTACAATGTTTTGATGTCATTTTCTTCTTAATTGCTTTTAGATTTGGAACGCTCATTTTGCTCATGCCATGTTGTGCTGGGAGTTCATGTTTGTTGTCAAAATTAGCTAGATCTCAATACTGACAGTTAAATCGCGTTGTTAATGGCTCTTTCAGGCTCTTTTGATGGATGAAAAATATTTCTGTTATTCGCATATCTTCTTGTGAGTTTCCAGCATCACTTATTCATACTGGGTGTGTCAAAAAAAAACCATCCACTGTAGATAGATCATGATAATTTGTACGCAAGGTCGATTTGACGACTTTGACGATTGATGGTTTCTTCAAACAAAATCGAAAATAGTAGGGGAGACCGGGGACAATTGTAACGCGGGGCAATTGTAGCACTGGCTCTCAAGCATAGCAGAAAAGTGCAATAAATCTGATTTTTGCACAGAACATGCTCATTCTAACCCTCTACATATGACTTGAGATACAGGAATATTCATCCAAGTTTGCGAAATTATCGGGGGAAAAACATGTTTCTGAGCACAAAAGTAAAAACGTACTTCCAATGTAAATTTTTGTCTGAAAGATTTTGCTCTTGAGTAAAAAAGTTCATTTTCACATGACAGCTATGACATCTATTTAGGATCAAAGATTCAAAGCTACGTTAAAACTTTCAAGCTCCACAGCTTATGAGATGTGAAAAAGGGGTATAATGAAAGCTGACCAGGTCAGGGTCAATTGTAACACGCTGTGACAATTGCCCCGGTGTAAGCTGACCGATGGCTTGGTCTTGATTCAATTTCTATTCGAGGCGAACAGCATGCATCCATGCAGTATTCTAGAGTTTAATTTTTGAGACTTTTAAACAATAATTCCTTTGATATAAAACACGTTTTTCACAATTGAATCATTTGTTTAATTGAGTCATCGAGCTTTATAACAAAGAAACAACAAGTCTAGAGATCTGAAATAAAGCAAGCTTTCCAACGTATAGTGCACATTTTCTCAACCTCAGGGGAGGGATGGTGAATTGGAATGTTTCACATCAAAGATCTTTCGTATTTTCATTTATCTTGAACATGGTTTGAAGCAGAAAACGGACAACAAACCGAGGAGAAAATCTGCATTTACTGCCAGAGGCAGCACCATGCTTTTTAAATCAGGCAAAATCCGTACGATGCATTGCCAAAGAGATGAATTTATGTCACGTAACCCAGTCAAGATATTGCAATAAATTAAGAAATATGGAAGCTCCAAAAGCGGGCTACAATCCCCACACAAGGGTATTTCAAAGGATCAAGAAAAGGCTTTGGGCCAATAAACACTTCTTTCCCTATATTAGCTTCAAAATCTCTGGTCTCACTACAGATTAAGAGAAGAGTGGATACCTAGCATTCATATGTTCTGCGTTGAGAAACAAAAATAGCCGGTGAATGATTCTCTGTAATGATTTTAAAGATGTGTTACAATTGCCCCGACCATGTGTTACAATCGCCCCATGTTACAGGGCAATTGTAACACTCGACCGCTGGTTTTAAAATTTTCACGATGACACGAAATTTGGTTCTACATGAATGAAACTTTGTTCTATCTCATTCCAACAGATGCAATTATAATATTATCTACTCCCAAGAATGCTATTGACCATTATTTAGACGTTACGGCTGATTTTCCAAAAAGCGTTACAATTGTCCCCGGTCTCCCCTACTTGGCAATTTTATCGTTGATTTTTGCCGCCCGCTTTCCCTAGTAAGAAGTGATTCCTTGTAGATCATTGGCTTGGACACGGCCTAAATTTATCGAATCACATCTATCAAATTTCATTAAGAGGGAACGTGACAGGAAAAGAGGTAGATCTTCGCAAAGACTATATTGAAATTGTTTAAAGGGGGCTTTTCGATTGATAAAAGAAACACTACCAAAACATTGTGAAAGGATCTGACTGCTCGTGCAACTGATCATAACTAATCCACTTCGTTCTTTCAAATTCTTTTACAAGAGTTTCTCTTCTGTCTCGACTAGCTTAGTCTTTAGAAAATTGGATCGTTTTTTTATCGATTTAGGCTGTTTCTAGGCCAAAGGCTGGCCCCCACTACCCAATGAACTGTCATCGCTTTCATCGACCCCAAGTTCGAAAATGGGATAGACTTTCATTGCGCATTGCGAGAAACATGGCGATGAAACTTTTATGATTATAGCTATAAAATTAAAGCACCATGTCATTTTCACTCAGGAAATCGTCACTGTCATCATCGTCAATCTTCCCAATGCGGTGAAAGTTAATCGCGCACTTTGAATGAAATTTCACTGGAAATCCTGATTATTAGGACCACTGTGAATCAGACCTGACAGTCAAATTCCCAGTGTAAGATGAACTTCCATTTCATTTGAAAATTTGCGACATGGAAAGCGACGATAGTTCATCTTGCAGTTGGAACCAGCCTTAAGAATTGTCATGTAATTGCCTATAACGCAAGGAGCTGGAGGTTGAACAAAATTGCTGCCTTATCATTGGCATTTCTGCTAAATTATCGAAATTCTTTTCTCACTTTTGCAGAATCGCTTGGATCGATGGGATGTGCAGACATTCAAATCTTTTGAGGTACAACTTGTAATTTAGCTATGGCAGTAAATTTGGTAACACAGGGTAATATACTGGCGCTTAAGAACGAACCCATCTTATAAACTTTTTACAAGGACGCGCAGGACGAGGTTGGGCCTAGGCTTCAGACCATAGCGAGAACACCCAAAGGAAAGGGATATTCTGAAAGTCGAAAATTCAAGTTCTGACGTATTCAACTGTAAGAAAATTGTATCACTTGGATATAAACAGAACGAACCAAAACCATTAGAAATGCTTCCAGTGACTGGCAGGTATACAGTTACGTCCCACTTTTAGAAAATTGATGTTTCTCGATTTTACCATTTACTGTAGAAATTAAAGTGTTGACAGGTATGTAATCATAATTTCACCCAAGAAGAACAAAGATTTATCATTCTATGATTCATATTTCACAGGGCGTCCCAAAATATTTGTTCGATTAAATATAAAAAAATAACGAAATAATGAACGGGCTCCATGGTAAGATAACCATATTGCTGAGATTTTGAATTAATTTTAGACACCAGAATCTAGCAAATCAGCTAACTATTCACGGAGTTACGAGCTTTCGAAGTTCAAGTTTGTGCGAAAGCTGAAACCAGACGCCCCTGAATTGCATATTTGGTGAAAGTAGAATCTCGTTTATTCAAAGCAAATTAAATGGAATTTGAAAAGCACTTTCGATAAACTAGCTTTCTATAACATTGAATCAAGGTTATGGATGCTTGGAGGAATCCTGTTCAGCACAATTTGGAATTGCCCGTAGTTGAAATACCTTTCTAAACATCATATCAATTCACGAGACAATTTCTGTTACATTTATTCAGCTTGCCTTAAATATCTCCTGCAAATGTAGTCTTTCAAAGATCAGATACAGCTATATTTCCATATATTATCGTAGTAATTTGCAAACATAATGATGTCATCAGCTGGTACTTAAAATCAGTGGATAACTTGAAAACAAAATGAGATATCAAAGAAACTTAAACAGGATTCCTTACCATTCGATAGTTCTGTTAATTTGCATCAATAAAAATGTTCGCTTCAGGTCACCTTTAAGACTAGCCAATCATTAATTATTTTTGACGTTTCAAGGCAAAATTATGTTGATCTTCAGGATACACATTTTCAACAGAATGAGACTATACTGTAGCAACTACGCATGCGTGATTACAGCTCCTATGTGAAAAGTAAATAAAGGGGCAAGCCCGAAGAACAATACCTTGATTAAAACAATTATAACGCTGGGAATTAAGTGAAAGACGATTGCGTAAAATTATAAGATTTTCATGAATGAGCAGATTGAAACCATTGCTAGCTCTGCCCAACATTGAACAATTTTCCAACGACGCGGTGTGACCTGACTGATTTTCTATATGAATTCAATGTAAAAATTTACAAAAAAATTACTAGAGGCACCAGGATCAAGGTACCATACAACGCCACAGAAAGATACCAAGGGGAACAAAGGATCATGACTACCCCCAGGCCCTACATGAAAACATAAAAGTAAGCTACAATTGATATATACTTCCGAAATGCTACATATAAATGATTTTTACGCATGAACACTTGAGCCTGTTTCACATTGGATATCTGGCTAAGAAAGGCGTGAACAACGATAACAAAAGTCACTATCATTGCTCCCCACCTAGAGTCCCCATCGCTCAAGATACCGCTAATGGGTTGGGTTGGGTTGGGGCTTCTTACCACGATATTGCTGATTTTAAAGATTCGTATGAAGTGAAGATGGAGTCCTGTTTTTACTGAAGTCTCCATATAAAAACATCTTGTGACTGAAATCATTTAAAAACCGCTTAGTTTCAATTTTGTTTTTGAGTCGTCATGTTTTCTCTCCCCAAAAAATGATATCAGCGACATTTTAGTGAGTTAGAAGTACTTCATTGTTATCATCTGTTACATTTTGTCGTGAAGTTTTTAGACAATCCGTCAAAGCAGTGACTTCTCTCCAAATAAGGGCATTTAATGGTCATGTGACATGTCTAATTAGAACAAAAATCACAGAAAATAGTGCAATTGTCAACACGAACCAGCTTTCTAACTGCAATGGGTTAAGCACTGCATGGTAATGATTGATATGATTGGGGGCCATGATGTTGAATAGGGTTAACAATATCAGATTTTCATCATTCGGAGTTTCTTACTAGTTTACCCAAATATCGTGCGACATGTGTCATGGTCTATTGCCTTTGCACGGCTATTTTTACAAAAGGTATATATGTATTCATTCTGTCATTACTGCTGCTTCTCGTTCCTTGCAGTCGTCTTTTTATAACAAAAACCTACCTGTATATTTGCAAATACACTCCAAAAGTTTCTTTCTTTGCCTTTATATCGTTGTGCTCCATCTGGGAGTTGCCCCCAACATTCACCTACCCTCTCGAGCCACGCCTACCTTCTTGACCCTCTGCCCTCGCCTTCTCTCTGCTTCTCTCGCCTTCTCTCTGCTTCTCTCGCCTTCTCTCTGCTTCTCTCGCCTTCTCTCTGCTTCTCTCGCCTTCTCTCGCGATTTAATGGACTCCACCAACAGTGATCCAATAGAGTACATCATTTGATGTATTTCCTCTCGCATAGAGGTAACATTGTTTTCTTGTCAGTTTCTTCCAGAGAGAGTATTTCGTTTGAAAGTAAAGTAGAGAAAAGGGAGTCGCTTGTTCAGAATTCGTATTCTCATTCGCTTTTGGGATGCATTTTTTTAGGAACATAATCTTGGCTGTTATTAAAAAGCTTTGAATGCAATTTCGGCTCCTTGCTTAAAGAAGCAGTCAGATGCAAAACGCGGGTAATAGATTCTGATTGGCAATATCCCATAAGTATGAGCCCGGGGGGAGGGGGGTACATAACATGTTCAGGGTACGGGCATGTGCCGCCCATATAGGTGGGTTTTTGGGCCCAAAATTCTCTAAACAAGGGTCCTTTTTCGGCAAATTTTCCATAAACATGGGTTGGGTTTCGCTGAAACTCGCAAAAGATGGTTAAAATGGGCAGTTTTCCGCCAAAATTCATCATAAAAGTGGGTATTAAAAGTAAGTTTCGGTAATTGGAAGAGGGCAGCTTTCTGAAAACCGGGCAGCAGACCCCCGTCCATCCACAAGTCATGTATCCCCCCGGGTATTATTATTATTATTATTATTATTATTATTATTATAACATTATTTACAGTTGGTTAAAAAAAACTGATAGTTCAAAATTGAACTAATTAAGACCAACTATTTACACAAAAAGGAATACTAATTACAATGAATAGATAAATACATGATTATAATACAGAAATATTTCTGGTGAAATTCCCACGGACTCTTTATCTACATATTTTGCATGAGCAACTGTCACCCTTCCACTCTTTAATTGATCTCTTAAAGCTAGCACTGGTTGCCAGGCTTTTTATTGAGTCAGACAAAGTGTTCCAAAGGATGGCCCCCCTGAAAGATAATGAATCATTTCCATATGACAAGGTGTTGGTGCTTGGTAACCGTAGAAGATTTTTAGTCCTTAGGTTATAGGCTACATCTTTTGCCTGGAAGATATTCCACATAAAAGATGGATTTTCCGAATTGAGGCATTTATATATTTCCAGCATTAATTTTTGCAAATTTCGAGTGTGAATAGCACATTCGCTACCCCTAGCTAAGAGTTCAGCAAAGGGCAGGGATGGCGCCAGCGGGGGGGGGGGGGCTAGGGGGGGCAGGAGCTCCCCCAAAATTTCACTCAGCCCCCCCATCGGCACTTAAATTTTCGACAATTTCTACGCACTGTCGGCATTTTCATAACTTGCACCTCCATATTTCTTTGCTGGGTTTTCATCTCAGTGAACTTGAATTGAACTCGTTCATGAAAAATTTCTCACTGTCGGCACTCTGACACTATTTGCCCCCCTAGCATTTCTTCCCTGGCGCCATCTCTGGCAAAGGGGGCTGCGAAATCCTCCCACATTATTCTCAGTGCCCTTTTATGGACTCTGTTTATTGCTGCATTGGCATCTTTCCCACAGAACATCCAGATTAAAGGACAATAATAAAAATTTGACATGATAAATGTATTATAAAGAATACGCCTCTTGTCCTGATCTAAATATTCTGCTACTCGTGAAAACGCACTGGTCTTGTTGTTGGCTTTTGTGCAAAGTGTTTTTACATGTTCGGAAAATTTTAGCCGGGGGTCAATAGTAATACCTAAGAGTTTCACTGTGCTAGTTGCAGGAATCGGTTTCTTATCAATTTCAAACATGTATTCCTGGCCTGGTTTCAGCCCAAGAAACATGACTTGAAATTTGGAAGGAAATTTGGAGGGGTATGAGCCAAAATACCAACACATGTTTACATCTCCTCTCTTCGTTGTAATTGCAACGAAATTAACTGAGCAGCTAATTCGGTAATGTTCAAGGAGGTTATATTCACGTTTAACAAACATCATATACCTGACTGAAAACCATATTCTGTGGAAGATTTTTTGCCTCCTTCGAGTTGTTGGTTTTCAGTGCTGCTCAGACAAGATTTCTTTTTACGAACTTCGGGCTTTTCCGATCAACGAAATAACTTAGCAAATAATGCATGAAATTAAGATTGATGACTAATATCTTTCAATTCAAGTTGAAAGATTATCAACAGAAACATCGATCCAAACTGATAAAAACATGGGAATATCTTTGTCGAAATCTCCATTGATGATTCGATCCTGAGCCTGAGCATGTTCAGATCTAATGTCCCACGCAGCGTCACGTCCAACTGCCTTCTTAATTTCTTTTTATCTCTTGTGTAATTATTTTTCAGGAACAAAGATTGTTACATTACCAGCAGCAATGGGCAAAGAATCACTCAATTCAGGTTAATCATCTTTGCTACTCCTTAATCTTAAAACTTTGTCTTTAAAACTTTGATATGAATTCCTTTACTCCAAGTGTGACCAAAAAGTGTGGATTTACATTAAGTGTCCGAAAATTATTTGTACAAAATATGGTGTTGTCCGAAAATTTGTCACGCCGAAAATGTTTGCATATATATGCGCATGCGCAGTGTGAATTAAATGCCAATAGGAAACAAGAGAAGATATCTTAAATCGAATCTCCAGCACTTCATGAAAGATTATTGTAAACATGCAAAGTTTTGAAAAAAAAACTGTTTCCAATCCAATATTATTGTCATTAATCAGACCATATGGTCAGAAAAAATAACAACAACACCCTCTTCGTCTATCACGATTTACATGCTCTCACTATTGCTGATGTAATTCGAAAAGAATTCATATCAAAATGGCCAAAATTAATGATGCTATCAAAAACGACATAGAACAAGAAGACCCTTTTGCAGATTTAAAGTGCCAATGACACCAGCTACAAGTTAGAGCAACTTTATTGTTTGGATTGCACACAGAAATATGCGAGAATTAAATGCTTACTTTCAGTCCTTGAATAATGGTGCATAGAATTCCTAAGGCGATGTTTACATCTGTCCTTATCCTTTCGATTATATACTCATGTCTTCTCTTATATTTCATATTTAATTCTTTTAAGGAGGGTTGCCCTTCAGCAGACGCTGATTTTCAAGAGGCCCTCCGATAAAAACAATAATTAAAATCTACTGAAACAAAGTAAAAAGCTATCAATTAAATCAAACAATAAAACTTTATTTACAAAATTCAAAACCTATGTACAATAATGTCTAAAATTTACAATCAAAACGAAAAAAAAAGATGTCTGCACCTGAATAGTCTTGAAACTTTTCAGTGAGACTGCCTGCTTAGAATCGGCTGAGAGGCTATTTTACAGTTTTGCACCTCTGTAGGAGAAACATCTCTGGCCATTATTTTGACCTTTTCTTGGGTAACCTAAGGTCGGTTCCTGTATTACGAAGGCAGTAGGATGAACACTGCGAATATCGCGTGAAGAGGTCACACAGGTATTGCGGAGCCAGCTCATTTAAGGACTTGAAGACCATTGTCTGAGACTCATAGGCTACAAGTTCGTCAATGATCTTCCATCCAAGCTCTTCGATAAGGGGTCTGCTTGGGGCATCGAAGCTGCTATTCGTTATAATCCTAGCAGCACGTTTTTGAAGTTTTTGCAACTGATTAATTTCAGTTGAACCAGCACAGCCCCCAAACTGAACAACAGTATCGAAAGTGTGGCTCAACAATACCTGTGCAGAGAGTTCACAAAGTTTCTTTTGGGAGAAAAGACTTGGCATATCTCAAAAAACCAACTGCCCTGGAGACCTTGCTAGAAACTGCCGTAATTTGTTCTTTCCAATCCAAGGAGCAGTCAATTTGCACAGCAAGGTATTTTGTCTTTTTGACTACTTCAAGCTCATTATCGCGAATTTTCAGTTCCAAGTACCGTTATCATTCATATACTGGTACAGCTGGTTTGTTACTAGTTTTCAAAGAGCCTTGAGATGACAGGCAAGACTGATATTGGTCTACAGTTAGACTTATCAGCCCTATCTCCATCTTTGAAAATTTGAGTAACTCTAGCAACTTTCCATGAGTCAGGAAAGTGACCTGTTACAATAGATGTATTAAACAAGAAAGCAAGCGAGTTTTCAATGAAAGGCTGTGCAAGCTTCAGAAAGTAGCTAGAGACGTTGTCAGTACCAAGCTCTTTGATGTTTTAACCTTGGCCAATGCATCCCTGATCTCCTGCATTTCAATAGTCCTGAAGTGGAATTTTGCCTTATGTTTGTTAATTTCATAGTCACCTGCAAGGAGGGGATTTGGGGCTGGATCTATGTTGTCAGCAAGATCCTTACCTACTGAGCAAATGAAACTGTTCATTGCATTAGAAATATCTTTTTTGTGAACAGTCTCTGAACCAGAATCTTTAAGACAATCAATGCTGCTAGACTTTGATCTCTTATTGAGGAGTTCGTTGATTGCCTTCCATGACTCTTTCATGTTACCTTGACATACAGAGATTTTATTAGTGTAATACTGCTTCTTTAGTTGGATGTTTAGGACATTGACTTTATTACGGACCTGTCGATATGAGTCCATAAGGATTGGGTGTTTTCTTTTCGCTGCTGACCTTTTTAGCCTATCCCTGGTCTGCATTAGTTTCTTTAGGTCTTTGTCAATCCAGTGGCAGTATTTCTCAGAGAGACACGCATTTCAATCATTGAGGCATGTTTCTCTATGATCAAAGAAAATAGTTTTGACCAATTGCTTGCGAGAACATCAATGTCATCCCTTTCAGTAAGCATTTGCTCCCAACATACGCCAGAAACATCAGCCAGGAGTTCTTCTTCATTAAAGTTCTTCATCGTCTGAGCTTTGATCATTTTATGGCATTTTCTACTGCTCTATTAAATTTCTGAATGCAGTAGACCATACTCCAGATTTCACAATGTTTCTGGCTCATGTTGTAGCAATATGGTCAATGATGGAAGAGGTAGTTTGAGTGACCCTAGTTGGTTCCTCGATAAGCTGCTTGAAGCTGGATAACCCACAGATATCAAGCATGTGCTTTGAATCATTGTCTATGGGCAGCTCAGCTTGTTTTGGAGTGAGATCACAATTAGTGTCTCCCAAGAGGATTTATTTCTTCACCTTCTTTGTCCAAAAAAGGAAGAACCTTTTCCAGCTTATTGAAAGACCCAACGGTGTCGCTGGTGGCCGGTACCAAACGAGAACAAGAAATGATTTGCTTTTAGGTGGTTTAACCTCAATACAAATGAAATCCAGGTCATCTGTAGGGACATCAAGACGACGTTTGTACTTGACAGAGTCCCTAATATAAATAGAAACACCACCACCATTGCATGTCCTATCTAGACGTTCTTGCTGGCAGCCAGCCACACTAGTTAACTCATTTGGGTAGCCAGAATCGAGCTTAGCCTGATTTCAGGCAAGGATTTGAATCCCAAGGTCCCTCATTATTAGCTGAACAACCCCCTCTTAACAACCCCCTTTTATGTGAGCAGCGAATGAGCTAGCCACCCAGATTTCGATGTATTATTTACAGCTTGTTCATTTATATTTGCACGTTCACTAATCGGCTGGAAAGTTTCCTTTTGCTTTGTTGGCAGTCACGAATCGCTTTATACTGGCGTGCCTATCAAAAGCAATGGGAGCTTTTGTTAAGAAATCTGCCCTGCTGTGGCTTGTTTATCCTGGATACCCAATCATTAAAATATGTACAGGGTGTCTCAGAAAAATTGTTCGACGTTTGATTAAATGTTGAAAAATAACGATAAAAGGTACAGGCTCCTGGTTAGATATCCCTGTTCCTCAGATTTTAAATTAATTTTAGACTCCAAAATCTTGCGAATCCGCTAAGAATTCACGGAGTTACAAGCTTTTGAAGTTCAAATATGTGCGAAAGTTGAAACCAGACGCCCCTAACTGACTTGTTTTCCAAAAAGACGTTCTAAAATCGAGGTAATAGAAGGCTGTCCAATGTTTTACCTCTCGTCGATATCAGAGCAAACCACAAAAGACTTCCAAAGTTATCTAATTCTTGCAACTGTTGCCAAAATTTACTTAAGACTGCAAGTATTTAAAAACACGGAATGAAAACTTAATCAATGAGAGATGGGGCAATTCTAAATTGAGCTGAACAGGATTCCTCCAAGCATCCATAACCTTGATTCAATGTTATAGAAAGCTAGTCGATCGAAAGTGATTTTCAAATTCCATTTTATTTGCTTTGAATAACCGAGATTCTACTTTCACTAAATATGCAATTTAGGGGCGTCTGGTTTCAGCTTTCGCACAAACTTGAACTTCGAACGCTCGCAGTTCCGTGAATATTTAGCCGATTTGCTAGTTTCTGGTGTCTAAAATTAATTTAAAATCTCAGCAATATGGTTATGTTAACAGGGAGCCTATTCATTATTTCGTTATTTTTTTTACATCTAATCAAACGTCGAACAATTTTTTGGGACACCCTGTATGTATTGTTTCATAGATCGTACAATAAATCATAGGGTAGATCGTATGGTAAATCGTATGGTAAATCGTATGGTAAATCATAGGGTAAATCGTAGGGTAAATCGTACAGTAAACCTTAATGAGTAGTATAAATCGTACAGTGCTGCAAAATGGCATACAACTAATTTGTAACATTTTAAGATGTCGTATCACTGCAGCTTTAACTTATTTTCGAGCAAAAGGCAAGGCTAAAATTATAGACAAATTATTAGAGCTAAAATAAAGCTTCTGTCAGGCAACGGAGTTTGAATTTCCAGATCTGTTGGATGGTTCAGCAATATGATTTTCCAATGATTGAAAAATTTTGAGTCTGGTTTTCATTTTAAACTTCTATCTGTTTTGTTGTAGGAGAAATGTCCAACAGCAAAAGAATCTCAGTTGGTTTTCAGCATGGGTCAGGTACAGATTTCTCAGTTTTTGAATCTTTTGATGGACTAAATTAATCAGTTTGATTGTATGCACTCATATTAGAACCAAATAGTCTGACAAATGGACTCACAAAGCTACTGGATGAATCAACAATACGTATCCACGGCTTGAAAAGCCATACTGCGAAGCTACATATTGAATTTTGAATCCACTTCACAAATCCACTTCCGAATCAGGCAAACACAATATTTTTTATATCTTTATTTTGGATGCCTCTCACAGTCCATAAATCAATTTCCTCAAATTGGTGAACATTAGTTATAAACCCGCTGTTGAATCTCATACAAATGTTGGCAAAAAGCGTTCTTTTTCGTGCCTGTTGTTGATTGGAGAGCATGCTTATCAGTTGTCAATATTTTCAAGATATCCCCAAATTTGTGTGAAGTCTCTGTCAGAGAGAGTGGTGTTGTGATTTTCTAGTATTTTCAGATGTACTTTTTCAAGAAAATTTAGAGGTAGTTTGGACCAACTAGAACACGAAGAGAGGCAGGCTCAGTCTTATGGAACAAAGAAGATAAGGCTCAAATCCTTAGTGGTTGCCAGAGCATGCGGAAATCATCCAATTTCATGCTTGTCAGCCAATGAGATCACCGCTTTCTAGCCCCTGGAGACAAAATCAGTCGTTTGAGGTAAATTTTCTAGTACCCTCGCTAAAACGGAAATGGATGCTAAAATACTTCAGTTATTCGCAATTTTTTTAATAAATCAGTTGTGGGGATGTCCGTCCAGAGTTGTTTACATGTTTAGGCGCATAGCTTGTTTGGGGCCGGAGCTGCGTTCACTTTCCGGTCGAAGAATATTTTCCTTCGTTGAAATATCTATAGACATCGCTACAAATGAGATATACAGATAAGAATTTCGGCAATTATGCATACTGACCTAAGCAATAACCGAAACTCTTTCACTGCTATCATATCTCAAAATTGGAGGCAATTTCTAATGATTTCTGGCAGAGATATCAGTTGTAAGTTGCAAGTCAAAAAGTAAAGGCGTTCTCTCGTATTGCTGGGTTTCTACAAAAGGATAAAGCAAACATACTATACAAAACTTTCATAAAGTCAGCCTCTAACTATTGTCCACTGATATGGATGTTTTGTGGTAAAACAACTAACAACAGAATAAACCGGCTACATAAGCGTGCCTTGAGAGTTCTCCATGGCGATTATACATCTACCTTTGAAGAACTACTGGCAAGGTCGGAAGAGATAACGATCCATTGTAGCAATCTGCAAAAGCTAATGGTCGAAATATACGAATGCACCGATTTCATTAGTCCTTCTATTTTGTCAGAGTTTTTCGCAACGAAAGAAATCACATATGACCTAAGAATAAAGAATCTACTCCAGGTGCCAAAAGTTAAGACATCGTCATATGGACAAAGTTCCCTATCGTTCAGAGGTAGTATACTTTGGAACACTTTGTCAGACAACATAAAATCCGCACAAAATACAAAACAGTTTAAAACAATGATCAAAAATTGGAAGGGAGAACAATGCCGATGCAACATTTGTAAATAGGGTTTGTAATTAGATAGTTGGTTTTTATTAGTTTGTATTAACTAGACATTTCACCAACTGTAAATAAATGAATTATTATTATTATTATTATTATTATTGGGCCTAAGCTTGTCCTCGTTTAAAACGCATTCCATTGCACTTAAAAAGTTATGGTAAAATTCTAGAGCTGAATAATGCACTTACCCTTGACTCAGGCACCAAATTGACTTCGTTTGCCTTTTTTACATTAGCAAATTTTTATAGAAACGACCAGTTGTGGGCGAATTGCAAAAACTTTCCTCGGTCCATATTTTTCTTTGCACAGTCTCTCCGCTTCATACAACAAACAGTGAACTTTGTATCATAGAAGTCTTGCATCACAAAACATTCCTATAGAACGATTCCATGCGCCTTGGCGAGTCACTCGTGAATTGTGTTCACGCATTTGGTTCAATCAGTCAATGCAAACAAACAAAAGAGCAAAACCGGGTATCATTTTCAGCGAACCCAAAATAATGTTTTGTTCTTTTTTTATCTTGCATTGATTGAAATATGAACGAAAAGAACGAAATGCGTGAATACAATTCGCGAGTGCTTCGCTAAAGTGCATGGAATCGTTCAAAAGGAATATTCTGTGATGCAAGACTTTTATGATAAAATGTCAAAGTTTGTTGTTTGAAGCGGAGGGACTGTGCAGAGAAAAATATGGACCGAGGAAAGTTTTTGCAATTCGCCCACAACTGGTTGCTTCTTGCAAAAAATTTGCAAATAAACAATGCAAACGAAGTCAAACTTGTGCTTGAGTCATGGGTAAGTGCATTATCTAGCTCAAGAATTTTACCATAACTTTTTAGGTGCAATGGAATGAGTTTTAAGCGAGAAAAAGCTTAGGCCCGAATGATGTCTCTACCAGAAATCATTAGAAATTGCCTCCAATTTTGAGATATGATAGCAGTGAAAGAGTTTCGGTTATTGCCCAGGTCAGTATGCATAATCGCTGAAATTCCTATCTGTATATCTTATTTGTAGCGATTTCTATAGATATTTCAAGGAAGGTCAATATTCTTCGACCGGAAAATAAGCGCAGCTCCGGCCCCAAACAAGCTGTGTGCCCAAACATGTAAACGACTCTGGACGGACATCCCCACAACTGATTTATCATAAAAATTGCAAATGACTGAAGTATTTTAGCATCCATTTCAGTTTCAGTGAGGGTACTAGAAAATTTATCTCAAACGACCGATTTTGTCTCCAGGGGCTAGAAAGCGGTGATCTCATTGGCTGACAAGCATGAAATTGGATGATTTCTGCATGCTCTGGCAACCAGTAAGGATTTGAGCCTTATCTTAGAAGAAAGGTATATCAACTGACAACTGTTTTGTTATGTACCGTTGTTTTAAGAATATTTCCTTCATTCGATTTCAGAAGCCTGTTGGAAGCTACACATCCTCACTTTTGAGAAAGGAAACACGGAGAGTGTTGGAAGGAAAGCCAACCTCATTGTTGCGGACAAACGACGATTCTTCAAAGCAGCCTGATGAAACCCCACGGAATGAGGCAGCTCGACGTACCACGTCCGACACAACTGAGGCCAAAGAAAATCCTCAAATTATACTACAAGAGCAGCATGACCAAGAGAAATCAGAGTCAGGCTTGGGAGATGCACACGTTGCTGAAAGTGAAGTGACCTGTGAGGAAGGTTCGGCAGTTAATTTTGAAAAAACGTTTGTCAAAAGGCCTCCTGGTCTTCCAGAAACTCCTCTCAGTTTTGCAATGCTAAGCGGCGAACCCTACAGTCCTCCCAGCCCCGGGTACAGTTTTCACAGTCTTGAATTTCTCCAGGGAAATAAGCCAAAATGCAAGTCAATATTGGAAGGTGTTATTCCTAGTCCAGCTATACGCAAAGATAGCCGTGTTGTAGAGGAGAGGAAATTTGGTCAAGGAACATTCGAAAAGCAAAATGCAGCTGCATCAAGATTTACGTTCGGTCCGAATGCATTGATGACAGACCAACCAACACCTGAGTTGGTTGAAATATTAGATGACCAATCTTTTCCAAAGCTGAGGCAAATAGGTCCAGTGACATCCAGCATCAGTTCCATGGATGCTGCGGCCAGTTGTAAGGCACAATGTAGCAAGAATGATCCTCGCATTCGGGCTCGCATTGCAGAGAGGTTTTCCACATACACTGGTACGGGTACGATGCCTACGCTGTTTGGAGCTACGGCTTTGGAAAGCTCAATTACTGAGAGGCAAGGCATCGAAGAATCACTGAAGCAGAATAGCAATAGCATGGACTGTAGAAATGATTCCCTTTTCGAGCAGAGAATAATAGCATCGAAAGAGGCGGAACCGTGCTGGGTCAATATAGCACGTGCCAAAGCAGACTCTGGTATCACTTCATCGACTTCCAAAAAAGATGATATTAGCATTTCTCTTGCTGCCATAGAAATCAAAACATGCGCAGAGAAATCAGAGGAAGTGAAATCATCAGACGTATACGAGGAAAAAACATCTGCGTTAATAGAGGAAGAGAGGAAGGCTGATCGACATGATGGAGCATGCGTTGAAAAGCGAGAAAGCACTCCGGAGGAATGGCCTTCTTCGTACGACGAAAGAGTATCGATTAATGAGCCATTGACAAATTTAGGCCCATATGAAGATGACGTTGAAAATATCATGCTCTCGCACCTCAGCTACAAGATAGGCTTAGCCTATTACCGCAATCCATTCAGTTTACTTGATGTCTTTCCCGCCTCCCCTGCTGATACTGTTGTTGGTGTTTCAGATCAATTTCAGAGCTTATTTGTACGATTTAGAGTCGTACCTCATGGCAAAGGAAAGTTGATGACCTCTGATGGAAATGTTATTTATGTTGGTAACTTTAAAGATGGTGAGTAAATGAAAATAGCTGCATGCAAATGGGGTATTAGGAAAAGCATATGTATCGAAAAGAGGACGAGGGTATGGGCAACCGAAATATTATTTTTCTTATTCAGAGACGGAATACTCGGCAGTGCAAATCTTGTAACGGGTGAGTTGAAAGGTAGGTTCAAATGGTCGGTGGGCTGTGGAGTAAACATTATGTGGCTGATATTCAAAACTAAAATGTTAGTCTTGCAGTCAAAGGTTGCCTTAGATATGAACACATTGTTTGGAAAAAATGCTCATCTTTTAGACCCAGAAACTGGAATGATGCTGGTAAGGGGTATGTTTTTTCGGAATTTCTGGTCATCTCTTGTCATTACTTGGTAACTTTCTAGAAAATCGCAGGCAGCGTGTTGTGTTGAATGGAAAAAGTTCTCAATGGGCACAAATATCTGCTGGAGTGCCACAAGGTTCGGTCTTGAGTCCTTTGTTCTTCCTTGTATACATTAACGACATTGTGGAGAACTTAAATTGCGATGTAAAAATTTTTGCCGATGACACATCTCTTTTTTCTGTTGTGAAGGATGAAAACAAAACTGCTGATGAAATAAATAGAGATCTTGAAAGGGTTCGACTTTGGGCATGGCAATGGAAGATGAAATTCAATGCAGATAAAACGGAAGAAGTTATTTTCTCTTCAAAAAGACTCAAGCCCACTCACCCTCCTCTATTCTTAGGGAGCGATGAGGTCATGGTAAAAGCAGAGCATAAGCATCTAGGCATGATTCTCGATTCTAAGCTAGATTTTCAGAGTCATATCAAAGAGGCTATTGTCAAGGCTAGGCGAGGTATTGGTATGATAAGATATCTTTCTAAATATGTCTCCAGAGCTGTACTGGATCAGATTTATAAGTTATATGCGAGGCCCCATTTGGACTATGGCGATATAATCTATCATAGAGATGATCCTGGGATGCAGCTAAACTTTACCCGGAGACTTCAGCAGACTCAGTATTCGGTTGCATTAGCTGTGACTAGAGCATGGAGAGGTACAAGTAGGAACAGGCTCTATGATGAACTAGGCTGGGAAGCCCTTTACCATAGGCGATGGTATAGACGTTTGTGTCATTTCTTTAAATTAGTAGGGTCCCATTCACCCGAATATTTGTTTTCTGAAATCCCTCCGGAGCGTCAAATATTGTACAATCTTAGAAATCCGCGGGTTTACGATCAAAATATTGTACGAACTGTTCGCTTTTCAAACACGTATTTCCAGAGCACACTCCATGAGTGGAATTTACTCGACGACGAGATCAAAAATTCAAGGTCCATTTCTGAGTTTAAACAGAAATTGCTTCAAATTATAAAACCTGTGACAAACTCCATGTACAACATTTCTGATATAGATGGTGTTAGATACCTGACTAAAATTCGATTGAAATTTAGTGCTCTTAATGAACATAAATTCAGACATAGATTTGACTGTTTAAACCCTTGCTGCGCCTGTGGCGAAGCGGTAGAAGATAATGAACACTTTCTCCTGCACTGCCCTCATTTTGACACGATGCGAAGAGATCTCCTTGGTCAACTTTCTGACATTCCCGGGATTGATATTACATCAATGGATTCAAAATCCTTATGCCAACTGTTACTGTTTGGAAGTAACAACTTAACCGTTGTTGCAAATCGTATAATTTTAGAAGCGTCGATGGCATATTTATAATTTTAGAAGCGTCGATGGCATATTTGAAAGCAACAAAAAGATTCAGTTAGGGTGGCTCTGCTCTCTGCTCTGGTTGGGATGGGGGCAGAGTTACCTTAAATTTTTGAGTAAATCGCAGCGCCCATTCGTTTACGTCTTCGTCATGTAGTGTTTTTTGTGGTAATGTTGTGTTGATAAACTATACTATTTATTAATTATCTATTGTAAGTGCTATTCACAGTGGGAACTCGATGACCATGTGTCCATTTTCACTGTGAGTGGCACACTCTATCTTATGTATAGTTTATCTGTTAAATGTAGTTGATTTTAAGGAGTATAAAAAAAAAGGGGGTATGTATGGGAACAATAATTCTTGATTACCGTCGCAATGGTTTTGAATGTTTTAAAAATGTCCCATAGGAGCATAGAACTCGTATTAACCAATTTTCGTACAAGGTTACAAGGCAATATATGCAGTTTTGTTGAAAAAACAACCCTATTTTAACCGGGTGAAAAAAATTCACAGCTATGACCATGAAATTTGCATTGTGTCACAATTGAACGAAGATAAGTCCAAATATAGCGTCAGTTATTCTATAGTCACGTGATTGGTTGCTATAAACAACACAAATGTTGACAAAATCGAGCTATTTGCAAAAAGGGCATACTTCTTGAAGACTATGCATCGAGCTTCGATTAGCTGCTACAAAAGATAGATGACAGTAGGGTCCATATAAGAAATATACGTGGCTTGACGATAGAAATATATCAGTGTCTACTATCTTTGTTGTTGTATCTTTATTTACATCGATTGAAAAAATCATCTAGTCTGCTATGTACATATGTACATGGAAACTAATCAAAATCGATGGATACAGTAATTAAAATAAAATAAATAATTTTGTTCAACGGTTTGTACATTATTTACGGTAAAACGACAGGCGTTGCATTTGCACGTGGGGCCATCCCATTGTGATATTAACCTTTTGAAAGTAAAAACCTATCGTGCGAAAATCCATCCTTTATGTGGAATATTTTCCAACGACAGTAGCTAACATATAATCTAAGATCAGGTTCACTATTAATGCTGCCACAAGCGAAAACTACAACCAATGGAACCAATTCATTGACCTTTAGAGGTAGCATCTTCTGGAACAGCCTACCGGACACTTTAAAAAGCTCACCATCTGTTACATGTTTCAAAAATTGATAAAATAAGGAAAGGGTGAAAATTGCGCGTAGAAACAATATGTCTGGAAATCTCTCCCCCAAAAGTAATCTTGTACATCGTTAAAACTAAGCTTATTTTCTTTTTTTCATTGTAAATCTTTTCCTTTGTAGATAGTTGGTTTGAATTAGCTATTGTATATAAGCTACTGTAAATACCAACTATAAATATTTTAATAATAATAAAATCTCGATAAAATCGGCAAAAACTATCCAAATACCTGCTTGATAGCATTAATTTGTAGTTTCATATTGTTTCATGTTTCATACGGATATTTTTGGTTTCGAATTAATCAACTAATTAGTTAGTGACAATTTGACTCAATGCAAAGTCGTTTGCTCACTCTCCAAATATGGGCATGTGGTGGTCACGTGGTCAAGCAATTGGTATTGAAATTCTTATTTTCTGATCGCAGTTAAATTTTAGTCAAGGTTAGGAAGTTTCAGAGTTATAGCTAGCATCGTTCGGGATCTATTTGAAAATATCTGGTAGCGGGCGAAAAATGCCCCCCCCCAGTTAAACCAAGGTTAAAAGTTATCACGAAATGCTGCTATTGTCCGTGCCCCACCATATTTTTTAGGGTAATGTATGAACCTTTTGGAAGTATTGTAGGGTTCCAAAGAATTGTGCTTTCAGAAAATTATACACTCGGCAGGCATCCTATGGTTATTCTTGGAGATAATTGCCCTTGAATTAGGTTCTCATTTTGCAAGATTTTAGCAGAAGCCATCCCTTAAGTGCTGCAGTTTTCCAGTGTCTGTGTGACGTGATATTCGAGCAAGTGCATGGAGTTTTGCCCAGCCTTTTTACAGAGTGCCTAGTTATGTCAAATGCTTTTCATCTAAACTTCCTGAAGGAATCTTCAGTTCTCGGTATCCAAAATTTTAGTCAGTAAAAATTCATCGAGTTTCAATGAACTGGCTCAAATATGTTTAAAAGTTTCAAAGATCACTAGATACGATTTTAAAAACTTTCCACTTATTGCTATCAATTATTGCAGGACAGCAATGTTTGAATCAGTTAAATCGTTTTGATGATTTTTATTATAATGTTCCAAGACTGAAGCTTTCTACCAAATCACCAGGGAAAATCATGAAATCAAATTACTCATGCAGAACTATGTCGTTGTTTTTACTCGAATATGAGTGCTGACAGGTAGGAGTTGTATGTCACTTAAATATATGGTGGACAATCAGTTTTGTCAAGGTCCTTTTACACGTTATGTTGCAAATTTTCAGCTTGGCTATTTTCCGTGCCAACATAATTTCGTTTTTGTCATAGAATATGATTCCAACTTGAACTGGCAGTTTCAGAAATTTTTGAAATTTTGATATTTGATATTTGATTTTATTAAGGAGGGTTGCCCTTCAACTGGAGCTGTTACTGACAACTTGAAAATATTACTGACAATGTGAAATTATTAAGGAATAGATTTAATACATTATAAAAACCATAACTTTGAAAACCTAATAACAATTTACAAATTTTAAGATAAAAGAAAAGAAAAATGACTTCTAAACAGACTGTTTAAAACTATTTATGGAAGATGCCTGTTTGGTATTACCATGGGTACCGGACTCTCTGGAGAGTCTGGTACCCAGGGTAGTTTGGTATCAGCAGGAAGGTCATTCCACATTTTTGCTCCTCGATAAGAAAGAAAATGTTTGCCCATTACTTGACTTTTGCTTGGGTAGTCTTGCATCTATCTCTGTATTTCGCAGGACATACGAAGAGCACTTTGAGTTTTTGGTGGAGAGGTAACACAGGTATTGTGGAGCCAATTCATGCAGGGATTTGAATAGACTCATTCCAATAAAGTCTCTTGTTTCGCTCCCCAGGATTTGAAGACCATTTTATAGCTTCACCAGCTATAAGTTCTTCAATGGTCTTCCAACCCAGCCTGTCAATAATTGGTCTGCTTGGGGTGTCAAAACTGCTGATGGTTATAACTCTAGCAGCTCGGTTAGAATTTTATCTCTGCTTTTAACATTGAACGCGACACCAGTTGCACTGACCATAAAGCAACCTGCTGATCTGACGAGCCACAATTCATTGCTCACCTTGATTTGAAGCGATTTTTGACGAGTTCTCAAACTTGCGACAGTTCTTTGGGACACTCCTTATGAACCAGTAAGGCTTAATTTTGTAAGGAGGAGATACCCATGAAATAACCCATTTGCGGTTCCAGGAATCTATTTCACACCAAGAGCATCATAAACTTTTTTTTTTTTGTTTCTTGCAAAATTGACCCTTGTTTATAATCTATGATTTAAAACATAGCATTGTCTGAAATTTGAATATTTTGAAAAAAAGAATTATGATTTCACAATTCTCGTCCTTCGATTTATGGCGAAGCCTCGACTGCCAATACTCCTCCGATTTATAGCATGTGATATTGGCTTTGATGGATTAAAATATTTTGAAACAAAGTACTCTGGACAGCCTTCGATAATAGATTTTTTTAACTGTCTATAGGACCTATAGTATGTTGAGTTTCTCTTTTTTTTTGTACGTCGCAGGGAAAAAGGATGGTTTTGGCAGTGGAATTGTAGTAGATCCATCAACTGATATTTATCATGGAACAGGATATTACCAAGGACACTGGAAGAAAAATTGTAGGTCAGTAGACATGCCCTTTTCATGTGAGACTGGTAGGAAATAATTTCTGCGAAAAAGTTAAAAAAAAATTTGGGAACCGCTACCGATTGAGTTAAAAACTCTCATGTTTTAGAAAACTGTAGAGGTTAATTTAGAAGATCGATCGCTAATGTTTCTCGTTTAATCTATCGATAAAAGTCCACTTAAATTTAGAGACCAAGTTTGGTATCATTGTTAGCAATCAATTGTTTTTAAGGTGATGGTAATTTGATATCGACTTCAAAGCTTTCGTTAGGCATATACAAAAGGGCTGGTCATGTCAGTTTTGATTTGGCTCTGTAATAAAGTTTACATCTCGCATCATATATGAGGAGCGGTGAGGGATGAGGGGGATGAGGAGGATGAGGGGCGCTATTCTCGCCAAAAAAGGGGTGCCTAGCTGAGGGAAGGGCAGTTGCCCCCATTTGCCCCCCCCCCCTAAATCCGCCATTGATGGGTAGGAGGAAAATAGCTTGCAAATGTCTTCAACCGTTTGCTTGCTTGGCCTCTTCATTGGTGGCAGAGGCACGCTTTCATATTTTCAGAACTCCGCAATAAGAGAATCAAGGACCAAGCACATTTCCTTCCTGTAAAATTCTTGGCACAACAACACAGCCGTTGTTGCTAGATTTTCGTCAATTCGTGTGGGTGGACTTCTCACTCTGTAGTGACGTTGGTATTCTGATATCGGATCGATTTCTTGCTTTTCAGCAAAAGCAACCATAGAATCCAGCTGCACATTCATTGCCGTTTCGTCATTTCACATTTCCTCCAGATTCTCTACAGTAGCATCAATGAGCTTTATTTTGATTTTCAATTCTACTACATCTGCATTCACTACTTCATCAATCGTTCTTGGGATAGATTCATAGCTATTGTGCGCAAGAGAGACTTTTTTGAGAAGCTTCTCAGCTTCATGGAATTCTCGACCTCTTTGGTGGCATTTGCAAAAACTCTATGTTGTTGTTTACAGCTTTCACTAAGAAATACGTGAAGACATGCATGGAGGTTACAACGACGCCCCACTTACAGTACTCGTTAAAGGTATTGGATCGAGGCTTCTGGCAAGAAATGTAAGGTCGATCTGCCCAACATGTCCTGTAAGCAACGCTGAGTACCGTTGATCCGTCCAGTTGCAGCGAAATCATAGATTTGGAGAGATAAACCATCAATACCAATGCCGTTATCCTCAAGTGAAGCAAGAACAGCTGTGGTAGTGTCTTTTCCATGCTTATCAATGCATTCTTTCATTTTAATAACTCTCTCACGCGAAGCTCCGTCATTGGCAACGAACCTTGAGGCTACGTTCCTGATCGGCAGACACAGAGTGGATTCCTTCAGTTTTTATCCTGCTTCGGACATCCTCAGCAAGCAAATACACCAACTCATTTTGAGATCCTGCGTTGATGAGTAATTAGTGCTCTAAGGCTTCAAACGTTTGTGTTCGAGCCATTCCTTCTGTGTAGGACAATGCCTGGACCTTAGATTGATCAGCTGAGCAAAGTTGTCACGAAAGACAGCGATTGCCTCGAAATGGTTCTTGCCACATAAAAAAGGATTGGTTAATATAGTTATATGAGTGCTGCACACAGCATCTTTGAAAAGACCTTCTCTACCAAGCCGGGGATGTCAGTCACTACGACTAACCGGCAGTTATGTGCCCCTAATATGGGTGGGTTTTGCCAGGGGAAATTTGCGTTTGAAAAAATTCCAAAATTGACAACTGATTGCAAATTTTAAGACAGCTTACTTAGCTTAGATTGATCAGCTTAGCATGACTGCAAGACTTGTTACGCGGCTGATTCACTGTAATAAAATTCTCCTTGGTGCCCTGCAAAATCTTCGATTGCCCTGCGAAATCCACAATATTTGAGATTGGGGGGGTGTCACACCCCTCCATACCCCCCCTCAATTTTCGCCCCTGCTGATATACCACTACAGCTACGACTCATGAGCTAACTGTTGGTTGAAACGACCACCTACAGGCCTAAGCTATTTCAGCGAAAACACTAGCCTGCGTGCAGACTCAACTCCTTGAAAGTCAATACTTTTGAGGAGTTGAGTCTGCACGCAGGCTACGAAAACACCAAATCTAAACCGCTTCTAAAATCGAGATTACCGCCCGAGACTTCAACACGAAAAAACTAGTTAGTACTTTCTTGCATGTTTCCTTGATGCAAACAATTTAGATATCTCAATTTTTCTGCCATCTTCTTCTAATTTGTTTAGAGACAAATAAGATCGGTAAATCTGATCAAAGGTGCAAGGATCAAAGTCTGTAGGCATCGTTGTCACGTCAACGTGACCAACCAATCAGAGCACGTTATATGAGTGATATTCGTCCATATTTGGCTTTCGATTTTCTCTCAACTGCAAATGCTGCTTTCTGATTGATGATACAAAATAGTGTCTCGGTTATCCGGCTCCGAGTAGTTGGATAGTTGAGACTTTATTTTTTTCCGACAAGGGAGTCGGTAATAAATTTTTAGTCTTTAAGAAATGCAAAATTATACAAAGTACGAAAAAAGTCATGATCTGAAAGAATCTAATAAGGATGTTTAGGAGATAAAAAACTAACGAACCGTCTCCTTAGGCCTGAAGAAATGCTTTCAACAAATTGGCGCTCATGATCGCTGTTTCGACAGCCAAATTTCGACATAGATAACTAAATGTTGTCAGTAATCTGAGCGAGGACTAATTATCGATAGTTGAAAGCAAGAACTTTTCAGATCAATCTATTATGTTAACTTTTACAATTTTCCAATCGTTAGAACTGTTTTGACTCACCCGGTATGAAATTTGAAAATCGAACTCCAAGCCTTGCCATGAAATGATGTGCCAAATCATGCTTTGACTATTTGAGTTCTTTATCCACAGATAATAGGCAAATCGACCTTTTTATCGTATTTTGAAACATATACACCGCAGTCTCTATGCACTTTAATTGAAGCTTCTAAGATTTTTGTAAAGGTCTTCTTCTATTTCCTGAGCTAGAAGCGAGTCTCGTAACATTTTCACTTTCGAAAACAACGAAAACGATCAGAAAACGTCGATCAAATTTTGTAAAGGGTCTATATGAGAGGACCAAGAGACACCCATTATCGTCGTCATCTGGGGATTTTTAAATCGATTAGTTGTTATCTGCTGTACGAGCATTAATGCAACGAGTGGCCCGTTGCGAAATTCTGTAAATTCTGTTGCGAAATTGGCAATAAACTGCCGCGCCAAGCCGTTCCCCGTATCACAAATTAAACGAACTCCATGCTGACTTTGACAGTCTTTCAGCCCCTTTGACATTGGAATGCAACCTGCATCAAGAATAGATTTAATGAAATTCAAAAGGAAAACAATTTATTTGTTATCAGTTATCATTATCAGTGAAAAAATTGTTTGACCTCTCCCAACATAGAGCCAACGCTCGTGCAGCGAGCTACAACTAATCGATTTCTAAATCCCCAAATCACCAATAACAATTTTCTCTTTGTCCATTCATATCGAGCCTTAAAGGGGCTGGGTCACGTAACCGTAAACAAACCTGTTATCTCTATAATCTATATTGTTGCCCACACGTGGCCATTGTGTTCTGCACAGATTTTGGTGGATGGGGTGAATCTACAACAAAGTTACTACCAAAAATCCACTAATATCTTTGCAATCTTACAACGTATGGTTGTTTCGTTTGTTTCTCTTTGAAGTTCAAGAGTTCATCTTCAAAATAGAACTTTCATTTTGAGAAAAATAGTGGAAAATCTGTCTGATATGGCCTGTCAAAAAAGCTGCAAAATCGTCGTTTCGAAAGAAGTTTGTTTACTTTACGTGACCCAGCCCCTTTAAGAAACTTTGATCTAGGTTTTTTTATCGTTCTCGGTGTTTTCGAAAACGAAAATTTTAAGAAACTTACTTATACCTCCAGAAACAGAAAGTAAAAGTAATTGTAAGTCAGGTTTTTTTTGCTGAAGATAAAGTCACTGTTCCTCAAACTTAGCCCGTATATAATTTCTTCAAAATTGGCCCAGTCAAAAATAGATAGTTTCTTTGGCGCATGGCGCATGGTGCACCCGGTATATCGTATTCTTGGATCATCCCAACACGTCAAATAGATGCTTCAGACTTTTGAATCTCCACTTTTTAGGCACGGTGCTGGATCCTTAAAGCTAGTCTCTGGTATGCACTACAATGGAGAATGGTATTTAGATAAACCTCATGGCAATGGCATTCTGAGATACCCTGACGGAAGTGTATTGAAAGGGCACTTTGCTGGAGGAGCACAAGAGGGTTGCTTCGTATATTACTCCAGTGAAGGCTGTATCGAGCTACGAGACTATCAGAGCGGAAATCTCCTTTCAAGCAAGGTTTTGCAGTCTCCAAATGGACTCATGTATACACAAGATTATAGCCTTATCAATAGTAGACACCTGTGCAAGGCGGTACAAATTAGTGCTAGTGCCCGGGGAGACGGTTCCCAGCTTTTCAGTTCTGATAATGATGATGAAGATTGCACGACACCAGTGGAGACTTCGTTCCTCGCAGAGGCCCAAAATGGAAGTGATTTGATCAAACAGGATTTTAATGATGCTGCCATTGTAAAAAGCCTGAAGGATGTTGACCGCAGTGTGAAAATTAAAAGCACAATGGATTTAGAAGTAAAGCATTCCACCAAGGAAATAGAAAATCGCGTAAAATCAAGAAGTTATGAATCATCGTTTGTTAAAGAAATTGAACTAGAAAATGTACTGCAACACTTTATGAGTGCCTTTCAAAAAGAAAATGAATTCTTTGTCAGGCATCAACTGTCAGCTGTAAAGATTTGCAGTGAGGAGATGCTACAAAATGCCAAAGACGAACTTTGTGAGATTACCAATGCGCATCAGAGCAACGTTAGCAACTTGCTTGCATCCGATACGACAAACGAAGGTTTCCAGAATATAAACTCGAAGATTGATGATCTTACAAGTAAGTTTGATGGCCTTCTCGATTTGTGTCGTAGCATGCTTGATAAACAAGACGAGACAGAAAAAAGAATCTCAGCTCTAGATGTTCACGTTGCAGATATCTCTTCTGAGAAAATTAAGAAAGAAACAGAAGCACTGCAAAAGTGTTTAGAAGAGAAAGATGCACAATTGTCGATGGCTGAAAATCTTTACAAGTGCCAAATCTGTCATGAATGCAGACAAGATTGCGTCATTATGCCCTGTATGCACATGCAGACATGCAGTAAATGCCTGGCAAAGATACGGTCTCGTGGTAATGGTATTACGGCCAAATGTCCAATTTGCCGTACTAATATTCATGGTGAAATTAACATTAAGTTACTTTAATCAATTACCTCATGCTGATGATTTCACGTAATATGAATTCCGCAGAGGAAGGGAGAGGGGACGTTATTTTGCTGCAGATAGTTTCATTTTGAAAATTATTAGCTTACAGTACCGGGTGTCCCAAAAAAATGTAGACAGATTTGGTTGACTCCAGCGATGTGAATTTAGCTTTAATCAATGGCTAATCACTCTCAAAATGTTCCTCGATAGTTAACTTGAACATAGATACCTCATTTGTTGGTATTGGTGCTTTGAGAGCAGAGATATCAATCTTGAAAGCTCAAATGTGCATCCACTTGCAAACCAGAGCTTTGGCCTTTTGGCCAAAGCAAATTCATGAAGCACATCGAAATGTTGAACTGAAATTAATGAGAAATTAAGAAATTTTCCCATGGCTGACTTCTGGAGAGGAGAATAACACAAGATCTAATATTGTTCAAATTTTATCAAGGTTATCATTGATTAAAACGATGTGCCTTAAGACATTGCTTAGGCCAAAAGGCTAAAGCTCTGGTTTGCAGGAAGAAGCAAATTTGAGCTTTCAAAATTGATATTTCTGCTCTCAAAGCACCAATACCAACAAAGGAATATCTATGTTCAATTTAACTATTGAGGAACATTTTGAGAGTGATTAGCCATTGATTAAAGTAAAATTCACAATGCTAGAGTCAACCAAATCCGTATACATTTTTTTGGGACACCCGGTAGAGCATCTATAATTGCGCCAAAAATTTGAATCTTTTGAAAATTCAACAAAATTTTATTTTTCCTGTGTCCATAAATCTTTGATAAAAAGACGACAGATCAGTGCAATGATGCAAATTCTTGTTAGAGCACTGAGAAAGATTGTTTCGCCGCCAGTGACAGAATTGACATGGATGACCAAATTGCTATATTGACATTATGGTTGCCCTATCGAACCATCGTTGTAGCAACGCCTTTTTAGAATACTTACTCACGTGGTATGTTCAGTTCGAAGAAAGACGTCTTTTGTGAGTCTCCAATCCCAGTCTGAATATGTCCTTTACCGAAGTCATAGGATATAACACCAATAAAAAGTGATTTTTTCTTTTAAAAATCAATGCAACATTGATTATGTTACAGATCATGAAACATTTCTTTCAGCGCTTTTGTATCAAAGATTGAATTAGATTCTGGACTCATCTTTATTTTGTTTTAATGAAAAAATACCATGAAATCGTTGTTTGCAAAATCGTCTTTTGAGCTATAGTGTCGTCTAAAATTATAAATTTTCGCGAAAAAGCTATTTTTGGGATTTCATTCGAATGTGTCAGTCCCAGATGATGAAATAGCTTAAGCATAGACGTAGGCGAATAGGTAAGATGATCAAAAATGCAGTGTTATGACCAACTTCTGAAAGTAGAGAGTATGCATCAAAACCAGGTAGGTCTCAAATGCAGGAATTCCCATGAGTGTTAATTTTCAAATTGAGTTTGCAATGTCTATTGAAATAATTTGAACCTGGGCTCCGAACGAAATTTTTAAGATCAGCAACATAATCAAATTTTGAGATTTTTTAAAAGGTCTCACTTTTTTGGGTGACCTCGGTAGTTGTTCTTGAAATGGGCTGAAATACCACTGTCTTGTTTCATGTACTGTATAAAGGAAAGAACGTTGAAAAGTATATATTCTCGACTTGATTGTATTTCTCTGCCAAGATTATTGGCCTTGCATCGCATCGCGTCGCGTGCAGGCCGTCCCCTTGCTGCCATATTACATTGCTTTACACTGTTAACAGATCTGAAATACAAGATGTTAGATATTGGTCAGTGACGTCTGTTAGTAGGGAGACTTTAACACGTTAACACTGATTTGCTTTAATTCTCTCAATGTCCAGGACCCTTTTCTGTGATGTTTTATCAAGATGAAAACTTAAATTCCAATCGGGCGTTTCGGTTACGATGGTAACCAGTAAACACGATGGTTCATACACATTTGCATTCGCTGGAAATTTTCGAGTTTTTCCAACATAATATGATATTTAGTAAGATTGAAGTTGATCCTTTATCGTTTCTTGCCCAAATTGCAATCAAATCCGGCTAAAATTTTTCGTTTTTGTTGCATTTCAGACATCTGCAAAAAATAAGCCAGTGTAGATAGTATCATATATCTTCCCAGGATTTAATAGATTTGAGTTGTTGTTGGATAGCAGTGCAGCAGTAGGCGTAGATGTATTGGTTAAAATATGCATTTGTACACCTCCCAGTAACGACCCCGTCGGACATTAAAAATTCAGCGGGGAAATTTTGAAATTATACATTTTCGACGGGGATTACAACTATCACGAGAAAGGAAACATTTCGGCATTCATCTGTGGAACTTGCATAATTTTCGACGGGGAAACAAAAGTTTAAACGGTAAATAACAGAAACGAGGCGGGGAAAATCTTTATACTCAAACATTGTGGGGGAACAAATGCTCTTGGCGGGGCATCGTTTCAGTGGGGTCGTTACTGGAGGGTGTATTGGGTACTCCCTAACTTTCAATACGGGGGGTCCATGCCACTATTTTTTTGCTGACCCCTAAATATTAAGCCTGATTTTTTGGGGACCCCAAATATTGAGTCTAATGTTTCGGAGACCCCAAATATTGTTATCTATTTCTGGGGTCCCTGAAATGTTTTGAATGATTTCAATTTGAGCTTCTTGATCTTTCTCAGTTTTTGAATAATTCCAAGACATTTATTTCATGATTCGCAACTTCGGGGCCAAATTGCACGATACTTCCTTTCTTCAGATTTGTGGACCCCAAATATTGAATTATTGTCCATGTTGTAATTCACAGACCCCAAATATTGATTGAACATAAAATTTCGGACCCCAAATATTGGCATGGACCCCCCCGTATTGAAAGTCAATGAGTACCCCCCTGGGTGTATTTGTATTTGAACGTGAAAGTATTCAAATTGCTGTTGAGTTGTGAGGTCTTCGATTTTGAGATTTAGGTTACCTCCATGTACTCCTTTGAGCTATAGATATACATCTATGTTTTGGTAGGTCTCAAGGTTATGAAGTTTGATGAATAAACATTATTTGGTGAACACAAGTTTTGATGGATTTTATTCTTTGCAGAACCTTTTCGACATGAGCTCTTAGCTGCAGTTTGGAAGGTTTTCTGGCTAAACTTTAGATTCGTACTGTGATTGATTTGATAGAAATAAAGAGCAGAATTGCAGTTGTATAGATTTTTAAATTGACTTTTGAGATAAAGATGAAGAGTTTAGCAAAGTAAATCAGTATATTCACAAGTAATATCAGTTACTCGTTTATCGTATCTTCTTTGGCACCTCTTTAGGTTTCCTGTGCAATAGAAGATCACAGATAAAGCTGTTTTCAGAGAACTTTTGTGTCATATTACGAATTGCCATATAACGTTACACTTTCGTTACGGATTAAGTTAACTTTGTATTATTTACCCACTTCAAATCACGTGATTGTTCACCCTAGGAGACCTTCATGCAACTCATGAGCCTCATACCGGCTCATACCATCAGAAGTGCAATGCAGGTAACTGTATCAAACAGATAGAGAGATAATTCCCAAGTACATGCTCACTTGACTTGCAGTGGGGGTAAACAACGTTGCTAAATATGTCTATTCACCAATGAAATCAAACGATTATTGTAAAAGTGCCTTTCAGCTATTCTGCAATAAGTCTGTATCGAGCGATAAACATAGGCGTAGGAGATAGGGGGCTAGGGGGGGGCTGCAGCCCCCCCAATGTCAGAAAACTTTGCAAAAATCAGCCATAATCGGGCAGAAATCCACCTCAAGTCGGGCAAAACTTCCTCAAACAATGGATTTTTTGTCGGGCAGCCCCCCTAAATTTTATCTTCCCCTACGCCGATGGCGATAAATATTTTGGGGTGGGAGCTTATTTAACAGCAGATATATTTGGATACATTGTTTTGAGGCAATGCCTAAGCCCGAGTACGTTGAAAAGAAGATGAAGAAAGTCAGTCAAAAAAGAGAATCAAAAGCATTCACTAAAATAACAATCGATTATCGTGACATCTTATTAGTGCAAAAGGTTCAAAAGAGCGGCGTTGCAGCTTCTATTGCTGTTGTGCAAATTCGAAAATTAGTCAAATCAAATGGTCAAATGTCTACAAAATGTACGGAAAATGTACCGGTGCACTTTTGGCACACTAGACCGATTTGGAAGATTTATGACTTAATCTTCAGCAAAAAGCCTGAATTAAGTTCTAGGAGTTTTTGCAAATTTTTTGTTTCAGTTTTTAGAGCCAGAAGCGAGTTTGTTAAAATTTTTCGAAAACACGAAAACGATCAAAAAATGTCGATCAAGTTTTCATTTTGGTTGGGGGAGGGGGCAAATTTGCTCCCCCCCCCCCCCTCTTAGTAGACTTTTTGTTATAACTTTGCCAGGAAAACAATTACGGTCCTGAAACTTTCTGACTTTTTGCTGTTACTTATTATGCAACGACTCAAGGAGTTATATCAAAATATTTTGACAAATGAGGGGGAGGGAGACAATTTTCCGGACCTGACTCTGTAAAAATCGCCAATTCTCAAATATTAATTTTCGCGAAAAAAGTAGCAAAATTGCAATATTTTGCAAATATATTCTGCAGGGCAGTGTTATTTGATGTAATCTGTCACAATTCTCATGTTTGGATGGAAATAATGCTCCAAATGAAATTTGATCGTTTTTCCCTGATTTTGACCGATTTTGCCACTTTTCTTGACCACACAAAGAAAAATGCTGACGACGGAGAGGTCAATAATAAATCGATTTAACATGGTTTTGTCCCAAAGAAGGGCATTTTTGCCCCTTTGAGGAAAAGAGAGGGGTCTGGACTCCAGGATCTCTCCGTGGTTGCGCCCCTGGCCTGGCTACCCCCCCTCGGTCCTGAAAGTGAATGAAAAATTGAATTGGATTGTAAAAGATTGATAATGAGGTGAGATTGAGAAAGAGGCTGTCAGTTTGCAGTTTGTTCGATGAATTCCGGATTTGAAGAATTGGAGAAAGATCTCATCTGACATCTCGGAGGAATTTCAGCCTTAACATGTCTAAAATGCACTTGAAAACACAAGAAATTTAATCCTCAACTTCCTATATGAATTGTTGATGAGACTGGGTGGAAATAGATACAGCTCTAAAGTTTATCATGGCCGCTTCGAGGTGCGATCACAGCATTTCCGTGACGAGGCCCCAAAGAAAGAGGTGTTTTTAGCCAAGTAGCAAACACAAGATGTTTTCAACAGTAAATTGGACTTGGGAATATCTCATTTGAAATCTAGTGATTTGCTGTGTCGAAAAAAGAAAAACGAATTTTTGAGGTAAGTTAAGGTCATTTTGATAATTAGCAGATTTCGTTTGACTTGACGAATCTAAATTTATTTCAGCGAGACCGCATCTCCGTTCCGTTGTGTTCGCGTCGCTGTTGCCCGGAATTAGTGAAAACACTTCATTAGATGATTCACAGTTTTACCAAGAAAGGAAGCCTTCAAAATACCGAATATTCATGTAACTTGATACAAATTCGTTTTACATTGGCCAACATTTAACATCAAGATTTGTGTATGTAGGAAGGCCATGATTTGATTAATGCGAATCCCGCCCGACCTTCTGACAATTTTGTCACTGTGGGTGATTGTTTGGCTCATTGTCTAGCTGCTGTGACTAATAATCAAATATCCGGTGTAACTTTATTTTATTCTTTGAAATTTTTGATGAGAATTTGTAGGAAGTTTATTGTCTGATTCCAAATTCGTTAGAGCTAACAATTGATTAATCTTGAGCCAAAATAGACCGACTTTCTTTTTCAAGGATTATTGGACTGGCAAACTGTGACCTCATCATCAGCTTGGATGTGGGGATTTCACAACACTGCATTTATGCTGCCTTCTCTTTTTTGTTTTTTATTGGAAAACAGCTGACTCAGTGACCGACCCCCCCCTTCCCCATATCAAAAATTGAGCATACACCATTCATCAAAAGTTTAATAAGAATAATACTCTAAATTAAACCAGGGGTAGGTAGCTCAAAAGAGGGGATCATTGAAGATGTATGATACATGTATTTCTATTAGAAACTAAGAATTCTGGCCAATACTCACTGGAAGTTTATTGAAATTATCAGACTTTGAGTACTCAGATTTTGTAATTTGAGATGCTACTAAACTGCACTCACAGTTTCTGGTGTGGGGAAGTACACATATTTTTTTCCATAAGAAACTATGGTCCGGGGCTGGTAGGCAGTGCTACCAAAAGTTTCTTAACATGTTGTGTTTCTTATATTTTCAATGCCGGAAGTGTAGAGTTAATTTTATTTTGTCTGAAGGGTTCCCAAATTACTTAGTAAGATCTCAAAACAAGTAAATATCATAATTCACACTCAAAATAATGTCCAAACAGTTGCTATAACTAACTGTACAGTGTCAAAACATTTTTGAAAGTGACAGGAAAATTAAAACTGCAAATTACTAATGTCTCTTAAGGCGGCAATACACTATCATCTTCAGGTAAAAGTTGCTCCACATTTTTTCTGTGAACATACAATGTGATAGTGTAAAGTGCCGTAAAAGTTGCTCGTAGTTGCTCCATAGTGTCTTTAATCCGCTTATTTTAATCCCATTTTAATTGGCCATCACAGAAAATAAATTTGATCTCGGATCAAATTTTTTTTCTGCGATGCAAGTTTTTCAAAGGAGCCGACAAAATGACGTAACAAGCTGGCCTACACGAAGTACTACATCGTTGGCGGGACCAATTTGGCGCCCTAGATTCCTTCCAGATTCTTCCTCGGTCGGCGAGCCTCAATTCGTTCACGAGGTTCGAGTAGATGCTCTCTTCATCTCTGCGACTCAACCAAGGCTTCATCCAGGATCTCTTCTCTTTCCTTCTCGTTGATCTTTGCTTCAATTTTAATGCACAGCCGAGTAAAAGTGCAGCGAGTGCCTTTTCTCGATCATCGTCTTGTTCGTCTTCCATTTTTTGCACAACTTTCCTTTCCAAATCTAGCGCGCCAAATTGGTTCCTGCCAACGATGTAGTACTTCGTGTAGGCAAGCTCGTTACGTCATTTGTCGGCTCCTTTGAAAAACTTGCATCACAGAAAAAAAATTTGATCCGAGATCAAATTTTTTTTCTGTGATGGCCAATTAAAATAAGCGGATTAAAGACACTATGGAGCAACTACGAGCAACTTTTAAGGCGCTTTACACTATCACATTGTATGTTCACAGAAAAAATGTGGAGCAACTTTTACCTGAAGATGATAGTGTATTGCCGCCTTTAGCTTTTTAAATTCAGGTAGTGCTGTTTCTTAACTTTCAAAATATTCAGCCTGCCGTTTCCTATGAGCGGTTTCTTATAAAAAAATACTTGTAGATGACCTCGTCGCTAAGAATAGTACAATATTGTTTAAACTGAATTGGTGCAAGGAGATCTTTCCTGCCCACAGCAAGAAATGCAGTATGGTCAATGGTGCTATTCACCATCAACAAAATTAAAGGCCCCCATTAGCCATGTTTGAAGAATGAGATCATGCACATAGCTTGCCTCAAAGTAATAGAATATCTATTTGCAATTGCAATGCATGATTTAGTTCATATCGAAATGGATGTAGCCTAATAACGAGCCCACTTGATGAAGCAGATCAGATTTCGTTGATATGCATCAGATTCTATTACATTAGATGTAGCGAGAGTCCAGAGACGTAGAAACTAGTGGGACACAGGGGGCACGTGCTCCCCAAGATTTTGCAACAAACCAAAAGGTGTAATTTTTGTCTCAGGATGTGCCCCTTTAAAGACTAATGCGGACAGAAAGTAGTTTAATTTTGTTATTATTTACCTCTTGATTTGGTTATGTTTACTTCTCATTTTGTTTCATTGCGAAGGAAATCGTATATCTATCAGCATTCATACTATTTTCTCCTATATATAACATTTTTCCCGTCGAAAATCTGATGTATATCAAAATGCCCTTCTTATGAAAAAAGTGCCCTTAAATTGCCATGCCCCTCCAAGTTTAAGATGCTTCCTACTGCTCTGATAAAAACTGAAGGATGGCCGACAATATTGTATTGGCAAATTGTTTACTTTATCCTGACAAGAGCTGCCACTATAACAGTGCCACACTTGTTTCTTGATAGTATTATATGGGTTTGTTGGTTCCCTTGGCAACAGCTATCTATATCGAAGATTTCAAACAGTAAGGGCAGTGTGCCAGGTCAAAGAGGTCAAATTTTGAAAATTGCCTTGTAACGAGTTGGCAGCTCGATTAATGTTAGGAGCAAGAAGTAATTAGCCTTAACGAGGAAATGTCAGTTGGCAACTACGCCAAATTTGATTGTTAGCCCAAAAGATCTCTGAATTGTTTTCATTGTACACATTAACAATGCCTATAAATATCTCAAATGCTTCGCTGATTGTTTCGACATCCTCATAAATAATGCCTATTGTTACAACATTCCTGATTCCTGGTACTATACCTATCTATATGTCTATACCTATATGTCTATATGTCTATATGTCTATATATATAGGTGTATTCCTTCCGGTTGGAGAAAAGCCCCTCCATAATGTTTTCATTCTTCAAACATAATTAAAGGCCCCCATTAGCCATGTTTGAAGAATGAGATCATGCACGTAGCGTGCCTCAAAGCGATAGAATATTTATTTGCAATTGCAACTGTTTAATGCACGATTTCGTTTATATCGAAATGGCAGTAGCCTAGTAACAAGTTTGATGAAGAAGACCAGATTTCTGTATATGCATTGCACGTGCCCAAATCGTCTTGTAAGGAAGAAAGAAAGGGTCTCTTTCTTCCTTACAAGACGATTTGGGCAAGTCATGCATGCATCAGAATATTACATTAGATGTAGTGAAACCAGAGACGTAGAAACCGAGGGGCACTGGGGGGCTCGTCCCCCCCCCCACAAGATTTTGCAACAAATCAAAAAGTGCCCTTTTCGTCTCAGCATGTTAGTTATCTTTACTTCTTGTGCCCTAGAAGTGCCGTGCCCCTTCAAGGTTAAGATGCTTCCTACTGCCCTGAGTGAAAGTAAAGGATAGCCGAACTATTGACAAATTGTTTACTTTATCCTGACAAGAGTTGCCTCTATAACAGTGCCACACTTGTTTCTTGATAGTAACTTTATGGGTTGGTTTAGGTTCCCTTTAACAGTTATTGATATCGAAGATTTTTCAAACAGTAAGGGCAGCGTGCCAGGTCAAAGAGGTCAAATTTTGAAGATTGCCTCGTAATGAGTTGGCAGCTCCATTAATTTTAAGAGCAAGTAGCTAATTAGCCTTAATGAGGAAATATCAATTGGCAACTACGCCAAATTTGATTGTTAGCCCAAATATCTCTGAATTGTTTTGATTGTATACATTAACAATGCCTGTGAATATCTTAGATGCTTCGTTGATTGTTTCGATTGTGTGCACAAATAATGCCTATTGTTACAACATTCCTGATTCCTATGTACCTATGTCTATATGTCTATATGTCTATATAGGTGTATTCCTTCCGGTTGGAGCAAAAGCCCCTGCATAATGTTTTCATTCTTCAAACATAATTAAAGGCCCCCATTAGCCATGTTTGAAGAATGAGATCATGCACATAGCTTGCCTCAAAGTAATAGAATATCTATTTGCAATTGCAATGCACGATTTAGTTCATATCGAAATGGATGTAGCCTAATAACGAGCCCACTTGATGAAGCAGACCAGATTTCTTGATATGCATCAGAACTATCAAATTCGATGTAGCGAGAGTCCAAAGACGTAGGGAACCGGGGGCACTGGTGGCATGTGCCCCCCAAGATTTTGCAACAAACCAAAAGGTGCCATTTTTGCCTCAGAATGAGCCTCTTTTAAAGACCAATGCGGACAGAAAGTAGTTTAATTTTGTTATTATTTACTTCGTGATTTAGTTATGTTTACTTCTCAATTTGTTTCATTGTGAAGGAAATCGGATATCTATCAGCTTTCATACTATTTTCTTCTATATATCACATTTTTCCCGTCAAAAATCTGTTGTATATTACAGTGCCATTCTTACGAAAAAAGTGCCTTTAAATTGCCGTGCCCCTCCAAGTTTAAGATGCTTCCTACTGCTCTGAGTAAAACTGAAGGATGACCGACAATATTGACAATTTTTTTACCCTATCCTGACAAGAGTTGCCACTATAACAGTGCCACACTTGTTTCTTGATAGTATTATATGGGTTTGTTGGTTCCCTTGGCAACAGTTATCCATATCGAAGATTTCAAACAGTAAGGGCAGTGTGCCAGGTCAAAGAGGTCAAATTTTGAAAATTGCCTTGTAATGAGTTGGCAGCTGGATTAATGTTAGGAGCAAGTAGTAATTAGCCTTAATGAGGAAATGTGAATTGGCAACTACGCCAAATTCATTGTTGGCCCAAATATATCAGAATTGTTTTGATTGTATACATTAACAATGCCTATAAATATCTCAGATGCTTCGCTGATTGTTTCGATTGTGTGCACAAATAATGCCCATTGTTACAACATTCCTGATTCCTATGTACCTATCTATATGTATAGGTAGGTAGGTGTATTCCTTCCGGTTGGAGCAAAAGCCCCTGCATAATGTTTTCATTCTTCAAACATAAAAATCGGAAAACTTTTCCAGTCAAAGTTCTGAACATAAGATCCTTTTGGATGATTACAAAGTACGACCTGAGCTAAGCAAGCATAAGAAAACTGAATATTGATTTCTCCATAAGCCCAAATGATCATTGATGCTGCTACAGTCAGAGAGATGAGTGTTGCTGCTAAAGTTGCCTTCAATAGAAAATCAAGCGCCTTGTATAAGGACAAGAATCGTTTGAAAGCAATATTTTGATCTTTATGTCAAACGAGGATGATACGCAAAAAATCAAAAGTCATTACCCCCAGTTTGCTTAGTTCGTGCATGAAACTATTGGTGCATCTGTCTCAAATTAGATGTCATGTGAGATTTACGATAACGCAAAATTGCTTATGCGGAACCCTGCAGAATGTTTCTATTCGCGGGCTTCTAATTTGAGGCAAGCAGTCACGAAGATAACCTCTGTGCAGAATCATATGCATGGAGATCTTTTGGTTCAGTGTGACCACGTGCCTTCCCCCAGTCAATGCGCCATTGTTTGCTGTAATTCTGCACCTTTCCTCTCAACTTCACCTGCGACGTTGCATCTGTAGCTGTGTAGGAGGGGGTCCTTCTACCTTCGGTGATGCTGCGAATGCTAGCCTCTGTGCAGGCCGCCGGTTACATCATCCTCTAAACTTGACTTATTTGCATAATGAATACTATCAATAAGTGGCTAATGATGCGTTCGTTCTAGAAAACGATTGTTTCAACATAATTAAGCTGCTAATGAAGTCAAGAACGTGCCAATTCTGGGTAAATTTGTTGTTGTGCCAGGGTAAACATCGTGGTGATTTATCCATCTTATGGTGTCAAATCTGTCTAACATGAAATAAGCCGACGTCAAATGTTGCTATAGGATCGCGGGAAACTTCTGTCTTGTATGCGCTTTCTGTGCGCTTTCTTTATTTCAGTGCCAATTAGCAGAGATAAAACGTTAATCAATTGCTTTAACGAGCGTGACGGACTTTCTTTCTTTCTTTCTTTCTTACTGACCTGGAGCCCCCTCTTAGATTACAAAGTACTTTGTAATCAAAAAGGGTAATGTAAAATTGTATTATTTCATTACTATTTTCTTTGAATTGGATGGCTTGAAAGGAATTCAGGGTATTCTGCTGTAATTCTACCCTAGGAAGTTTTGAATCTTGATTTTGTTCAAAATGACAGCATTTATTATATCTGAGGGTGTGACATCAACAACATTTGTCACTATCAATGAAGGATTAAGGACCTAAACACTCACCAGGCCCTTGTAATGATGATGTACCAGCTTCCACACTTTACAGTACACCTGGAACTTGGAATTAAATGTATTATTGGTTGCAGCAACATTTTAGGTGAACTGACAAGTTCAAAGTTTGAAGAGAGGAATGGAATGAACTTCATTCAAGTATCAGGCATATGATTCTTACAGCGATCTAACCATTCTACACATGCGTATATGCATACTGTATCTGCTCATGATGTCCCCTATATTAAATTAAAGGGGCTCTGTCGCCTAGATGTAAAAAAAAACGATGTAGTTTTTTGAAAGGTGATATCACACAGGATTTTCATATTTTTTCAAAATGAAAGTTGCTGTTTGGACATAAATCATTGTACTTCACTAAGGAATAAACCAATATATCTTCTACGATTGCTCGGTTATAAGTGGACTTTTAACGGTAATTTTTCAATGGCTTGGGTGAAGCCACCAAAGAAACTGCAGAAAATGATGGATCAACAATCAATAGTTGGTGACACGTGCGAGTTTATGGATTTGTTTATTGTTTGGCAACTGAGCCTCTTTAATGTAATTTTTGTCATGTATCTTTCCATCATCAGAATATTTCTTAACACACACATGCATAGTTCTGGGAAAATAATCTACTTGCCTTGATTTTATGTATGCTCACTCGTTTTTTGGAAGAAAATTGACGTAATTTGTTGCAATACGGTAGTTTTCTTCCCAAAAAGGTTGTGTGCAGTCATTTTTGAAATTGTGAACTGATATTGTCCTGCAAGCTTTATAATCAAGTGGTTGGTTTATACCATGCACTTTTGTAAGGGTATGCTGACATCTAAACTTTTGATAGGAAAGTACATTAGATTATGCAGTTGATATTCCAGAGGAAGTGCAGCATCATTGTATTTATCATCATCATCATCATCATCATCATCATCATCATCATCATCATCATCATCATCATCATCATCATCATCATCGTCATCATCATCATCATCATCATCATCATCATCATCATCATCATCATCATCATCATCATCATCATCATCATCATCATCATCATCATCATCATCATCATCATCATCATCATTGTCAGTTTATTCTTCATTGAAAAAGCTTTGCCTCAGCATCTGTCTTTACAGATTTATGAATCATTTGCACCTAAGAAATATTATAACTCAAGAAAATAATTTATCCCTGGTTTCCAGAAACTATAAAGTTCTCTTTTGTGACAAACACTAACACAAAACCCAATGCTTTGGTTCCAACATTGATCATGGGAAAGCATTTTACCCTTCTTGTTAGAAGTAGGCACCTTAAAGCAAGAAAATAATTATTTGATTTGTTGGCTTGGAAGTTTAGATCATGCAGCTTGATTTGTGTCCAAAATGCTTGTTGATACACAAGATCTAAATTCAAAATTCATAATAAAAACATTTTGATTAATTAATGAGAAAGGGATATTTGGAGTTCTATTATACACAAATATGAATTTGAAGCAGGTTCATCCAAGCAAAGATGAAATATCAACAAACATTGAATTATTAATCATTCTCTTGGCAGCATAAGCACCCATACGGTTAGCCTTTAGATTTGAAATATCCCTGTTCAACCAGTCGTTCCTTCCAGGGTCCCATAAATGATTTATGATCTATTTAAATAATTTGCTTGTAGTTGTCAAGTATTCAGAGGCATATCCAAAACTATCACTAATGGCTGCATTCACATGTCTTTTTTATAAATTTTGGCTAAGACTAGATCTCATAACATACTGCTAAATAGACTACTGTACAAAGTTGCCAGAAGGTACAAGGCTTTGAAAATACAGCCAAGATCTTTATTTCAATAAATGAGAAATTGTCTGGAATTGCTATAAAGGAAGCATGACAAGACAGAAATCAAGATTTGGTTTGAGTGTTCTATTGTGCACATTAAAAAAGTCTGCAAAATGTACCAGGTGCACCAAAATAAACTATGCACGTTTGACAGGCCACAATAGATGGTAAACTGGACCGATTTTGAAGATTCATGATTTTATCTTTAGCAAAAAGCCTGAACTAGGATTCTATGATTTTTGCAAATTTTCTGCTTTCAGTTTTTAGAGCTAAACGCAAGTTTCTTAAAAGTTTCGTTTCAAAACACTGAAAACGATCAAAAACCATCGATCAAATTTTCTAAAGATTCGACCTGAATGGACAAAGAGAAAACTTGTTCGTTGTGATTTGGGATTTAGAAAAAAGAAAATCCTAGAATCTAATTCAGGCTTTTTGCTAAAAATAAAGTCACGAATCTTCAAAATCGGCCTAGTGTACGATTTATTGTTGCCTGCCAAACATGCATAGTTTATTTTGGCGCACCCGGTATAAAGATATCGTTTGATTCAGATTACTGTGCAAATAGCAAAAACTAAAAGGTCTGTTCTTGAAGAATTCTCTAAATTCAGATAAGAATTCTTGATGGGTGTGAAAGGTACGAAAGATAGCAAAAATTCTTTAACAAATTTCCGCAAGAATTTCCCAACAACTCTTGTCAGTGAGCCTATGTCCTGCACCATAGAAGTGCAATCTTGTTGTCAAGTTTGGTAACTTTGGAGGTAAATGCTCTGTTCGTGGGGTTCTATTATACATCATGTTTTGGTTCAGGCCTTCCTTCTGTTTGTGAAAAGTCTCACAATCTTGATTGTTTGTTAGCAATTCACCTTCCCACATTCCCACCTTCCAGTAACTTCCTCTTCCTAATTCCTTGCCTTTGTTCGCGGTATGTAGCAGAGCAGGAGAAGCTGCCCCCATATTTCCCCTACTTAGAAGGTTCCCCTTCCGTTCCTACAAATGATCTGTTAGACCTTACAAGCTTTTCCACATAAAATTGCTGTCATGCAAAGAAAGGCAAAGGAAGATATGGTCAATAGAAAACGTAATGCGAGTCTATGCATTTCGATCACAGGAAAACAGCTTGTTAGAATCTTATGAGCAGCTTAAGAACTACAGCAGTCCAAACAAAATGACTCATTCATTGCCTGTATGCAGACTAAACAATACTCCCCCAAAGCTTAGATTTCGTTGAAGGGGTATCAAGGCTTTCTTCAGACAAATTTCGTTGCGTGGCAGAAAGTTAGTTATTTTATGACTTTTATGATAGATATCACATTTGACCAAATTGAAGTGAGAAATAAAACCAATCGCAAGCCATTTCGAAAGATAGGTACCCAATTCACGGAAAGCCCAATTGAAAATCGTTGTGGTAAAATATCGCTGTAAAGGTAAGACCCTGCATGTGCAGATTTCTTGGGAATGTTGTGGGAAAGCATGACATTGAAGTAACCTGTGAGAATTTTCCATTCGAATGGCTCATTCATGGTCAAGCAAATATGTTCACCAATTGATATGTCATCAGTTGGATTTTGATCGGACCGAGGAGGAGTAGGGAAAAAGACCAAAAGAGCTTTGTCGTTTGGAAATATGTTTGAGCAATAGTCAATAGAATACTGATGGACTAAAGTTCTAGTGAACACGTTTCAGTTTACCGATAAGCTGGAGGGAAATGCTGCAAATTCTAGCAAAGTCGAAAACCTGCATCATACTTTTTTGACGCAAATATACTTACAAGATCATTCTCATATGCGTTGCTGCTGTGTCTGGTCTTCCTGTTTAAAATATAGCATTGTTAAAGATATGAGCATGGCTCCTTCATTATTGGAAGTTAAATTAAATGACGCAATCTTTTGCCGTTCTGAAGCTGATAAGTTTTAGTTCCACCATCACAGTCCTTTTTTAAACCGTTTAGAAAACAATTTAGAACGATGTTACCAATTAATAGCTCCTGATTGTAAGATGATGCGACCAATTTCAGTAACTTTTATTCTTCAATATTAGCCTTTTCCACAATGAATTAAGCCATATGTTATGGAATTGCTTTATCACTGACGAATGTAGATTTTGCTACACCTAAAATAGGTATGGAATGAGAGAAACAATTTATGTGATATGGGGTTGTCTGATACCCGTTTTTCGTGCAATTTGGTGATGCTTTCCGTGGTTTTTTAATTTGAAATGAGTAAACCTGTTCCGTGAAAGCATTCGTTAAAAAGCTCTGTGCGCTTGTCTCATCGGTGCTGAAGGTGTTAATAGGGGTTGAAGTGTTTGAGGTGCTGATACGGGTTGTGTGCTCGGCTGAATAAGGACAGATTTTGTAACACAATAGCATGCTTTGCTTTTGATTAAAACTGCAATTCAAAGCCGCAAAAGTTGCCCTGAAACTAGCATCGCTAACTGTCGCCTTGTGCATGCGAAAGATGGCTGTTGAGAGTAGTCAGGTTGACCTGCTTGGGTTTTTTTTATTTGATTCAGGTGCCTAGTGGTAGCTGTTTCATCTAAGCCCTTGCAATGCCTTCTACTTGAGTGTGAATCAAATACACAGAATTCACCTGGCAGATCGATCTATTTATCCTTTTTCCTTAGATATGCTCGTGATTTCTCTTAAAAACCACCTTTCGCGTGCATTAGGCGACAGTTAGCCACGCGGATTCCAGGGCAAATTTTGCAGCTTTGTTTGTTTTTAATCATTGGTTGAGAGAATTTCCGTTGTCTGCGATCGCTAATCGCTTTGAATTGTTGTGTCAATCAAACCCAACAGTTGTTATTGTGTTACAAAATTTGTCCTTGTTGTTCGACTGCCGCCCTCGTTGCTCGGCAGCAGCAACGCTTTGACACGGTTCGAGCAGATGATACACTAGAAACGATTTTCTTCTTAAGAGATCGAGAGCAGGACAAAATGCTTTATCCGGTGCTCTGCATATACGAATCTTCACTCGTTGCAGTACTTTGTCGTGTTATGACGTTCATGGTAATTTTTTTTGTTTTGTTTAGGAACCTGTTTATTTACAGAGTTTTCTGGTTTGTTTAAATTAGAAAAAACTGGCTTTTTGTCGAAGAAATCGTGTTGTTTTGCAGTTTTTCTGATAATTCTCAAGGTTTCTTTACAATTTACCCAGTAATTTTGTAAAATTATTACGAGTTCTGCAAATGTAGCATGAACTCTCTACGGATACTGGTGTTTCTTTTTGCGTCTTTTCAGGGAAACCTTTCGTGCTTTGGAAACGTCCCTCATTCTTGAGTTTTGTTTTGAAAGGCACATGTTTTCCTTATGTTGTTTTAATGGATTCTTTGTAAGCATGTGCGTGCTGATATTCTTTGTAAGCGTCTGCGTGCTGATATTACTTATTTTAAGAACAAAGAATGTTTAGACTTGAGTTTTGTTCAGGTAAGATGCTGGATGTCCCAGAATGAACACTGGTCTGAAAAGAACACATCTTGATGTTCATTCCTGTCGTTAATGACTTCTTATTGCTCCAATTCAAATCGAATGAAAATTGGTCTAGAACTGGCTGACTTGTCATCACGTCATGCCCCAAAAGATCATAGTAAAACCAGAGCGCAAAAAGAAGCAATAAAAAGGACCCGGACTGTAGCAAGTGTCTAACTAGTTAACCCTATTCCACCGTTCTCACCCCCCCCCCCCCACCCAAACTTTTGACTATAAAATGGAAAGTGAAGAGGACAGAGAGCTGAAAAATCAATGACCTTTCCTAATTTTTAATTGGAAATAAAACCTCAGGCCTTTCATTGTAATAATGCAAGTCACATGGCGAGCGGATGCCCACATTTGGAGATTTGTCAGAAAAAAATGACAAAAACAATTATAATTTCTTTGTTTTCCGTTTGATTAAGTGTTGCTTGGTATCAAATGATTGCCCTCGCAAAATGCTTTCGTTTGATACATACATTATCTATATTTGCTGACAGCAGCAAATTGTAGAATCCATGACGTCATTCGAATTGATGACGTCATATTTCTAACAAAGAAGGGTAATATTTCAAAATGTTGTTATGAATCTATTTTATCTGAAATAATTAGCATTTGTTGTTTCTTCAGTATTGAAGCCTATATATGACATGGTCCTATTGTTTGGTTGCTTGAAAATGAACCCCGTGACCAATTAGTACCAGATTCTATAATTAGACTCCCAATAGATGTAGTTACTATTGTTCGAAGTTACAATGGCATACTGATTATGGTTTTGGAGATAACGAGGAGGGCATCTTTGCCCCACCCCTGGCAGAGCTTTGACCCAAGGAGGCCGGGTGGAATAGGGTTAAGGTATTGTTAAAAAGGCACCTTGGAAAGGAATTAGGAAAGGAATTGTTGAAACATTTATTTTGGATTCGAAAGATAGAGTCACTGCATCTGAGAAAAATATGTGTGTTTAATGGGAGATGATGAGAGACATATCTTTTCTCATAAATGTGCATTTCTTATAAAAAAAATGGATACTAAAAGCGGTTACAAAAACTTACATACTGTGAAGGAGTTGGACGCAAAGAAAGAGACAGATTTCTGGTACGCTGAGGCCGTCTGAACCTACCTTCTGATCGGAGAGTGACTTTACATTTGAATTTACTTCGGTGTGTCTTCTTATACATATACATATTCATTTTGACCAGTGGATATGTATAAGTAGTCTGTAGATGACGATGATGATGATAATGATGATGATGATGATAATGATGATGATGATGATGATGATGATGATGCTGATGATGATGATGATGATGATGATGACGATGATGATGATGATGATGATGATGATGATGATGATGATGATGATGATGATGATGATGATGATGATGATGATGATGATGATGATGATGATGATTTTCTTGTTCGATTTCAGATTTGCAATTTTCATTCATGTTATGCGATAGTACAGTGGCAGCAACGGAGCAACACGTGAAATTCCATATATTTCATCACGAACAATCCCATTATGCCTGTGCCGGAACAAGTTATGGTCCAACACGTTGTGAAGATTTACCCGGGCGATATTATTCCGGGCGTTCACTCCACAAGTTTATGGATTGAAGAACATGCAACAACAGTTGATGTTATCGAAGGTTTACTCGAAAAACTTTCAGTCACCGCTGAAGCTAAAAAATTCGATTTAGTAGAAGTTTACAATGATACCGGTGAATTTCCAGAAACTCCGGAAATTCGTGGCCGATCGCGGACAATGCAAGAGTTTGAATCTCCGGTCAAAGTGCAACGTGACTGGCAGTTTAAGCAAGAGTCCGCTGGAAATCTAGGCGAATATCGAATATACCTAAGACAGAAAGCCGAGAATTTAGTAGCAGATGAATTACCGGATGTTCAAGTAACCTGGATGGACGGACTAAGCACGTCTTTGACACCAGATGATTTTAATTTTGATCCAGTTTTCCGTGAAGATGAAGAAATTGACGATTTAGTAGACCTACCAGTTTTGAATGAAGGAATTCTTCTAGAAAATTTACAACGAAGGTTTAACCGTGGAAGGATATACACATATGTCGGAGGAATTTTGATAGCAATTAACCCGTTCAAATATTTTCCTATATACAACCCGAAATACGTATTGTCTTATCAACATAAAAAACTGGGAGAGTTACCACCCCATATATTTGCAATAGCAGATATAGCGTACCATCGGATGTTAAAGGACCGTATCAACCAATGTATTGTTATTAGCGGTGAATCCGGATCAGGAAAAACGGAGAGTACAAAGCTGGTCTTACATCATCTGACAGCATTAAGTCATAAGACGCAAGCTACGGTTCTCGAGCGAACTATCTTGGCAGCTGGACCTGTTTTAGAGGTAAGGAGTTTTATTTTCATCATTCTTTTACGAAAATGGACACAATATCGAAGTTCTCATATGTTAAAGCTATTCTTAAACTTGAATTCTGCCATGCGTAAAAGTTTACATTCGCTACATTTCCAACTGAATTGATCGTTAAAGTGATTTGTACGCTAGAAAGCAACTTCAGTCAACGAGCATGATCGTTTGTAGCTTAGAAGACAATGAATTGTAATCCATAGTACATTTTCACACCAAGTTAAAGTTCAGGTTTAGTCATTTTGCTCGTCTATTTACGTTAACTCTCGGATACATTTGCCTTATGGCATCGTCAATACCGTAAACTCTCTATTCAATCAACCCTTTCTCTTCTGAGCCTCCCTTCTCTAAGAAATTAAATTGTGATTATACCCACCCTCTGAAGCCTAGCCTGCGTGCAGACCCAACTGATTTGTTTTCAGATAGCTTTCTCCCTCCTCCAGTAGAGTCTGCGCATCAGCGACACAAAGCCTGTCCAAAGTCACGTGCGGTTCCCAGGATCTAGGAACTAAACCTCATTAGTTGAAAGGGACCTCTACTGTTCTCTTTTAGTTCAATTGATTGATAAATATCTTCAAGGAATTCTCGTAATTATTCTCATTGAATTAGATTCAATGGGGGCGGCTTATAACAAGGATTATAAAAAGGTAATCAAAACACCCTCATACAAAAGGCTTACTTTCGCTAGGTTTGCTATGCACACGCCAATTAAATCAAAAGATGTCTATGCTAGCAGACTTGCTTTGTGTCGCTGATGCGCAGACTCTATTGAAAGAGAAACCTCCCTGAAAATTAACCAATCGAGTCAGCACGCAGGCTATCTCAAGCTCAACTCCATCCTCGTCTACCAGATGCACGTGTTTGCTTCGTTTTATGCTGCACTATGTTGATTTTCACAACCTTAGCAGATTACCGCGGCATGAAAAAGAAACTAATACGATTGCCTTAGAAGTTATGAAAATGATGCGCTTATCTTGCTCGTCATTACACCCCTGTCTAAGTGCCCCGGCGAGAGGTCAGATATTCACCGGGGTCCTAGTGACCGAAAAATATCGTTAAATTTTCACCGGGGAGTTCCAATTATGTAACGAGGACGGCATAATCATTGGCGGGGAACTGTTTCTACGAGGACATATTTTCTCAAAATTCTCCCCGGGTGTTCGCCAAATTGCAGCCGAGGTTTCACTTGTGAGGCATTTTGTACCGGGGAGATTAACTTCTTGTCCGGGGACAGATTTTGCTCCAATTTTTCCACCGAGGAAATCACCGGGGTAGGATGTACCAGGGCACTTAGACGGGGGTGTGTCATTTGTAAATGTATGTAGTTTTTTATTTTGATAGTAGCAAAAGTGATGGTTATGAGATAAGCTCCGGAAAAGATACAGGTTATCTCATAAAACATGTGCCGCCATTTGAATGGTTGCTGCGGAGCAGACATGACATTTCATTTGATTTCATTTGGTTTTCCTGCTTTTAAGATCTTTCAATAGAAGATATTTCAACATAGAGTTTGAGACTTGTATGCATAAATCTGATAGGTAGTTGCCGATTTATGAAGCAAGATACTCAAAATTACTGCTTGCCTCAAACCCAGAGGAGCTCATATCCTCCGTCAATGTCAAGATCAAAGAAAGAGAGTGAAAACATTGTCCGGTTTCCCAATTTCCAAGGGTGTCATAGATTAGATTTAGTGATAACCAGGGAGAAAAGCACATCTAGGGTTGCTAGATAGACTGATTATATGTTCGTAGGTTATCGCTATTGAAAGGCTGATGGACGCTATAACTACGACTCATGGACATACACTTCCAGAAACGGACATGGCCTAAAATCACCTGCTATTTTTTCTCGAAACCACCGACCCTAAAACGCCGCAAAAAATGGTTTTCCTGAAGTGCTTGACTGCGAAACAAGCTGTCAGTACTTAGATGATTGTTTCTTCAAGCTATTAAAGCAAAAACATCCTACCTATCAGTGATATTTTGGTTGTTTGGGGACGCAAAAGATCTCGTAAATTCGCTCGTTACTTTGAGGTTTTGATCGTTGCAGCAGTTCAGTCGAACGCGTTGTTCGAACGCTTTTGTTTGCCTTTGGCGGGAAGTTTGAATTGAAGAAGAATCAGCCAATCCCAACAAGTTACTTCAAGTCTCGCATCCTGATTGGTCCAGGAACAAATTTGTTCCTGGCGAGAATTTTTTTGCCGTTTTGAGAAGAGTTTGTCCATAAGGCCCTCAACTGGAGCGACAACAAAAACATTAATTCACTTCAATTAGATGAGCGTAAGTCGAGGGTCCTTGTGTAGTGAGGCTAGTTGCTAGATATAGCGATGTGTAAGCCCTGTGCTACAGGCCATTGCATGCATCTGTCAGCTATTTTGCTGCTGTAAAGTTATGAAATCAATTATAACCATCAATATTGCATCCCAAAGGATCCCCTATAAATATTGTTGAGGTATTTGGTCAGTGATCCTGATAAAGATATAAAGCCAAGGTCCAAATTCGAGTTGTAGGGTTAAGTACGGAGATAAATCCTCTGGTTTTGATGCAACCTGTATTTTTGACTTTCTTGTTTCATGAATCAGCAACTACTTGTTATATTTATTCAAATTTGGTACCAAACTCTAAGTGGAAGCTTCTTTTATTCACAAATCTGTAAAACGGGAAAATTGGATTTATGGCTGCTTCAAGTAGCCACTAAAATGGTGTACACGTTTCATGGGACACTGTGTAGATTGATCCAGTCTAAACGTATGATTTTCGTAGCTTATTATGTCAATTCTGTTGCGATTATTGTGTGACCTGGTATATGTTTCTTTTTGTTGCATAGGCTTTCGGAAATGCCAAGACATGCCACAACAACAACTCAAGCAGATTTGGAAAATTCACAGAAATAACTTACAGGACGGATGGCGTTGTATGTGGGTAAGAATGTCCTTTGATATCAATTCTCATTCATGAGTCTACTGGTGACTTTTTGGCACCATGACAAAAGTTAGAGGGTGTGACAAACAATCTCTCGGTGTTTGTCAGCATGTGCGACCATAAGATTTCTACGAAATTTCGTTTCATTTGTTTATCACATCTGTAAGATGAAGATTTCCTCGCAAGTTGTGTGAAGCGGTACAAGTCAAGGTCCACGAAAAGTGGATATTTTTGGCACTCTTGATACTGTAAAAGTTCTATTTAACCCCTCTCTATTAAGCTGCTCCCTACTAAACCAAAGTTTCAAATAAGCCCCGTCTCTATAAAGCCCCCACTCATATCAAATACCAGCAGAGGTTTCCAAAGGTTTCCATTTATTAAACAGAACGAGTTGGTATGTTAATTTGATATGGTTCGGGATAAAAAAGGTGTGGAATTCTGTTAGTTGACTCGTAAAATTGCCTGTTGATTCCCCAAATTATGGGGTAAATGCTATCATTTATATCCTTGTAATTTGACTTTGTGAATATGCCCCCTCTCTAAGAAGGCCCCCTCTCTTTTAAGTCCCCCATGGAGTCTTCTAAGAAAAATAAGCCCCCCGGGGTTCATAGAGCTTTCAAGGTATAGAATTGACCTTTTATAGAGAAGCACGCATTGTTGCATGTAGTGGCGTGGCCTGCTATTTCCTGTGGTTTTCAAAATATGTCATTTCCCTCGCCTAAGGTAAGCATAACACTTCTGGTCTATTTCAGTGGTCTTGCATAACCAAATAATGCGCCCTAATGCCACTGTTTCTTACCTCCAATTGGTTTTTCCGGTCATGAATAACCAAAATGATACGCCCTAATGTTACAAACTAAAAGCAGGAACGGGGAATATTGCCAGGGAATGATGGGGAACCAAGGAATGTCGAGGAATATCAGGGAATTGCGGAGGATACTGCTATTAATTAGGTACTGTTGGTTAATAATTAATGAAAAGTTGTCTTAAAAGAGTTGTTTTTCTGGCAAAAAGGTAAATTTTATGTTTTTGGTATCATCATCAGTAGCCATAAATTTTGGGGGTACCGATTTTGGAAATATCATACATTTTGGGTATCATCTTTAAAATAGTTTTTACTTGATTTTGATCAAATACATTTATTTTGGTGTTAGTTCCTTATCCTAATTAAATTTAGGGCATGCATTTTATTTGTCATATAAATTTGGGGTCAGGTCTTAAGAAATTATGAATATAACGGTGTAATTGCACATTTCAAATCGTACATTCTCGTCATCTGCCTATTGAAGTTACTCCCTCCCCCGGGACTGCAGAATTCGATCAAACGGTAGCTTTGTGAAATTCGTCTGGTATCATTCTCTTCCTCGTTTAGCTTAACAAGCATTGAGAAATTTTATGGCTTCTAAGTTTTCTGATTTAATCCTTTTACCCTCAGAAATGGGAGTTACCAGCGTTATTAGAATTACTTATACCGTTATTGCTATATATTTTTTTCAGTGCTGTGATGAGAAAATACCTTCTGGAGAAATCAAGAATTGTTGCCCAAGCAGATAGTGAAAGGTTAGTTACCACTGTCGCTCTGTCGGTACCGGTTGAAATAATAAACCTTTTAGCTATTCTACAAGAGAGTCTTGATCGATCGATATTTTTATACATTTTTATACGAGAGGTTCGATTGAGTGGTTATGGGGCTTCCATCGCTATTGTGCACATTCGAAAATTCCACAAATTTATAAAGGAATCTGTCGTTTCTGATTATTTTAGAAATGCATAGAATAGCCAAAAGGTCTATTGATCACAAGAAACGACATTAAATGCAAAAAAATTCAAACTCTTATATAGTTGGACATTTCAAACGTAGCATAGGTTCCAAATCTATAAATCGGTGCAAAAAGGTGGGTTTGAAATTCTGTGACCTATTTCTTTGAATTGTATGGCTAGCAAGAAATTTAGCTACTTTTCTATAATTGTACCGTTTAACTTTTCAGAAATCTTGAATATTTTTCGAAATAAAAGCATATTTTATATGACGATTTGACGTCATCAAATTTCTAAATCGCAAACCAGAAGAGTGACAGACTTTTGCTTTATACCGTACTGTAGACATTCATAAGCTATGTTTACGTTAACATTATTTTGCTGTCTGAAAGATTTTAGAATTACGATGATTCCAAATTTTTTTCATAACTTTACTTGAATTCTTGAAAAAGAAGAAATTACTCCAATTGTGAAAATATTGAAGATTTCAGAAAATTCAAACGATAGAAATATGGAGAAATGGCTAAAGCTTCTTTGAAGCCATTCATTTCAAAGAAATTGGTTACCAGGGGTGGAAAAAGTATCGGACCACGGGACCATTGGTCCCAGAAAATATTTTGGCTCCCAGAAAGAAAAACAGTAAAAATCAGAATTTGTATAGAAAGATCAGGGAAGATCAGGGAAGAAAGTCAGAGAAGAAAGTATGAGAAAGAGAAAATCAGTAAATCAGTCAGCAATAATTAATGAATCCTAATATCAAAAATGTGGAAATATCCGAATAGATGTAATGCAACTGGTATTACACTTGCCGTAAATTGACGCATAAATGTATTGAATTAGTGGGAAATGTAAACAAAATTAACAATTTGGTTGCTTTGATTCTAAGTGCGTACGATTTTGATCAGACCAAATCTAACTTTTGGACTCAAGAAAATAGAAATCATATAAATCTGCATATAAACCATAGCAATCAAAATAAATGTGTAGTTTCTAGACAGACTCAGACATATTTTGAAAGGTTTTGAAACAATCAGGCACAGACAAAATTTTCAAAAAACCAAAAGTGAGGAAGAGATATTCTTATTTCAGGGGCTTTCCTTTCAAATTTAGATGCTCACTGGTAGTAAAATGGTAAATAGTTTTTGCAAAATTCAGGTAAGTTCCATCACATGATGAGTATTATGGAAAGGAGCCAATAGATTTGAGTTTATTGGCATTGGCAATTGTACATATATGCAGTATGCAGGAATGCCAAAATCAATTGTACATATATGCAGTATGCAGGAATGCCAAAATTTTGGAATATGGACTACTGTAATTATTTGTATACCAATCAAATTAAAAGAGTACTTGATTAGACAAAGACACCAGCTTTAAAACCAGAATTATTTCCTCAGTCCTAATTCTTGTTTTCGTATGTGCATCAATGTTCCTTCCTTTTCAGTACTGTTCCTTTTAAGAATTTTCCCATAATAATTCAATTCAAATTCACAATTATCAAGTGATTTGCTCCAGTGAATGAACCATTGTCGCTGTAGTGATCCAGTAATTGCTCCCATATGTAATAGATAGAAGAATAGGCGGGTTTTTCTGTTTGTAAGCTACTATCTGTTTAGGCCTGTTGGCCTTTGGCAACAAACAGGTTTACTCACCACACCAACCAAGCTTGGATTTTGTGGCAATGTGTGCATTTTAGTGGATACGTGATTGGCCACACACACAAAGCATTCTGCAAGGCAGCAATGTCAAAAAATTGTAGTTACTGCTCCCCAAATCAATGGCACTACTCCTGTAGCTTTGCTTCACAAAGCCAAAGAGAGGAAGTTGAATTTGTTCATTCCTCCATTTTGTAATTTTGTTATAACAGAACAGCCTCCTTTCCATGTTGTCATGAAATCATCTGTACCGTTGCTGTTAGCAACGATAATTTTAATTCCGCATTTCCAAATAGTTTCGCAATACAGTTCTGCAACATAAGCAAAGGCCTCCCAGCACCTAAAATGTTTTTGCAATGGAGAAACAAACAAGAAAGAAATATCAGAGTGAAACACGCCTTGTGATATGCCGAGTTGTTGACTGCAAAGCAGAGCTTTTGGCAAAAAATTATCGTCAGCACCTGATAGACCGGCACCCAGATGAAAGCCCTTTGGATTTATCACCATATGGACAGCAGAAGCTCTGCTTTGGTGGACATAAAAAGCAAACATCTGGACAGAAAAGACCAACTGATCAAGAACTGGTTTCAGTTGAACTAAGCAAGCAACAAAAAACAACAGAAATTACAACTGACAATGCATCAACTGGAACTGAAAAACCATTTCAAATACCTGCGATTCTTTCTGTGCCTGAGTGTGCCACATCAGATGGTGTTGATGCTGAGAAAAAAAGCCCCCCTCAAAAAGATTCATGTATTGCAACAGAAAAATTTAATGAAGTTGTCAGTGACATAAATTTGATCAAAGAAAGCATCATGAAGATCGAGAATTCTGTTCGAAAAGATCAAAAGCCCATACAGCCAGACGAAACAAATGACGAGAAAGAAACACTGCTTGCAAAAGTTACACTTGCACGCTCAATAAATGAAATAGAGGCAGCGGGATTTAGTTTTAATACTGATGTGAATGAATTATCCTGCTCTGTTTGCTCTGATAGTGTCGACTTCTCCGAAAAAAGCTCAATGGGGGGAGTTTTTAGATATGATAAGGCCCTTGGATTTGGTTTTGGACAAGACGAAAATCTTCCAGAAGCATTTAGGAACCTGAAGAAACATGTCAAGAGGCATATTCAGCAGTCAAGAATACATATGGAGAGCCTCCAAACTCAAGCTCAACGGCTGAAAGAAGCAGAGATGAAAAAGACCAAGAACTATGAAGCTGGGATGAATTTAGGGCGCCTTTGCTACAAACTCTTTGTCAAAGGGCGGCCATTCTCAGATTACGAAGATGACATTTTGATTTTGAAGCGAGCTAATGCAAACGTTGGAGAACTTAATCATTCCAGGAAATTTCCACCAGCTTTTTTGCTTCACGTCACTAACATAGTGAAATCTAGAATGAAGAAATTTCTTTCCAGCAAAATGGAGCAAACAGGCCATAGACCTCCACTTGCACTCTCTGCCGATAAAGCTACATACAAGCATCGGTCAAGGCAGTTTCTTGGTGGAGTGACCATTTCTCCTGGTGGTCAAAATTTGCTGGAACCCATAAGTTTTGGACAACCAGTCGTGAAACATGGAAGCAATGCTGTTGCATTGGCAACCAATATGAAGGAAGGCTTCGATGAATTGGGTGTTGATGGTTGTCAAATTGAAAGCACTGTTTTCGATGGTGTCTATTTTCACATTGGAATCAACCGCCCATTTGATTCAATGTATGGCTTAAGAGCAGGAGATATTTTGTACAGCTATGACGCGTTGCATAAAGCTGGTCTAGTCGATACCCACTTGTGTAAAATGGAAACATTTAAGTGGCTTGTTCAAAACACAGACGTCTGCCAACAAATTTTTTCCTTGTTTAATTGGGGAGCCAACTATGAAAAGCTTGTGGCAGCTACAGCCTTGTGGAAACTGCAGTTGAAAAGCTTAGTTGGTTTCTCTGAGACCAGATTTGCAAATAGCAGAAGACAAGTGTACATCAACATTCACCATGAATTTCCCGCAATAATGACATGCCTAGAAAATCAAATTTTGCAAGCTGTGAGGAACAAAGAAGGAGCAGAGCCAGCAGATTACAAATTGCGAGAAAAGGGAGACAAAGCTAGAGAATTAAAGGGTAAAATCTTGAACGCCCACTTTCTTCTCAACCTGTCTGGCCTAGCCGATGCTTATGGACAGTATGGTGTCGTTGTAAACACAGCACAAATGGTTCATCTTCTGCCTCACGAAAGATATGAACTGTTCATGAAGGCCGTCAACCAATTTGGAAAGATGTGCCAATGCCTGAATGATCATCGCAAGTGTGAGTCTTTCGCAACTACTGGCAAGAAATGTCTTTGGCCTCTAAACCATGCCGACAAGATGACACTGACAGAAAAGAATGAAATCAGAGGCATTCCTGTAATTGCAGATCATGAGACACAGGCAGCATGTCTTCAGAGCGAGACAAGACGCCAACGTGAACAACGTCAAATACGGAAAGGGACTGATCCAGTGAAGAGGTCTGACGCACAACTATTGCCCTTGGTAACTGAACTTCACAGAGGGCTTAAAGATGAAGTTTTTAATGAAGAGTCCACCAAAGTCATAAAAATGACAAAGGTCGTACTTGATTTGCCCACTTTAGCCACAAAACTGCATCACCCTGATGGCGGTTACATAAAGACATCAATACAAGAATTTCCAAATTTCATTGATGCAGTGAGGCAAATTCCACTTCGATCTGTAGCATCTTTGCCCTGTGAAGAGCTTAAACATCAGTACAAAGAATTCCTCAGGAGACTTGAAAAACTGACAGAGAAGCTTAAGCCGGAAGATCTGAAAAAATTAGACCCGAAAGAAATTATCAAACAGTTTTTTGATCCAAGTAACAATCGTTTCCAAGATGTTGAAATGATAATGCAAGCAATAGCTACTGCGGCTGTCAAGCAGTCTTGCGAGTCAATACTTGAATCAATGGTCTCGAGGTACGAGAATCATTTCAGCAGTGACCGAAACATGGCAGAGGACAATATAAATGACGAATTCTTTGTTGCTGCCAATGGTCCAAGTTTGGGACACTGCGACAAGGTTGTTGAAGAGGCGATGGATCGGTATTGGAGGTTAAAACAGCAACCAGGGTGGCACTTCTACAGAACGACGGTTCTGGAGCAGCTTAAAGATTTTGATGGAGATTCTAAAGTGCTTCACAAGCTGATGAACACTGCGAGCCATTTCAAGTTCATGGAATGAACGTGATAGATAGAGAATAGACATTAAAGAATGACATCGTTTTATTTTTCCTCTTTTTGATATAATTAGCTGTTCTGTTTAAGACCTGAGAGGCAACAAACTTTGACAAATTTTATCGACATATCCATAGTTGCCTATTAGTTAATAATTAAACAAGGTTGAAAACATCTTTAAAAAGATAGCTTCCGATGATTAACAAATAGCACCTTGTAAGTCCGCAAAACCCCTTACCTAAATGTGAATCCACGATGGAACAAATAGAAAGCAAAGATAAACTATTACCGATCAAACTATAATAATTCGTTGTAAACTAAGATATCAATTATCATACGGATATTCAGCGTTGAAATATCAGTGCAAATCGGTTATTATTCAAAGAAGATGTGATATAATTGAGTTTAGTTACTAACTGGTCAGGTAGTTGCACTTCCGAATGCTCAATACGCTCTACTTTTATGTGGCACTTGTCTGTACCGCTAGTTTGCGGTACAGAAATATTTTGCTATCTTAACTGCGGTCCCAGCAAGAAAAAAATTTTTTCCACCCCTGTTGGTTACAGAATTTTACACCAACTTTTCTAAAGATTTGGATTGGAACCTATGCTTTCAAACTTCTTACAGTTTTAAATATCTAGTTTCCGAAAAGTTGTGCAGTAAAGAAAAATCACAAGAAAGCATTTGTACAGTTTAGCAACGTAATTTATTGCTCATGAAAATATTTACAAAGACAAGATTGTGTTGAGAGCGTTTCTTTGTCAAACGTCATCACAGTTGTTCAGCAAAATTAACTTTAGCAACCATTTCATCCTGAATCCTGAAAAATAATTACCGAATCAAAATTTCTGACTAAAATGCCTCAGGAACTTGAAATCAATCCTAATTTGTTAAAAATATGTTACTCTGATAATAAAGCAAACAAATTATACTGGAAATACACTGTTTCCTATAGTCATCCGAAATTTTTCTGAAAACGATTGAAATTCCTTGAAGAGACATCCGAAAGACTTTGTTCGAAAACTTTTTATCCGAAATTTATTCGTCAGAAATGTGTACATTTGGTTTATTTGACTGATTTCATTAGTGGGTCAGAAATCCGACCAACAGTCTCACTAGTATTACGTGTCTTTTTCATCTGTTGAATGAGACCCTTTGGCAGGCAGCCCATTTCTGAACCTGAGCACACTGCTATCTCATTCAAAAGAGATTTCCAATCCGTCTTCGAAAAGGCAAACTAGCTGACCCAAAGCGAAGATTCTACTGACAAAAATTCTGCGAATTGCAATACATTTTGCGTGAAGAAGTTTCTCGCGAAATTGATCGCCTGACGGACCTTATATTTGCACCTTCTGCTGTTTGCCTAACTGCAACTGTGTCATAGAGTGGAAACTCTATGATCTCGACTGATGTATGGGTGTTATTTTCTGCATTATAGGAACTATCATGTCTTCTACTATCTCTTGGTTGGTGCTAATCCAAGTGAAAAACAAGCATTACATCTTCACCAACCCCAAGACTATGGTTACCTCAATAAGGTAAATTCTTTAGCCTGTTTTATTCCGGATGAGGAAAAAGACCTTCCCAGTTTGAAAGGCCGTTCTTCCATAGATACGAAGGCGATGATATTGGCAAGTACCGGATGAGCCAGAAAAAAGTTCCCACTTTCAAAATTCGTAGCACCACAAGTACTGCATGGATTTTAATGATTCAAATTCTAGTTAAAAGCCAAAAGATCAAAGTATTTTTGTGATTTTTCTCGTCTTCTTACGAGCACTGCAAATATAGGTAAATTAAACTTTACAAATATTTCATGATTGCAAAATGACTGAAAAAGGGCCTAAAACACTTGATCAAATCGTTAGGACTCTCCTAACACAAAAACAATATGCACGGGCGTTTCACCTCTTTCAAGAGTTATAAGACATAAAGATTAGATTTTCAATCCTATGGCAATAAATGTCTAGACGATATCTCTCACCCATGAGAAATTGCACTTTCTCTATTGTTTTGAGTGAGGAGTCCTTTTGGTTTGATCAAGTATTTTAGGCCTTTTTCAGTCATTTTGCAACCACAAATGTTTTGTAGACTTGAATTTACCAGTTTTTTCAGTGCTCGTAAGAAGGCGAGAAAAATCACACAAATACTTCAATCTCTTGGCTGTCAAGCAAATATTGATTTATTACAATCCATCCAGTACTTTTGATGCTATGAATTTTCAAAAGTGGGAGCTTTTTTCTGGTTCACCCAGTATATCATTCAATGATGGACATTTTCAAATCCATTTTCAAAATTTACCTGACTAAAATTAGCCACTTCGTTCTGACATTATGGGGGATATTCTCGAGAAATTCCTTCAAAACGTGCCTAAAATAACGAACAGTTTTCCCCAAAATTTCTGCTTTACATCAATGACTTCAACACGTTTCAGCACGTGGTATCCTCTTGGGAGGTCGAAATCGCCCGGAATGATCTTGCTATGCTTCAGGGATGACACTTTCATCCTCTCAAAGGAATAACACACGCTAAAGCACGTAAAAGTCATTGCTGTAAGGCAGAAAATTTGGTCATGATTTTAAGCCCTTTTTGATGGTTTCTAGAATGGGCTTTTTGCGAAGGAGAAGATTGCGAAGATGATAATTCTAGAAAGGATTGGCCGATTTCAGTCAGAAAAATTTTAGAATGCATTTGAATATGTCCACTATTGAACGAGATACTAGCCAATATTTTGCGTTGATATCCAGGGAGCAGTGGCCTCTTAAATGGGGATCGTTTTTTTACCCGGTACTTTATGTCATACTAGGTGGACCATAAAGAACTTCACGGGATTGAACATCCTTTATGCGAAACGAGGCTTGAGATATTGGAATGAATCAAAGTTCGATTGATAGCTGAAGGGCTGAAATATTGCTATGTGATTTTTCTTCTATGTTTCCAAGAATTATAAATGTATTTACAGTGAGACTCCGCAAACAAGAACACACTTTTCTACAAAGGCCCTTATTACTATTTTTTATATTCAATATAAAAATTTACAAAAACGAAATTACTTGTAACAGCACTTACGAACTACTTTACTACACTACAAGGACGAGATACCATGGGGAGCAAAAGACTATGACTACCCCATGGCTTTAATATAAAGACAGACAACTAAATCAAACCTCGATAACAAATTAACTACAATTACTAAAGGCATAAACAGTTTTTACTGATAAACACTGGAGTCGGTTTCACATTGGATGTCAGGCCACCATAGACGATGATGCCGATCAACAGGACCCCCACCGAGAGAGCAACAACGACAACAACTGCTGACGTCATTGCTCCTGCCGAGAGTCGCCATCGCTCAAAACATTTGCCTATTTTACCAGATCGGGGTGCTCTTCGCAACATTGGAAGGCTTCAACTTAAGTATGAATTAAACGTCATTCACAATATTATATATACACTGAATTATCCAACATCCAATGCATAAAAAAGACGTAAGCGAGTGGAAAAGGAAAACAAATCGAAAAGGACTTTGGGGCTGAGTGGCGTAAAACAAAGTTGAAATCTATCTTTATCAAATCTATCAATGACTATGATGACCATAAAGCTATACAATATGCATTTGATAACGATAGGGGATACAAGATTGTATTTTGCATGTTGGAAGAAATTGTAATATGTTGTAGGCAAAAGAAACCAGTTTGCACAAATTGACTGGAGTTATACAGATTTTTTATGAACAATTGTGATCAGATTTTTTCTAGAATCCCCAATAATATTTAGATTCCACGTGCTAAACTCAAGTAAACTTAAGGCAGTTCGGGAAATTTTCATTTTGGGCACGTTTTGTTTTTTTTTTGAAATCAGAATAAGACTTTATAGTAGAGACCATTAAACTATATATTTTATCATTGTCTTGATATCCAGGGAGCCATTAAAACGAGGATTCTTTTTTCTTATAAGAACATTGAAAGAAATCAACCTGTCTTTGCTTCTTATCTTTGGGTGCCTTTTAAAAAAGTCAGTCTGTAGGTTCTTATTTTCTCATGTTCTTCTTTGGGGGGTCTACTGCAAAACCGGACTTATGAAAATTTCTTTACTTCAAGATTCCTAAAAAAAAGGACAATTAATCTTCTCACGTAGAGCAAGATGCCAATACAATACTTTTCCCCAAGGCTTGAAAAGCGATTTTCGCGAAAGTGTCAGATCATACACGCTATTGCTTTCATAATGATTTGATTCTCAAATCGTGAGGAGTATGAGAAAAATGTTTGGTTGAGAAGATTTTGATATGAGTTTTGATCGAGGGTTTGGCCTTTTACACGCATTTCCAAGTTACGAGTTTTTTGTGAATTAAGTTTTACCGACATTTTCGATGCTCAGAAAAATGAAACAAAAATCACAAAATACTTCAGCCTTCCGGATATCAACTGCACTTTGATTGATTCCTTTCAATACATTAACTATTCTCCGCACAGCAAAGTTTCAAACTTGTGAAGTTGTTATTGGTCCACCGTTTAGATGCTGAATCTCGAACAACAGCAAATTCTGGCTGAGAGGACGACAGCTTTATTAATAGGAAACGTACCTAGATTTTGTGATCTCTGCCTGGTTTTTACACAAGGGAAATGCAGCAAATAAAGAACTCCCTAAAGTTGAAAAGCTACGGAAGGGAGATTATAAGATGTTCGAGACTCTTGTTTGCAAGCTTGTTCCAAGTACTTTGATGAATAGAAATACTTAATCAATGGACCAAGGATTATTGCAAGAGGTGCGGAGGCACTGCACAGACTTAGTGACTTCAACATTCCTTTCCGACAACGCCTTAGCAATCTAATTATTTGACATGCGTCCAAATATTGTGATAATCTGTAGCTGCTGCCATGATTAGTCAAGTGTTTGGCGAAGATGACGTTGAAGTTGCGGCTTTTAGTGCCAAACGCTGGGGTCGCAGGGCAGAGAAGAGCTAATCGAGTCCCCGACCCGTTGTAATGACGCTCAAGTGTGGCTGCAAACACCACTGCGAAAGAACGCGTTCAGTTGGGAACAACTTTGTGGAACCATTTATTGAAGATCTGCATTCCCCTTCCATAGCTTTTTATTTTGAGAAGAGTGATTAAAACAAGATAGATAACATTTTATCAATTGTAAAATCTGCAAGCTTGCAACCATTGACACTTTGCCTCGATTTGAGAAGAAAGGGCCCGTTCTCCCCTACTCCATCCTATTATTGGAGTCGTCACAAGAAAGCTATTGCGTGCTTTATAAAATACTATAAATTAGATATTAATGAAAATTTGATTTTCATGAGTTTTCAAAAATTTCCATTTCTGCGAAAGTAAAAAAGAAGGAAGAAGAATAAACCAGATGATGCAAGTTTTATTTGAATGAGGCTAGAAATAGATGTGTCAGAGGTTGTCGAAATTTAGTACTTCTGCAGAATGAATTAAAAACTTGAGTGAACTTTCCTTGTGTTTTCTCTCTGTTGATTTGCGTCAGCACGTACCTTTGAACGAGACAGACAAGCAATATTGAGCAAAACTTAAACTGTGGCATTGCATGTTGGCATGAGTGCTTTTTGCTTATTTTAGATTCTCCCATATTGGTCTATTTGCAGTAAAGCCCTTGGGCAAAGCAAAAATACAATGCAGCCTAATAACAATGGTATATTTTAGCAGAATTCGTTTCGGAAATGGCACATTCGTGTGAAATCGCTCAAAATCTAATGAAATGTAAATTTTGGAGAATCGCCAAGGTTGTGTTTACATTTGAAATATCTCCATTTCATGCTTTCGTTTTACAGAGTCAGTGCTATACAATTGGGAATGTGGATGAATCATATGAATTCTTGAGACTGCAACAAGCTATGAGAAGTATTGGGTTTTCTGGAGAAGTTCAGCAAAGGTTTGTCCAATTGTTATTTATCTTCATAAATATTCCAATGCCCCCGATGATTTACTTTTAGTGCAGGGATATGGTAGGGATGAAACCATTTTTACCACATAGCAAAACCTAGATTTTGTGTTTAGGGGATAAAATAGCTTCAAAGTAAATGTCACTTGTGGCCAATTAGCTTCGGTGCCTGCCGGACATTTGTGAGAGGATAAAGGCTCAAATTTCTCAAATACAAGGTTTGCTTAGACATTTTTATTGCAGTTTTCATAGACATTTTTAGCATAATTTTGAAATTAGGGTATTTGCCCCGGCCTCTTCGCTTCTCTCACTCCACCACTGCTTTATGTCATGTGACATGCAATCTTACATATGTTGATGTTGACGGCAAGTTCAAGAATTTAACAGAGACAACAAATACATAATGTGCTAATTATTGCAGTATACTTCAAATCAGAGGTAACTCTCAAAGCATCCACATTTTGCCAATCCAAAACTGGCACACATATAAGTAGCAGTATGCAAAAAGCGCTTTGTTTATAGCCTGAGTGTACACAACGAGAACTTTTAAAACTGGTATTCGGATCGAAGCTTTGCAACTTTTAGATGAGTATCGTTTCTCACATGCGGTGCATACCTTTATTTCCTGGCACTAGCACTGTGGTCGCCACATCACACATAGGCCACCAAGTAAGAAGAAGCCATTATATGTGTAGACAAGGGTATTTTCATGCTCTTGTCTCACATTGGGGGGTGTCCTGAATTTGAATTTTGAGCTGTTTAAAGTCCCACTTTATTTGGATCATTGAAATGGCAAGTCTCGTGGAAAAAACGACCATCACACGATTGTGTCGCTCTAACGACTCCAGCGCTGCAACGATGTATATTCAAATCAGCTTTTAGGAACGACAGCGCTTTTCTATCACAAAATACTGCTAACAAGGTAGTTTCACAAGATTACAGAGAGCGTAATTTCTAATTTGATCACTGCAGAAGTTAGAAGAGCCTTTTTCACCCACAGCTCTTTGCGGCCATGCTCTAATTTCTGAATATCTGAAAATCAAATTTGGCCAAAGTGGAAAAATGGATCCACACTGCAGGAGTTGAAGTGATAAAATGTTTGAGTTTAGTTGACTTTTCTGTGAGTTCAACTACTGCACTTCTGATTCATATTTTCTGTTGAGGCCAAATTTTATTTTCAGATAGTCCGAAATTGCTGCGTGTCCGCAAAGAACCTTGGGTGACAATGTATCTTTAAGACCTTCTTCAATAAAACCTTTTTGTGAATTTTTATAGCTTTATTTCCTTTATCATTTTTGGTTGCAAATTGTTTTTGAAAAGAAATGCCTCATTTTTTGAAAACCCAATGATTTGCAGTTTGCAAGCTGTATCGAATATGCGTTATTTGTTGGTTCCAAAGTAGACCCTGCTCGAGGTAATTTCTCTCAAATTTTGCAGTTTTTCTGGATGAAAAATTTACTAGGCAGAATTAAGTTAGATTTATATGATTGTTGTGTGTACTATAGTTGTGAAGTAATCTAATTTCAATTGTAGGCTGTTTGCGGTGTTGTCTGCCGTTCTTCACATTGGTAACCTCGAATTCACACCGGTAAGGGGCTTGGGTTGTATTCTTATCAGCTAATTTCGTAATTTCTTTTCTATTCTAAATTAACTTTCACTCTCTGCAGCTTTGAAATATTTTATAGTGTCGTTGTCGATAAAGCACTAAAGATGTATTGTAATGTTATTTCTTGGCTAAAGGGTTTGTGCATGGTTGAAAGCTTGCATTTACATGGAGCAGTCAACAAAGGATAGCCTAAGAATATGATATTCATCTTGCTAAGAAACACTGCTGTGTCTGAGTGATTTCGTTGTGCTATTTAAAGAGAAGCCTATTTACCATCGCGTACTCCCTTTAAGGTTGTTCATATAGATTGCTTTTCGAGAAACAGTTTCTTTTTTTCTCGTCCTCTTCTTGTGTTGGATACTAGTGAAGCGCCAAGGCTTCTTTCTTCCTGAAAGTAGGAGACTCAGATAATACAAAATGTTCTAAGGTCATTTGCAAAACATGTTTTCGAAAGGGTATTTCAATAGTGCAACATAGGGCTCAAATCTTTAAAAAGGTCGTTGTAAAATTTTATTGCCGTTTTCTTTTAAATAAATAGCTTGGAAGGAACTTAGGGTTTTTTGCTGTAAACCTGCCGTGGCAATTTATTGATATCTTGATTAGTTTCAATATGGCGGCATTTATTAAATTTGAGGCTATGACGTCATCAAATTTCTAAATCCTAAACTACAAAAGCTACAGATTTTTGCTTGCCACCATCTTGTAGACCTCCATAAACTATGGTTTTCTTGATTGTTTTGTAATGTTTCCTCTATTAGTTTAGGATTTACAATGATTTAAATTCTTTCCAAATTTTCCATGAATTTTTTCAAAAATTATCAAATTGCCGCCATTTTGAAAAAAATAAAGATATCATAGAATTTCCACGGCAGATTTACAGCAAAGTACCATAAGTTCCTTTCAAGCAATCCAATTCAAAGATAAATATAATAGAATTTTACACCGAGCTTTTTAAAGATTTGAAAGATTTGAGCCCTATGCTCAATAGTGCAACATTGTTTCGTGCTTGCAACAAGGCAGTATGAATATAGATGATTTCTCGCTTTTTTTTCAATTAGTGCATGGATTTTAAATTTTATATCTCTGAAATCATCAAATCATCTAGTGCCTGTTGTTCTTTACGTAGCTAGGAGAACTTTTTAATTGTTTTCATATTGCTTTTGTTATTCATTACAATATTTCGCAGATCCCTGTTTGATTGAGGGAAATGCAGATGACATTGTTGAATTTGAGGCCTTGTGTCCATTATTTGTTTTCTTCTGACTCAATTTTAGTTGAATTTAAACCAGTCTCATTACTTTGTTTCCTCAAGAGGGCTGTCCATGAAACTGGGGATGTTTCCATTGACCCTCTTCCTTATGTTAAAGCAATGTTTTTTTTGGCTTGCGACAAAGACCAACCGCAATAGAAATAATCCCGTCATCATTTTCGAATACTCCATCCAGTTTTGTGTTTATATGAAAACGATATGTTTCGAAAATAATCTCGCAGTCATCCGTTTTGGAGTGTTTAGTGGAAACGCAAACCTAACTGTGGATACATTCTGCTCTATTCACACATGAAAACGGACTAGTGGAAACAGGGCCTTGGTGGGACAGTAACGTATTTCATTATATATAACTAGCGTGTACTTTGTTATAACGTGTTTGTTCATTCATTTTCAGAAAGAAAGAATTGAAGATGCAGTGGACATAAAAGACAACGGGGTCGTTGATGTTGTTTCAGAGCTGTTGAAAGTGAGCTTCCTTCGAATTTCTTTCAATAAACTTTTATAATGCTTGGTATTCAGTTTCATGTGACGGTACAATCTAGGCACCCCTTAGCTTCTAAATTGATTTTAAATTTCTCACATCAAATTTCATCATTATGCAGCTATTGTTAGTGTCACTATTTGAAGTAATTGAAATGTTGTTGAATGCTCTCAGAATATTTTTAAGTTAAGCCTAGCACAACTCTCGCCAGTGAGCCATAGGCTTACGAATTCCAGGAAGCTTTACCCAAGTCTTGTTTCTATAACCTATAGCCAATTCTTAGCGCAGCATTCTTTGTGCATAATACATCATTTATCCCTTGTACTGGAAATAAGCCGTCATCCTTGGCTGGGTTTTAGTCATTAAGTCTATGTAACAAGGTTGTTGCCAGGCTGACAACACAGTCACCGAATGGCACATCTGAACGAATTGCCTACGATGATGCATTGATTTGCTGCGTAGTTTACAGAAGTTTGATACTTAATAATGAAGTTGATATACTTTGCTTGACAGGTTGACAAGCAAATTCTAGTAGATGCATTCACCATTCGTAGGATAGTAACAAGAGGGGAAGTCCTCATTAGGCCATATAAGGAAGCTGAGGTAAGCTTTTGACTTATGATACTCTTCTATGTCTCTGTGTGTGCAATTTTGCAGCATCATTCATAAACGGTGGCAGCCGAAAAGATACAGGAGAGAGCCCCCCTTTTTCTTTACAATAACCACAATTCTTCCTCATGAAGAATTGCTTTTTCAAATCAGAAAAATGCACAATTACCTGTGTATTAAGATTTTCAAAACTGTAAACCAGCTAAATCCTGCATTCATGCAAAATATTTTCGAAACAAGAACCTCCAATCGACCTTAACGTCGTCAAAATGATTTGCAGCACTATAGGCCCAACCAAACAACATTCGGTTCAAATAGTCTCAGGTCTCTTGGACCACAGATTTGGAATCGTCTGCCAGATGATATAAAATCAGCAGTAAATCTGGTAAAATTCAAAAGAATAATTAAGAACTGGGATGGAGCCACCTGCAAATGCAATGTATGCCTGATGAGAACGTAGGTTCGAAAGGCCTCAGTGTGCCAAAAATCTGTCTTTTTCTTCACGTCCGCCTCCTTCATAATATATAAGCCTTCAAATTACATATAATGTATTTAAAACTTTTCTTTGAAATATTCAGTTAATTTGCATCTTTATGTAATTGATCGAATTAGACTGGCTGCCATTGTAGCTAAAAATCATTTCGATTTAACAAGGACAGATAATGCTACAAAAGAACTCGCTACTTTTCATTGACACCTAGATACAAAGCAATTTGTGATTGCAGACAAAGGGAATTCCATGATCGGTTGGTAAAGACATAAACAAAAACAAAGCAAGCCGCAAAAATTGCCCTGAACCCCGGGTCGCTAGCTTGGTCGTTGTGCATTCCAGAATTGGTTTTTAAAAGCAAATATTAGCACATATCGAAAGCAGAAGGATATATCTAAACTTCTACTTTGGGCATTTTATTTCTTTCGTACAGAAGCTAAGCAGTAAATGTTTTAATTACACCTAAAAAGTACGAGAATTGAATCCCCTCCCAATTGGCTTCTGCACAAAATAAATAAAATGCCCGAGGCAAAAGTTTAGATACATCCTTCTTCTTTCGATATGTGCTAATATTTGCTCTTTAAAACCATTTCTGAAATGCACAACGACTGAACTAGCGACCCGGGTTTCAGGGCAATTTTTGCGGCTTGCTTTGTTTTTGTTTATGTTTTAACCAACCATCATGGAATTCCCTTTGTCTGCAATCACAAATGGCTTTGTATCTAGGTGTCAATGAAAAGTAGCGAGTTCTATTGTAACATTATCTGTCCTTGTTTTTCGATTTAGAAAAAAGACAAACATATGCAGCCCACTTCGGTAAATAATGGTAGGATGCAGCTATTTTTTTAATTAACGCATTTTCTTTGTTTAATTGCTTTCAATGAAGTTACTGTTTTCCCAATATCAGGGGTAGGAAACCCTCTGGCCTTAAATAGATTATTTTTGATGATCCATACCAATAGCTCCTTTCAGGCAGAGCATGTAATATTCGGTGTGATGAACGAAAGTTTCAAAGTTTCAATGTCGAAGGGAATAAACCTAGCCAGCTTGGTCGAAGCAATGAATAGTGGTAAATATTCTTCCATTTGGGTCGGGAAATCTCCAAGTAATAAGTTGTTGGTTGGTGAGGACCAACTTTGAGGAAAAATGATTGTTGTTAAGTGGAAATGCAAATAAAGAGTACAATACGAGAAAGTGCTTCTGTTTAAAAAGATCATCCAACTCGAATATCAGACCTGTGATAAATTTCTTTGTGATTTTACTTTGACAAAAATATTTATCAAAGATGCTACAATATTCGTTTTCAATAGCTACAAGCTGAACAATTACACGATGATAAACCTTCTTTTCAGTTATAGTTTTGAAGCAACACCAATCTTGATAGACAGCCACAATTTTCAGATTTTTAATCATCTCTCAAGTCTCCAATGATAGTGTGCGTTTATTTCTATCATACAGAACCAAATTAAAATTTTAAGATACACAAAGCAATTGATCTAGTGATCAACAGTCATTTTAGCAGTATGATTCAAGACCAAGCAGCCACGAAAGCAGCTAAAATTGCTAGTTTTTAAGCCAATCACGAGATCAGTTACATTGGGGAAAGCAGTTTGGTTCTTGATCTACATGCCAAAAAAAGACAATTTGAGGATCGGCATTGTTATCAAATTTTGGCAATTTTTCAAACCGGGGATACTTGTTCCGGACACTCATTATTTATTAGATGTAAAATATAGACCACATTACTTTGGTCAAGATCGAACCAGTAAAGGTTTCCCACACCTTTGCGTGCTTGGAAAGCAAGCTATCTCTTATTTGACTCTCGAGTAATAATTGTCCTTCATCTCTCAAGGCAATCGCAACCAGAGATGGGATGGCTAAAGCTTTGTATGGCTCTATCTTTGACTGGATAGTATTGCAAGTAAGTGTGCAGTTGAACAGTTACATGACGTATTTTCTACTATGAATGCCTGAAGCACGTATATTGGTGAGGGTTAAGTTACAAGTTAATTTTATAAACTCCAAGATGATTTCATGGCTCCGTGTCTTCTATTTAAAGGACAAGTCCGGAGTTTCTACAATTAATGTCAAAAACAACCTTACCAGCTGCCAAACATCACTTGTGACTTCTTTCGACGTTTTGAGATCTCTTTCTGTTGTAAATTCGTACAACATTTCTCGTAAGTTAGGCCCAATGTCGTCGCCATTTTGTAAAATGCGATAAAATGGCTAGCCTCGGTTTGGAGGTTCGATTGTGACGTCGGAAATTACTATGAGAGTTCTATAAGAAAACAGCCTCGTTCAGGTCGAAGACGAAGTCGGTGAAATGACGTCATGAATAACGACGTCATATCGCTCATTTCGCAGATTGAAATGCGCAATTTCGCAGAGAAAAGACAGAGGAGGTTGGAAAAAAGTACTACACACCATTCACAACATTGTAATCTTTCATTTTATGAACAATTATTCCATCCCCGGACTTGTCCTTTAACACACAAATTTTAGACGAGAAGTATTTCTTTAACAAGAAATGGGAAATGAGCCCCCTTCCAATCGAAAGTAACACGAACAATTATTTCAAACAAATAGCATTAAATCTATTTCAGTCTGTTATATTAGGAAAGCGACATTGGTAAACCACTTTGCCACGACAGTGGTTGCTTTTATTGAGATTGGATCATAGAGAGTTCTTATCCTAAAATGCTGGACCCATCTTATGAAGATTATATTTTAGTCATTTGAGCATATTAGGCCAGGTGTCAAACTGTAAGGAAGTTTAAAAAATTCTCTCTCTTTCAGATCAACCAAACTTTGAAGTCGAGACATAATCCTAGAATGTCGGACGTCAAGGTATTTTATTTCTGTTCTTTAGTTTTTGTTGATGAGTAACCAGGAATCTATAAATCTATGTTCACCAATCCACCTTATATTTGTGTTCTGGCGCAGTGGTGTAATCCTTTGACATTGCAACTAGAACAGTCAGGCAGACAGGGTTAGATCCCAGGTAGAGCCCCACCACTTGGGCGTCACGACAATAGGTCACGGACTCGTTTAGGTCTATTCTACTTTTGCGATCCCAGCGCTTGGCGCTAAAAATCGCAACTTCACCGTCACCTATGTCTTGGCAATGTTCATTTGAATGCTTCTAAAAGGATAGCCGGCATGCAGTCTCCTTTGTGAAATTGAAAAAATCAGAAAATAGACAGACTCCACACAACTGAGAGATTTATTGTATGGCTGACTCAGCAGTGGCTACCAGGACCCTGGGTAAAATCAATGGCAGGCTAAGGTTCCTCTATAGAAAGCAAAGTTTTCTTGACTTCTCTCTTTGTAGGTTACTAGCAAATGCACTAATCCAGCCCCACTTTGACTATGCATGCAGTGTTTGGTTTCCATTGATTAACAAAAGGCTAACCAAAAAAAATTCAAACAGCTTAAAATAGATGTATCAGGTTCTGTTCTGCTTAAATATGAATAACAAAGCACACATAGGAATCAAAGAGTTTGAAAATATGAATTGGCTCCCTACTAAAGAGAGATTTAAACAATGTACTGCCACAAACGTTCACAAATTTTTCGATAATTCAGCCCCATCCTATATGTCGGAGATGTTCTTACCAGTTGGACAGAGTCGGATTACTCGAAGATCTAAAAACAAATTAAATCAACCTTTTCGAAAGAGCAACATAAGGGCAAAGTGGTCTATCTTACCTAGGACCTAAAATCTCGAACACTCTACACTCTGACCTAAAGTCTGCTGAAAGCGTTAACAGTTTCAAACATAAGACAAAGGACAATTTCTTTAAAGACCTCCAAAAATCAAGAAAACAGTCCCTATATATATATTATTAAATTTCTAAAAACTGCATAAATAACAGGCCAAACAGGCTGTTTAACTTTCTTAAGAATGTGCCATTACATTCTACTTTCGACACAAAATATTTTTGTCTCTTTTTCATAAAAACTTTTCTCTTCTATAATACCCCTGGAGGGACCATTATGGAAACAAGGTTGTACTGACCTTTTAATGCTATCCCTGCCATTTAGGGGTGTTTTTTATACTAGATCTTAGTTTTTATTATATTGTACAAATGTAAATAGCCTTTCTGTCCTTTCGTAAAAAAAATTTTCATACTACATTTAGTTTTTAGTTTGTATGGCAAAATTTTACATACATACATACATACATACATACATACATACATACATACATACATACATACATACATACATACATACATACATACATACATACATACATACATACATACATACATACACACACAGTGAAATCTGTGAACGCAATCTGTTCTTTCAAACTTATCAATTTCAAGCAAAGACAAAACAGAGACGTTAAGCGCATGGATTGTCTTACTGTTTGGAAAATCTCTAAGCCGGTTCTAATTTAATCATATCACAATGGATTTACTCATCGAATACGAACAATCATTTGCAACTGCGCAGTAGATCTATTTTCTTGTTCTTTCAATTTTACGCAAAAGAAAAACTACACGCAGGCTGCTTAAAATAGCAATGCACCAGAACGTGTTGCTCCGTATCATAATCTATGTCTCTCTTGGCATTTTTCTGCTATAATCTTGTGTGTGTGCAAGAAAACTAAATTTACAAGTTACATAATACGGTTCCGGCATTTCATTGGTTTTCGTACATAATACGGTTCCGGCATTTCGTTGGTTTTCGTTGCCTTAAAAGGATCCTCAGTGAGCGTAGCAGAGATAGTATGGATGGATAAATATGTTCAGACAAGTTTTGCTCTATTTTTGATGACATATATTGATTTGTTTTTGTAGGCATATTCAATCGGTGTGCTAGACATTTTTGGATTTGAAGATTTTGAGGTGAATAGCTTTGAGCAATTCTGCATCAACTTTGCCAATGAAAATCTCCAATACTATCTCAATCAACACATTTTCAAGATAAGGCAGGATGAGTACGTTTCAGAAGGACTGCAATGGAATACTGTTACGTTTGTTGACAATGAATCCTGCTTGAATCTCATCAGTGGTAGGCCAGTCGGCATGATTAATTTGCTTGATGAAGAATGCAGGTATATATCATTTTTATTTGTCTGTCGGGTGAGTCAGAAAAATGTATCCGCTATTTGAAAAATCGTACAAAAATACCGTAACATCGATTTGAAAAATTACAACTCTGTTGCCTGGCTGAAGTTTTAACTATGCACAATCTTACTCTAAATCAAGAATCCCTAACAACTATTTTCATATGCTTTTACTAAAACCATCAGTGCGGTGCTCAATCTAATCCACTTGTCAACCATCAAAATGGTACAGTAATGTTTTTTTAGCTGCGGCATTGCTTTTTCTAATGACGCAGAAACCGTTGAAATGTAATTTTTTCGCTCGTCAGTGCTGAGCATGAAAACATCCAAACGTTACACGATAGTGAACAGCTCATATTGGGCTTATTTTTGGCAAATTGGGAATAAGACATTTGACTAGATCCTGATATCAGAAGGAAATCATGCCACTAAAGTAACGAGAAGCATGTCAAAAATTAACCTGGAGCCTCAATAAGATCATCCAATTAGAATTAACTAGGTTGCATAGCTCTTTCTGTACGATTTCTCAAACGGTTGATTCATTTTTCCGCCGCACTCGGTATTTTTTTCATATAAAAAGTATTGGATGAGTCAAGCATTTACATGGTTTGCTGTCATCTACATCGTAAATTTTTGGCTTATTTCAAACCAGGGCATGAAAACCCACCCGACCATGCGACCGGGCAGTCGCAGGAAATTTTCAATTCATAACGTCCTGCAGGAAATTTCTCAAAATCTAGTATCACTTTTCATGTATCATGTTCTGTTTTCTCGTTGTTTTATAAAGAAAAACGTAAGATCAAGCAAGTTCCATGACATAGATGAGATTTCATGTACAATTTTTATAAATATTGTATGCAACAAATATGAGATAAGTGCAGAACTTGATTCCCCTCGTGCCTTTCAGAAATCATAGATTATTTTTTCCATAGGTTTCCAACTTCAACGCCCCTAAGCTTCCTGCAAATTTATTTTCTACGATTTCTCACTCGCATTTACATAAAGATCGGTTACATGTTTCCTGCCTATCATTGGAACCTGACCTCTCTTTAAGAAAGTTCAAGCATGATTTGTGTCTAATCGCAGGAAGGGAAATATTGTTTCATACCCTGTTTCAAACAACACACAAGGACTGGGAAATATGGCTATTTTTGAAAAAGAACTGTACTTCAAATTACAATTACAATGTTATCCAGAGGAAGGCTTGAACTTTTTTCTAGGCTATGTATTTCTCTAAAAGTTCTTCTCGTTCCAAAGTTGTGGGTGTTTTAGCTTGGAACCTGCTACCGAACAAGCTTTAAAACGAGCTAGCCATTTGTAACTGTTCTGCAACTGTGCAGCGTCCTCTCCTTAGGGTTTGAGCCCTCGTTATTCAGGCATTTCCTTAGAGTTGGTCCCTCGGTATTGCATTTTGATTTGATCAAACTACGACTATGCGCATACTAACCGGTTTTGTGTTGTACAGGAAAACATAAAACCCGAGGTCCTAAAAGTACAGACCGAGCTTGCGAGGTCTGTGCAATAAGACCGAGGGCTTTATATTTTCCTGTAAAACTAAAAAACCGGTTAGTATAACTTTTATTACCTGATAGCTTCTAATTTGAATTATATCATTTAGTCAAATGCATTTGGTTACTGTTATGTCGCTAAGTTTATTGTAAATCTCACAGGCCTAAATCAGTTGCTGTGGCGACAAAAGCGCGTCCTTGTATCGATTCATACAAGGCTACGGGAAAATGTGCGAAATATGCGATTAACCAATGGGATTGGCGGGATTCTTGTATCGCCTCGTTTCTGAAATGTCAGTCAGGTAATAATGCCTCATACAAACCACTGGTCTGCTAATTTCTGGTTTTGTTTTCGATCATTCAGTTTAAGCATGGGAACGGACGAGAGTCTCCTTGCAAAGTTCAACAAACATCATTCATTGAACCAATACTACGAAAAGCCACCTACGAAAGAGCCTGCTTTCAGTATTATTCATTATGCTGGTACAGTCAAATACAGAGTCAAGGTTTGTTATGTTAACACGGAATTATGCTTACAGTACCTGCTATTTTTCTTCTGTGATATCCCCCTCTCCCTCCTCAGAACAATGTTGCACTGTGACAATGAAATTAGGATTGCTGATGCTGGACAATTTGTGACGCTGATGGAATGCTCGGACAATAATCTTGAAATCAACATTGTTTTTGGGACGAGGGGTGCTTAAACTAATCGCTATGGATAGTAATGCGGATTTTCAAGAAATGCTTTTCATAGTAATGCGGATTTTCAAGAACGCTCTGTTGCAACGGAATATTTGCAGAACATGTGAATAGTAATTTATTACTTACTATATGATTACTAATCCTCTTTGAGAATATTATGCATTACAGTATGAAGATTTTAGGAGCTGGTATCACCTTAGTATTGACCATGTAAGGTATTGTGTGTGGCCAGAGTATTTATTTCTTGTGGATGTTATATTACCAATAGGAAATTTTATCGAAATCTTGACATTCTATGCCATTTTTCCATCAAATTGTACCTTCAGGGAAGTGCGGTCAAATTCAAAAACTAAAATGTTGGCATGAAAGCAGAATAAACATTTAGCTGCGATTCCCTACTGTAATTACGTTGCATTCATCCTCAAAGCTTGGCTTGTGGACCGCTGCCATTGTGCGCAACAAATAGACTGGAACGAGTTTTGGTGCTTTACATCGTCATGTTGAGAAAACGATATGAATCATTGTTTTGTCGTGATTTTTATGAAGTGTTTTTCTTATTCAAGGATTTCAAAGCGAAGAACCAAGACTTAATGAGGAATGACATTGTTTGTTCTTTAAAAAACAGCAAAATGTTATTTGTTCGAGAACTGCTTGGCTCTGATCTGATGGCTGTTTACCGATGGTCGAAACTTCGGCATTTGCTTTGTGCCATTTCGCTTTTCAGAAAGGCTGGCGCCGCACGAAAGAATGGTAAGCACTATCGATCTGAATTTTTAAGCTCTGTTAGGAGGGTGATTACATGGGTGAGTTAACCGTTTCCAGCTCTGCATAGGATCAAAATCTTTAAAAGGTACCGGGTGCGCCAAAATAAACTATGCACTTTTGGCAGGCCACGATAAATCGTACACTGGACCGATTTTGAAGATATATCACTTAATCTTTAGCAGAAAGCCTGAATTAGATTTTAAGATTTTTTGCAAATTTTTCTGTTTTCAATTTTTAGAGCTACAGGCGAGTTTCTTAAAATTTTCGTTTTCGAAAACACTGAAAACGATCAAAAAACGTTGATCAAATTTTCTAAAGACTCATCATGAATGGACAAAGAGAAAATGTTTTCAGCTTGATTTAGGGATTTGGAAATTTTCTGCACGAGTGTTATTTCAAATATTGGCTTGTTGCGAAATTCTGTAGTAGTTGCAATAAAGTGCCGCCCCAAAAGCCGTCACAAAATCAAAAATGTAACAAAACTGCATCTTGCTGGCCCCATGACTCGTCCTCGCTTGTCTTTTAACCCCCTTGATACAGGAACACAGCCTGCAGCAAAGCATACATTCAATGACATTACAAAAGAAAAGACATTTCTTTATATTCTTGAAAATATTATTACATTTCTCACAAGATAGTACGAACTCTCGCACAGCAGCTTACAATTAGTCGATTTCTAAATCCCAAATCACCACGAACAAGTTTTCTCTTTGTCCATTCATGTCGATTCTTTGGAAAGCTTGATCGACGTTTTTTGATCGTTTTCAGTGTTTTCGAAAACAAAAATTTTAAGAAACTCGCTTGTAGCTCTAAAAACTGAAAACAGAAAAATTTGCAAAATATCCTAGAATCTAATTCAGGCCTTCTGCTAAAGATCAAGTCATAAATCTTCAAAATCGGTCTTGTGTACGATTTATCGTAGCCTGCCAAAAGTGCATAGTTTATTTTGGCGCACCCGGTAGATATAAAAATTATTTCTAAGACCTCTTTCTTTGAAGGTGATGATTTGAAAGAAATTTCAGCTATTTTGCGATAATTTTACCGTTGAACTTTTCAGAGCTCTTCAATCGTTCAGAATTACGCGGTTTTCATTTTCTTCTATTTTTACGAATCCAAGAATTGTTTTGAAGAAACTCAAAACCATCGCAATGTCTAACCTTTTTTACGAACACTGGAATATTTTGAAGAAAGCCATGGTTTATGAACCTCTGCAATATGGTATCTAGCAAAGTCTGTCAATCTTCTGCTTTACGATTTACAAAATTTGGTTACGCCACATCCTCCAACAAGTTGATATGTACAGTATAACAGGCAGTAACTTCGAATGAGATTTTTTTAATTTCTGAAAAATCCAAAGGTGGAATTATAGCAAGTAGCTGAAGTGTATTTTAAGTCATTGAATTCAAAGAAATAGATGATAGAATTTTACAATGACCTTTTTAAAGATTTGAACATATGCTTTGCAGCTGGACGCTGGTGGTGGTTACATGGAAACGTTTCCCCACTTATTGCGTGGCTTCGGTCTCTTACCTGAACGCATTCGAGGCTCTCTGGGTCAACCAACAGTAACATTCCAACACAGCAATTCGAAGATAGTAAACATTTTTTGTGGTACATGGTATATGTACAATGTACCAGCAAACGAAGGACTAATCTTATTTCGTTTTATTGTCCTAGGAAAAAACTTCCTGAAATACAAGAATAAAGCAAACTGGGTGTGTTGAAACGGCTTTTTATTTGAATAATATCCTTATTTTATATTGCTGTTAAACGTCTTTGAATATCTTGTTATCAAATTTTAATTAAAAGTGAATTGCAAGTGTTGGACTGGAGAAGGTCCTGTAGAGTGTAACAATTCCAATATTTAAGCTGCAGCTATTAAGATGGTAGATATTAGAGTGGTAGGTCTGCGTGAATAGAAGATAATGCTGTAGGTTCTAGCAATCTAGAACTTCCTAATCTGTTGAAGACTCTTTACGCTAATTAGGGCCCTGTTTGTACTGTTTAGGGTTAGAGCGATTGAGAATTCGCCAGTTTCTAATCTCTAGCTATTTACATCATAAACCTGTAGAACAGAATCGTTACACGCATTTTTCTCTTTCTCAGACTGTATCAAAGTCACCAACGGAACGGTGAGCTGCTTTTTATTATTAAAGTGCCTATGACACCAACTCCTATTAAAAGATTTAGGGTTTTTGTAGGTTTTAAAGTAAAAAATTGTAAATTAAGTTTTAACTTCTTTGTTGGCGTTAATTAGCTTATTAGCTATATATATTTTTTTTATCTTGCCAACGTAAAAGAAATTGTTAATAATAATAATAATAATAATATGACTTGAGGGTAAAAAGGAGGATACAGTGTCAATTATGATGATCCTTTTATGATGATCCTATCATACTGAAAGATTCAAGTTCATATAGAATCCGCTGTGTTGCTGACAATGAGAGATCGTGTAAAATATTGCGTGTATTCGCTTTAGAAAGTTGTTTCATCACGCGTGATTGAAAACATCGAATACAGTTGTACATGAATTCGATTCGATTAAGTCCATTTTTGCTTAAAAGTTTTCCCTCCAATAAATTTTTCCGCCTTTTTACCATTTCTTGTAACTCCTGTCTTTCGTGGTATTCCTGTACATTCAAACTTCCTGGAATCTTCTTGGTTGTTTTCTGGTACGTAGCGATAGAGTGATTGGTTTCTTTATTTGCGAATCATAGAACTGCTGGTAGTTTTGGTTCGTATCTGCAAAATCAATTGAGATGAGAAATAACGCTATAAATTCTTTCTTTACAACAGAAAAAAGATTAGAATTCCGCTCGACAAAGAAACAGCAAAAGAACAACGAGAAGTTTACAGGAAAGCAACCAAAGTTCTAAACAGGTATGGTTGATTTTAGAATGACGAAATTGAGTTTGATTGTTCGTTCAAATTTGTCGTTTGTTCATGGTTTTAAGTAATCTTACTACAAGATGCGCAAAAATGTCTCTAATTGAGCAGCTGCAGTAAAACAACCTTTGTCTCTTTTTTGAGAAACTTAAATGGCAGTCTTTCGCGTAAAGGCTAACGTGGTTCCAAAATATTACCCGTTTTTATGCCCATTGACCTCCAAAAAATATGGAGTTTGCGAAAAACCTTCAGCTCAAGAAAACCTCAAAAAGGGGACAAAATCTAGTGATAAGAGTATTTTTCATTGTGGATACAAGTGCTGGTCACTTTCATAGACTGGTAGTGAATCTTTCCAATGTGCAAAATGCGGATTGCTGGACCTTGTCTTAGGGAGCATCTCTTTTTTCTCGCAGTTGTATTTTTACCATCTAACAATCTTGTACAATAAGCTTGATTTAAGAAATTAAGGTAATTTGAATTGTACTATGAACGGAGTACAACATTTCATGATGTTAGAGCTAAGCCCGTTATGCAATCTGGAAAATTCGTGAAGCATAAAACACTGTTCAATTGTGTTACTTTATTTGTTTGTTTTTGTCATCTGTTTCTGTTATTTTCTATGGTGGCTTAAGTTTTGTCATATTTACAATGATGTTCTGCTTTGAGTGTAGTGTTTTGCCAAACTGTCATAAGAGGACCTGATAGCTTTATTTACATTAGAGAAATTGAATACATTTTCAATTGGTCAAGTTACAGATTTGATTTGTTTTGAAGGTGCTGACTGACTGACTGTCCTAGAAAATAGAGTTGACTGAAGGAATGGGTACATATGGTTGGAATTCAGACTAATCTCATTCTTTAGTGTTGTCACAGAAGCGTTTTGCCAGCTTCAAGGATCGGATGCTCTTGAAGTCCACAATATTTTTAATGGGAATGATCGGAATTAAAAGCTCCCCGCGGCAAATCTAAATGAGCCTATTGTATTTGATGATTTCAGCACGTGCGTGGATATTGTTATAGCTAGGGAAATGGTAGCATGAGTCAGCATTTTCTTTTTTCTACTTATAAACAACTTCAGCTAGCTTCGTACCGGGTGTCCCAAAAAAAGACGCAACGGATTCAAAAAATTCTGATGCAAGCTTTTTCAGATCAATAATAACATGGTTATTTTTATCTAAATCTGCAATGATTAGATTAAATTTTGATGTATATTTCAGAATTTTTGGTGACTTGATTGAAGAGTTAAAAATCAACAAACTTCAAATTTGCTGTCAGGGCAAAACCAGAGCTACCAGCATTAGTGCAAAGTATACTGTAAAATTAAAATCATTGCAATATTTGAAATTTCGCATAATTACGAACAAGCACACAACTTCATTAAGAAACTGAACAAAGAGATCCCTTAATGATTCATGAGTTATCCATTCTCAAGGGGGCTTTCAGTGTTCATTTATAATTTAAAGTATACATCTAATAATGGCCTAATCATTTTAGAAAAAGTAAGCAACCATCATGCACATTTAATAAGTACGACTGTGTTTTGACAGAAATCTTTATGAAAGTGTCTGTTCCTTGCTTAAAGAAATCGTGTGTTTATCAGCAATGCCTTGTAATTGCAGAGATATTCATGTTTTACAATTTGACATTATGATTCACCATTGTTAATACAGCAGCTCTGGTTTTGACCTGGGGGCAAATTCGAAGTTTGCTGATTTTTAACTCTACAACCAAGTTACCAAAAATACTGAAAAATATATCAAAATTTAATCTTATTATTGCAGATTTGAATAAAAATAATCTTTGGATCATGAGTATGAAACACTTTACATTATAATTTTTCAAATCTGTTGCGTTTTCTTTGGGACACCCGGTAGTTCTTTTACTTCAAATTTTTAATAGATGGTTGCGCTGAAGATATTTCTACCGCCATCCTTTGCACCTCGTGAAAGTTCTACTGCTTTGGTTGGACCATCCACCATTTAGCGCAATGGATCATGATAAAAGATTCCTGTTTGCCATTTTAGCACAATCGTCAATTGCAAGTTTATCTTTGCACCACTTGCTTTATCTATGTAGTGCAATTTGACAATGATATATGTAAAAATGAACACCGGATCAAGTGTAGCTACCATATGGTTTAGAATTTTGAAAGAAGGAATATTAAATTTTTCTTTCCGTTCTTTTTCAGAGCGGAAGCCGCAAAATTAAGGTTAGTTTCCTCTTTAATATGTTATTTGTCTGCGAGTTATATTTGTAACATGGGTGTACCAAGGTTCTACAGGCAGAACATTGTGCTAAACCGAAGGTTGACCTAAACTGAAGTTCACTTGAAGCAATTCTTTTTTGAAAGGAAAGGACACCAGGATTGATTTGAACATTTAAAAAAATATTTGCAGTCCGTGCTTCTGTTATTATAGATTAGGGCTACTAAATTTAGATGCATTAGCATTTGGTGAAATTATCCTCGGAGAGTCGTGGGAAAGCCTAAATGGCTTCCATTCTCTCGTCAAATCTCGAGAAATGAAGCAGGCTATCTAATATCAATATTTCTCCACCCTATGTGATATTTTTATACAAAATGAACCTTTGATAATATTTTGTGCAGATTTTATAGTGAAAATAATGCCCGCTAATTGTGAAAAATAATGTTCGTTACATCGATCAAAACATGTTGCTGCTGATATTGATATGTTACATTTGCAGGTTTATAACAATGAATCAGTTGCTTGGAGCTATTTTATAGTTTGTACAGCTGATCATTTGTTCAACCACTGTTATTCAATGTTTTTCGTTTTTATTTAATTTCTTCAAAATATTATCTTCCGGAAAACGATGCCGGGAACTTACATTTTTGATCTCACAGGGCTATCTTCGTGTCTTACCACACTTGCTTTGAGGGAATCTGGTTGGATTCTCGTGGACCATACTAGACACAGAGGGAAAGGTCTGGCAGATTGCGAGAGTTTTTTTGTTTTCAGAAGATCGCCTAAATACGATTTTATCGTTAATTGAGATTTGTTCATTTTTCAGGCGTGAGCAACAGAAGCAGGTAACTTCGTCTTATTTTAATACAGACCCTGAATTTCTCATTTTGCAACAAACTTTTTAGCTGTTCGTAAAGAGATCTGAATCAAACGATATTTTTGTACATTTGCAGAATTTTCGGATGTGCACAATAGTGATAGAAGCTGTAATACCATTTAACCAAGCCCTTTCGTATATAACTGAATAAAGATAACGCTGGATCCAGACTTCTTTTTTAGAATAACTAAAAGGTCTATTGAAGTTTACATTGTGTATCGTTTTCATTTTCAACCAAATTTTAAGCTGCCTGTGGCACATCCAATAGTTTATTTGGAACTGTACTGCCTTTTTTGGCGTGACTATAAGTTATATGTGCCACTGAAGTACTGAATGATAGGCTGATTTGAAAGCCAGCCTGAAGATGGGGGAAGTTCCGGGTGAGTCATAAAAATGTATACTTTCTTTGAAACATCATAATACAAAAACTGTAGCACCCATTAAAACTCCGTTGTCTAACTGATGAGGGTTTGGCTTAATGTTGAGTATTTATTTGTAATTTAAAATGCATTATCTTAATCCCAATGAAGAATTCCCGAAAGGTAACTTTCCTTAGCTGTTTTAAACATTAAGTGATTGGCTCAATGTGATCAATGTTTCAACAATTAAGATGGTAAGGTAGTGCTTTTCCTGGCTCAGGCAATGCTTTCTAATGACTTGAAATGCTATGCTTCCCCATCAAAGCTAGGCATCAAAAGTCAAATCTGCATGATCATGAACAAGCCATTTTTACTTGTTTTTGTGCACATCAAAAAATGGGACTTTTGGCTAATTTCTAATATCAGAAGGAAATGATGCACCTAAAATTTTAAGAAAATCTTTTTGGAATGTACCGGGTGAGTAAAAAAACGTGGGGTGTTTGGCGGACTGTGACATTGCTTTTAGCCACCCGATCGTCGTGAAATAAATTTGTCCATGCAGCAAAAGGTCTAACTTAGATTATAAGACTAACCTCATTAAAATCGGTCACTTGGTGTATTAGTTAAAACGTATTTTCTTTGTAAGGCCTTGTATGGGAGTCTTGCAAACTGATGGAATCTTTAGCCAAGGCCCTTCAGCATTTTAGCCTTACCAAAGTTACAGATGCATGTGGTATTATCAGGAGAGAAAACACTATTTCCTAACTATTTCATTCTCCTCTGATAATACCACGTGTATCTGTAACTTTGGCAAGGCTAAAATGCTGAATGGCCTTGCTGGCTAAAGATTCCATCAGTTTGCAAGACTCCCATACAAGGCCTTACAAAGAAAATACGTTTTAACTAATGCACCAAGTGACCGATTTTAATGGGGTAAGGCTTATAATCTAAGTTAGACCTTTGCTGCACGGACACATTTATTTCACAACGATCGGGTGGCTACAAGCGACGTCACAGTCTGCCAAACACCCCACGTTTTTTTTACTCACCCGGTATATTTTAGACATTGGTTCCCGGGGGGGTCACTACCATATGTACCAGTACGGGATGTGCCATTTTTTGGGGTACCTTTTTTCAGGCTGAAAATAAATTTTAGGGTGTCATTTTTGGTAACATCACAATTGAACATAAATTTTAGGGTGTCATTTTGGAAGAAAAACGCTTCAGGGTATTGAATTTTATCTAATTTCAGAAACTTGGTTAGAACTTCGAATTTTGGTCACAATTTTAGGGTATCTATTTTGAACGGCCCGTAAATTTTGGGGTATGGATTTTTACAAATTCATAAATTTTAGGGTATGATTTTACAATTCAAAATGGCACATCCCCGTCATCTGGCTATTGCAGTGACCCCCCCGGGCATTGGTTGCATGAATAATCCTGTACAATTTATCAAGCAGTGGATTCATTTTTTACTGACGCGGTGTTTCTCGAAACGTCACTCACATAGTCTAGACAATTCGATCTAGGTTATGATCAATCTTTTTTTGAGAACAACACATTTTGAATAATAGATGTTTATTTCATTGTTAGAAATACGATCGAATTCGAAACGGCATGGAAGCGAAGAGACTAAGTGGGTACGACATTCTTGATAATTCTGGTATACCGCGAGGAAGATCCACGAAGTGTCTTACTGTCATCGGCCAGTTTCAGGTATGCATATGTTTCCTCTTTTTTTAATTTCTTGATGGTGTTTTTTGGGTAATTGGCGGCATGAATTCTTCTGGCAGTACTTGACAGAGCTTATTGAGACCTGTATTTTTCCTTTTTACATACATTAAACCATATGCAAATACGTATGGGCTCTCAGCAGGTATTGGATAGGCCTCGTGCTTTCATAGAGCGATCATGATACACAAGAAACAGGCCATCGCCTTTGGCTTAAGTGGACTGTCCAGCAGGGCATGAAAAAACATTTTTCTTTCTGCGACCAGACAATGATCATGCTTAAATTTCCTGCAAGAATATAACAATAAAATCTGGTTTTGTCAATGAGATCACTATCAGAAACGGCTCCAACCAGCACGTATCACGTATCACCTTTTGAAACATCATCTTCCAAGCACTGGGATGTAGAGCTGCTTATTATTCGGATACATAACATACAATCTACATTTGTTTGACTTCATTTATGTTTTTAATTTGTACAAACAAATGCAGAAACAAGCATGATACATAAAGGGGATATAGTTTGGAAATTTCCTGCAGGACAGTATGAATGGAAAATTTCCTGCGACCGCCCGGTCGCATGGTTGGGTGAGTTTTCATGCCCTGCTGTCCAGTTTGTTGTTGTTGATGTAAATTGTAGAGTTGCGAATTACTTATTTTGCCGTTCATTTTGTTCTTATTGAATTGATCTTAGTAGTGACATTCTGGTTTAGTGGGCAATTTAACAAATATAACGACATTTTTAATGTTCTATACATGCTTCGATTGCATATGAAATTATTTTAAAACAGTTAGCACGTGGCAGTTAAGCATAGCAAGGTTACAAACAAAACTTTTTACACGAATGAAATAATTTCTGAGATTAAATGTTTTTTATATTCCAATAAGCAGTTTGCAAATCATAGTACTAATTACACTACCTACGAAATTAGAACTACATAAAAACAAACACACGAACAGTGCACACGACCAAAACCTAATGTTTACTACCGGGTGATGATGGCATCGGCAAATAAATCCTTTAATGATAGACATGTTCACATTCATTTTAAAATTTACCAAATTTAAATCAGCCATTCCATTCTCAAATGATAAGGGGGTTTCTCAAGAAATGCTCTTCCAGAAACTTGCAAAACAGACCCAAAATCATGACCAAATTTTTCCAGTACACGGCCTTACAGTGAGACTTTTATTCGCTTTAGTGCGTGTTATCCCCTAGGGATAATGAAATCGCCTGGAATAATGTTTTTATGCTCCTAGGAATGACACTTTCTTCCTTTCAAGGAGACAACGCGTGCTAAAGCATGTAAAAGCCAATGCTGTAAGGCATACAATTTGGTCGTGGTTTTAGGCATAGTTTGAAGGTTTCTCGAAGGGGTTTTCTTGGCACAACCGCTCTTAATTTCACGACTCATTTTCACTCATATAAATTTTTGAAATGTATTTGAACATGTCCACCATTAAATGATATATTTGCCAATATTGTATTTGCCAATACACTAGTGGGCGAAAGTAGTTAGCACTGGAAAAGAAAAGGCGCAAAAGACAAAACAGATGCCCGTTTCTTTGAGTAGTTAGGCTGTCTTCTAACCGTACACTACATGCCAATATTATTGCCTTGATATCCAGGGAGCAGTGGCCGTTGAAACGGGATTGGCTTTTTGCTCACTCGGCAGAGTTTGTCGATATAGGGCTCAAATCTTTCAAATCTTTAAAAAGGTCGGTGTAAAATTCTATTGCAGGTTTCTTTCAATTGGATGGCTTGGAAGTTGAAAGGAACTTATTGTACTTTACTGTAAATCTGCTGTGGACATTTTTCGATATCTTGATCTTTTTCGAAATGGCAGCAATTGATTATTTTTGAAAATATTCATGGAACATTTTGAAAAAACTTGAGTCATCATAAATCCTAACCTAATAGAGGAAATATTATGAAGACTTCAAGAAAACCATAGAAGGTCTACAATATGGTGGCAAGCAAAACTCTGTAGCTTTGCTAGTTAGGATTTAGAAATTTGATGACGTCATAACCTCAAATTTAATTTATGTCGCCATAGTGAGACTAATCAAGATATCAGTAAAATTGCCACAGCAGATTTACAGCAAAAAACCCTGAGTTCCTTCCAAGCCTTTTATTTCAAAGAAAACTGCAATAGAATTTTGCACCGACATTTTTGATTACAAAGTCCAACTTTGTAATCTAAGAGGGGGCTCCAGGTCAGTCAGAAAGAAAGAAAGTAAGAAAGAAAGAAAGAAAGAAAGAAAGTCCGTCACGCTCGTTAAAGCAATTGATTAACGTTTTATCTCTGCTAATTGGCACTGGAATAAAGAAAGCGCACAGAAAGCGCATACAAGACAGAAGTTTCCCGCGATCCTATAGCAACATTTGATGTCGGCTTATTTCATGTTAGACAGATTTGACACCATAAGATGGATAAATCACCATGATGTTTACCCTGGCACAACAACAAATTTATCCAGAATTGGCACGTTCTTGACTTCATTAGCAGCTTAATTATGTTAAAACAATCGTTTTCTAGAACGAACGCATCATTAGCCACTTATTGATAGTATTCATTATGCGAATAAGTCAAGTTTAGAGGATGATGTAACCGGCGGCCTGCACAGAGGCTAGCATTCGCAGCATCACCGAAGGTAGAAGGACCCTCCTCCTACACAGCTACGGATGCAAACGTCGCAGGTGAAGTTGAGAGGAAAGGTGCAGGATCCCAGCAAACAATGGCCCCATTAACTGGGGAAAGGCACGTGATCACACTGAACCAATCTTCATGCATATGATTCTGCACAGAGGTTATTTTCGTGACTACTTGTCTCAAACTAGATGCCCGCAAATAGAAACGTTCTGCAGGGTTCTGCATAAACATAAGCAATTTTGTATTATCGGAAATCTCACATGACATCTAATTTGAAACATACAAGGCGCTTGATTTTTTATGGAAGTCGACTTTAGGAGCAACACTAACTGTAGCTAAAAGCAACATCAACGATCATTTGGGGTCATGAAGAAATCAATTTTCAGATTTTCTTATGCTTGCTTAGCTCAGGACGGACTTTGTAATCATCCAAAAGGATCTTATGTTTAAAGATTTGAGCGCTATGTTTGAGTTTGTCTAACATAAGATGTCAAGTTAGGGTTGTGACCTGAGCAAGCTCCTTCATTGTTCATTATTCACAGACATTTCGCAAAACCTCTAATGTAAAATAGAATTTTCAAATAGAAAGAAAATTTAGGAGATTACGCTTAATGGGATCAATATATTACATTATCTCAGCTATTATATTGTCTCTTATTATTAACTAGAAAGTTATGTTCCAACACAGTTTGATGAATCAAAGCCATGCCAGCAAAGGAGGGACTTTGATGTTCTACTATGCCATTCTTTCTGCAAAAACGTTTTTCTTCACTTGTACTAGTATTTCATAACATTTTCTGTGCTGTCCATGATGGTAAAGATATCTACTGGGTGTCCCCAAAGGTATTCCTGTTTCAAAAATCATCAAAAATCGATTATCCAACCTTTGATAACATTTTCTTTTTGACTTGTTTTATGAAGGACCAAAAAATAATTATAAATGATAAAATGTTTGCCTTTCATACAATAAGGTAGAAAAGTTCCACATTGAAGAACCTTATTTTGAGCCTTTCTTTTTCAGCAAAATGCTCAGTCTTGCCTAAGAGTCAAAATTTTCAGATTGTTTATTATCAATGAAGTCTCCAATAATAGTGCCCATTCCTTTCTGTCATTTATAGCCAAACTAAAAGCTTTACACGCACAAAGAAATTTATCTGGTAATCATCAGTGCTTTTTTGCAGTATGATTCTAAACCAGTTAAGCATAGGTTCCAAATCTTTAAAAAGGCTGGTGTAAAATTAAGTGACTTATTTCTTTGAACTGAATGACTTCAAAGAAACTTTAGCTAATTCTCTATAATTCTACCGTTGGAATTTTCTGAGATCTTCAATATTTTCAGAATTAAAATGTTGTTCTTCTTTTTCAAGAATTCAAGAAAAATTTTCAAAAAAACTTAAAACCATCGTAATTTCTAGGCTGTTTGACGTAACATGAAGTAATTTCGAAGAAACCCATAGTTTATGAATGCCTACAATATGGCATCTTGCAAAAGTCTGTCACTCATCTGGTTTATGATTTAGAAATTTGATGACGTCACATCTTCAAATGGGTTGAAACGTAAGATACGCTGTAATTTCCAAAAATATTAAAAATTTCTCAAAAATCCAACGGTAGAATAATAGAAAATTATCTAAAATTTCTTTCACGCCATTCAATCAGAAGAGATAGGTCATTGAATTGTACACCCACCTTTTTACGCCGATATAAAGATTTGGAACCTATGCTAACCAGTTAGCCGTAAAAGAAGCTAAATTTGCTAATTTTAAAAACTAATCATAAGCCAAGTCAGGGAAAATAATTTGGTCCTTTTTTTATTCAATAATTAGTTTCATAAAGCTAATTTAAGCTCAATATGCATGTCGTATTCAGGCATGGGACCGAGGGGTGATTCACTCCTGAAAAGGGTGTACGAGATTTTGAGATTTTGAAAAATCCCATGATAAAATGAGAGATTTTGAGATTTTTCGGGATTTTTCATGAGATTTTAAGATTTTTAAAAATCTTTATGAGGTTTGACTTTTCATTCCGATAAAGGTAGGAACCTAAGGATTTTGGGATTTTTGGAACATTTAGCAGCTACGGCAGCAGCATACAGAGTTTGTTCGAGTTTGTTCTTGAAATAAAGGCGCATACTAGTATAGTATCGTATTTGGGATAAATTATATTGCTATGGTCAAGATGAGGCCTAACATAAAGTCTATAGAGTTGGATTAGAACATCTCCAGAGACATATCTTGACAAATGCTTCATCCGTCTCCCTCAAATCTCGGGAGAGATAGAAACACCATTGGGGCAATGTGAAGGCATGAGCGATAGGACACCAAGTGTATGAAAGTTTTATTGGTAGCGAGCCACCTTAACGTTTTACTGGTAGCGAGCCACCTTAACCAATTGTTTTTTGTGTGTTTTTGCCTATTTTTACTTGGTAGTGAGTCACCTTATCGCTGTTTCGTCATTTTGAATTTTTTGGCAGTGAGCCACCTTAAGTGCAGATCCACCTTAAGTAAAAATAGGTAACAACACAAAAAAGGTGGCTCCATGGAGGTTTTACGGTTAAGGTGGATCTGCACTATATCTCCCTGCACTAGTCTATATCTCCCTGGTAAAAACACACAAAAACAATTGGTTAGGGTGGCTCGCTACCAATAAAACGTTAAGGTGGCTCGCTACTATTAAATCTTTCACACACTTGGTGCCCTATTGCTCATGGTGAGGGATTCCTTTTTGAAAACAAGAAATCTACGTAGAGTCAATCTACCTCATTTCCAGTGCTCATAAAAGCAAGAAAAAAATGCAAGAATATTTCGATTGGCAATTGATTGAAATTTGATTCCTCCAAGGCTTTGAATTTTCCGAAATTGCGCAAATTCTTTCGGTTATTGCGAAAGATTTTGAGATTTCACGGATTTTTCTTCAAGATTCCAAGATTTTTTGAAAGATTTCGAGATTTTTATAAGATTTCTTAGATTTTATGACTTTTTTCTAAAGATTTTGAGATTTCAACAATTTCATAGAGATTTCAGAGATTTTTTTTGGTAATTTGTGAAAGGTGTACGAGATTTTTAGGAGTGATTCACCCCTCGCATGGGACCCCTATTTTAACGTCCCTTCCGAAGTGCGGCAAGGTGAGTTGCGAGGTCAGGCCTTGGAGAGGTCACCCATCCGGAGTTTGACTTCATTCGACTGAGCTTAGCTTCAATCACCTGACAGTAACCGTATAAGCCGCTCGGCCACTCACCCCATAATCTACTTGATCCTTGATCCGATTCTTGATCTACTTGACAGAAAAATATATTTGAAGATCAAACTTTGATTTTGATTTGTGCAATTTTAATTTTGATTTGTGTTATCAAATTTTGGTGATTTTTCAAACGGGAGTACTCTTTTGGACACCCGGTATTTTTCCTCATTCATCTCGTAGGAAAGTGCTTCTTTCTGCTTCCTGTAAGCTTTGCATGAGATGAAAATAGTTGAAAGAATCTTTTGTAATTTTGAGTCTAAGAGAATGAGTCTTTTCCATAGAACTCTTTGGCTGAGCTAATGGATACCCTTAGCAAATCACATCCATTCTTTGTGCGATGTCTCCGCTCAAACAAGAACAAGGTAGTTATTGTCTTATTTATGCTTGCTCATGTTCATTCACTCAGCCTACTGTTAACGGACATACGTCAAAAGCATCAAATTTCAGACGTCAATATATTTTGACATTTCATACATCTACCAACTTTAATGTCCGAAATTATTTGCAGCTTAAAAAAATCACAGCAAAACATTTCATCGTTGGAAAACGTAATGTCTTGCTCCCGAACCTTTTTGCATTGAAAACTAATTTGTCGAGAGTGCTAATTTTTGCAAACTTAGCTGACATCCTATGGGTTAAACAGATTGTAAATGGGATATTATTCAAGATACCAAATAGCTTCGAAATAGAATAGATGATTACGCTAAAGATGGCGATGTGGAGCTTTTTACCAACATGCGTTGGGTTCGAATTATGAATCTTTAACGATTCGATTAAAGAACAAAGTGTATCTTAGTAAAAAGTTCCTCTCCGCCATCTTTAGCGTAATCGTCTGTTACGACAATGCACGTCAGATTCTTTTCACATCATTCGATTCAAAGAAAGAAGTAACAGCCATTTCCGCCACCCTTCTTTAAATTGGAGCATATGTAGAGTGAGTCATAAAGATCTTTTGATATTTGAAAGCCTGTGGTTCTTAAACCATTCATTTTATGAGATTCCTATGAATTGAAAACACATGTGCAGCTAACTTACCAACTTAGGTAAGAGATATAGTTGTCGATATCAGTCGCATCGTTCTCAATTTACAACTGATGTTATAGATATGTTTCACCTAAAAATCCTTCAAAAACAGGCTTAAGATCGTTGATCAAATTCGCTAGCAATCCGTCTTCATAAAAGTGGAAAATAGACGAAGAAAGGCTGAATGACTGTGCAATTTGTATTAGATTGTACTGCAGCCTCTATGTATTCTACGCGTAGGATACACAGAGGCTGCAGTACACAGTTAACATATGAACGTTAACGTTAACTGCAGTACCACGTTCTTTAACTTCATTGATATTACCAATTTACAAAAATCTGATAAATGGTTTCCGAGCTACAGGCTGTCAAACATCTAAAAATGTTCTCGCTCATGTGGTACTATGATTAGTGTTTTTTTACAAGCCACATGATAAAAATCCTGATTTTCCCTTCTAGGCACCTCTGAAGTTTGAAACTGAAGTTGTACAGAGACAGCTGCAATACACAGGAATGTTGGAAACTGTTAAAATTCGACAAGCTGGATATCCATGTAGAATACCAATTCAAGTAAGTTTTTTGTTGCTACTCCGCTGCGTTCGAAAAATAATCCCGGTTCAAGAGTAAGTTCTTATGTTCTTATATGCTACTTATCAGCGTTTGGCGAATAGTGCCACGTTGGTACTTCTAACTCAAGTCATAGGGAATACAAAACTTCATAATACCGGGTGAAGCCAACCAAAGTCTTGGCGTTTGCTGCGATGTGTTTGCTGCAAATTTCTGTAAACCATGCACTGCTTTGCGCTATTTTGTATGCCTGAGAAGCAAACTATATTGTGCTGTCCACTCGAATATTGACTACTTCTATAAATGAGACATATTTTTGCCAAGAAGACACAAATCGGCGTAAATTTGCCTCAGACCTACCTCACTAGCTCTGCTATCATGACAATAGAGTATGTAAACGTTTCACAATTGCAAAGTAGTGATGTTCAAGAAGAAAAGTACTTCAGAGTAGTTTCTTTCATTTTAACTTGAGCCAATCATGATTTAGGCAGAGATTGCAATCCACACTGACAAGGTAGTCCACATGGGGTTTGTTTTCGGCTCATTGTTTAAAGAATACACATTGTATTTTGCAGCGTAAATGCAATTATGTGTGACGTTTTTCACGTTCTTGATTATTCCCTGTAAGGTTTAACAAAAGAAAAAAGTAAAACATTAAATGATTGGATATGTGTCATATGTAACAAAGAAATAGATAACAAAGAAATGCCAATATCAGGACTTTCGTTCAGGCTTACTGAGCAGCAACATTCCCGAAAGGAGATTGCAAGTGCTGCTTTTGTGTGGATGTGCAAGGGGTATGGACAGATTGTATACCGTTCCATAAACTTGTAAAGGCTCATTAAAGATTTTGGTTCAAAAACCGATTCCTTCTAGACGAATTTTCAAGGTAGGATCTTACGCATGTCTCACATAACCTTGGGTTATTTTTTGTTTTTGCTTAGAAATGTTTTCTGAGGAGTCCTTGAAAGATTTCTAAACTGTATTTAATTCACGGAAGGTTGTGGCTTAATTTGGAGTAGGTCGCGTGCTCATATGTCAACATCAAATTCTTAGAATTTCTTTCAATTCTCAAACTTCACAATGTTTTAGTCTCATTTTGATTTTTTTCTTCCTGCAACGTTAGCTAAGACGTTTATGACTTACAAAACTCACTTGCACATTTATGATGCCAAGTGCGTCGAATTTGTAATGTGTGTTTTGAGTGGGCTTTTACTGCAGGCGGTAGAGACGAACACAAAATCGTCACAGAGTTGAAACATAAGATCGAGCAAATATGAACCGCTGCATTTTTCGTTGAAGAAGGGTAGATGTCGTTCCAATTTTTGACATCACAGAAGTAGATACTTCGATTTGCATATTCCAGCCTAAGGAGTAATGTTTGACAAATATTGAATCCGACCTGAAACTAAAGCACTTGGAATTCAAAGGTGCATAACAGTTTGTTTTCGTATCTTTTATTTCTTATTTTCATTCTTTTCATGATGGTTGCTCTTCAGAAACAATAATTTATCAACCAGCTCTAGAAATATTTGACACGGACTGTTGAGCTTAGAGAGCGCGCTCCTGAATAGAATTCAGTTTTTTACGATAGTTAGGCTTGCACGTGAAATCTTTATGCCGGGTTCGCCATAATAAACTATGCACTTTTGACAGGCCAAGATAAATCGTATAGTGGACCGATTTTGAAAATTTATGAGCTAACTCAACCTTATCAGGCCTAGGGTATTTGATGCTCCAGGAAGACTAGGGGGGGATTCAGCCCCACCTGTTTTATTTCCGTTCTGAACGATTTAGAGCCTTTAAACTTGGCATGTGCATAGTACATCATGAGCTGAACCCAAAAATGAAATCTATTTTTCGTAGTGTCACGTGACGTGCTAATGACGTCACAACAAAGAATTTTCAAAGTCAATAGGGCTCAGTACTAAAAATTTTAAATCGTTGATTGTGAAAAAACGAAATGCAATAAGAACATGGGTCCAATTTTAGTGTATTCTATGGTCGAATAGCTATTGCTTTGCAAAGAAAAATTTGTAAAAAAATGATGACGTCATCACACAGGAATTCAAAGAATGTGCGCATGCGTACAGCCAAAATACGCATAATCATACGTTTAAATTGAAAACAAATTATGCAGTTGGATAGAGGATCAAAAGTAGCATACATTCCTCCACTTTCATTGTTTTCCGGCATTTGATGTATATTTTATTAGCATTTATTGAAATTTTGCACAGACATCTCTCAAAAATTGATCGCGTTTACCCCCTAGAATGAATTATTTTTTCTAAAAAGTTCATTTTGGTTCTAAGAAGGATAAAAACTAAAAGTCAGAAAGTTTCAGCGTTGTGAATGCACTAAGTAAAAATCCACAGAAGAAAAGCCGCTAGGGGGGCTGATTCAGCCCCCCCCCCCTAGGCTTGATAGGGTTGAGCTAAGATCCACAATTAGATGCCGGTATTTGTTTACATTTTTTAGTTTTCTATTTGTGGAGCTATAGGCGAGTTTCTTGAAATTTTCAATTTCGAAAACACTGAATAGGTCAAAATACGTCGATCAAATTTTCTAAAGACTCAACATGAAGAGACAAAGAGAATGCGTTTTCGTGATGACTTGGGTATTTAGAAATCGATCAGTTATGATCCAATGCACGAGTGTTAGTTCTAGGTTGGAAGAAATGTAAAAATATTGTTAATGATACAAATAGGTGTATTTCCTTTTGAAGTTTCATTGAATTTATGCTTTGGTGCAGGTTGCATTGCTATGCTTTGGTGCAGGGGGTTAAAAAGACAAACAGGGAAGCGTCGTTAGGCCAGCAAGCATGGAGTCTGGTTGAATTTTTGATTTTGTGACAGCTTGGGGCGGCACTTTATTGCAACTACTACAGAACTTCGCAACAGGTTAATCTTTGAAATAATGCTCGTGCAAAAGTTTACACCAATCGACTTTTAAATCCCCAAATCACCCTGAAAACTTTTCTCTTTGTCATTTCATGTCGAATCTTTAGAAAATTTGATCGACGTTTTTTGTTATCGTTTTCAGTGTTTTCAAAAATGAAGATTTGAAGAAGCCTGCGTCTAGCTCTAAGAATTGAAAAAAAAACAATTTGCGAGAAATCCTACAATAGAATTTTTAAGTCTCAAATCTTCAAATCTGTCCAATTTACGATTTATCGTGTCCTGCCAAAAGTGCATAGTTTATCTTGACGCACCTGGTAGTTGAATTTTTCTATAAGATGCAGGTATTGTTTCGTTGGTGACTTAGCCTATTACCAACTACATGCATTTCAAGCAACATACGAGAAATTTCAAATGAGTTAATGCAGAGACAATGTTGAAGTGCGTTCCAAAAGTTGGAGTTTTTTTGGGGGGGGGGGGTGCAACTTACCAGCCCTACTGGTGTCTTCATTTTCAACAACTTTTGTTTCCTACCACCGTTTTTTGCCACAGGAGTCTGAAAACAACCGGTCTTTGAGACAAGAAATTATAAGAATAATTATTATAGCCCTCAAAAAACTTAGTATTTGAAAATAGGGGTCAAAATATTGAACTTCAACCTCTATGTATCTGACCTGCTTTTTGCACACTTGATCTCGCTGTTGTTTAAACCGTTCACCGGTTGGCAAAGAAAGGCTTAGCTTCCGTATGCTGAACCCGAAGAAGCTATAATGAATGGCCGTATGCAGGGACGGTTATAGCTAAACTGACGACAATCTTACGTTACACCTTGCGTCATTTTTCACTGTCAAATCCCTTATAGATTTTCAAACTTTAAATAGTCATGTAATTAACAATGCGACCATTCGCAGCATGAAAACTCGCAGGCATATTAAAATTCTGGTGCTGAATCCGAAGCTGGCCTGTGAAATTTCGTATGAAATAATCTTGAGTAATTTCTAAAACTAGGCTGTTAATTGAAATAGTGCATTGCGAATGAAACTGGACCAATTGTAGTAAGTCCAGGGCATAGCCTTCAAACAGACTTTCTTTTTTTGCATTTTATTGATGTGCTTGCATTGTATTGATGTGCTTCAAAATACATCTACTCATCATGAAATTGTTTTTCATCAGAACTATACAGATCAGAACTGGTTTTAAACAGTTTATACATTGGTCTATGCTCAGCGTTGATGGGTGGTTGCTGTTGTTGCGCAGCAAAGCGAAGGGCTCTTTGCTGGAAGGCTGCTTGCAGCATGGGTTCCAAATCTTAAAATCAGTATAAACAGATGGGTATAAAATCCCATGACCTATGTCTTTGAATTGAAGGGCTTGAAAGAAACTCTTACTACATATTTATAATTCTACCGTTGGACTTCTTTCAGAAATCTTGAGTACTTCTTGAGGTTACAGCATATTTTACATTTCAACTCATTTGAGGATGTGACGTCATCCAATTTCTAAATCATAAACCAGAAGAGTGTCAGACTTTTGCTTGATACCATCTTGTAGACATCTATAAACCATGGTTTTTGTGGAAATTATTTCGTGTTTCGTTAAAACGTGTGGAAATTACGATGGTTTTTAAGCTTTCTTCAAAATTTTCTTGAATTCTTGAAAAAAGAAAGAAAACACTCTGATTGTGAAATATTGAAGATCTCAGAAAAGTTGAAAGATAGAATTAAAGCAATAAGCCAAAGTTTCTTAAGTTTCTTTGAAGCCATTCAGTTCAAAGACTTTGGTAAATATGGTTCTTAACAAGAAACTGTGAACAGATCCGAATGCAAAAAACGAGATGATTTAGCACACTAAAAGAACTAAAATCTGGTTTAAGTCACACTCCGATGACGACATAAGTCAGAAAGGCCTCAGTGTGCTAAATCTTCTCGTTTTTGCCTCTGAATCTTTTTACAATTTCAGTTCAAAGAAATGGGTCATAGAGTTTCACACCAACCTTTTCAAAGATTTGGAACATATGCTTCTAAACTGCATGTCTGCAGAGGTCGTGACATCTAAAGATTGTAGAAAATGTGAGATAATCTATGTTGTTTTGATTCGGAGGTGTGTTAACTTCAATTTACATTGGCACTTTTAAGTATTAGTCATGGGAAGTAATATTTTAATTTTGAAAATCATTTGATGACTGGAAATGAACGCAAACAGAGGATCAGTAAAGTGATTTGAAGATTGAAAACACCAATGTCAGTTGGAACGTAATCTCGAATTGCGTACATTCTTGTCTGAATTTTAAACGGTGTATTTTTGGATGTAGACTCACAGAAATAACTTCAATGATTTGTTATGCATATGAAATCTGTGGAGTCGTGCAGATCTTAGGGTGATCTGTTTTTGAAAGTGGATATTATGTCGCAATAGGAAAATCTGCAGTTGAAAGAAAGCAGGGCAATTCAGGCTGCGATGAGGATGGAATTGGGATGCTTTATCAACCAATTATCGGCAAAATGATACCTTTTAGTATTATCTGGGTTGGTGATACATTTTCTGCTTTAAAACACTTTGCAGCTCATAACTAAAATGTAAAACGTTTTTAACTTAAAATTTACCCCTGATCGTTTCCAATATAGTTTTAATTTTTCTGGAAGATGCTACAAGAGTTTCTTATGAGCGATTTCTTATCAAAGGAGTGTAATATTTTGTGAGAAGCTTGGTTAAGTTGGAGCCCTACACGTTTTTTTTTTTTTATAAGAAACTTGGATCAGCACTTAGTACTAAAAGTTTCTTAATTTCGCATGAAATTTTCGGTGTTTTAGTAGTAAAAGTTTCTTAATTAGTTTCTTATTTTGTTGGGCCTAAAATTGCGGTATTGTTCGAAGTCAAGCCGTTTTCTCGAGAAAGGGCTTCCATTTTGCATTGACATTTTCATCAAGAAGAAGACATGCACATCAAGGCAAAAATTTACCAATTTTGCAGTTAAAAATCAAGAAAAGACAAATGTACCTTTGTTAGAGAGACATAGAATAAGAGAGACATACAGAAATAAGGTTTTAGAGTTTCTTAACTGTTCTTGAGCGTAGTACTAGAGTTTCTTAAATTTTTGGTCATCGTAGTACTAGTTTCTTATAAACCAGTTTCTTATAAAAAAAACGTGTATTCAAATAGTTAAAGTATTTTCATAGAATTTCTTAATTTTTCGTATGATTAATTTCACAATTTATGAAAATTTATGGGACCTTTGATATGACTTTTTGAGCTTAAAAAATTCCAAGAAGGAGTTCATTTACAAAATTTTCTTTCTAGCATAGACAAAAAGGTTTAAACCTTTTTTAATTTCCATTCCAATCGTCCTCAGAGCTCTTAGTATTGTCTTAAGTTTTGGTATTATCTGGAAGAGGCGAATACAATTTCTTACGGAGGTGTCTTGCAAAATATAAGTATAATTGTAAAGGACAACCACTGTCCTATCGGGTTCTCCCTTTTGACTTGCAATCTGATGAAATTCTTTATCTGGAAAATCCGAAAAACTCTTGGGGTAGGAAAGGAACTAGAAAAGGTCAAAATATTTAGAATGCCCAAACCCCTTGCATTAAATAGTCTTACAATTTCATCATTTGTCTTTAAGAATCAGGGTTGGAATGGAGGGTTGCTTGATATTCAGCATTTGCTGAAGGGTTTCCCTTCTTACCATGATCTTTGCTTAAATGTATGAATCAATGAATTAGTGAATCGATTAATCAATCAATCAATACATTTAACCCTGATCAATGAATCAACTGACAGAAAGGAGAGAAATTCCTATATTCTACATTACATTCCATTTATATACCTTCATGATCTTGTGACGTCTATTATTTGTTTTGTTGTTATTCCTGACCCTTTGATTCCCTCTAAGAAAGTTTTAAAATAGTCTTGTGGGTTCGCGTATCAGCGTTTTGTGTGTTTTTCACAGTTTCATTTCACTATAAATAGATTTGATCGGTGTACCAACTCATTCATGGTAATATCAAATCATTAAAGTCACCAGTATTCATATCGAGACATTCCATTTGATAGTCTGATTTCGGATATTTAAGTTGCGCACCTTTGGATACTTGTTGGGGAGACGAGATACGGTCTGGCCGAGGAAAATAACGTGTCCCCCCTTGCGGTAGGTTAATGCACATGCGCCCGGCAGAGTTCCAACCCAAAACAGTACTGCGCATGAGCTTTAACATACTGCACGGGGGGACACATACGTTTCCTCGGACAAACCTTATCTCATCTCCCCAACAAATACAATTTTCAAAGAGGGATGCGAAGCGGTTTGCAGAGAACACGGGATTGTGCGTTTCTTTATTTTGGAATTTGGGATTTCGTGAACAAAATATGTGGAATCGGGACATCTAGTTCGGAGGGCCAGGATTTTGCATACTCGAAATTTAGAAATCGGCATCATGATTAAATTTTGTTCATTTTGCAAAAAGTTCCACTTTTTATTCAGTCAACGATATTTGTACCGCACCCGGTATTTGGGACGGTGCTGTTGTGCTTTGGTTTCTCTTTGGTTCGTAATTGTTTGTTTGTTCGAACAGCCTCGCTTCACAAATCCTGCGGAGGAACGAACAGGGCAAATGTCACTGCAGTCATTGTCTTAGTAACGTGTCGTGCAAATGCTCTTCTCTGACCCTTGAATTCTAAGAAACTTGGTGAATCTAAAATCGTCGTGAAGATATGCATTTTTAAATAGGTTTCGAGAATCTCCTAGAATAACATAGTTTGATCTTTTTATTTCTGAAGAGAACCAGCTGTGTCGCCAAAAATTGTCGTATAAACTGAAATAGAAAAGTAAAAGGGCTCGGATTCCGAAGATCAATGCATATATCATCTGAGATATTGCTATATTTGTCACCTTGTTTGGATAATAAAAAACGGAAACGAAAGAAAATGAGAAAGAGAGCCGTTCAGATCACGTGTTCGTCGGTGTCTCAGAAACCTACTAAAGTAAAGCTTGTACATGGCCCATGAATTCTGAACAACTTTGGCGATATTAACATCAATGTCAAAATATGCTTTTAAAAGAGGTTTCAAGAATGTTCTAGAATAACGTAGTTGATCTTTTTATTTGCAAAGGAGGATCAAGGCTGGGGTCCTGCTGTGTAGCCTGAAATTATTGTGAAGTGATAGGATTCCGAAGATGAATTTAGACCGTTTGAGACATTGCCTTATTTGTCGAGCTCTGGGTGATTGCCAAATGGAGTTATTCAGACCTTTCAAGGAGAGTCGAACTGAAATATTAAACTGAAGACTGTTAATCCTCTAAACAATTTTACTCTCCAATTCTGCCTTGCTTTCATCGAATAATCGTTCATTTATTTTTGTTAGCCATTGCATCATGGTTTTGCTGTTCCCATAGCAACATCAGTGAAACTGACCTCAACAGCGTGTGTGTAAGATTGAATTTGATGTGTTAAAGGGGCCTGGCTAACCATGATCCTTTGCGGCCTTCCTGTGGCATCTCACACCATACTGTCTACAGTATATACACGGATATAAGGGCATCATGTACATCAGGGCATGCCCTCTAAAACCAAAATATAAGGGCAGTGCCCTTAAATTACGAGTCTGTTTTGAGCAGTCACAGAAATGAAAAATGGTGTTTCATTTCTACCAAGTTCTATTGATACTTGCAAAATAATCTTGCACCAACCCAACAGCTCCCATATTTCCATACTTTGCATTGGGCCCTTGAGAAAGTAAGTCATGGAACTTCAAATCCATTTCCTCTTTTCTCCCTTTTCCCAACTATCAAGAACTAGGATGAAATTAATGAGGGAGGTGTCATTGAATAGATGCCTCTTTTTCATATGTCGGAATAAACTGAGGAACTTTTCCTGCACCTAATGGCCTGTCAGCCGAGTCAAAGCAGACAACCTCTGTGTATAGTGTCAAGAAAACTATTTAGAAGCAGGCACTTTTCTTTCCTTTTATTGTAATTTTGACCTTTATTGTACATAGATTTTAAATATTGTAAATAAGGTTTTATAGTTTTATTTGATTAATAGCTTTCTATTTTGTACCTTTGTACCTTAGATTGTAATAATGTTTTCATTGGAGGGCCCCTCGAAAACCAACTTGTTCAAGGGCAACCCTCATTAGAAAAATGAAATGAAATGAAAATGAAATGAAATACACCGAGGATGACTTGTTACCAACAGCTCAGAGCTGGATAGCTGGCTGATTTTTGGTCTGACAGGCGGCCTTTTTCAGTTTCTTATAAAACGGCTTAGGTAAGCCCACTATCCAGGTGTCTAGTTTTGCTTGTTTTGATGGAAAACGAAAATGAAATCGAGGGAGACCAGAAGCACATCCATACTGAAAAGTGAGGGGAATAATGTCCTATCTGCAGCAAATAGCTGAAGCAGACAATTTACACTGTCGTTTTGCTGGCAGTTTTCTTTATACATTTAGCAGTTGCCAGAGTGGAGGAGCATGTCCCCGTTCTCTATTGCGTGGCTCAACCACTGAGTAATATCAAGTTAGCCAATAATAGGGAGTAGTTGACATTTTAGCCTGATAGATATATCCGGACTGGTTACCTGTGGTATGACCCTTTCCCAATATCTTTGTGACTTTTAAGTGTCACTCTATAACTTATTGGTTCCTTTACATGGTTTAGGGCCTACCAGAGACAGTGGCGTGTAGTCATTGTCTCGGAACGTGAGACTACATATGATCCCTGTGACGTAAATCTCGACTGTCAAAAGTTTCCATTCTCTTCAGTCGCTTCTCCTTGGCTAATCGTCCACAAGACTTAGGGTTAGCATCTGGGGATAATCCTTTCCTGGTTTATTTAAAAACTAAATTCTATCAGGTTTTACCTTTAAACCATGTTTAAACCGAATGTGCATTATTACTCTATTCGGAAACAGACCAATTGATTCAGGGCGCTGATTGCAGGTTTGGTTTCATGGCCATCACCCCCTCCAGGATTCATTTCGGAAGATTTAGGAGAGGGACAGTTGTGGTTACCTCCCTCTCAGTCTAATTCAATGTATTGTTCCCCCCTCTCTATATGAAATATGCCTTTGCTGCTGAGGTCTCTTTGAGCATACCTTTTTCCTGGTACTTCTTTTTCTCCTTTTCTTGAAGTCTGCTTCAGTTGCGTAACTTTCAAAAGTCTAGAAATTTGTGCTAGAATTATTAGTTACACGAACCGTTGCTCAAGGGAAAATGTCAATAAAGCATCAACAATAAGGACGAGGTTCCTCATTCCAGATATCGGAAACCGAATTAGATACTTTGTGCCCATTGATGTGATACGAAATAACAATGTAAGTGAATATTAGTACGATCGTTAGTGATCATCGAAGCACAACGCCAACCTCAATTGCCACCCTCCCCTTACATCACCCACAATTGCTAATACTGCAGAGTCTGCAGAGTACCTATGCAGAGTCCGCTATGTTTTTGTGAACAGTGCTGTTGAGTCTGCTAAATCGCGTGCCCCACGTGCCCTCGTGCCTTCCATGTTGGTGTGCCCTCGTGCCCGCGTGCCCAAATTCTTGGCGTGCCCTGGTGCCTTCCATGTTGGTGTGCCCTCGTGCCCTCGTGCCCATATTTTTGGCGTGCTCTCGTGCCATCGATGTTGGTGTGCCCTCGTGCCCGCGTGTCCAAATTGTTGGCATGCCCTGGTGCCTTCCATGTTGGTGTGCCCTCGTGTCCATATTTTTGGCGTGCCCTCGTGCCATCGATGTTGGTGTGCCCTCGTGCTCTTGTGCCTTTATTTTTGGCGAGCCCTCGTGCCAGCGTGCCTCAATTTCTGGCGTGCCCTCGTGCCTTTGAATTTCAAGTGATTCTGATAGTAGAACCAAGGCATTTAAAGTCTTAGTTTTGAGGCATGAATAAAGAAAATATGAGCCATTTTTTAACAACAAACGCAAGTAATGGTATCTATAAATAGGGTAAGACGGGGTAAAATGAACTTTTTTGGAGGTTTTTCAAGGACATCCTAAAGATATTGTAGCTGAGGGCAAACTTTTTAACGTTGTTTTGACATTATGTCTTTGGGTCAGTTTATCCAACAAAAATATATTTCAAATCTTTTTCCATTGTCTCACAAAAGAGCTTTCTTTGGCGACCGCTCTGCCTAGTTCACTTTACCCCAGGCTGGGGTAAAGTGAACTACCTAGCAATTGTTCGATAAAACCAAACTAATGCTGGTAATACCCGAAAACATGATTTATTTCGCAACTCTGAGGAGTTCTTCGCATGCCAAGACGAAACAAACCAAAAAATTTCACAAGAGCGATATTTAAAAAAGATTAAATAGTGACCTATGTTGAGAACGATCTTTGCAGATCGAATATTACCAAAAAACTAACGTTAAAGTCATTAATTCGAGTTAAATTGCGGAACCTGAATACAATTCGCTAAACAATAATGGGAATATACTTGGAAAATACTACACTGTATTGCAGATAAATACTCCCCCCCCCCCCTCTAGAGAAACACTATTTTCAAGGTAGTTCAGTTTGCCCTGGACGGCCCTGAACCTCCGCCCAGAAGTAAAATCAAAAATAGTTATAAATCTAATCAAATAATGAAATAGAAAATTATCAATATCCTAATTAGACAGTGATGTCCATTTATCCCTTCCATGTCGATAGTTGCTTCATCTAATCCTATCAAAATCCTTGGATCTGTCACCGTATTTATAATGAAGGCCAAATTTGGCTATCAAACCATCAAATTTTCGGAGATTTTGCAGGTAGCTGGTATCAGAATATTTTCAAAGAAGATATAAAGTTGTATAGATGATATTAAGACTGCGTTCACACGATGCTGGCACATTTTGAAAACGGTGGAAAATGTAACGGATAGGCCGAAAACGGCACATTTTTTGCCGGCTGATTTTGAAAACGGTAGATTTTGAGAACGTAATTCTTCGAAAACTGTATCGTGTGAACGCTAGCTCAAATTTTGCTACCGTCATGTCTTTCACCGTTTTCAAAATGTGCCGGTATCGTGTGAACACAGTCTAAAAAGGGCCTTCTTCATCTGACTTCAAGTTCACATGAGAAAATCAAAATTGTGGGTAGTTAGCTTTACCCCGGTCGAAGCAAGATATCAACTGAACTGAAAGGTAGATCTTTAAGAATATTAAGAATAATATGTCAGTAGATCTTTAAGAATATTATGGTAGCTGGCATTTGCAACAACAGAAAGAACTATTTTGCTAATTTTTTTATTTCCTTTGAGCACATAAAGCATTGGGTATTAATCATAAATCATGTTCTATGATAAGTCATGTTCTGCCTGTCTGAGCAGTCCATTTTGCCCCATAGTGCACTAGCTATAGTGTTTTGTTTTTGCCTACTGCAAATACATAGGCCTAATTTTTTATGTAAAAGAAATCTATGTAGTACACAGGCACGCAGGCATGAGGGCTCGAGGGCACATCACGAGGGCACACCAACGTCGATGAGGGCACGCCGAAAAAATTGGGCACGCAGGCACGATGGCACGAGGGCACACCAAAATCGATGGCACGAGAGCACGCCAACAATTTGGGCACGCGGGCACGAGGGCACACCAACATGGAAGGCACCAGGGCACGCCAACAATTTGGGCACGAGGGCACACCAACATGGAAGGCACCAGGGCACGCCAACAATTTGGGCACGAGGGCACACCAACATGGAAGGCACCAGGGCACGCCAACAATTTGGGCACGAGGGCACACCAACATGGAAGGCACCAGGGCACGCCAACAATTTGGGCACGAGGGCACACCAACATGGAAGGCACCAGGGTACGCCAACAATTTGGGCACGCGGGCAAGAGGGCATGAGGGCACACCAACATCGATGGCACGAGGGCACGTCAAAGATATAGGCACGAGGGCACGAGGGCACACCAACATGGAAAGCACGAGGGCACGCCAACAATTTGGGCACGAGGGCACGAGATAATTAAAGGGCACGCAGGGCACGCGATTTTGCAGACTCAATGCTGTTCCTCAGTCATCAGTCATCGACCTTCGAACACTTTTTTTCAGCTAGGTAGCATAGGCCTTGGTGTGTATATGCAGTGTGTTTATGGAAGAATAATGCCCCTCAGGGATCTGTCTTTGGCGCATTTTTCTTTAAGTCATTAATTTTTGCAGTTAAATTTTGAAGTTGATGCATACAATGGCCTCGAGAATCACTGACAATCTTTTGAGACATTTCAATGAATCATCAGTTAATTTCGGGTTTCGCACTCAAAAGTGTGATCATTTTTCTCGTATGAAGCATTAAAGACGCATTCTCACCTACTTCTTCAATGTTTTAATCAGTAGCGAAGACATGAAACACGCTTTTCATACTGCATTGAGTAGCTAGTGCAAAGTCCATCTAAGCACTGTTAACTCATTTCGGAAACAGTAATGATTTGCACGAGTTTACCAAGTTGTGTACCAGATTTAAAAGTAAGTGACCATAGTTGTTGGAATGCTTGAAATGTACTATTTTAAGCTATTATGAAGACTGAGATTCTTTGTCGGATATTAATATGTTTTGGTAAGTATCGTATTTCATCAATGAATGTCTTTACTACGAAATTTATTCTACGTCCTGCCAGTTTAAGATACATTTTAGTCCTTTGTTTAATTCCTTTTGACGTTGTTTCAATACCAACATCCAGGAAAATTCACTGCTACCATGAAATACTTCAGTAATTCACAAGTAGCATTATAAATCTTGCCTAATACTGCGTTGACGCCTAATACTGCGCTGCGTTGAAGTTTGTGTCGTGTAAACAGGGCTTAAGAAACTCTACTCTCCAGCCCGCCTACCGGGCTGGAGGTTTTTGCCGAGATCTCACCTTATCCCTGTTTCCCATTCAAAGTTTGTTGTCTGTTCATATGAGCAAGCGGGCTGGCCCGGCAGGCGAGATCTCACTCAAGTACTGCCTAGATCCCGATTGGCGAGATCAAAATTTTCCCATATGAACACTCCAGCCCGCCTGCCGAGACGAAAACGCCTCTACTACGCACGCGTGGGCATGCAAAACAATACCACCAACGATGGCACGTGACCAATTCCATCCCGGTAGGCGGGATGTATTTACCATATGAACAGAATGCGAAATCAGCTCACTTAGCGGGCCAGCCCGGTAAGCGGGCTGGCTCGCCTCCATATGAACAGGTCCCAATACTGGGAAAATATAACTTAATGAACTATTTATTTTGATAAAGGAAGTTCTTCACATGATTTTACTCTATTTTCACTTGATTCCTGTATCATATTACTTGAAGTTGTTCATATTTTTTTACGACTCGGTAGGTTTTATTTCGATTATTTTACAAGGTGGGGTATTTTAGGTCTTCTGGGGCTTTGTTCAAGTTGAGTTGTGCAAGAATTTACTATTGCTCCAAAATCAATACAAAAGTGGAAACGGTGTTAGACCCTAATGTCCCACCGGCAGTTTGAAATTACACGCAAAAGTGAGGAAAATAAACAATTCCAAAAAATTATTCAAACATGAAATCAAAGAAAGGGAATGTGTTCCATGTTTCAAACGAGTCCGTAAGGGTATTATGTTTATGTTTAAAAATGCCCATTTTACACGCAAATTGTCCCACCTTCTCCTATCGAAGAAACATGTGTAGTCTATCAAATGGTGTTGTTACGTTGAATGGCAGGGTTCTGGTGATTCATTTCGGCCATTTTCGAAGTGCTAAAATATCACCACTTTGCTCGAACGTCATTATAATCTCACTGGAAACCCTATACAAACCAAAATGAGTTGTTATGTGCCAATTCATAAGAAAGTCCAGACTTCTCTTTGGCACGTCTTTTGGTATTTTCTCTTTCTTGGTTTTTGCGATGTTTGGATATTTTAAGTCTGGCATCTTACACGAGCCCATATTCAAGCTTCGTGTTCTTTGAATCCTTGCTTTGCCGCAGTGCTGTTGTCTAAATAAGTTCTGGCAGCATATCCCAAGCTATTGGATAGATACCCAGTTGTTTTGTCACATTTATTATTTTGTATTTAAGAAGACGGTTTTATTGACTCAACATCTGCTCAGACTGCGCGATCACTGCTCAATATTTTTCTGCTACCCATTCCACGTTGTGCAGATGTGCAGATAGGTCGAGCAAAGTGTGCAAAAAGCGAGCAAAGACTGGGGCAAAATGAGTCATTGGCGATTTCGTGGACTCTACTGTTATTCTGCTTTTGATGACCGGACACGATTTGTCCAACAGTTGCTGAGCACCATTAGTTATTCGTCCACCGGGTGGCAAAATCGCCAGTATACGCCAGAAGTGCATAATTTTAGGGGTCCATGGGCATGTAACCCTGGAAAATTTTCGTAAATATGACCTCTAAAATACCCAGGATGCACTTAGTCCTGCTTTTTTTAAGCGTTTTTCAAGGCAGTTTATGAATATCAGTCATTTAAATTATGTGGTAGACGCTGATATCCATCCGGAAATCTTCTGCTCTCCGAGGGGGATCAGTCAGAGCTTGAAGGGGGCAACTATTACAGAGGGGGTAGCAAAAGTATAAATGAACGTTGAGGTACGCCGAAGGTGCGCCAAAATTTTTGGGCTGCTGGTTATGAAAATTTTCTAGATTTTTTTATTAAACTACAGGGCCCGAATTCAAAACTATAATTCAACAAACCTTGCCTGAATCTGTATTTCAAAGCCCTTTCTCAGTTATGAAAGTAAGGAAGGAGAAAGACGTTAGAAGGAAAAAGCACTCTTTCTGCACTGATGCCTTCTAAACCTCTTTTCATGGTGCGATTCACTTATGAATGTCTTAAGCAGAACACAAGTTCAAACTGCTGAACTGTGCAAAAAGTTTGGTTGTGAATTTTACCTCCAATCTCGTACTACTTATTCAAGTTCAATTCTCTTCCAAGCTGGTTAGGAAAATTCACTCGTTTTTCCATAAAATAACCTCTGAATTGCATACTTTTCCAACATTCTGTTTGAAAAAACTAAAATGAGGTAAACTTGTTTCACTAAGAGGGGCAAAATCCCTGTCAGGGCAGGGTGGTCAAGCTGACTTTCATTGCGATGGAGTATTTATTGGTCTTTACTCTGAAAATATCCAAGACAGCAGTATGTCCAGTATTTCAAAATGAAAAGTGAAACAATTCATCACTGCACAATATTCAATTCATCACTGCACTTTTTCGATTGATCACTGCAAAAATTGGTCATAAATGCACCTTAAATTAATCCTTGGCACATCGCGTTGAAGTGCCGCATGATCTCTTGAACATGTGTGCCGAGGAGTGCCACATACCCTTCGCTAATTTAGTGCTGAGGCAACGACGGCCTTGGAACTTGGTATTGATACAAATTGCTTAATTAGCATGATGTCCTCGTCAGAACTGGAGTGGTGCTTTTAAGCCGTTAAAAGGCTCGGAAAAGCGAATTTTGATGATAAAGTAGGAGACTTTCAAAAACTTGGCAGGACATGGTGCCCCTGCCCAGCTCCTGTGTTTTGCTTCGCATTGAATTGAATGCCCAAAGCAAGATGTTATTTGCTTTATCAACGTACAGCATGACTCCCATCGAGTGCTAGTTCTTCCTTGATCACACGTTCTTAGCCACAGGAGGGAATTTTTAAAGCAACACCAGGATTTTTTTTCCATGGGTTATATATAAGCAAAAGAGATTTGCTTCTTGGGGGCTTACGTTCGTTCTTGGCATTTTTCAATAGTTGCAATAAAATCCTGGATTCCTGTAAATGACTTATCCTCAATTGCCTTGATATGATTCATCTCTTGTTTTGCTAAATGATATGACAATGTTCTGCTATTTAGGAATGCAATGGAAGAATGTGGTGTGGAAGCTATACAGCCCACCTCCATCTATGATGTAATTCAATTTATGTCATGTAACTTGGGCACATGGCTTTCTCTTGGTCGTCTGTTTGCTCAATAGTTGTTGCTCCATTCATTGAAAGTCCTTTTATATATTTGGGTTCGTTTGAGCATGGTTTGAGGGATTAGTTTCTTCATCGAGGACCTTTTCCAAGCGATCTAACGAAAAATTCTGAACTTTGGAGTTGATCCACGTGAGGCTCATCGCAGAATCACAGTTATCGCACCTAAAGTCATTATTCAATAAGTTGTAAATGATTTCAAAGACAATTACTCCCGAATCTTCAATGATATGCTCCCTTCTTACTCTGTTCTAAACGTGGCTTAAGTTCCCTGCGGTCCACCCACTAGGGAGGCTGAGAGATTCAAGAGGCCTTTGGGCAAACCTTGAATATGAGGGGTCCAGTATCAAGACAGTTTGGGGATTTTCCCGGACAAATAGTTCCTACCACGACCTATAGATTGACTTCAATGCTTTTAAGCTAGCAAAAATTGTAGCAACAAAAATGAGATAGCTACAATGGATTTATACTACTTCGCCCCTGGACAGTGCTTCTGTTTAACCAAAGTTTACAAAAGTTATGTTCAGAAGGTCATGTACAGCATTATTCGTTCCTTAATGTTCTGTTCAGGGGCCACAGGATGCTGTGCAATAGACGATTGCGCTAAAGATGGCGGCGAGGAATTTTTTACCAAGATGCATTGCATTCTAATTAAGATTCTTTAACGATTCTATAGGAATTCGATTAAAGAACGCAGTGCATCTTGGTAAAAATTTCCTCGCCGCCATCTTTAGCGCAATCGTCTATTCGCAATCATCATCCTGATGGACTTATCTAAGGCCTATGATTGTCTGCCTCATGACCTCCTGATAGCAGAGTTGGCGGCGTATGGATTTAGTATCAATAGCCTTTGCCTTATGTATGACTATCTTAACAACAGATATCAAAGGGTAAAGATTGGTTCCATTAGAAGTTCTCCACGTAAAATACATGTGGGGGTTCCGCAAGGGTCTGTTTTAGGACCCTTGCTATTCAACATCTTCATTAATGACTTGTTTCTCCTTAGCCTAGATTCAGAAATTTGCAATTTTGCAGATGATAACACCATTTACGCCTGTGGAAATGAGCTGCACAAAATAACGACTATTTTGGAAAACGATCTCAGCAATCTATTGGAATGGTTCACATGCAACGACATGGTAGTGAACCCCAAAAAATTCCAGTTAATGTTTCTTGGTCTAAAAAGAGAGCAAGGACTGCGCTTAAATATTCAGGGCAGTAAAATACTAGCAAAAGAGCATATTAAACTTCTTGGGATTGAAATTGACCACAAACTGAAGTTTGACAAGCATGTGCAAACATTGTGCCAAAAGTCAACAAAAAGACCTGTGCTTTTTCTAGGCTAAATATGTACATTTCCAGAGAGCAAGCATTATCAATTTGCAATGCGGTGATTCTGTCGAATTTCAATTATTGCCCTTTGATATGGCTATTCTGCAATAAAGGTGCAAACAAAAAAATAGATCGCGCATAAACGTGCATTTAAGATCCTCCATAATGACTACGAATCTTCGTTTCAATCGTTACTCGCTCGCAGTAACAGCTTCACCATCCACGTTAAAAATTTGCAAAAATTGATGACTGAAATATACTTGTCATTGGATAATATGAATCCATCGATTGTATGGAAATTTCATGAGAAGAAATATGTGGCCTATGACCTGAGGAAAAAAAATCTTTGCATACTTCCAAAGGCAAAGACAACATCTTATGGAGTTGAGTCTTTATCTTTCAGGGGAAGTTTCCTTTGGAATATCCTTGATGACAATATCAAAGAAGAACCGACACTCGCGCGTTTTAAAAGTAAGATAAAAAATTGGGCCGGAGAACATTGCACCTGCAGAATATGCCAATAACAAAACAGGATGTGGTACTAGTTGAATTTTTTTAGATTTTAAGTATTTATGTATGTAGGTTGGTCTTAATTAGTATTTATTTATACTATTGTAAACCAACATTAAATAATGAATAAATGAAATGAAATGAAAATGAAATGAACACAGTTTCTTTCACAAGCTTTGGGAGCCTCAACCTTAAAGGACTTAAGATATTTCGTATGAGGTCCCTTAAACCCAAGGTCTTGAGGCCACTTCTGCCGTCGACCCCTGTCGGTAGCCCTATCCCTCCCCCCAATGGATAGATTGATAGTTGCTGTGCGCTCATAGTGGTTGGTGATCTGTGATGCAGAGGGACGCCTTTGTGCTCGTTTCGAAGGTGCTTTGGACGTTTGATCGCCATTTCAACTATTCAGCTACCCTCGAGTACCGAATAATGGTCCGCTCCCCCTCGGCTTATTATCTTTTGAAAAATTTTCCATCTCCCCACTTTTATTTTAACCTTTATTAATCATTGACAAATTGAAATGATAGTGAACATTATTTGTGAATGAATATAAAAAAGATAAGTGTTTAGCCATGGTCAATAGATTATGGTTTAGCTAAGAAAATTATTATTTTTCAATTTTTCAAGCCCCCACCGCCCCTCCCCCGTTTATGCGGTACTTGAGAGTAGGCTGTGTTCCATTTTGGGAAGTTTTCCATGCTCTAGTTATTTGAATCTCTCCATGCATAGTCACCCATGATAGTTCTCAGTTAACAGTGTTAGTGGCAACAAACAATTGATATGCCAGTAGCGCAAGGAATGCAAATTACGAATAGTGCCTTTCTTTATGTTTGGTTAATGCTTTTCGCTGACCTGTTACATCATAGTGATGTTTGTTTTGAGTCCTGATGAATTTCACACATCTCGAGTCACGCATGACTTTCAGAATCAAAGATTTGCATTGCAGAATAGATCGTCCTTATGTCTTACTCTCTTTTTAGTTCGAATTGTCCGGAAAACACGAAGGTTCAACAAAACTTTGCCTGTTGTTGAATATTGCTTTCTGTCCTAGTTATTGGGAACTCCCTTGAAGAGAACATCCCCATCGCTGAAATTCCAATTTTTATTTACCCAATTATGAGGAAACTTTTTCCAATGATCCAAACAGCCACTACAACTGTCAAAAGACCCAACGACCCACATGACCAAGTGAAAACCATGTGTATTGTGCAATCAAAGTATTATGAAAGATATTTACAATTTACGTAATATATTCTGGTCAGGGTTCAAAAAATGATGGATGCGTTATGCCTGATGTCATTTTCTCAGTTCACCTATCTCAAAATATATTTGAATTACAATCCATGATGCAATACGTATAGTACACAATGTCTGCGGTAATGATTGTTGTGCCCTCAGTTTTACAACTCATCCCATTGTCATTTTAAAGGGATGTAGCTCTATTTCATAGCAGCAAATTTATCTTAAACCGAAGAGGTTGCTGTTAGAAGTTATTGGGCTTTATACGTCATTTTTGTTATCACATAGATTTTCTTACATTAGTCACAAATGATGGCTGTCGCGAGAGTATTTTCGTACCTTGGCTTTGGGCCCCTTGGACGCTGTTAACGCCCAAGGGGCTTTGGGCCTCAGAGGAGGAAAGAAGAGGGATAGCTAGTATTGCTAAGATGGCTGAAATAGTACAATATCTGACCAGTTTTAGAACGGTGTTCCCATAAAAATAGTGTGTTATCGTACAAAGAATTTTATCATTAACGTGAATGTTATATAACTTTGGTCAACAATGACTAGTGATGGTGCACTGAAAACTTGTCCCTCTTTAGACCTGCGCAATAAGATTTTTGGCGCCAATTATAAAGATACAATGCGTTTTCTTCTTTTGCGATGTCTTGTTTGATTGACGTGATTTTGTTCCATTTCATCGCTATGAGTTAACCGTTGCAAGCAGGCCCAAAAGCAGCCAGAATGCCTCATGGCATCACCTAAAGCCGCCAACGGAATTGCTCGTTTGGCATTTTTCAGAATGCGTTCATCCCAGTTTTGGACACAGAATCTTTTTTCTTTAACATTTGCTTTCTCATAACACCTCTGAAGAGATCATAATGGAAACAAGATCGCATTTACCTTTTCATGCTACCCCTGCCATTTAGGTTGTTTTCAGATTAAATTTTTAGCTTTTGCCGTGAAATTCTTTCTACTTTTAACAGATCTCTTCCTTGTCTTAATTCAATTATTGTAAATTATTTTCGAAGTCAAATTATGCATTCATATATGCAAACATGCGTAAGTTCCATTGATGCATGCATAAAATTACCGCAGGAACACAAGGGACTCAGATAATCAATCTAGATCACATGAACTTCACAACTGCATAGAGACAATTAGTTCTGAAGAGTGTTTATTTACTTTTATGCCAAAATTTGTCTCATGCTCAGTAAATTATCCATTGATCATATGTTTTCCTTCATACTATTCTCGAACGTCCACGTAGGTTTATTGTGGCAAATGGCGGCACGCTTAACAACATCAGCGACCAATTAACCACTGGATACTTTCCGCAAACTCCAACGTGTAGTTTGATGACTAACGCCAGTTGCGTAGGTTTCTTTTGTGTACTGTAAACAGAGAAAAAGTGCTGCAAACACAATCAAGAAATTACTGCATCGTGATACTCTGAAGTGTCTTGTACATACGCAGTATTTGACTCCCGTTTGACCTGGGAACCAGCGCCGGTTTTCCGGTCTTCTTGAAATTTTGCTTCCATCGGGCGTTTCTTTCCCTTTCAGTAGCTTTACGAAAGAAGCAGTTTGCCATTAGATCCATGTGTAGTATTCATCCGGGTTGCAATTCATACACAAAGGCTCCAGTGTGTCTCATGTTTGCAGGTTTTATTCATTCTGATTGTCAGTCCAGCTGACTGTTTGTCCGCATTGCGTAATCCCAGAGCATAGTGGGAAGCAATTCATTCAGAAATTCTCCAGTGTCCGCGTTTGCAGATTTTATTCATCCAGATTGTCAATCCGGATGAACGATTTTTCGCATTTCTGGAAACAGATTTGTTCAGGGCCTAGCAATTAGAATTCTTCTTGCATCAATTCCAAGTCATTTTTTAAACGTCCATACAGTTAGCATGAACATCAATTGCACATTTGTATTGGTTCATTGAGAGTTGCAATCTTTAAAATGTAACTTATCGTCCACCACAAATCTAAGGTTAGTATCTACTTTTTGTGCAGAAAATTTAAAGTGTCACTAAAAGCGCTGGGCACTGAAATTTTTACTTAAAAAGAATGACTTTAAGTTACAACAGTGCGAAATATAAAGGCAAAGGGCGTTGTTACAAAGTGGCTCCAAGGAAATTGAGGGGTCTAAAAATCTGACAAAGAGCTTCTTCTTGCAAAAATTGCTTTTTTTCATCATAGTGCGTCACATGAATCATTGCAATTGGAATTTGCTTTTGTTTTGCAAAAAGCAGTTTCTCGTATTCCCCTTCTAATTTCTCATGGCCTTGGTTTTCACAATGTCGTCACGTTGCTCGATACTTTACTTGTTGGCACCTACTTTGTGATTTGAGAGTGCAATCGAAGACGATTAAGTTATTCCAGGTATTTCTTTGTCGCGACTAGTGTACTATTGGCCCTTGTGCTTGTGCGTGGATAAAGGAATTCCTTATCCGTTATACATGGTGCCATCTCCTGCCAAAAATTCGCTACATTTTTTTAGGGAAATGTAATTCAAACGTCTGATTATGAATTAAGCAGTATGTTGCATCGAGAATGTGTTGTTTTGAATCAAAATGTTTATATTTTGTGTGCAAAATCTTTCGAGTTGCACCTCGAGCTTTTTCAGGTATTGTAAATATGCATATATTCTCCTTGCATACTCTTAGCCGTAGGGAAAATAGCTGCGTGGACATTCATTTTGCGTGGACATTCATTTACGATAATCTAATAAAAAGAATTTAACCAACTAATACAGTTGCTGATCATGTCTCAAGTTATGCGTTTGGCAATGAAGCAATTTCTTTCCTTACAAAGTACTTTGTAATCTAAGAGGGGGCTCCAGGTCAGTAAGAAAGAAAGAAAGAAAGTCCGTCACGCTCGTTAAAGCAATTGATTAACGTTTTATCTCTGCTAATTGGCACTGAAATAAAGAAAGCGCACAGAAAGCGCATAGAAGACAGAAGTTTCCCGCGATCCTATAGCAACATTTGACGTCGGCTTATTTCATGTTAGACAGATTTGACACCATAAGATGGATAAATCACCACGATGTTTACCCTGGCACAACAACAAATTTACCCAGAATTGGCACGTTCTTGACTTCATTAGCAGCTTAATTATGTTGAAACAATCGTTTTCTAGAACGAACGCATCATTAGCCACTTATTGATAGTATTCATTATGCAAATAAGTCAAGTTTAGAGGATGATGTAACCGGCGGCCTGCACAGAGGCTAGCATTCGCAGCATCACCGAAGGTAGAAGGACCCCCCTCCTACACAGCTACAGATGCAAACGTCGCAGGTGAAGTTGAGAGGAAAGGTGCAGAATTACAGCAAACAATGGCGCATTGACTGGGGGAAGGCACGTGGTCACACTGAACCAAAAGATCTCCATGCATATGATTCTGCACAGAGGTTATCTTCGTGACTGCTTGCCTCAAATTAGAAGCCCGCGAATAGAAACATTCTGCAGGGTTCCGCATAAGCAATTTTGCGTTATCATAAATCTCACATGACATCTAATTTGAGACAGATGCACCAATAGTTTCATGCACGAACTAAGCAAACTGGGGGTAATGACTTTTGATTTTTTGCGTACCATCCTCGTTTGACATAAAGATCAAAATATTGCTTTCAAACGATTCTTGTCCTTATACAAGGCGCTTGATTTTCTATTGAAGGCAACTTTAGCAGCAACACTCATCTCTCTGACTGTAGCAGCATCAATGATCATTTGGGCTTATGGAGAAATCAATATTCAGTTTTCTTACGCTTAGCTCAGGTCGTACTTTGTAATCATCCAAAAGGATCTTATGTTCTTGACATGCAATGTCTTTGATAATGATATTAGCAGTAAAACTAATCGGATTGGGGGGCGGTCCTGTTTCGGATGATGGGATCATTCGGGCTACCCTTTCCATATTGCGTTAGTCGAAAATGTTTGATGATGAACAAAGAACACCTAGGGAAGGCTATCTGCACGCATTTTCTCCATTTACCTTTACTAATATGCAGGGAAACCCGCTGTTACCATCAAGCAAGCGATTATGTGTCTGCGTAGCAGAAGTTATTTGATTGGAGCAGAGCAGTTAGAAGACAAGAGGATATCTGCTTGATGCCAGTGTCCGAAATTGTGTTTACATTATTGCCCTTGCAAAAGCGTTACCGTGAATTTTTGATGGTGCAAGATGATTATGTGTCCGCATTTTACTCAGCAGTTTGCTATGCATTGTCAGGTAGAAGGCAAGTGTATGTCCGCTTGATGATAGTGTCCGCTGCTGGCTCCGGGTTATCCACCTTTTAAGGGTTGATCATAATTGTTTTCTTACCCATTCATCAGTAATAACCAATGAAAGCCACATATCATATACGGTCATAGGTCAATTATTCCATAGCTGAATTTCAAGCAAAACCACAACCATCCAGATTTTCTCCATGACACCTATGTGTATTTTAGTCCGGCACGTGCTGACGTCAATGTTATTGTTTTTTCCTCTCATCTGTCGTTCCAGCTTTTAGTCGTGTCGTTGGCGGGAATCCATAGCCAGATTTTGCAAATACCAAAGGCTGTTCGTTTACATAAGTATTTTGTAGTAAGAGAGAAGTATAAATAGGGGCCTTGTACATTGAGATGTTCAGTCGGAAGGTTTTTGGTTCGTGAGTGGATGGTTGAAGTGCATGCTCATTTTAGAATTGTTAGAATTCAACAAGACATTTGAAGTTCGTCGCTACTGTTCTCAGTGCAGTTACAAGAAAGTGTTTGCAGTTATATAGAAGGTGGTTAAAGAAAGCGTTTTTCAAATTTTGTTTGCACAATCTGCAAAGATGGTGATTGTATGGGCTGGTACAACGAGGGTAGACTACTACAGTTCAGCAGTGGTACTCATTAAAAGTTTGCACGAAATTCCGAGACAGGTTAGCGAACAGTTTTATTTTTCGTTATTGCAAATCGGCACTGCTATTCTGCAGAGAAACGCTTCAGATTTCGTTGTTCAGTTGTTTCTGAATAAGATTGGTCAATGTTCTGTCTCCTGTGCAAAATCTTAAACCTTGTCACAAAGCTTGCATAATCAGGGACAAGTAGCCATGTTGCAATGACTTCAGACATCTTAAACGAGTGTTGTGGTTACTGATGGACTCTAGTTGTCTCATGGTTTGATTTTATGCCAATTTATCTGCATTTATTGTAAAGCAGTTTGACCAAAAAGATTTCCAATGTAGCATGCTGCGTTTTTCTGACCGGTTGGCTGCAAGTTGAAAACCTTGCGTATGTCAGATCAATGCCTGCTCGGTGTGCAAAAAGTTGATAGACACGCGATTAATCTACTTTTGAAGCAATTGCCAATCAACAATTGCAAGTTTGTTTTATTTTAGATACATATATAACCTACCAGATTAGAGCCTGGACCGAATGAAGTAATGTCGTCTCCCGTAAAGAAGTAATGTCGTCTCCCGTAAAGAAGTGAAAATGAAAATGAAAATCGCAGTGCGGCAAATGTGAATTAAATCAAGTGAATTAGATCAACATTAGAGTATTGCCTTGATTTGCGTATGTTTCCAATTTAGGCATTGATATACAATGCGAGTCTAATACTACGTTTGCACTTTATTGGTTCATGTTTGATCGTTCCAAAGTTGTAATGGTTCAACAGCGTTTTACACTGCTCCAGAACAATATTATTCCACGGATAGCCGGAAGAAAAATGTTACGGATTAGCCAGAACAGTGTAGACGAGAGGCTGATCCCTTACACTTTTGTGCCGGCTCCAAAGTTACATACCGGTACGGTGTAAAAGGGTCTGGATTCGCCTTCCAATTTTACATTTATCTTTGTTGGTACTTTTAAATGAATTTCGGATTTGATGAAATGTGGAAAAGACATCAGCATGTGACATCTCTAAAATAATTCGGCCGTCATAATGGACCTCAAAGCAAGTGATCAATTTGAAATTTTGCCTTGTCTTTGAGTCTCAGTGTGTTGCCTTGACATTTTGAAATGCTGTGTTTTGTTTTCGTCATCACCCTGCATTTCTACTTTAGTGGAATTGAAAATACCGAAAATACCCTTTTTCTATGCTTATCTGTGTGTCGAGCTGAATCCCACATTGCAAGTCTTGTCGCTGCTCAAACATGACCTGAGCGCCATGACGCACCAGCCTTGTATTGGCAAATGCGAATGATCTGGCGCCAATGCAGTGTACTGTGCTTATACTGATCCTGACTAAACCCTACCAAAACCCTACCAAAACCCTCTAAGGTGTGCGATACTGCATTTGCCCCAATGATCTTTTTAGGGAGACTAGCCGCGATAAAAGCCCTTATGAAGTACGAAATGTTCTTTGAACGTTAAATTCTTTATTATGTAAAGTAAACGCCTGATGCCATTAGGTTGTTTGTTAATGTTTAGCTCCTTTGAAGCTGTGTCAAACAATCGCTAGCCTCCATTGTGATTTTGTCTCTCATAAATACAACGCTTTGGTTTCTGACATTTCCAAAACTTTAGAGAATTTGTCTCAAGTGAAGCTTGACTTTCCTTTTTGTCCTTCGTGTTTATTAAATCTCCTCAAGCTGGATTCATAAATTTGAAACGTTTTTAGCCGCTACCATAATATGACTCGCGTCTGTGCAAGTAAAGGCCACGCGTCGTGAAACACCAGCCTTGTATGGGCAGATGCAGGCAAAGCGGTGTAAGTGTGAATTCCACTTCAATTACACGCTCTTGAAAGTAGCTGTAGTCTTCAGGGCCGTCGAGAGATGGGCCGGGCCCCATGGCTAGGGGAGGAAGGGGGCCCCCTCCTGTACACTGTTAAATTTTTCGGACCACGCCCTTTTATCCTTTGGCCACGCCCTCCTATACACTGTTTAAACGCTGCTTTTAGATTTTATTTAGAATCTCAGTGGGCTAACGGGCCTGAAATCGTTCCCGAAAGAAATCTACAACAAAGAAAAGATGCATACATTATTTCTTGCGGGCCCTCAAAGGCCCCGGGCCCCCTGGTAACTACCCTGGCGACCCCCCCCCCCCCCCCCCCCCCCCCCCCCTCTCGACCGTCCTGGTGGTCTTGGTCGTAATCACTTCTTCGCATTTTCTTTTTGGTATCAAAATATTGTGGATACTGGCTATTGTCCTTGCCCGTCCTCGTAAGGCTTATTTGAGATTCGGAACGGAAAGCTTACTAAGCAAGGAGCTTTTAGATTTGAAAGTAGAAGGAAAGTGGTTTTCAGATAGCATGTATTGCCTCCCAAAAAGTTGAAACAAAGTAGCTAGAACAGCAAGGGAAAATACCCATTTTTTCAGTTCGAAACTCAAGGACATCTCAAAATTTAAACGTTTATTTTGAAGATTTCACAATGTGTATGAAGCTAGACAATGATATTGATGCATCAGGCAATTTCTATAGCTAAAAACGTAATTTGTCCGTCTAGTTCTTGGGAGTATATAATGTATACCTTAAAGATAGCAAGCCAGCCAGAGTTTTGCGTCACAAAGTGCAAGTTCATGGGAAATTTGTAAATGTCATGTGTTAACTATAAATCAATCGTCTACCTCTTTTCTCTTCAAATGAAAAGATCGAAGTTCATCCCCGTGTTTCATCTGTGCGGCTTTTTGCCATATAAAACTTGGTTTTCTCAACATGTGATACATAGGAATTTGCTTTCCTCGAAATGGATATCCTTACTAAATCGTAACCATTTGAATCATAACCCAAGCCCACCCCCCCCCCTACCCCCTTTTCTCAGTCAACCAATTGTTAAAGTTAATCCTAATTTCAATATCTGGGTGAAAATCTGTTTTTCTGTTTTTTTTTCTCTCCCCTCCCGTCAATACGTGACAGAAGAAATGAGATTTATGCTTGGGTCTATGCTGTGATCTCATATCGTGATCCCTTTTTTTAGTTTAGATCAATCCTAGTTGGGAGACAAATTCCCCTTGCGTCATTTCGTCTTGTCGTCGCAAAATATTTTTAAAGTTTAAAGACAGAATGAGAATTTCGTGTTTCACACGAACGCTGATGCTGCGAGCTCCTTCAAATCACCCCTCCATCGACGCATTCTCGAATTAGGTCCTGGATGCCATGGAAACGGTGTCAAATAAACACTTCACTACGGCCCCATTATTCTTCTGCGAAAAGTGGTGCGGTATACATGGGAACAAGGCTACAGCTGCGCGTCATTCCACGTTAGAGGCCTGGGCACAATGCAGCTATATTCAATTGAGTTCAGTGGCCTGGCTTGCCGCGATTGAACAAGTAGTTTAAAGACTACTGTCAGCTTGTTATGGCGTAAGCATTTTGCGATGTACGCATGTGCGCAGGAGCATATTTACCTCCGCAGATTTGAAACATGGTTTATGACCCTTGATATTAATAAATGAAGGCCAAGCAAACATTGTAAAGATAGAAACACGTGCGAAGCCAAAGATCCGTCAAGCGCATAACTGCTTAATTGTTAAGAAAACATGACGGAATATTTGAAGTTTCTCCAGCAAACACATTATCCCGTTTTAGAGTGAGTCTCTATCTGACCCCTATCGGTATTCTAGCAGCATTGACCCCACTGCGAGCCTGTCTGTTTTTGGGACGTCCATGAGTCATCAATTGACAATTGTCTCCAGTACTTCTGAACCTTCCGACGACTTCGAAAATTCGATTTCCGGATCATGACGGGTGGTTTGAGTTACTAGTGCCTTCATATGTTATTCCACCTTCATTAAATTCTGTTTAGCATCCTGATTCCTGCTGACTTCTCGTGGATATCGTTACCACTTATAGTTCCCTTTGATAGTCCTCCCTTATACTTTCCCGCTATTGGTTTGCCTTATGGACCTAAAAGTTCATTTTTGACACTTCCAGTTCGTATCAGCTAAAGACCCATTATCAACCATGATCCTTTGCGTGCCGAATGACAAGCAAGACAAAAGAGAATTTAGGCCAGAAACGAATTTCAGATAATTCTATTAAATATTTTCGTGGCTCCTGAAGCTTGAAGAGCTCAGCCGATCGTGAAATGTTTTAGCTAATTAACAATCCGGAGTGCATTAGGAATGGAAACTATCTTTTACCAGAGTTTAATTTCATTATTTTTTGGCTCAAACTTTAAAAAAATTGCGTAATTTCAACAAATTGAAACTCGTTTCGTGGTAGTAAGGCTAACTTTGATGTGAACATTTATTTTACTTAAATCTTTCAAACCATTCTACATTTATAGTGTGATTTTGGTTGGAGGCTGCTAAAACAACAAACGCAGCTCCCCCAAATGCATCCTGTTTTATCGTTTCAAAGTATCACACCACATCAATCAAAGCGTCCATATCGTTTCCTTATATGGTTAAGTGCTCCGTCTGGTTTTCTTCACCCCAAACTCCCGTATGTCGCCATGACGCATAATCAACGTATTTTATTTCATGTTTACAGGACTTCGTGAAACAGTATCGCCATTTGCTGCCAAAAGGAGATCTCACTTCAAGCGAAGAAGTTCCACTCTGTCTGAAAACACTTGGCCTGGATCCAAATCATTATCAAGTTGGCAAAAACAAGGTGCTCACTTAAATGAATTTATTTTCTTATGCCACATTCACTTTCGTGTCCACTTTCATGTTAACTGTTAGTTTTGGTTCCTACAAATTCTCACCTCTTTCAAGTCACATTATTTCATTTCATCTGTCCTTTGGTTCCCTAAAAATTTGCACCACTTTTGTCTAATTTTATTTACCGGTTTCTTTCCTATTCACAGCTTCTTTCAGTATCTTGTTCAGAGTGAATAAAAGGATTTGAAAAATCCGCCATAGCATTTAAGTAAGGAGTATGACCCACCTTTCTGCTGACGATTAAAAAGACTGCCTACTTCTCGACCGATATAAAAATCACCGTCAAGTTTCAAGTGTTAAGAAGTTGCAAAATTGAGGCTGGTTACCTGAATATAGTGATAACGTTCTTTATAATGCATTTATCTCTGCTTTGGCAAGTAGCTAACATTTTGTCGCCTTGGGACTAGATTTAACAGCTATAAAAAGAACAGACACTTCAAAGAACTCATTTAGGTCATCATTTGGGAATATTTAGCCTGATTTACCAGTTGACTTCAGGTCGACTGCCAAAATACATCTTTATCTCAGTAGGACCATGAAAATCGTTTTTTTCAGGATCATACACGTTTTTTATTAGAAACTAGTTTCTAAGAACTAATGCTAGGATGGCCAAAATTTTAAGAAACTCTCGTACTGTGTCTGAGAATTATTAAGAAACTTTTTAAATTAAATTCAGAGATATTATGGCAAATATGTCGTTGAACATTTCTTCTGGAGTAATATCAACTAACTGTTTATGTTTTGAACATAATAGAACACTACTTTTCCTATATGATGTTTTAGATGTCAAGAAACATATCTGCAGCAGTATTAGAGACCACACTCATGACTCATGCATTTGAACAATAAGAAACAAATTAAGAACTTTTAGTTCTAAGATGTGAAAATGCTCTCTCATAAAAAACGTGTAAGCATACATCTTTACATTGTGGGAAATAGATCCTCAGCTAACTTACCAATCGAATTTAAAAGAATTGACATAGCTATATCGAGCAGCTGCTATAAATGTGGCCAAATAATTGTTTCCTTAGCTACTCAATGAAACGGCAAGTGTTGAAATCATCAAATGCAATAGGCCATATACAACACGATTGCTTTTAACTATGTCCATTCCGTTTAACAATGCTAAAAGCGGCACCAAGATGATTTTTTCGTATGCCTTTAATTAGGAAAGACTTTGCTTGTGAACGACCAGTCACAAGATCGTTTAATGAATGTTATCATAGCTCCTCGTGCTATAATCCTCCATATTCTATAAGGATCGTTAATAAGATATTCCTTTTCGCCGAATCCCCCTTTTTGACGACTGTATGGTCAAAGAATTGTGGAGAGACTTCTCCCAGAATTCGTGAGGGCTTCCCTCTCGCCAAACCCCAAAGGACATGATGTGCATCGGACACAAAATTGCCCCAAATTAGGTGCCCAAAGTTCAGTTTAACTGGCAAATTCTCCTGCGTATTTTTATTCTACGAGTCCAGGCTGACTTTTTCGTAGCAGCTTGAAGTTTTCTGATAATGCTCTGATTCTAATTCCAATCGTAAAGACTACGCTATGATAACTATGCGTTGTATGTAAAGTCCATGTTCATAAGGATAAGCCATTTGTTGTTTTCGAATCTACTAAAACAAAATTTAACGGTTTTTATAGTTTTAAATTGTTTTAATCACTTTAGTGCTTAATAAATCAATATGAAGAATGACTTTGACTTGATTCTGGACTGTGATCAGATATGAAGGATTATAACCCAAAAGCTTGGATAATCGGTAACTTAGCTATACAGTTTGCACTTGGAATTGGGGGCTTCAAGGTTTCCTGGATTAACGAAACCATTCGCTAATTATTTTCATTTGACATTGGCATCATCAAACTGTCAGATGTCAGGTTAATTCGGAAGTGAAGAAGTTAGAACGTCTGTGTGCTGTGTACTAAGTTTCGATTCTTTAAACCGTTTTCAGATCAACTCTATACTGCGTTCAAATTAGTAAGAGAACAGCAAGTGTGACAGATTTTTGTATTCCATTTTCAATGTCAATAATTTTATTTCCTTCAGGTGTTTATGCGAGAGAGTCAATATCGAATCTTGAAAGACAAGTTGCAACACAAGTTGAACAACGCTGCAAGAATAATTCAACAATGGATGAGAGCGAAGTTAGAAAGGAAACGGTACTTGCAATTGCGAAAAGCAGCCATTACAGTACAGGTAAAGATCACAAATTTTCAACTGTTCATTCCTTTGAAGACTGTGTATATAGCTCATAGCTCACCGTCTCTTGATTTTCTACAGCATGTTTGAGAAAAGTTTCTGTCTAATAAACTTTTGTCGAGAGCATCTCGTCAGATCTCTTGTTTCGACAGATATTTGTAAGGTTTTCATAGCATAGTTCGATTTGTTATCTCATTCGTTCTCATTGGTCCAGTATAAAAAACATGATTGCTGTAAAGAGCGTCACAAAATGGAGCAACTATGTGAAGGAAGACGGAAAAGAAAGCCAGACTCAAAAAAGGCAAAAAAGAGACGGAGTAAACTACAATCTCTACATAAATCCCATTTATTCTCCTAGTTGCAAGGCCATAGTGTGAATTAGAGTTGTATGCCTTCTTGAGAACTCGTATGTGACCTTACGTCATAACTCCCTCGCACTATCCTACCTGCGCAACTGCAAAGTAACATTCCGTCTTCTCATCTCAGTCACATGCCTAGGTGTCAAATAACCTTCACGTCATTACATCCTCGTTCCATATAATTTCCGTCATCCCGAGCAATGAATGAGTATCTTAAATTAGCCTCCTTCTCTCTGGATCATGGGATATAAAGTTATTTCGATATGCACAAGATATTAAACACCTTAGTTGATCTCATCCCTGGTATTTAGCAAATACTTAGCAAAGTTTCGTGCAAAAATAAACCAAACTGTGTAAATTCTAGAGTAAATATAACACCCGTTGAACTGTATGGTTGACGTAAGCTATAAGTCTCCTGTTCTATTTCGCTGCATCAGTGTACCATTCATTTTAGCAGTAATCGTGTAGTGCATGTCATATTAGACCAAGTTGTGCAGTTTTTTCCTTCTTATAGTGTCTGCACAAATATTTGATGGGAATAACGAACGGACCCCTTTGCTGTGTTGAATTATGAGATGAGTCAAGTTTGAAAGTTTCCAATAGTCTATGCACAAGCTTTTATGGGCTCGTAATTTTTGCAGTCCGCGTTTTCAGATCACTTCGCAATTATTTAGTGGTATAACCAAATTAGGCAACACGGTCACGTGAAATGATCAGCAGTCGCAGTCGGACCAAAATGTCCCCATCATCGAAGGAAATTGTCCAATCCAACTGAAAATTTGGCTAAAACTATGAAGCGTTTATGCACCGTGCAAAATGACGCACCAAATATTTAAACAGCACCGTTTGTATGACTTTTGTTCGTGTTGTTCAAAGTTATCCATGCTGAATGGGATCTTATTTTGCTTCTGCCGAGTGAATCAATTTAAACAACAATTCCCGTTTAAAAGGTCACTGCTCCCTGGATATCAAGGCAATGATAGTTGCAAATATACCATTTAATAATGGACATGTTTAAATATATTATATAATTTACCTGTCTAAAATCAGTCACTTTCTTCGGATTTTACAAGGAATTTTCTTGAGAAAGTCCCTTTGAGAAACCTTAAAAAACGTGCTAAATTGACCGTCGTTTTCACTCGTTTTTGTAGGTTTCTGAAAAGGGTTTTCTGCAGAAATCTCCTACATCGACGTCAAGGAATGACCGATTGAAGCTGGATAAATTACTGAATCTAATTGAACATATTGGCAATGAAACAAGACAGTTTTCAATATTATTGCTTTGATAGTGCGGGAGCAGTATTTTGCCAAAAGGGGCTGTTTTTATTGATTCACCTGGTATTAAAAGTGTTGGAATACTATTTCGCTTTGTTTGACAAGGCACTAACATTTCTACAACCAGCCTAGCTTTCATTGAGAGCATAAAATTGACGTCCTTAATTTTGCTTTCGATATACAGTCAGCATGGCGAGCCTACGTTGTAAGAAAAAAGGTACATGCATTACAAAGGAAACTGGCAGTGAGACGCATCGAAGAGGCATGGTTGGTATTCGTGCAGAAAAGGAGAATCAGATGCATACGAAAGATTCAAGCAAATTGGAGAGGATATGTTGCCAGGAAAAGGTGTGTTTTTGTGCTAAAACATCTACCTTGAGAAAGGATTCTATCATTCATTAATCTAGTCATAATATTGTCACATTTTGTAGCATTGTGAATTGTGAATTTCTTTCGAATATTCAGCAAAAATAGGTGGATGTGCTTTCGATATGAAAATCGATACAGAACTAAGGCATGCAGTTATGATACTCAGTACCATTTTGGCTTATATAAACATAGACACATCAAACTTTTAGCTCTTCTAATCATTGGTATGAAGAATAAACCATACAGCTGAACATAGATTGCAAACAACAAAGAGTTTTTGACGGAAATCAACGAAGCTGAATTAAATCAGGGCTTGTGACTAAATTGCCTCTTTTTGAGAACATTTTATGTTAAAGAGCAGTGGTGTATAAGTCTTTGGCATGAATTTGATGTATTGGCGACACTGAAGAAGCATTTTTATTTGAGAAATATTGGGTGCAATTTTGGTGTGCCTCTGGTGATCATTTAAGAAATGTGCCAAAAAGTATAAAATCATGATGCCATAATTTCTCTACAGATTTATTGGACTCGAAACAGAACGAAAGAAGTTGAAAGAAGAAAATATCTATGCAAGGTACACAATATAATTGTTTCCTTGTTTCCTTGTTGTATTTTTAACCTTATGACATCAAGTGACTTGTCTATAGAATTAAGGCTTTACGCCTTTTTTATACTGACGTTTTCGCAGGGACCTTTAATCTGAGAGTAGGCCTGAATACAGCGATGTTATCCACAATGCCTAGAAAATTGAAAATTGAAGTTTTGTATATTCAACTGCAAAAAAATAAAATAACCTGGTTCAACGTTGCATAGATCACTTTTGAATTGAACTGTCCATTAACTGAACCCTAATCGAACAACATAGCTCATAAGGCAAATATTAATGTATAGTTTAAACATTTTAAATTCCTAATGGTTATTCAATGACCCCACAAATTGCAACGCAAACATGATTTCGAAACGAATTGACTAAACCTCTCAAAATGGTAAATGTTTTCTATTTGCATATAGTATTTTAATGGTATTTGAACTGCATTAAATCGATATCAATGTTACGAGAATAAACAGTTTTTAAGTTAGTTTGTATAGTAACAGTTCAATCAAATTTGAGTTAAAAGAGTCAAGTAAGGAAGTACATTCTAAACGTATAATCAATTACTTAAGTAAATATGAAGCTGAATTCCAACAAGTTCCTTTGAAGTTGCTTTTAAAAGCGAAGCCGAACTTAAACATATTTTAAAACCTCTTTGCCAGTCACAAAGACAGTGTAAAGTACTGGTTTTTTATGCTACACTGTAGTCACAGATTACAAGCCAAACTTATACATATTTTAAAACCTTTTTGCCAGTCACCAAGAACTTATACATATTTTAAAACCTTTTTGCCAGTCACCAAGAACTTATACATATTTTAAAACCTTTTTGCCAGTCACCAAGAACTTATACATATTTTAAAACCTTTTTGCCAGTCACCAAGAACTTATACATATTTTAAAACCTTTTTGCCAGTCACCAATACATATTTTAAAACCTTTTTGCCAGTCACCAAGAACTTATACATATTTTAAAACCTTTTTGCCAATCACCCAAAGTGATTTTTATTGGACATTTTCATGATGTGATTTTTATTGGACATTTTCATAAGGGGCTGCCGACAATGTATGATAATCTCCCATATCAAACAGTGGTGGACATTAAGGGCCAAGGGTTGGAATGATTGGAAGAACAATGACCCTCTTTTAAAACATTGGAAGAAAACGATATTTTTAACGGTCGCCCCCAATATTTAGCAAAATTTCCGCCACTGATCTCAAACTCCTTGTCAACTAAACAAGGTTTGCTTCACTATGCGAGCTTGAGCAATCTGTTTTTTTTTCAGTTTCTTCGCTACGTCACGCTTTTCAAAGCAATTTCAAAGTTTTGTAATACTAAAGTTCAAATAACTCATTGGACTTGGACATAAAATGTGGTTGAATAAAGTCTCAAACTAAATCAATTACTAAATTGAATATTTATTTTAAACATACCAATAAAATTCTGCTCCTTAGTCAAAATGATACATCTTTCGAGAACCCCGGAAAGACCTCATGTCTTCGTTGCACTTGTCCGTTGCTGTATCGCCGAAGAAAGAAATTCAACGTGATCGTGGACGTGGTTCGCCATAGTTCCTTCAACTCGAAATACGTTGCGAGGAATAATTCGCTGAAAAGCAATTCGTTTCGACAAGAAAAGACTCGAAGCAACGAGAAAGTGCGATATAGAAGAAAGAGTAGTGACGTCATTCGCAATGGTTCCTTGAAATGTCATACGGAGATGAATCGACGACGAAATAGCGATATTGGCAGAACAGATTCATTTCGAATATGGAACGAAGTCATGCGAAAACGGAGTTTAACGAAAACGTAAGATCGTCCGCTTTTAAGTGCATTTACTGTAACATTGATTTATTTAAAGTGCTGTTCAGACATAATTCATATTTTCATATGAGACTGATCACATTGACGTGTAAGATCTTTGCCAGAGTGACAATATATTAAAACCGTTTGAAATTTGGATAAATATTGATCTATGAAAATATATGGAATAGATATATGAAATATGGAATAGATATTGCCTTATAATGAACTATAAAATATGACATATAAAAGTTATAAACCCTGAAAACAGTTAGCTAGCTAGTCAGTTTCTTAACTTAAAATCTCCAAAAAATACCATGAGATTTTCAAATAACTAATCAGAAAATAATTTGGTACATAACTGTACATAAATCCTAAAAGAATTCTTGAAAGTAAATCCTACCTTTAATTTTAAATTAGATTTGCCGACAATGCTATTTACAAATATTCAATACCTAAAATCCTTCAATATACAGTACTTTTTAGATTTTTGAATCACATGTGGGCTCTCTATTCGTCTGAATACAAAAGACGAAGGAGACCTACTCTCAAAACCTAGATTCGCACATAAAGCGTCTTTGTGGACGATGCTAAATAAGCCTTGCATTTCACGACGCATTATTCTTATTTGGACAGCTGCTAGTCCTCTTGCAGCTCATATCTAGACAGAGGGGGCAAACAAGCTTCAGATGTGAATTCAGCTTAATGATTGCATGCTCTGACGGGAAACATAAACATTTGAATTAATTTGAATTGCAGAAAGAAAGCTGAAGCAATCGTAAACGATGCGTTATCGAAGACCATTTTCAGTGATGGTGAAAGTCGCGAAAGAAAAGATGAGATCAAAGAAGAGGTAAAAGACCGTGCAGGAAGTTTGCCGCCGATTCCGTTGAGGAAAGATTACAGCAAACATGAATACATGGAGATACCAGACGCTGGTGAACTTAAAACTAAGGCGTTGTCTACCGGTAGGTTTTGCTTTAAAAAGCTCAATGAATAATGGAGTCATTTGCGGAATGTTTTCATTAACATTGGTCATGTCAGTAATCAGTGTCGGACAGAAATTTTGAGCAAAAAATTCCGTTGTTCAATCGATCTATCAATTTTTACCATTTGAAAGGCTTTCCAATTTGCGTTTTGTCAGATATCAACGACCTACGAAACAGCAAGCGAAGGCTGTTGTTCAAATGTAAATTTCATGATTCTGTCTTCATGCCTTTCTGTGTAGAATATATATGTGAATTGTGTGGCGCAGATTTTGCACAATATGTAAACATTGAATTTAATTTGGTTTCATCAAACTCATAACTGTTTGTCTTTTGGTTGTTTTGTTACTGTCATTTCATGTCAGCTGATGGCTAGTTTGCTTTCAGAAATGAATCTTAAGCCCTGGCAAAACGACTGGACTTTTGCACTGAACACTCACTGGACATTGCTAACCTTGTTCAGCGTCTGAACATCAAGAAAATTTAGGTTGTGGCAAAACGACTGAAATTGTCCAGTGAACATTTGCTGGGCAAAAGAAATTGCGCAAAGTTTTTTGGATTGAGAATTCAGTTTGGGAAGTCTTAGGCAAACTCCCAACAGAGCACCAAGGAGCTATGGTTTTGACTATTATTCCGAGATAAAAACGGAAGACAACCAATAGAAACGCAAGGCAATGGGAAAAGATACTATGAACGAATGAGAATGTTAGTAAATGACTCGAAGGAGTTGCCAATGGAGGACAAGCTTAGCTTGGAATGAAAATATGTGAACAAAATCGTCCACTGTTTCATTGCAATGCGCGTGCGTAAACTGGACAATGTCCAGTGGAGTGGCAAAACGACTGAACATTTTTCCACAACATTTTCAAACAAAAGAAAACGACGCAACATTTTGCGCTGAACATTTGTCCAGTGCATGTTCAGTGCAAATGTCCAGTCGTTTTGCCGGGGCTGTAAAAAGGAACAGACATAGCTACATCTCGTATATAAATAGGTTAAAGAAACGCCTACGCATCCATCCTTTCTTTAGCTATACAATGAAACTGCCCGTGTCAAAGTAGTCAAATACAACACTTTCTATTTTTAACTTGGCCCCGGCCAACTTTGAACTATGTCTTTTCCCTTTAATCATGACTTGCTCAAATTTTTAATATCTGTTCCAAACCCTTTTAGGAAACTTGGTATCACAGCCTCGTATTTATGAAGAGATTAAAGACGTGCTTGAAGGAATCGAAAGAATCGATCCGGAATTAGCCAAAAATGCAACACCTGACCCAAGAGCTAGTGGATTTTACGATGAAATTCCAGAGATCAGCAAAAAGCGTACTGGATCGTCCGGATCGACAGATTCAAATGGTTCATCTGGCAGAAGAACTCCACGAGAGGCGGATACAGAGAAACGCCCAAGCCGGACAAAGGCAATTGCTGATAAGGTGTTGCGAAGGAGATCTTTTGTTAAAGACAAGCCATCAATAGCCCCCAAGACAACGTTGGAATCAGAGACAAGTGAAGGCTTTGTTCTTGTCCCTCCAAGTGACCAAATACGAAACAAAAGAGGCAGTATGGACTTGAGTTTGCCGGTTAATGAAAACAAAGGCAGTATCCTGCAAATAGTTCGCAATATAACCAGGCATAGGACGATCAAGAGAGGAGGGTCAGCTCCTAAGACGAGACGTAAGTGACTGCAAGGTTCTCTTCTTAAGATGAATTCAGACTTAAAACATTCTCATTACCGCTGTACCAATAGTATTCGCCTCTGCCAAACTCCTTTGCCAGGAATCATTTTTAGAAACCTGTTAGCAAACAACCTCGAGGTCAGCTCTCGAGCTTGTATCCACAAGATTATAATACAAAAATGCAGATCAGTAGTTTGTAGATTATTCAAACAAAATGAAGTATATTTAGGAGTCTTCTGGCATATTTTGAAATATCTTCAGGAGTCTTATGAAGGTCTATGGAGTATTTTTTCGTGATTTCAATCAACTGCTAACAACGTGATTCATATGAAAAGTGGCATGTTAATTTCTTCGTTTTCAAGAAAATTAGAACTTGGTAAGACGCATTTTTGCGGCCGCACTTGCAGAGCAGCTAGCACTGTCTGATGAAACAGCAGAAACTTAAGTGCCATGTTTGTTATTTCTTACATTGCAGCATTCTCGTGACTGTGTGCCGTAGTACATTTCCATTGAAATGAAACGTAAATTGCTTGAACTGTCTTAAATCATCGCATTATAAGCTTTGTCAGTTGCTTAACATCAAATCATTCTTTCTTGCAGCATCTCGTACTGCTGAGAGCCCCATGTCAAGTGGAGGAAAAGAATGGAAACCAACACAAACCTATGTTGTTAATGGAGATGCTGATCTCAAGGCATTCAATGAATTTTTGTTCAAAAGGGTAAGTTCGTCCAATTTGTTTATCAGGGATTGACAGTTACTTTAGGTATGAAGTTATACCTGCAATAGTTTTGGAAGTACTCAAATTTGTCACAAAAGCTGAATTTATATCTATTACTGAATTGCTAGATAAAGAGCTGTTAAAATATGGTTGTATCATCTGAAACTATCAATTGGGATTGTAGAACCAGGCCCTTATACGTAAGGATTGCACCAAATATTGGTCCCTTATTAAATTGCTTTCCTTGCGTTGTGAAAGTTATCCACTGCCAAACAGACCCCCCAATGTAACTAACCTAGCCAATTGAAGAAACATTGTAGCAAAAAAGGCAATTTCTGTGTCTTTTTTGCAGATATGAGCAAGTAGTTAGTCACTACCTCATAAGACACAGTAAACAAGGTAACTTCAAGAAATATTGCAGCAAACGAAACGATAGGTGTGTCTTTTCTTACAGATATCAGGCATGAACAAATACAAGAAAGGCGAACAAGATACGATTGCTGAGAGACTGTTCAAGACAGCTTTGAATCAATATCATTCCAATTTGCTCACTACCTATGCCAATGTTATATCGGTGAGTATCGACCATAAACAGTGTGATAATGTATATTTATCAGAGGCTACCCTTGCTTCATGTCAAAGTTTATGTACTTGCAATATATCATAAACTAAATTCTTCTGGCTTGTGTAACCCCCTAGCAAAATTATGATAGACAGTTTGATTTAACCCGGATGGAGCAAAGAGCTGCCGTTTTCCGTGCTAAAAATTAGCTTTCGTTTAAGATGATAAAAAAGATGATGAAGCAGTGCCCTAAACATTTACAGTGCGTCCTGACTAAGTTTCTGCAAAGAGATAACATCAAAGTTTTGTAGCGATTTCCTTCCTCTCGACATTCAATGAGAGTGAACACGTGTATGAAGCAAAATCCAAGATAGCTCTACTTTCCGCTATAACGAGCACGGAAAGCCACTGTTCAGAAATCCTCCTCAGCAGAAATGATGATGCTCTAAAACCAATCGGTCTATCGAAACTATGTAAAAAGTATGGTATTGCTCATATTCTGGGCAATCGAAAGGTATATTAAACAAAGCTGTTTGTTTGCACGGCTTAAGGAAAAAGATAGATTTGCACTGTCAGTCTCGAAAGAATGCTGAGCGCATCACCGAGTCTTTTGTATTTGCCCATTGATAATCGACAGACCAGTTTTTCTAGTGTTTGTTGTCGAGTAAGAATCAACTGGGGCCACTGGCTTATCAGTTCCGAATATAAAGTAAATTTAGTGAATATAAAAAATTCAGAATATGCTTATAGCAATTAGCAATTTTGCCTTTGTTCCTTTCTACTTTATCTCATATATATATATATCTTGCTCTTTACAGCGAAATGAGACTATTCGTCTGAAGTACGACGAGATGTCTGCATTGTTTGTCCAAATTCTTGAGAAAGAAGCTGAAAAAACTGAGGAGAATTTACCAACAATCATGGGAGTCAATCTTTTCGGAGGAGTCGTTGATGAATTTGTCAAGCAGAAGTAAGTTAAACATTATCTTTTTGTTTGTTGCAATTGATTCATCGACAGAAGCATGGAAATAATTCTAAAATGATTCATAAAACGTAAAACGGCTTTATTACCAAAAAATTCTCTCTTCCTTTCTCACAACAGACCTTAAACCTATCCTTCGAAAGAGCCTGGATCGAGCAATACTTTTATACATTTTGATACGAGAGGTTCAATGAAGAGGTATTAGAGCTTCTATCACCATTGCGTAGATTCAAAAAGTCTTCAAAATGATCGTTCAATTCAGAATGTTTTTAAGAGTAGCTGAAAGTCTATATACAAGCAGCCATTGTATCAAAACAAAGCAGCCATTGTATCAAAATTCGAACGTCTTTCAGCTCTTGGTTTTCTTTCCATTTCCCAGGCATTTCTTCCTTGTAAGATGTATGTTTTCAATTCATTTATTCGTTCATTACTTTGCTGATCATGTGCTCATTCAGTCACTCATGCATTAATTAATTTGTTCATTCGTTTATTAGTTCATGTATCGTCTCTAAGCATTATTTATGGGCTTCTAAAAGTCGTTGTTTCTAACATGAGTAATATCTTCTACTCGTTGGAACATTCTTAAATTCTTCCTTTCATTTGTTTATTCGCTATTGCATTTAATCATTCATTTAAGGTGGAAAATTTTCAAGCTGAAAACACATTACTTAATCGACCACTAACGTTTTGCAAATTTCTATTTCAGTGCTCAAACAACCAAAAAGGTGAGTCTCTTCGTTGCTTACAATATCTCTTCGTTGCTTACAATATCAGATGAATTTGCAACAGTGATTATTCGTATTTTCTCTCGTTTTTGCCTTTTTCCAACCTGTTTTTCCATATTTTCAATAAATTGCTTCTATCTTTTTAGCGATCACTAAAACCAGAGAAAAGGAGCAAGAAAACAAAGACAGAGGATTTCACCGTAAGCTTCCCTTAGATATTTTTCGTTGGACTATCTTATGATAACTACTATTTTATTGGGTCGAAGTTATGCTCTAAAATATGCTCTTCTAATTAGTTGCCCTCTGGCGTGATAGAACACATTGTAGAAATAAGAAAAGACCCTAGAGCTTGTCTGCCATAGCTTGAATAACCACTTTAGACTGTCCAAAGGTTTTCGTCACAGATCTTCCCGCTGAAATAACGTAGCATCAATGTCGTGGATAAAACATACTCAAATATACTCTTTACACTATGCTCAAAATGTACGTTTTATACGATCATCTAAATATTACCTTGTATCGTGTAATATTGTTCCACAAATGATGATGGATGAATACCAGGTGATAAACATTCTTCGTATTGCATGACGTCTTTATCATAGTAGGATCTGACCTTTTTTATAAAGCTTTTCGTGTGCATGCAGGCCTCAAATATATATGAACTATTTTAGTATCGAGTAGCTTGCTTACCGTTGCAGGGTTTTCACGTCACTTGTACCTTGCTTTTGGTTATTTCATATTGTGCTTTTTACTGTAGGTGATAAATGGACATAAATATGTGATGACCAACTTCAGTATTGCTACATTTTGTGAATTCTGCAGCTCGTTCATCTGGGATCGAGGATTTGTTTGTCATAGTGAGTCAGATGCTTCCTTAGTCAATTCATTTCATTCTAACTTTGTTCATATTGATAGAAACGTTTGGTTCTGGACAACCCAAGAAAATCAAGGCATTTCGAGCCTGTGCTTTTTCAGTTGACGCTGAAAGTTGCTGATTCCGTTCTTTTGTTGCTAAAACTTATTCCAATTTCGATCAGTCCACTCAAGAAGAAATATATGCCAGCCATGTGAGCTTGCGTCTAATGATTGATACATAGGTATCGTGGATGACTACCATTCAAGATCAAAGTTTCGAATGTCTTCAAAATGGAATCCACGATAACAGCTTACCTGGTGGATAACTGTCTCGCTTTTCAAAACAATTTTGTTTCAGAGAAGCTTTTTAATCAAATTTTTAAATTATCGCTTCATTTGTTTGAAGGTTGTCGATACGCCTGTCACAAGAAATGCTCGGCAAAACATAATGCTCCATGTCGTGGAAAGTCTCCTGATGACAACATCGCTAAATCGGTATGTTTTTGCCAAATAAAATCAATCTCTATTTGATATAGCAGTTGGAAACTCGTGTCAGCAGAAAAATTTATCACTACGTTAAAGTAATCAAGGCCTTTTACATGTCTATATTACCGAAGGCAGTTATAGCCGCATTATGATTTTGTGAATGTAATTCAGAAGGCTATTGATTTCAACAGTGAACCCTTCTCCCCACCCCCCTCAATAGTTCAATTGCTCTGTTTATAAAGGTCATGCAAAAGAACAGCCCCCCCCCACCTTATGAGTGCACTGGTACAAGTTTCTTTGCTACAATTTTGCGCATTTAATTGATTTCCGTGTTGGTGTTGCATATATCTATATTCGCCTTCTTTCTTTGTAGATTTTTGGTGCCAAACTGTCTCAGATTACGTCGGAAGATTCCCCAATTCCCGTTGCAGTGTCAAGTTTGATGCAAGAAATCGAGAAAAACGGTATGTTGTTAGAATACTGTCAATAATGTTGCAGCGAGACCCGCAACATAATCTTTAACCCTATTTTAACCGGGGGGGGGCGTTTTTCGCCCCCCCTATCGGATTTTTTTTAATAGCTCCCAAACGATGCAACCTACAATGCTGAAACTTCTTGACTTTTCCTAAAATTTAGTTGGCAATCAGAAAATAGAAATTTCAATACCTATTGTTTGACCACGTGACCACCACATGCCCATATTTGGAGAGTGGTCACAAAGAAATTCTTTAAAACGGCTCTAATTTCTTCCTTTGTTACTAAATCTCAACAATATATATACCATTCGATTCATCTCGATGAGTACTTTCATTTGATATATAATTTATTCATATTTGCTGACATCAGCAGTTTATTATTTCTATGACGTCATCAATCTTTATGACGTCATATTCCTAATGAATGAGTAATTTTTCATACAAAACTGATGGAATTACCTCAAATAACGATGAAGGTACTTGATTTCACCAATAATATGCGAAATTAATGGTTTTAAATCATAATTATTGAGCTTACAATTTTGCATTGAATCAAATTTTCATTATTTAATTAGTTAATTTATTAGAAACCATAAATATCCGTACGAAACCATATGAAACTACAAATTAATGATATCAAGCAGGTATTTGGATGGTTTTTTGCCAATTTTATCTAGCTATTTGCTAATAATGGGCCCTTTTCTGCAAATAGCTCGATTTTCTGAAAATTTGCATTGTTTTTGGTTGCCTAGCAACCAATCACGTGACTATTGATTGATTGATGCTATTTTTAGATTCTCCATTGTTCAATTATGACACAGTGCAAGTTTCATTGTCATAGCTCTTATACTTGCGGAGAAAAACAGGGGGGGCGAAAAACGCCCCCCCCCGGTAGAAAATCACTTATTTTTTACCCGGTTAAAATAGGGTTAAACGGACGCTATTTACGGCACATGTAAGGGGTTTGTTTTAGAGACGTTAGGTCATTTGAGCTTGATTTTGAGATGTTTTTCTGTGAGCAGTTTTGTGTATCAACAATGGGGGCAACATTGTGTCATCACGGAAGTAATAGGGATCAAAGTAAGAGCTACAATGAACATGCAGGACTTCCATCAATGACCAGAATCAAAGCTTGGATGTCGCAATGACCATTGTTGACGTTCGTTTTCAACCATACGTTTACAGCATACAATGCGTCTCACGAACTCATAACATTGACCGCTAGTTTCCTGCTGTTTATAGACCCTTTGTTCATCCCGTTTTTATTTCGTTACAGGACTATACAGCGAAGGTATCTATCGAAAGCCTGGTCTGGCAACGTCTGTAAAATCATTGAAGAACGCCCTGTCATCGCCAAGTACGTATGATATAGCTTTCTTGAGTCATTTAAACATCAAATGATGCCGAAAAAGATGCTTACATTACAATGTTGACTGTTGTAAGGTCTCACGTAGATGGAGTGGATATTTCATTTCTTAAAAGGCCAATGATATGAGAGAGTTCTCAATAGCGCAGATCATTTTAAGAGCTATAAATTTTAAGTCCAGACATGTTTTAGTACATTTTGTAAAATCTTTCAGTGATGAGCCTTTTCGATTAATGGTGAAAATTCCTATTCTCATGATAAACGGCAATGCAGAGAAGATATCTACTTTTAATGTAGGGGAGAAAGAATTTTGAGAACAATTTATACTCAAATTGCGGTTTGCTTTTGCTCCATCCGTTGAAAGTTATATTACTGCCAATCATGTGAGCATTGTGAGCATGAATGCCGGATCTCTTGGAAGACAGGCAGAAATATCAGATTGAAATCGCTTTAATGGTTGATAGAATTATTGAAACGCTTCAAAGAAAAATAACAACCCAAAAATGCAATATCCTATCGTGTCTTTTTCAGATTGTCCAAACGTGGAATTCTCGACCTACCGTATCCATGTAATTACGTCAACGTTGAAACTCTTCTTCCGTCAGCTGGCTGAACCGGTTGTTCCAACTGATTTCTACGATGATTTTATCCGAAGTGCAGGTAGCTTTAATTTTTAATACATAGAAGTTTCAAATCGTTTTTGCAATGAAAAATAGAGACATGAGGGATTGGACTGAAGATCGTTTTCACCTTCAGGTGGATATTTATCAACAAGCAAATTTCCAATCAGCACTGCTGTCAGTGTCACTAATGGGAATTTTATTTCTTAGGCTAGTTGGTGGTTACATGGCAAGTTTGTTGACAAATATATACTTACCTTTTTCTATACTGCAACCCTGCCAAACTTGCAATGACTCGATTAATGTTTTGCAGGATACTGGCAGAGGCAAGATGTTATGTGAAATGTTTTACTTTTCTTGCCGAAGGTTTTGACACAGACCTTAATAGAATGTTAGTTGTTCAAACAGGCTATTAGATGATTGCTGTCTTCTCTCATTTTTCGACGACAGAAACCAAATGCAACGTAAATTTGAGATTTCTTTTTATATGTTTGAAACATTGAAATATGTCTTTCTCGTAGATCTTCAGTGCAAACTTACAAACCTTTTTCTAAATTCTTTGCAGAACTTCAATGCAATTCAGACATACAGTCAAGGCTTTGTGATGTCATCTTAAGATTTCCAAAACCCAACAGGGAACTGTTATCAAGGCTTGTCTATCATCTTGCACAGTAAGTACTGCTACTGCTAAGTGTATACAATGAATAGTCCGGCAGTATTCATAAAACGTAATGCCGGTCGTATTCAAGAATCATCGGGAGAGGATCATTTCAAGAGATCAGGAATCATTAAAAGTTGTTTTGATCCTTTCTCTCTCATTGAAATTACAAACTTTGCTCCTCGATTTGTCGGTGTGACATAAAGTAAGAGGGTTGGAGGACAGATCAGAATCAGTTTAAAGTGAGAAGTGAAATTTTGGATGCACCAAAATTCTTTCAGCTCATTAGAAATGCTCTTTAGCTTCTGAATGCATTTCATCCTGTGTTGTACATGTCTTTTCCCTTAGGAGATGAAAATGGTGCGATTTTGCCTGCCTAGAATATTTTGGTTTGCCCTCGGGATTTTACAGTTTTGAATAATTCATGTTTCTCATTACCACAGGGTTGCAATGCATGAAGATTCAAACAAGATGTCAACGAATGGCTTATCTATTGTTTGGGCTCCCTGTGTGATGCGCACTTGTGACAACGCTGACCCTATGGATGCCCTGCGACAGCTACCGTTGCAAACAAAGTGAGTACAAGTTTTTATCAAATATAGATTGAAGCGAGGAAATGTAAGCTTGTTGTTATACTTTATGAATTTGTATTACGCAGGCAGAACTGAACATAGGCAATTTGGATTGCGCCTTGTTCTGTTAGAATAGGTCTTTTCATTCATTCCGTACTTAATTTTAAATAGCTGGAAGGATTTCTAGCTATTTCAAGCTAATTCAGGCTCACGATGATGCTTGCCGCATCCTAGCCTTGTGTCAATCATTTGACACAAGATCAGGCTCATTCGCGAAAAAAATAGAAACTAAAGAGGCTAGCCGCATCCAATCATGGGACCCCTAGTTTATGGTCTTTCTTAGGGATGGTGAAGCGAGTTGCTTGGTCAGACATCCGAAAGGTCATCGATCTGGATTTTGACCTCACACGACCGAGCTTAACTTCAGTTACCTATCGGACACAGTGTATCCCATTGGCCATGCACCCCTATGTGTAACTTACATCTTTTCTGTTACATCTGTATACTTTACCAATGAATTATAAATCAAGTAGTTGTGATAAAGAGCTTTAACAACTTTTTAAAAAAGCACAACCAGTGCGAACTGTGTAGACTCTTTTCATGGAGTGATGACGATATGGAAACGTTTGATAGCAATAAAAAGGTAGAACCGCTGACTCAATTTTTGTTTCGTCTTTTCGTTCATGTATTTATTACCTTTCGATTGTGATTTGTGTCCGACAAAAGAAGTTTTCAAGTATTGTTATAACATTGTCACGCTTTTGGAATAATTTTTATAATATATCGACTGAAGATGTCTTATTCTTGAGAGACTGAATGTAAAGAGTTTTCAATAAATATCAGTTGATGTTCTTAAGTATTCTCAGGATACGCAACATAGAAATAAAACTAAATCAAAAGAACTTGTTATCTTGCAGATGTCTAGAAGTCCTGATCGAAATGCAAGCCGCAAAAATTCGAAGAACCATAGCTGATATCGAAGTGCTACAGAATGCTAAGTTAACTTCAGAAAGCAGACTTAGTAATATACAAGAGGTTAGTGCCCATATAGATTAGTTAGTGCCCTTAAGCATGTAGATTGAATGAAATGGGCCCCTTTGTCAGCTGGAGAAACAATTCGGTTTTCTAATCGAAACTGCACTTCAGATTTTCCGAAATGACTGTTAGAAATCTACATCTTACGCCCACCCCACGTTGATGTTTTGTTTGCTCTTCTGTGTAAGATTATTTATCTTCAAAATATAGCATTAATTTGAAAAATTATTCAAAATGTCTGTGTGATATGGTCCATCAAAGTACATCAAACAGAAAGATTTGGCCCAGTCAACAATGATTCTTTTCTATCTTTGTACCCAAGTAGCTTACCACATTGGACTTACTTAATATCATAGTGTTGATAATATCATAATGTCGATACTAAGTCATTCCTCGTTGTTAAGGTGCTTAATGTATAATTTTACACGTTTCCCATGAGCTTATCGAGCAAACTATAGAGAAGTCTTTTCAAAACTGAAACTTAATTAGAAACGAATGCTCATGTTTTGCATTGTCCTGTTTCAGGAAAACCAAGAAACTGGCAACTCCCATTTTCAGCTGCTGAAAGATCAAATTGAAACGATGGACAATGAAAGGTAAGTTGAAAATACTCTGAACTGAGACTAATACATTGTTCGTTAATGCCTTGCAATGCTAATTTAAATGTATGTCACTAAATTTTGTTCAAGCAGAGTCTGCGCAAGTAGCTAGATTGATACTAAATGCATACTTAACAGTCAGTCTCTGGCTTTTATTCACAGAAAGTTAGTCGATCTAGCCTTTGAATCATCAAAATTTGAACGAAAATATTTTATTGAACGATACTACATATTTATTCCTAATTTATTGCACGGCAATATCTTCCTTTCTAAATGGGATGCCATGCAGCATTTCCCAAAAACTGCTGATTATAGTGTGTTTTGAATACAGATGAAACTCGACAGCAACAAATTTTTAACTCGAAATTGAGTGATGTCTGATCAATTTAACATGTCCTTTTCCCTGACTTAAGTACGTATATCACTCGAGGTATCCCACACTCATCGTTGACAGTAAAATATCGTTGTCCCCCTTCATGGGTTGCCCCCCTTTTCGTCTGTCTGCTCCGTATTTTTAAATCATTATATGTTTAATTTCAGAGAGCGACTAACAGAAAATCTACCAAACCTCGAGAGAGCGAATTCACGAGGTGATCTCAGAATGGATTCAGATGATGGAATTACGTCAGATGATGGGTTGACTGATAACGATGACTCAGGATCTATTTCATTCGAAGTTTCAGGTTTGTTCTCAACTTTCATTTGTTTCATTATTTAGTAATCTGCTTTCAGGCAGCATCCCATCAATTCAATTTCAATTCAACTTTTTTCATCAATCAATCAATCAATCAATCAATTAATCCAGATTTCTTTATGCATGGTTGATTAGATGCCGCAATTGTGCTTGATTGCTGCTGCTTTGTTCTTTCGCGGAGGAAAGCATTAGTTATTGTTACGGAGGAGCTAGTGTAAGAGATTGAGAAAAGGAAAAGAATGGGAAGGCAACCTCCAGTGTCATCCTATTGCGATTTTTCTCAATTTCTATTGCCTGTAACAAAACCCTTGACTTAAAACACAAGATTGCCCTACCTCCACCTCTTTCTTCCTTTCAACTACTTTGATACCTCCTCCTCAAAAATAAATATATTTTCCCCTGCAACGGCATATATGCTGAAACATAACCGCGGTGTCTAAAAACCCATGCTTTTTGCTTAATCCTCGCTAATTGCTTTATCCCCGATTTAAGCTTAATCCCCGATTTTTCTCGATCAATTATGCGTTTTCCAAAGTTTTTTTCACCCGAAGTGCAAACAGTTACAAATATATCCATCCGCATAAAAGAATAGTCATGAACGTATTAGCATTGACATATGAACATGAGCATTGACGAGGCCTGATAAGTAAAATAAGTGGTTTGGCCTTGGTTTAATAATTTCAAATAAGCGTAACCTGCTTCGTTGTGATATTTCCTTGATAATGCAAGAGCAGCAAAATTTGCTGAGCCAAAGAGAACAAGAGAGATCTCATTTCAGTTTCACCAATGAGATTTTGTTCCTCGGTCCTGGGAGTCGCACTTGACTTTGGACGGGCTTTGTGCTTCTGATGCACAGACTCTACGCGAAGGGAAATCGTACTTCTTTCTGAAAGGAATCTTTTGATGAAGGAAGCCAGTCGAGTCTGTATTGCTTTTCCAATGGGGTTTGTTTCGTAAATCAAGGCATCTCATTTTGGTTAAACTCTCGCATTTGCGTGTGTAATGCATCCATGGTAAATTTTATCTAATGTATTGATCTTTCTTATTTCAGTAACGAGCTCACTGCTGCAGAATCCTCCGTTCCCCCTTGTCACAAAACGCAATAGTCCAATGATGAGGAAACGAGCTGAAAACCTTCAAGCAAACGATGGAACATTCTCGACGGATTCCTCATTCGAAGATTTATCAGAGGATATTGGTGACTTTAACGTGTAGATGCAAATTGATTAGGTATACAAGTCAATAATCTTATTTTTGTAATTCGTAAAGGGAAGTTCGCTTTTGCAACGTCATAATGTGGACTTGAACGTTGTTGTGGTGTAATATATCAAAGTTTCGGCTGCAGGGAGCTGGCCGATTCGCAGACATTTTCAACAAAGATATTATTAAGTGAATTGGTAATTTTTATCAGAGTACATTTCTCATGTAGGGTAGAATTAATTTTGTATCATTATCGAGAAGATATTGGGTGTCATAGACCCTTTCCGAGTCTCGATTTCAATTTGATAAAACAAATGAAAACCTTGACCTCTTTCCCAGTTATCTTTGATTCCCAACGTGGATGGTTGTCAACGAAATGCATGATTTACCTTTGACAATTATGAAAACGAAATCAACAGTCCTTTGTTTTGCTACGTGTGTAAGGATTTATGAACCTTGAGACTCGGAGAGGGTATATTTTTACACACCAATGTTGGGATTGTAAAAATTCAATGCCTATCCCTGCGCAAGAGCATTGTCCCAAACCTGTTGTTGGTTAATTCTCCTTGGTAAATTTAACATCAACTTTCAGCATTTAAAATCCACCACAACATCTTTGTTTTGAAGTGGCGTAGTATACCAAGGAATTTTATTTGAAAAACAAAAAATGTTGTCGTTGAGTTTTAAATGAATTTGGAAACAGTTTAGAAACATTTCAGCCCTGAGTATACACATTCTGCTATTACCTATCATTGGGTCCGTCTCTCGGGCCACATTCTGATATTACCTCTCAGCCCCCAGGGATGAATAGATTCGAGAGCTTTAAAGTTCCGACAAACGATGCATTTACCCAAAGAACACCGTAGATCAGTTTAGTAGCTCCTCATTGTATAATCTACAGCCTTTGGGGGGGGGTCGCAAAATTGCCTCGAACCTAAAACTTCTCAGGAAAAGTTCAAGGAAAAGGTCGATTTCTTATCCTTTTGAAAAGATATATTTTGCGCAGATCATATTCTATGCTTAGATTAATGCAGATAGAAAAGTCTCTTAATAGATTAGATTCACTATTTTTGCACCGTAGAATCTTTGATATGATTTAGATAGTTTGGGATAGATGAATTTTTTAACTGTATTGCCTTAGCAGTAATTTAAAGTCAATCAACGGAGTTAGCCCCATCCATTAAAGGGGTCATCGCAACTGGCATGCCTTGTGAATGCATCCTCTTGTTGTTTTCTCGTTGCAATTTTCATGGTCCATGAAAATGACCGCCATGCCAGCAAAGAAACGGCATGTGCAAGGTATGTTGGTTGCAAAGGCCCCTTTAAAAGCAGCTTGGCTATGGGGACTGTGTCTATCTAGGTACAAACTATTGTATTTCATTTTCTTGGTCGATGACAACAGTAGAAAGATAATTGCTGGGTGTCGTTCTTGTGTGCTATGTTTAGACTTAGTTGCTACATCTCCGTTCATTTACTTTCAGGCCAGTTAGTTGCCATGATTTTCGTTACCGATCCTTCTGACATATGAATTTAAACAAGATTTTAACTTCTTTTTACACATCTTCATATCTCCAATAAAAAAGAATCGGTTCGGTGAATCTCATTGCGTAAATCAGGCCTAAGCATCATCGCAATTCAAAATGCCGCTGATGCTTAAGGAAGAATTTGCATTTCTCTGTTGATAGTGGTGCTGCTGCAGTCAGTGACCTGGCGTAGTTTCAAAAAGACGTGTGAAATATCTTCTACTGGTTTTCTACTGGGTATTCTGTCGTTTTCCGTCAGCCTCATTTTAAGATTCCAAACGTTCTGAATAAGTCTCTTTAATGTCTCTACAGATGCACAGTATAATATGGGGACCTTTTGGATTCCAAGAGAGATGTTATTCGGGAATCTTTCTTGTAGGGGTGCAGCCGTTTACCTGAAGATAATGCAAATTTATGTCGCTAAAGTTTTAATCTCCTGTTTTCTCGAAGGTTTCTGCTTCTAAAACATAGCAGTTTCCGACCCAAAACAGTTTCGCGAAGGCCCACGGACTGTTTATGGTTTCTGTCAAGGCGTAGCTGTACGAAAGTTTTATGTCATGTTACACCAAACTCTCGTCACAGTTAACTGAAAATGTGTCAAGTTTTCTCAGTCAGCCCTGTTTAAACCCCGTTGAAGTCCCTGGTTTTCGATAGCGCAAGGAGTCTGAACTCTCTATGCAAACAGCACCTTACCAAAGAGAATTCTAATATTTCTTAGAAATTGTTGCATAATCGTAAAACGATGTTAATAATTATTTCTTAATGTAAATAAAGATTTAAAATGTTCAATTAGATACGCTTTGTTTTCAAATCATCTTTAATTTCCAAGTTTGTTTATAAATAATTTGATCAGGGTTTGCGTATCCAATTTGCTTTTTCTGGTAATGCCCTTGCCTTGTATGTATTCGATAGAGGGGCAAAACATTCCGAAAATCTCATACACTTTCAAAAGAATGCTAAAAGAATCTCGAAAATCTCGAAAAATCTTGAAAATCTTGAAAATCGTCACAAAATGTTAGAAATCTCAAAGAAATTCTAAAAGAATCTCAAAAATGTTTTCCTACAAATGATCTAACCTCTCAATAAATCTTTCGAAATTTTTTGAAAACTTCGACAATCTTTCAGATGCCCAAAATCCTTGCAAAATGTTGAAAAATTTCACAAAATCTCGAAAGTTATTGAAAATCTAAAAACATTTTGCGAAACGCGAGAATCTGAAAATCTTTTCTTAGAAATCTTAAAAAATCTTTGAAGATCTCAACAAATATTTTGAAAATCTTTGAAAAATCTGAGAGATTCTTAAAATCCCAAAATCTTGTACGCTATTTTTGGAGCAATATGCCCCTCGTATACTTGTACTGTATTATAAACACTTCCGCAGTGCAAAGTTTAAAATCAGGACCATAAAGAAGCCTATATTCGGGGCCATCCAAGAAAATTAAATGAAAAATTCGATGCCAAGTTCATGAAAAAATATCCAGTAATTAAGAAAGACGAATCCAAAGAAATTTTAATAGAAATTGCGTAAGGTTAAGATTAGGCTATAATGAATTTGACATTGTTCGAGACGAAGGTGTCCTATCTTCAGCCACAGGAAGCCCACATTACAGTTAATTCAAAAAATGTTTCAAAATATTTTATTGTATTCAAAAGAAAATACCTTCCCTTTCGTCACTATAGCGTGTGTTGTTTTCTTACGCCTTTCCAGTTTGTTATTTGTGAAATAAATACAGCACGTTTTCTTCCGTTTTTCCTTTTGACTCCCTTGTTTCCTTGTGCTCTCTCAAAAAGTGCTGTATTTAGTTCACAAATAACAAACTGGAAAGGCGTAAGAAAACAACACACGCTATAGTGACGAAAGGGAAGGTATTTTCTTTTGAATAAAATATTTTTGAAACATTTTTTTTAATTAACTGTAATGTGGGCTTCCTCTGATTCAGCCAACGAAATACAACACCCGGAAGTACCGGGTGTCCAAAAAAAACTCTTTAAAAAATCATCAAAATTCGAGTATGGCCTTTGTCTTAACCATAACATATTCCTTTTTATGAAAGTCTTTTGTAAAATCTTGGGAAAAACGGGGTATTTTTTCAGAAAATATTCCAACCTAAAAAACAGTGAAATGCTGGCTGGTGGACTCGGGGCCCTAAATAAAAGTCAAAATTCACCTGGCCCAAGTGCCATACCCCAAGTTTTATGGAATTCTACTGTTTTCCAACAAAGAGAAGAGATACAAGTATAAGTGAATCGTAATAAAGTGCCAAAATCCCAAACCTTTCTCTTAGAAACAGTGTTTGTACTGTACAGATTTCTTTAGGGCTCAGTGATACTCCTTTAAAGGGGGGTTAAATTCAAAAGTTTCCATGATAAGGGATCTTTTCATAAACTAGAATGTCAGAGAAAAGGGTATCCTGTGGAATGGTATGGACGAGCGTGATGTCCCTTTTACTGTTAAATTGCACCCACCGGGAGTATGCAGTACAGTTGGGGATGTTCAGTACAGCGGGGAGGTATGTTTGAGTACCAGGGGCGGATCCAGACTATAGCAACTTATGCCCAAGCATAAGTCAGATTCTCAGAAACTTCAATTCGGTATTGCAAACCTCATTCAGTATATTATTTCCATTGAAAGATTTTATTTCGTTTTATTGTTTGCATCCATCATCATTGAATTGTGTGCGTACGAGCGTATCTCTTTGTGTGCATTTGATTTCATTTATATGTCATCGTCTATGACTAAGCTTCCGCCTATGCGTTGAAATATTTTGTTTTTGCTTCGAATACAAGTCGGTATATTCTACTGGCCAGCATAGTCTTGAAATTATTGCCATTTTCTTCACTATATTCCAGAGCATAGGTGGGTCCGAAAATTGTCGAAGTAATTCCCATACATTTGATCTGCGTAAGTCTGTAAGCCAATGGGCGGTCAGCTCTGCTTCTGAAAGTTTGGGCGCGAGCATAGGTGGGATTTGAAGTAACGAATGAGAAGCCGAGTTGACTTATGCTCAAGTTAAACTATCCAATAGAGTTTCAAGTTGACCTATGCAATTGTTGTTCAAGTATCCAATAGAAATTCAAGTTGACCTATGCAATTGTTCTTCAAGTATCCAATAGAAATTCAAGTTGACCTATGCAATTGTTCTTCAAGTTTCCAATGGAAATTCCAGTTGACTTATGCAATTGTTCTAAGACCACAAAACCAAATAGTGGGCGGTCAAAGTCAAAAGTCAAAGTTCGAAGAAATGGATGTTCGCAGCAAAGGTTTCCCGTTTCTTCAAAACATACACAGCATCATTGTAAATAAAAACTTAGAAGATAAGGAGAGGAAGGAAGGATTGCATTTTATTTGAGAAAACTTGCAAGAGCTGTTAGAGATGGAAACCCACAGCACCACCGCTGCTGATGATAGGCCTTAGGCCATCGTTGTTAGAATCGGCTGCTGTAATAATACAGTTTCCAGCGACCCAAACGTCCAGGGCCAATGGTTTACGACCAGTGAAGTAAGCATAACTTGTTTTACTTTTTAATTTACAATTTTTCAGTAAGCCCCCGCATTTTACGAAGTCATACAAGCTGAGAAAGGTTCGTTATATTGTTGAATCTAGACAAGAACACTAGGGGGGGGGGGGGCAGGCTCTGGTAGGCTGTTCGAAATATATTTTATTGAAGTAAAGGGGTGGTTGCATCACTGATAGATTTAGATGTAGAAGTAACAAAATTAATCTTACTGTTCATTTTTAAAAGAGCTTGATATATGACCTTCATATTCAACGGGCAAAAAGCCCTAATTTAGTCCATAAATAATATACCACAGGAGATATTGTAAGGGTGTTTCCCATGGTAAAAAGGGCGTTTCCCATGTTTAAAAGGGCGTGGTCCAAACATTTTTCTGGGGGCTCCGCCCCCAGACCCCCGTATAGACCTTCCCCCTGTGCGCCTTCGGCGCTACTTTGAGCATAGGTCAGATTTTCAGCTGGATCCGCTCCTGAGTACAGTGGGAAAAATTCAGTATAGTGGGGAGGCATCTGGAGTTCAGTGGAGGATACCTTGAGTGCAGTGGGGGACGGGGGTGTTCAGTACAGTGGGAGGCATCTGGAGTACAGTGGGGGGGACCATGATGTGTGCGGTGAGGCATCATCAGTATAGTAGGGGGATATTCAGAACAGAGAGGGGGTAGCCAGGGTAGTTACCTGGGGGCCCGGGGCCTCTGTGGGCCAGCAAGAAATAAGGTATGTATTTTTCTTTGTTGTAGTTTTCTTTCAGGAACGTTTTCAGGCCTGCAGGCCCACTGAGATTCTAAAAAAAATCTAAAAGCAGTGTCTTACCAGTGCATAGGGGGGCGTACCCCAAGGCTAAAAGGGCGTGGTGCCCGGCCTCTCTCTCAATGGCCCTGGGAGTAAACACTTATGTTGTGAAATGCTTCCTTGCGCAACTATGAACAGCAGCTTTGTAGAATGTAGAATAGAATCACCACACGGAACGTGTGTGCAGTACAGTGGAGGGTGTGCAATACAGTGAGGGGTGTTCAGTACAGTGGGGAGGCATCTCTGAGTACAATGGGGGGTGTTCAGTACAGTGGGGAGGCATCCTGAGTACAGTGGGGGCATACCTTGAGTACAGTGGGGGTGTTCAGTACAGTGGGGCATACCATGTGTGTGTGAGGAGGCATTTTCAGTACGGTGGGGGATATTCAGTACAGTGGGGAGGCACCCGGATGAGAGTGGAGGGATACCACGATGTGTGTGGGGAGACATCTTGGAGTACAAGTGATAATAGAAAACAACGTCAAGAAGCAACAAATTCTTTCCCAAGCAATCACTCGGTACGACGGCGGGCCAGACCGGCAAGCCTGGCAATATAATATTTTCATTCTCTGATCTCTTTTGTCAATTATCCAAATACATGAAAAGATCATAAAATGTTTGTTTCCCTAACTGCTTTCCTTAGGGTATAAATGACACCTTGAAAAAACCTTATTCTGAGCTATACTCTTGAAACATCATCGTAAACCTTGCCTTCGAGCCATGATATGGAGATTTCTCATTATCCTCCAAGTCTACAATGATCTACAATTATAGTTTGTATTTTTTCATATTTATGACGTAGCATTAAGCTTAGCATACGAAAAGAAATAGATCTGGTCTCGGCTTTGGTAACAATCCGTGCTTTTTGCAGTATTCTTCAAAACCTATTTAAAGGCTGAAAGCTAAAAGCTAAAAAGAGCAAAATTTGCTGATTCTAAAGACGATCACAATATCTTTGATCTATTTGCAAAAAAATTAATTTGACGATTGGCCGTCATAGCCCTCGAACGACTCATCCTGAACTTGAGCAAAAAAATTCAATTTCAGGATGAGTCGTTCGAGGGCTGCGACGATCTTGTCAGGTTGTCAGGCGATAACTTTCAGAGCGCGGCACTGTTCAACCTTAGGCCGTTAAAAGTAAGCAAGAAGCAAAAGAGCAGAGATACTCATAAAATGAAGACAAGCAAGGTAACGAACTACATTTATTCATTTAGTAACATTTAGGCCAGGTATTGTGGACACGATAGACACAAATCGTGTCCACAATACCCATGGTGAAAGTCCACAAGTCCCGGTTTCGGCAAAAAATATGTTGTCGTTGTTTGTTGTTGTTGTTGCGATAACTATGAATATTTCGTGAGTTCAATGCACTTGCATTCTTCCCTAAGAACAGGTTGATGTTTATTAACATTGTCCAGTTTTCGCCAACAAGTAATAGGCTTACCTTGGACGTTAAAATTTGGTGATCTTTATTTTCCAGTTTTTATGAAAAATTAAGGTACAGGCTTGTCTTTTGAGGAAAAATGCGGGAAACATTGCTCATTTTCAGTGAAAGTAAGGCTTTTTTTAAAAGACAGTGGATGGAGTTTGCCTTTTCGCTCAAATTGGATGGCTTCAAAAATGCATAGACTATTTACCACGAAACAAAAGGTCTGTAGCAGGTTTGCCTATTGCTCAAAATTCGTTAATACGAAGAAGAACAAGAGGGTACCCAATAGACCCCCTGATTCCCGAATTCCCGCTACGTTTTTAGCCCAATTCCCGATTCCCGACCATCGTTTTTAACGAATTCCCGCTTTTCGTCTGAACATGGTCTGAAAGTGTATCGAAGCCAAAATTAATCATTTTCACGACTTATGGCGAAGAGCAGAGGCCTGCGCTCCATTTATTATGGCTCGAATGATCAGGGGTGGAAATGCAAATTTTTTGAGGGGGGTGTGTTCAAAGGACCGAGTTTCTTCCACACAGACCAATTTTTGCGAAATGAATGTTGTTGCAAATGTATGAAAAAATATTGTTTTCTTTTCTGCCACAATTTGCCGAAAATACAGTATAACAGGCATGATGTTTTCCCAGCAATCGAAATGGAATTAAACAAACAGTTTTTGGCATCAAGTTGTTTCTGGCTAGCATCTTAGCCATCTGCCCTGAATGCCCTGAATGATCCAGTCAAAGCATCACAGAATAGCCACGTTATTAGGCATGCAAGCTTGCTCATATGGAATCAATTAGTGGCGTGGCCTGGGTAAATTAAGGGAGGCATGGAAATGCAGGAGCCTGGGGGCCAGGAAAATTTTTGGGGCCACACCCTTTACTTTGGCTTAGAATGCATCTCCCAATAGCATGCTTGCCATTGGCAGTGAGGAAACCTTGATAGCTTTGTGCAAGTTATCCTATAAATCGGAGTGCGAAGAAAATTTTCGAAGAAACATCCTTTATTTTGGCTTAGAATGCATCTCCCAATATCATGCTTGCCATTAACAGCGAGGAAACCTTGATAGTTTTGGGACTGTTATCCTATAAATTGGAGCACGAAGAAAACTTTTGAAGAAACATCCTCTACTTTGGCTCAGAAGGCATCCCTTACCCGACTTATACCCAGCCATTTTCTCTTCGGTTTTAAAGGAATCTCGAGGATTTCTTTCCTGTAAACTTAGTTTCTGCGATAAAACAAAAAAACAGCTAACACATAAATCTTTGCCTTTCGAGTATCGACGTCCTGAAAAATTCAGGTTCAAGTTCATAGAGCCGGATCGAGACAAACTTTATCACTATAAAATAGCGATTGGGACCAAGTTATGAAATTATTGGGGGGGGGGTTTCACACCCTGCACACCCCCTCATTTGCGCCCCTGCGAATGATACTGTATTTGTTTTAACTTCCTATTTGAGTTTCTTACTGCAGAGATCAGTGTAAACGTAGGGCTTGTTGTGTTCTTGTAATTCTCTCCTCACTGCACCCGATGGGTGCAGTGCAATGTTAATGAAGATATGATATCACGCTCATTCATGATAAAGGGGGTACATTTGAAGCAAAGTCTTATGACCTAGAATCTCAAAAATGGGGTATTCTATTGTTTTCTCCAAACTTTTCCTCGTGGTGAAAGTTGGTGCCACTCTGTCTCTGTCCCTTCTCATAGTAAATTGCCACACAGTTGATGATATGGTATTTCATGGCTGTGGCTGACTTCATTTTCCATGCGTCTACTCACTAAACTTATGACCTGGAGTCCTTTGTTTCCCTGACAAAATGGCCTAAGAAAGCGGGAATTCTCGTACAGTACACAAAATCACTTCAAACTCTGGTCTAAAGAGCTTGAACATTAAAAAACAAACTGATACAGAGAATGGTGTTTTCCTGACCTAGTAATCGCAAAATATATACCTTTCAAGCAGTAACCTTCCTCTGTATAAATAAAATAGATCCGTCGCAGATACTAGAACTCTAGGCCATATCAACCATTTTTGTATGCATCAACAACAACTGTCAAAATAGCGCCCCCTTATTGGTTTAAAACTAAATCCTAGCAATTTGATTGGTGAATTCTGAACCACTCTGCGAGGGCCTAAAGTGTGCCCACTTTTTCGGAGTAATGGTACGAGTCCCTTTTGACCAAGTGATATCAACAAATCAATGAACGCACGGAAACAAGGGACGAAAAGGCATAAGTCTAGGTAAATCCCGCTTCCCGAAAGCTGGTGCCAATTCCCGAATCCCGCTCACAGAAATTTGACGATTCCCGATTCCCGATTCCAAAAAATGGCGATTCCCGCTTCCCGAAAAACATATTGGGTACCCTCTATTTTGCATTTGATAAATCTAAACTCCTCCGCAGTAATATTCTTATCAAAATTTCTAATCAAAATTTCTAAAGTAGAATTTGTAGCGAGTCAAAGAACTTAGCAGACCAGCACAAGATGGGGTAGGAATTATGTATGTTATGTATGCCACGTAAAATAAAAAATTTACAAGAAATAAATAGAATTTACAAGTTTTAAAAAGCTAAAGAATAGATAAATACAATGACAATGCTCATTAAATAGATACGTTAAAAACACCCCTAATCGTAGTGGCAGGGATAGCATTAAAAGGCCATACAGTACACGTTTTTTTTATAAGAAACTGGTTTATAAGAAACTAGTACTACGATGACCAAAAATTTAAGAAACTCTAGTACTACGCTCAAGAACAGTTAAGAAACTCTAAAACGTTATATCTGTATGTCTCTCTTATTCTATGTCTCTCTAACAAAGGTGCCTTCGTCTTTTCTTGACTTTTAACTACAAAATTGGTAAATTTTTGCCTCGATGTGCATGGCTTCTTCTTGATGACAATGTCAATGCAAAATGGAAGCCCTTTGTCGAGAAAAAGGCTCAACTTCGAACAATACCGCAATTTTAGGCCCAAAAAAATAAGAAACTAATTAAGAAACTTTTACTACTAAAACACCGAAATCTTCATGCGAAATTAAGAAACTTTTAGTACTATGTGCTGATCCAAGTTTCTTATAAAAAAAACGTGTATTGACCTTATTTCCAGAATGGTCCCCTTAGAGGTGGTTGCAAAAGGAAGATAAAAATAATAAACAACAGATGTTAAAATGATTTTGGATGAAGCATAAATTAGTAGGGCCGAATCATATCATACTCGATATCATATATATGAGAGTTCTCTCTGTATATTCTGGAAAAAATTTTCCTTTATCTTGTGTTTGGAGAAAGGCTATTCCATATTTTTGGCCCAAAGTAGGACAGGCATTTTTGGCCAGTGTTACTTTTGCGAAATGGGAGGTTTAATTTAAACTTAGACCTTCTCGTTACTCGGCTTTGGTCGATTAAGTGAAATATTTCACCAGTATAGGCTGGAGCCCCTCACTCCTTGGAAAGATTTCATTCTGTTTACACATGTATATTGATCAACTCTCTCCTTTGTGGGGAGCCAATTTATAGATTTGAATTCTGCTGCCCCAACATGTGCTGTGTTTTTTAAATTCAAGTAGAAGCGAATGCATTTGTTCTGTGCTGATTGGATTTTTTTGGACAGCCGGGAACCATGAGGTGCATGCGTAATCAAAATCAGAGGCGTACGCAGCACCTCAGGAGTGAGGGGGTCTGGGGCGTAGCGCCAGAAAAATCTTCGTGACCATGCCCTTCAGACGCTCTGAAAATGAGGGAAACGCCCTTTCAGTTATATTTTGCATCGTAAACATGACTGTAATGAACACAAAATAGGCAGGATGTTTTTTTGAATTTGCATTGAGAATTTATACCCAGCATATCGAGTACGAATTACAAAATCGCTTTTCTTCTTTACTGCAAAATTGATTTGGCGCTAGTTGTTGTTATGATATTCAAGGAAATGCCTCTTGTCGCCACTTCATCGTTGTTTAGTCAGTAAATGGCATCTTTTGCAAGAATCTTTTGAAAACAGGAAAATTTTGAAAGCAGACATTCTACTTTGGCTTAGAATGCCTCTCCCAACATCGTTCAAGCATTTCTTAGAAACCCAAACATTGCTTCACCAAACCTTAGACAAAACCATTCTCTCCTTGCTGTTCAAGAATCTATCGAAGACCACCGCCTGACAGATCTGCCTGACCCCCCCCCCCCCCCCCTGAGGTACAAATTTTACTGCATTTTTGTACAAATCTCGAGGACAATCTTCTTGAAAAGTGGGGGGATCTGGACCCCCCCCATTCCCCCCTTGGGTACGCCACTGATCAAAATGGTGTTGAATAAGAGCATTTAAGAGCAATCTGCGAAGGGAGTTATCTAGGAAGCTTTGTATTCTGTATAGAAATTTCAGTTTGCCATTTATTTTTCCAAGCATTTTCGTTGCCATTGATTCCCCAGAGAGATTCTCGTCCAGAACACATCCAAGGTATGTGACCATTGAGTGCTGTTTAATTCTTATTTCACCCCTCCTGATGCCAAACTTTTTTAGGTTCTTGCATTTCTTTCGGCCGAAAGAAATGGATTTGGTTTTGTCTTCTCCGAAATGAATACTTCGTTTGTTTTCCAAAAACCAATCACACAAGGAGTTGAAGTTTCTATTTAAGCTGGTATTTATGTTCTCAATGTCTTTGTCTCGAAAGAGCAAGCAGGAATCATCCGCGTACAGAAGCAGGTCACAGTCAACTGCCCATGCCATGTTGTTCACATACAAGAGGAAAATGAGTGGACCAAGAATTGACCCCTGAGGAACCCCACACGACAAATTACCAGGGTTTGAATAATCTTTTCCAATATTTGCAGAACATGATCGCTCCTGGAGATAAGATTTAAACCATGAAATTGTAGAGTCACTAAAGCCAAAACATACCAATTTATTTAGAAAAATTTCATGGTCACTTGCGTCAAATGCCTTTTGTAGGTCAATCAAAATCATGCCTGTAAACATACCATTTAATTCGGGAGCAGTTTCCTCCTCTTCTACCCTGGGTACCACACTCTATAAAATAGAATCTTCAACATCATTTTTAACATCATTAAGATCATGGTGGCACAGTGACGTGGCATAGTGAGGGGGTTATGGGGAGTCATTGCCCCACCACTTTTGTCGAATGATGGTTCTCGAGATTCCTTTGAAACCGAAGAGAAATGGCTGGGCTGGGCATTCCGAGAAATGTCAAAGCTTCCAATTTAGCAATGGCAAATATGGAATCAGGGGATGCATTCTATGCCAAAGTAAAGGATGTTTCAACAAACATTTCCTCGTTCTCCGATGTATAGGATAAATGTCACAAAACTATAAAGGTTTTCTTGTCGCTAATCGCACAAGCATGATATTGGGAGATGCATTCTCAGCCAAAGTAAAGGCCGTGGCCCAAAAGATTTCCTGACGGCCTAGCCCCCAGACCCTCTTATTTCAATACCCACACTTAATTTACCTTGGCCAAGCCACTATGGCAGCATCAAATCTTATTTTAGAAAGTGTGGTACCCAGAGAAAGGGTACTCCTCTTCAAATCACACCAACAATATTAGCAATTTTAGCAACTGACTTGTCAGTGATTAGGGTACCTGAACGTGAGAAGTTCTATTTTGACGCGGGAAAAGTTCTGAAGAACATTTTCTGCGATTAGGGTATGTACTTCGCTAAAACAGGTCAGCGTTTAGGGTGCATATGGGGCATATGTTAAACCTTTTTACGAGCATGATACTATAGGACAGTATAGAAGTGCCTCCCCCCCCCCCCCTGGAGGGTCTCTACTGTATTGTTGAATATAATTTGGCCTTTTGAAATATATAAATATTTGAATTTAAATATATCTAAAGTTCCATCGTCATTTGGTCAATGACGTAAGTTACTTTTAGCGAACTCTTTCGCAATATCAATGGCGCTATAGTAGCAGGGTGCCGAGGCTCCAGCCCGGGCGGAACCTGGCCGGAACCTGGCCGGAACCTGGCCGGAACCTGGCCGGAACCTGGCCGGGACCTGGCCGGAGCCTGGCCGGAGCCTGTCTAGGGCCTGGCTGGAGCAGGTGAAAAAAAATGTAAAAAGGGTATTGGCTGGAATCATTGTCAAGGGCGGGAAACAAAGGTCTATGGGGACTAAAGCCAATTAACCCTATCTCACCTTGGCGTTTTGAAGCGGTCAAGGGTGGATTCCACCCCTCTCCTTCTTTTTCTTCGCTGTTATAATCTTTAAACGCAACAAGAAGATTTTTTATAATCTTTAAACTTGGCAAATAGATGTACTATGATGCAAAAAATCAAAATCGCATGATTAAATTGTTCTCGTCGCTATGACAATAAGAAGATTTTGAGTTATGATTATCATGATTACTACCAACACGATTGAAACAATGAAATGAGGCACTAACTTGAAAGTTTGTTTCAATTGAGTTAGATATCTTCAAGTACATTTGTAAACATAATGTGGCATATATTTGAGATTAATATCCTCAACGATTATAAAAAAGAAAAAAAATTTTGTTGACTACACAGTAAACATTGATTGCCATGGTTACGATGCTATATTTAGCATCTTGAAATTGTCACCATTCGATACAATATAGATATAAAGTCAAAGTAGAGTCTTGGCATCCTGCATTGCACATTTAAGAATTGGCGAATAAAAGTTTGGTTGGGGGGTGGAATCTACCCCCACGCCCCCCAGGTGAGATAGGGTTAATGATAAACCACACTAGATATAAACACCAAATTTTGTTCTAGCAGTTATTAAAAAGCAGTTTCACATTTCTCTCTTGTATCGTATTATATGGCCGGAGCTGACAAAAAAAATATAAAAAGGGCCAAGGCTCCAGCCTGTTAGCATATGAGTCAAATCTTTCAATAGGACACAGGGAAACCCGCAAATCTTCCAATTTCACGCTTATAAGCCAATGATATCGTCGTATTCCGATCACATGACTGAAAATAAGGCTTTCAAGATAAATTTTCGAGTACCTTCACGAAAATAAAAATGGATATTCGAGTAATAAAGATACAGAGCTGGTTTTACCACGAGTCGATTCGAGAGGCCTCACTCCACATTTGTTTTTCTGCATATGGTTAAAATCTCGCCAGGGATCGGCGTTACATCGAATTTAATTCCTTCGAAAATTGGCCTATGTTCAAGAATTCTTCAGGAACGCTACAAATAAGATATAGCTTTCAAAATTTCACAGGTTACGTGAATTATGTCCAGGAATAACATAAAAATATTTGTTTGTGGGATTTTTGGAAATCCTAGACGAATTAAAGCTATTTGCATCGAAGAAAGCTAATGGGCCTACCTTCACCCGCAGCAAAATCCCAGTAATCGGCATTAAATCACTCTTTTTCGTAATAACAACCAGCGGATACATTAACGAATAACTTCACCACAAATCCAATTTCTTTCCACCATTCTATCATCGATAATTTCGATAAAATGTGACAAGACTTTACAGCCTCTGCAGCATACCGTCCAACTACCGTCGATTCAAAGTTTTCTTGTTGCAAACACCAGGAAAGCTTGCATAAAACAAAAGGTTGTGCAAGGCTCAGGTCTCCCATATGACACAGCAAATTGTTACCTTTGATAATAGATTGTACACCTTTGAGAATAGATTGCAGGGGAAATTTCTTTAGACAAATTATGTACTTCTCCGATGTGACAAAGAAATTTGCAATATTTGAGAAATGTTTTAATTTTTCTTTATTTTGCAACGATAGAATGCCTCCAGGAGTGTGCAATCTATTCTCAAAGGTATCATTTTGCTGTGTCATATGGGAGACCTAAGTCTTGCAAAACCTTTTGTTTTATGAAGTCTTGCAAGACTTCCAACGTGTCTACAACAAGAAAACTTTGAATCGACGGTAGTTGGAGGTTTGCTGCAGAGGCTGTAAAGTCTTGTCACATTTCATCGAAATTATCGATGATAGAATGGTGGAAAGAAATTGGATTTGTGTTTTGTGGTGAAGTTATTCGTTAATGTATCCGCTGGTTATTTTTGTGAAAAAGAGTGATTTAATGCCGATTACTGGGATTTTGCTGCGGGTTAAGGTAGGCCCATTAGCTTTCTTCGCAAAAAATAGCTTCAATTCGTCTACGATTTTCGAAAATCACACAAACAAATATTTTCATGTTATTCCTGGATATAATTCAAGTAACATGTGCAATTTTGAAAGCTATATCTTATTTGTAGCGTTCCTGAAGAATTCTTGAACATAGGCCAATTTTCGAAGGAATGAAATTCGATGTAACGCCGATCTCTGGCGAGATTTTAACCAAATGCAGAAAAACAAATGTGGAGTGAGGCCTCTCGAATCGATTCTTCGTAAAACCAGCTCTGTATCTTTATTACTCGAATATCCATTTTTATTTTCGTGAAGGTACTCGAAAATTTATATCGAAAGCCTTATTTTCAGTCATGTGATCGGAATACGACAATATCATTGGCTTATACGCGTGAAATTGGAAGATTTGCGGGTTTCCCTGTGCCCTATTGAAAGATTTGACTCATATGCTCAGCCTGTTGTGGCTCCGACCGAGCTCCTCGGCACCCTCCTGATTTAGTACACGTGTTTCGATGAGGAAAGTACAAGTGAATCTATTGATGCACTATGACGCCTCTATCAGCAAATGTTGCCGAGCTACAATTCATCTTTAAAACGGGTACCCATATCAAGGTGTTGTTGTTTTACACGAACTCGTAGTAAGTTTACCGCCCTGAATTCTACGAAATCTTACTAACTATGTTACTAACTAAATTATATGACATTTTTTTAATGATTACAGCGCAGTGAACCTATCGATAGACAATAACGCCTCTATGAGCAAATTCTATTGATTGCCAGCTATGCTGCTGCCAAAAACGTGGATGATGTTGTTGTTATACAAGAACTTTTAGTAATTCTGCCGTCCCTGTTTCTACAACTTCTTGCAAACTACACACATTGTTTTTGTTTAGGACAGGACAAGTAAACCCATTGATACATGATAACGCCTCCATGAGCAAACTCTGTTCAACTTGACTGCTACGTAACAAGTGAGGCCCTATTAGGGGGGGGGGTAGACATTATTTCATATTTCATCATGAAAAATTGCCATTATTTCATATTTCAAATTTACCAAAACCAAATATTTCAAAATTATCAACTGTCGTGCTCCAAAATTAGAAATGACATTTACCAACCACTTCTTTTGATATCAAATTTATAACTCGTTGATTGATATCATTGATATCATATTTGCCACTCGTTCGGTGGCATAGCCACGACAAATTAAATGGGTGCATTTTATAATGAAGGGGTGTAGTAAGATTTTGAGGACACTCTCTACATTTTGGCTTAGAATACTTCTACTTATTCTGCTTATGCTACCTCACCTGTGTTCCACCCAGTATCACCTAGCTAGCCTGGTCCCAATTTTTTAAGAATGACCATTTTGCAGTTGTGTAGCCTGGGTCGCCTAGGCTCATGCCAGAATCAAAGAGTAGAAACGCTATAGGCTAAACACCTAGAAGAAAGAAAAAAGAAATAGAATGTGCCCTAACGGAACACCCAGACGAAGCTTTTCGTTCAAGCTTTTGCTGCCATTTTTAAAATGCAAGTGACAACAGCCTCGACGACAGCTTTTCCTTTTACCTTTTTGTCTTATTTCAATTCTCGTCAACTTCAACTCGTTTTAAAGAAACAATACTCGTGCAATTTAAGGTGGAATTTACTGAACATATGAAACATGAAGAGAGAGCGAGGTAGAAAGCGGAAATTTTGAGAAACGCACTTTATCAAACGCACTTATGACAAAGCTGCATGCTTAAAAAGTAAAGCTGCATGCAAAAAAGCCAGCTACATGATAAAAAGCCAGGTGGTAGTAAGATGTTATACTACGATCCATGTGTGGCAGGTATGGAAGTGCGAGCGAAGCGAGCAGGAAATTTTTGGCATCCTTTGTTGACTTAAATCGTGCCAAAGCCAAGATTTCATTCATTAGTGCTAGAGTGGAATTTCTTTTTCCTTTTTGACATTCAAAAACAACGATGCTACAAGTGTTGGAGGGAGGAAAATACAGCTTGCCTCCCTTTTAAGTTTCTCATCAGATTTGAATGAATCATCAAAGCCCATCTTTTTTGGGTACGATTGGGGAGGGGGCAACTACTCCTTTTCCTCCTCTCCTCTCCTCGCTACGCTAATGCCATTTTGATGTGGACGGAGGACCTTTTGGCATTTAGGTGATAGATGCAGCCGGTTACTAGAATTGGCTTCACATAGCTGTTGATCCGCCATTCTATTTAACTTCCATGCCATTGGCTGGACTTCTAGCCTATTTGTAGGAAGGAAGGGGGGTCCACACGTAGAGGCTACTGGATGCAAAGAACCTTTTTATGTCCTGAATCGGACTCCTCTGCATAAATGATCACTCTTCTCTTTTAGATGTAGTTATGAACTGGGCATGCTTTGAAATATTTGAACAGCTCAGTACTCTCCGTTTTGAGTGGCTGCCTCCATAAAATGAATATTTTTCATAAAAATCTAAAAAATATCTAGTCATTTCGTTATTTCATATTTCATACTGGGAATCAACGTTATTTCATATTTCAAAACTAAAAAACCTAAATATTTATATTTCCCCCCCAAAAATCTCAATTATTTCATATTTCAAATACCCCTTATAGGGTCTCACAAGTGGAAGGTGTTGTTGTTGTACACGAACTTGTAGTAATTTCATCGCCCCTAATCCTACAACTTCCTAAATTACACACACTTTTTTGTTAAGAACAGGACAAGTAAACCCATTGATACATGATAACGCCTCCATGAGCAAACTCTGTTCAACTTGACTGCTACGTAACAAGTGGAAGGTGTTGTTGTTGTACACGAACTTGTAGTAATTTCATCGCCCCTAATTCTACAACTTCCTAAATTACACACACTTTTTTGTTAAGAACAGGACAAGTAACTCCATTGCAACAAGATAGCGCCCCCATGAGCGAATTCTGTTCAACTTGACTGCTACGTAACAAGTGGAAGGTGTTGTTGTTGTACACGAACTTGTAGTAATTTTATCGCCCGTAATTCTACAACTTCCTAAATTACACACACTTTTTTGAAAAGAACAGGACAAGTAAACCCATTGCAACAAGATAGCGCCTCCATGAGCGAATTCTGTTCAACTTGACTGCTACGTAAGAAGTGGAAGGTGTTGTTGTTGTACACGAACTTGTAGTAATTTCATCGCCCCTAATTCTACAACTTCCTAAATTACACACACTTTTTTGTTAAGAACAGGACAAGTAAACCCATTGATACATGATAGCGCCTCCATGCAGGGCCATAGGAAGAAGCTTCGGATTGGGGGGGGGGGCAATTGTTCTTAAAACAATAGAGAACAATACACCTAATTAATTCGTGTGACGTAGCACCATTGTTTTCAAAATTATTGGGGGGGCTTGAACACCCCTACCCCCGTCCTCCCGCTTCCTACGGGCCTGCCTCCATGAGCAAACTCTGTTCAACTTGACTGCTACGTAACAAGTGGAAGGTGTTGTTGTTGTACACGAACTTGTAGTAATTTCATCGCCCCTAATTCTACAACTTCCTAAATTACACACACTTTTTTGTTAAGAACAGGGCAACTCGGACAAGTAAACCCAGTTGAAGGTGTTGTTGTTGTACACGAACTTGTAGTAATTTCATCGCCCCTAATTCTACAACTTCTTAAGTTACACACACTTTTTTGTTAAGAACGGGACAAGTAAACCCATTGATACATTATAACGCCCCCATGAGCAAATTCTGTTCAATTTAACTGCTACGTAACAAGTGGAAAGTGAAGGCAATTGAATGAAGACAATGAACATTTTATCCTGCACTGCCAAAGGTTTGACTTGATGTGCACTGATCTCTTGCGGAAACTCTCGGACATCCCAGGATTACAACGCTTAATGCCAAAACACTATGTGAGCTGCTCCTTTATGGAAACCCATACCTTAATGTAATTGAGAACAGAGTTATCTTTGAAGCAACCATTTCATTCATTGAATCGACCAAGAGGCTAAATTGATACATGTATTGAAACTGTAGCACCCAACCCCCCCTTTATCTTTGTTGTTTTGCGATTTGTGATTGTTTTCTTTTGTGAATATTATTGTTGAATTGTAAGTACCACTCGCAATGGGAGCCCAATAGGAGCTAGATAATTATGTGTTCTCTCCCGTTGCGAATGGTACACAGTACTGTAAATATATATTTTTGTTAGTTGTTTTATGATGATATAAAAAAAGTGGAAAGTGTTGTTGTTGTGCACGAACTTTCAATAATTCTACCCCCAATCACGGGGGAGCATTATTTGTCCAGAAAATGGCCAAAATTGGTCTAGCCAAGGGTACCATTTTCGTAAAAATTGGTCCAGAGAATGGTCAAATTGGTCTAGCCAAGGGTACCATTTTCGTAAAAGTTGGTCTAGCCAACGGTACTATTTTGAATATGCTCGCGGCAGACCCCTATCCAAAATTTGGCCAAGTAACCCCCTCCCCCTCCCGTGCCCCCAATTCTACCACCCGAATCTACAATTTCTTACAAACTATACAGATTGCTTTGGTAAGGACTAAACCCAATGATGCACTATAAGGACTGTTTGAGCAAACGCTTTTGAACCTGACTACTGCATATAATCAATGGCCAATCATTCTTGAAACATTATATGGTCTATGTCCACCTTATTCAACATAGATCCCACATAGATACCGTATTTCTTGATACTTGCTCTTCTAGTATTGAAATACTAAAGACCCTCTGCGCTGCAAAATGACTTTCAGATTATCTGAAAATCTGCGAAGTTAGGCCAGTGTTTTGTTTTGAGCCGACTGGACCCCCTGTTAGGCCATAATGGGAGTACCCCCCCCCGGGCGGCAAGCCAACAATCCTTGCCAGAACTCTTGAAAAAAATCACATATTTTTGCTCAGCTCTCCCCCCCCCCCCTCCCCCTTACAATGTTGGTTCTTTGGTTCCTTGCGCGATTACGCATTTCTCATATTACGTAATGATAAAAAAGACCTTCCACAAAATTTTAACTATTCAGAGTAAAGTTAAGTGTAAAACAGATTTACCATTTACCTTAACAGAGCTTGAAGAGGCCATGAAATTTCTCAAAAGCAAAAGGATTCCTGGGGATGATCAACTGCCCAATGAATTATTCATTGATGCTGGGAAAGATCTGAAAGAATCTCTTTCGAAAATTATCAATATCATCAAGGGAGCCTACCTTGTAGGAAGTGTGTTTATTCCCAGTACTGTAGAGTAATTGGTGTCCTATGACCCAGTACAGAGAGTGTCCTAGAACCGTACCGTGACCAAGCAGTACACAGCGTCGGTCCTCTCAAGGTCAAGATGACGTATGAATAACTTTGTGGTTTCAAATTCCGTTGTTTTTGTAACACGATATCAACTGTTATACGATCTGGCCACAGGGAATCAGACAGCGTGATTTTTGATTGGTCAACTCTAACAGACGTTAGAATTTGAAACTCCCTGTAACTAAAAAAAACTTAGTGTCTTATGATATACACAGATAAACAGGACTGGGTCACAGGACACCAATTACTCCGTGAACACTTGGTCACGGATACAGTACAAGGTAGGCGCCCTTGATATCATCTACAAAAATGCAGAAATACCAAGTAACTGGAAATCAATTGTTATTAAAATGATTTTTAAAGGGAAAGGAAAAAAGGCCCAGCTAAAAAATTGGAGAGGTATATTCCTTACTGTAGCTTTCTCAAAACTATTTGAAAGAATGATGTTTGAGAGACATAAAATAAACCTTGACAATAATTTCTCAGAATATGCAGCAGGAGCCAGAAAAGACCGATCAACACTGGACCACCAGTTTGTGTTGCAAGCTGTATGTGCTTATTACAAGTACATAGGTTGCAATATCATACTAACTTTCCTTGACCTTGAGAAGGCCTTTGATAAACTATGGCTAAAAGGATGCCTTCTCGACCTTTTCAAAAGTGGGGTGAAAGGGAAAGCTCTCTTAAACATATATGAACTAAATAAAGAAAGCACAGTCACCATTAGGAATGATCATGGAACCAGCAGCCAATTTCAAATTGGTGAAAATGTCAAGCAAGGGACACCGTGGGCTGCACCTATATGTGCAAATTTCATAGATAAAGGCTTTAGAGGAACAAAAGATGACTCTACGGGTATCAATCTAGGTCAAATTGAAATTCCATATCTACTATATCAAGATGATATCTTACTAATATCCGCAAATAAATCCACTATGAATTCCATGCTGAAGGTTGCTCAAGACTTTCAAGACAAAAATTTGCTCTGATATAATGCGGATAAGTCCCAATGCATATGCACTAAATTTAATAGAACAAAACAAGATGAAGAAAACGTTAAGCTAAACAACCTACCTATGAAACAAACAGCTAAATATAAGTACCTAGGAAATATAGTAAATGACAAATGTAACTTAGATGAAACCATCAATGAGAAATGTAACAGCGGAAATAAAATAATATACGGAATGGTAACACTCTTAAAAAATCCAGTCCTTAATGCAAACAGAATACACTCATTTTTTTTATAAGAAACCGCTTATAAGAAACGGTAGGCTCAATCTTTCGAAAGCTAAGAAACAACCCTACCTGAATTGAAAAAAGCTAAGAAACTTCTGCAATTTTCAGTTTTAATTTTCCTATCACACTCAAAAATATTTTAACATTGTGCAGTTAAAGCAACTGTTTGGACATTATTTTGAGTGCGAATCATGTTATTTACTCGTTTTGAGAGTTTACTAAGTAATTTGGGAGCCCTTTAGACAACACGAAATCAACTCTAAACTTTCGGCAATAAAAATATGAGAAACACGTAAGAAACTTGTGGTAGCAAGATGGCCCAAAAATTTAAGAAACTGCCTACCAGCCCCGGACCTTAGTTTCTTATAAAAAAATGAGTGTAGAAGTAGGCATAAAGGTAATTGAAACAATCCTAATACCAAAGATTCTGTACAGATGTGAAACCTGGACAAATATCACAAAACAACAAATTGATAGGCTAGAGAAGATCCAGAAAGTAGCACTGCAAAGAATCTTTAACATCCCACGCACAACATCTCGTTTTGGGCTTTATTTTGAATGTGGAATCGTTGCGATGGAACATAGAATTATTATAAGAAAACTTATGTATCTAAAAAAGATACTAAACATGCCTGACAGCAGACTAGTAAAAATAGTGTATGATGAACAAAAAAGACTTGGAATGACTAAATGTTGGTATGATGAAGTATGGACATGTAGACGATGTAGACGATGTGGTAAACAATAATACATGTAGACGATGTGGTAAACATAAAGAAAATATAGAACATCTATTGGAATGCAAGAAAACCCTGGTGTAGGTGCAGAGGCGCCTTTCAGCCGAGTCTTTCGCAATATCAAAGGTGCTTAAAAACCATCAGATCTGGTAAAAGTGTGTTTGTTTGTGTTATAAGGAAAGTTTTTAAAAATCTCCACCGCTCAGGCATAGAAAGAAACGAGCCCCTTGCTTGTAACCTGTTAATCAGCCCACTGCGGAAAGCGTGTCCTTAATGGCTGGTTATCTGGCTACTTATTTCGGTCTGTGAGTTAGGCTATCCCTAGTGGAGTTGTTAATAACATAAAAACCACTTAGAAGGCGCTAGATGCACTACACGCTGCTTTAACGAGTGAAGCACAAATAAACCCATTGATACATGATGATGATGGTGCCTCCATCAGCAAATGCTTTTACAACTTGACTGCTACGTAACAAATGGAAGGTGTTGTTGTTGTACACGAAGTTGTAGTAATTTTATCGCCCCTAATTCTACAACTTCTTACAAACTACACACCACATCGCTTTTTAAGAACAGTACAAGCAAGCCATTGATACACAATAACGCCTCTATCAACAAATGCTGTTGAACATGACTAAGGCCTAACAAGTAAAAGAAAACACAATTCACGTTTAAAACGAGTACACGTATCAAGGTGTTGTTCGTGTACAAGAACTTGTAGTAATTTTATCGCCTTAATTCTACCATCTCTGAAAACACAAAAACGTCTCTCCATGCTGGCTATCTAACTAAACGCTAGGGAAACTCCAGAAATTTCTCATACCTCCTACCGAAAACCTTTTGTTTTTCCATATAATTGCTAAAATACCCTGGAAATTCTTTTGTTCTCCTTAGAAGTCTCGTACGCTCTTGGTGTGGGCGAGCATAGGTTCCAAATCCCCCGGGGGGACCACTCCTATACTTTCCTATAGTATCATGCTCGTACAAAGGCTTAACATCTGCACCCTAAACGCTGACCTGTTTTGGCGAAATATATACTCTAATCGAGGAAAATTTTCATGAGAACATACCCTTTCCCGTGTCAAAATAGAACTTCTCTAATTCAGGTACCCTAATCGCTGACAAGTCAGTTACTAAATTTGCTAATATTGCCGGTGTGATTTGAAGAGGAGGAAAATGCTCTCGATTTCCTTCCCCATCTTATGCTGGTCTGATAAGTTCTTTGACTCGTTAAGAATTCTTTTTTATAAAGTATGACTAAAATATCATTGTAGAACAATTTAAATTGATCAAATGCAGAAAAGTGCACCCTTTTTTTAAATTTTGGTCGAATTGGCACCCCTAAACACGGGCCCGCGCGGGTCCGTGCCTACTTTCAAGAAAGGCACCCTTTCCCGCGCTTTTTTGTACGAGCATGATAACACATCAGGTACCAAGTGGTCCCCCCGGGCCAAATCCTTAAAAAGGTTGGTCTAAACTTCTAAGACCTATTTCTTTGAATTCAGTGTCTTGAAAGGAACTTTAGCCCTTCAGAAACATTGAAAATTACACCGTATATCATATTTCAATCCAGTTTAGGATGTAAAGTCGTCAAACTTTTAAAATGGTGAACAAAGAAGAATGAAAGTCTTTTGCTTGGTACCATACCTTGTTACAGTACAGTAGACATTCATATATGGTTTTATTGAAAATCGTTCCACGTTCTTTCACCAAGTTTAAAAATTACCATGGTTTTAAGCTTCTTCAAAATCTGTCTTGAATTCTTAAAAGGAAGGAACGCCCTCTAATTCTGAAGACATTGAAGATTTCAGAAGAGTCCAACGGTAGAATTATAGCAAAAAGCAAAGAAGGCAAAGTTCCCTTCAAGCCATTCGGTTGAAAGAAATAAGCCAGCTTGGCGGTTTGTAAGTAAACTTATTTAGATTCTGCAACCTCGAACATAAAACAAGCCCCTCATTTGTGTCCGTGGTGACGTAGGCTAATTTCAGCAGAGCCTTTCGAAATAACAAAGGTGTTAGATTTAGTGCAACCTTGTTTCAAAGGCACTGAGAAGGTGCTAGATTAATAGTATACCTAGTTTTGCAAGGGAGAGCACAAGTAAACCCATTGATACACAACAACGCCTTCATCAGCAAATTGTGTTGAGTTTGACTGCTCTCTAACAAGCAAAATAAAACACAATTCGTGCCTAAAACGGGTACCCATCTGAAGGTATTGTTCGTGTACAAGAATTTGTAGTAGTTTCCCGCAAAATTCCAACAATTTTTTATACTCTCTGCAATACGAATGCGATACTCTAAGTGGAAATCTTCTTGTGTTTCAAGGATTCTTCAATATTCTGGACATCCATTATTCTCCTAGAAATCTGCAGATTCTAAAGTGGTGATACACGCCGCAATTACAGTAAACGGAGTAGTTGAGGCATGTAGTTTATGTAATAAAGCCATTTTTCAGAAGGAATCTGAGTAAGCCTATTGTTGAGGAAACTTGAAAGACTTCGCACAGGCGGCACAACCTCGAATGACTTCCATCAGGCCCGTCGGAACGAAATTCATATTGGGGGGGCTGAAACTTCATGCGAGCGGATGATAAATGGGGGTCCGGGGGCTTGCCCCCGGGAAAATTTTGCATGGCCACGCCCTTTAGATCGTTGGAAAACGCCCCAGTTTTGGAGAATTGGCAATTTAAAAGAGCAAAGGATGAAGTCTGATTGGGGTCTTTCCGAGAAAATTCTGAAAAATGGGACTTCAATTTCACGAGGATATAGATTATATTTGAATTCCATAATATCAAGGATGATAGCTTGATAAATTCTAATAACTTCCTCGAATATAAATAAGTTTGAATCTTCATTTCCACGAGATGGGCTTTCACAGCCTTTTTTACTTACAAAAGTGAACGAACTGCAGCAAATTATTGGGGGGGCTGAAGCCCCCCCCAGCCCCCCGGTTCCGACGGGCCTGTCCATGCCCAATCCTTACATTCTTCAAAACTTTACATAACGTCAAATAGTCGTAACTTTGCTAAATAATTTCATCCATAACCAGTTAAATCAAATATTCAGATTCTGAGTTCCCGAAATCCCGAGAGAGAAGGTCCAAAAAAGAAGAGCAGATGACATGAATAGTCCACCGATTTAAGATTCGCCAATCAAAAAACCTTGCAAGGTCTCCGCAACAATTCTTATAGTAAGTACTACGCTAGTGTGCAAATCGAGGGGTGAATCACTCCTAAAAATCTCGTACACCTTTCACAAATTACCAAAAAAATCTCTGAAATCTCTATGAAATTGTTGAAATCTCAAAATCTTTAGAAAAGAGTCATAAAATCTAAGAAATCTTATAAAAATCTCGAAATCTTTCAAAAAATCTTGGAATCTTGAAGAAAAATCCGTGAAATCTCAAAATCTTTCGCAATAACCGAAAGAATTTGCGCAATTTCAGAAAATTCAAAGCCTTGGAGGAATCAAATTTCAATCAATTGCCAATCGAAATATTCTTGCATTTTTTTTCTTGCTTTTATGAGCACTGGAAATGAGGTAGATTGACTCTACGTAGATTTCTTGTTTTCAAAAAGGAATCCATCACCATGAGCAATAGGACACCAAGTGTGTGAAAGATTTAGTAGTAGCGAGCCACCTTAGCGTTTTATTGGTAGCGAGCCACCCTAACCAATTGTTTTTGTGTGTTTTTACCAGGGAGATATAGACTAGTGCAGGGAGATATAGTGCAGGTCCACCTTAACCGTATACCCATTTTTACTTAAGGTGGATCTGCTGCACTTAAGGTGGCTCACTGCCAAAAATTTCAAAATGACGAAACAGCGATAAGGTGGCTCACTACCAAGTAAAAATAGGTAAAAACACACAAAAAACAATTGGTTAAGGTGGCTCGCTACCAGTAAAACGTTAAGGTGGCTCGCTACCAATAAAACTTTCATACACTTGGTGTCCTATCGCTCATGCCCTCACATTGCCCCAATGGTGTTTCTATCTCTCCCGAGATTTGAGGGAGACGGATGAAGCATTTGTCTAGATATGTCTCTGGAGATGTTCTAATCCAACTCTATAGACTTTGTTAGGCCTCATCTTGACCATAGCAATATAATTTATCACAAATACGATACTATACTAGTATGCGCCTTTATTTCAAGAACAAACTCGAACAAACTCGAACAAACTCTGTATGCTGCTGCCGTAGCTGCTAAATGTTCCAAAAATCCCAAAATCCTTAGGTTCCTACCTTTATCGGAATGAAAAGTCAAACCTCATAAAAATTTTTAAAAATCTTAAAATCTCATGAAAAATCCCGAAAAATCTCAAAATCTCTCATTTTATCATGGGATTTTTCAAAATCTCAAAATCTCGTACACCCTTTTCAGGAGTGAATCACCCCTCGGTGCAAATCATCTTCTAAATTTTCTAAAGTGGAAATAGTTGATACAATTACATTGGGCCAGAGTGACTCACAAGACCAAGTTAATTTTCAAAACACAAATTATAAGGTTGGTTCACTTCTTGAAAATTCAAATCTCCCAGGATTCCGGCAAGACCGTCTCTATGTACTGTGAATGTGATCTTTTAGTCCCTTTCTATCTGGTGATGTCAAAAAATAAAGTTACGAATCCCATTTAGATTTAGGATTTTGTGTCATGGTGCATGGCGTATGTGCTGGTGCAAAAATTTCAAGATTAGTGAAAAAAAGGGCAGATATTGATTTTTAAAGTTGGGCCTAGATCTGACCGTTGTTTAAATAACCTGTCGATGTATGGCACTTTTCCCGTAGTCCTTAGAGTAGTTTCTTACAAACCCGTTTCTCAGTAAAAATGTGTATTCTTGCTGGCACCAGTTTGTGAATCAAAATCCTTTTGGGCACATCTGTGAACCTCTTAGCTGCTCACCAAAACTCCAAAATAGAATGCCCTTCGAAGTTATAGTTGATTGCGTGCACTTTTGCATGTGTGAAAAAAACAAAAGCACATGGTCTGGCAAAACAAACCTCCGCATAATCCAAGAACCTCACACGCGAACGTAAATAGGCCTAAAGAAATGGCGGCTCGAACAACCAAATTTATGAACACAAAACGAAGATAACGAATTGAGAAAGTATGAAACTATAAGGAATTACTTCGAATTAGTACTTTTCGTACAGTGCTTCGTCAATTTTCGTGACGGTACTCAGAAGATGTCGAAATCATGGCGCCTAGTTTCACACCTCGAAGAACAGGTCTCACTGCTCTATACAAGTTGTTCATTAAACATTCACACCTTGCTTTCCTCTAAGTTCTCGACATGCATTGTATTCGGTTTCCTAATGAATCCAATTGATTTCTTTAATCGGGTAAATGTCATGCTTTTCGATGAGGTGATGTTTTGAAGTTATGAAGGGGGTGTGCTCGTATATTTGGATTTAACAAGGGGTTCCTATTAGATTTTCACTGAGGTACAAAACTATTAAAATGACGTCAAATCTTTTGCTAGCCTTCTCTGTCTAAAATAACCTTATTCATTGATCTCGCTGTCAGAAGAGGTATCGAACTTCTCCTCTTTTAGGCTCATACCACCTAAATTTTTCAAGGGAGCTCAGATCTAAAGTGGAAATAAAGAGCTAGTTGAAAAAATCAATGCCTGAATAGTGAAACGAAAAGAAAACTATTCTAAGCTGAAAGTAAATGAATGACTTTTTCAACCATGACCAATTAGCATTTAGGCCCATTACTCTGATTCTAGAATTTCCCTGAAAAATATAATTGAAATTTAGAAATAGAAAAATAGTCGTCAATTTCTGATGTAAAACACCGTTTCCAGGTACACACAATTTCACACAACAAAAATTGCATTTAAATGTTGATAGTTAGCGTTTGGCGTGGGCGAAAACGGACATACCTTCGAGTGTCCCAAGAGCCATGACAATTACCTACCTGTTTGATTTATAAAAGAGGGGAGTTTAATTTGAACCAGAAGTAAGGACACAACAGGAGAGAGAGGAGGACAAAAACAACAAATTGTCAGAAGATTGATGAAGTTGACTTCTGAAGGCAGTTCAAAACAAGATTGAAATATTTGGTCACGTTCATTCTACAATATTGTCAAGACAAAGTCGAAGAAAGGAAAATAAAAATTCAAGAGTGAAAAGAATTGACGTTATTTGTTGCCGTTTGGGAAATAGTTTATGAGGATGGATTTTCTACTACAAAACGAGGTAAGGAAATAATTACTTCATCCATCACAAACAGAATTTGAATATTTTGAGGAAATTTTGAGAAGAACTACTAAACTAAGGGTTATGAGTACGAGACATTTTCAGGCGAAAGGAAAACGATAGGCCTTTCTTCCTTTTTTACCTCTTTGTAACTGAAGTAGTTTTATTCACAGACACAATTATTTTAAGAGAATCCTCAAGCGTACGCTATTTTAGAGAAAGATTCGTAGACTACAAATAAATTTTTACCGAAGAGGGTGGAGATTTTTCGGCAGTGATTTGCCCTTCGCAAAGGTATTACTGGGGTTTCATTGACGGATACACTTCAATGACCTCTTAGCTGTGATTTAGCTTTCTCAGAGAAATATCACTACATAATCTTTTACTTTTCAGAGTTTCAATTTCGCCACATCTCCAAAGGAATGTACCTGTCCTGCTTGCTTTGAAGCAAGATGTTACAAACGCGCTTACTCCAGGCGCTTTCGAGAACATATGACACAAGGATACAGGAAACAAATGCGAAGAAATAAGTAAGTTATATAGTTTATATTCAGCTTAATTTCAAGCAGTCTAGAGGTTTCTTTGACCCTCCCTCATAAGGGTTAAGAAAGGTTCCATTTTGCGGCCGAAGTAAGGATTTGTCTTTCCAGTTACATGGCATATAGGCCTACACCTTTTTGCTGATAAAAATTTGGCAAATCTCTCTCCTTTGGAGGATTAGTAGAAGGAAATCAAGGTGATAGTATTGAATAAACTTGACGTTCAAAATAAAGGTGATTGTGATATTTCGATGGCATTTTAGGTCATGGCCTAATTACCATGCTTTTGATGAATTATTGTTATTATTCAACAGCTCTAGAAACGGGTTATGGAGACCATGGACAGAAGATGACTGCGGGAGCAAGACCCAATCAAAAAATTACGTAAGTTATGAATTAAAGACAGATAGCACCAAAAATTGCACTGACCCTCTTATATTGGTAATAATGCCAGGTAATAGTAAACATCTGGACATTCCCTTGACGATAATCGGCAAGGTATCGGCGAGACTACAAAATGTGTTCATGAATAAGGGGCTGGGGACGAGCAAAACAGCGAGTGCAGAAGCTAAGGTGGCAAAGAGTGCGCAGTTTGTTGGGTTTTCTTTGTTCTATTCATAGACGGATGTATTTACCTCTACCTTTAACCCCAGGGGGGTACTCCCTAACTTTCAACACGGGGGGTCCATGCCACTATTTCTTTGCTGACCCCTAAATATTAAGCCTAATGTTTTGGGGACCCCAAATATTGAGTCTAATTTTTTAGAGACCCCAAATATTGTTATCTATTTCTGGGGCCTCTAAAGTATTTGTGAATGATTTCAATTTGAGGTTCTTGATCTTTCTCAGTTTTGAATAATACCAAGACATTTATTTCATGATTTGCAACTTCAGGGCCAAATTGCACGATTCTTCCTTTCTTCAAATTTATGGACCCCAAACATTGAACTTTTGTCCATGTAGTAATTCACAGACCCCAAATATTGATTTCACGTAAAATTTCGGACCCAAAATATTGGCACGGACTCCCCCGTATTGAAAGTCAATGAGTACCCCCCCCCCCTGGGCCTTTAACCGCAACTACTATGCACCGGCTTTCTTGCACAGTGTACCGAAGTCGGTTCCATTTACCAAGATCACTCTAATAAGCCCTAATATCTAGACTACAGTCTGTAATTATAATAAAACTGAACCGACTCGATGCGGTATCACCATACATACATAAGTCAGTGTCGCGGTCAATAAGTCAGCTTGTCTCACGCATGAAATACAGCACAAATAACACACAAGACACAAGACCAAGAACCCGGAGTATTGACAATTTCGCGAGGAAATGAAAGTGGCCGGCTAAAGATTGGAAAAGATACCTTTTGTTTTTCCATGCAAATTGCCCTTCCTTAAGCATATCGATTCTCTTTCATCATAAGTCACAGAAACTCCGCTACTAACACTTTGCCTGGAAACAACTACTTACACGTGTTTCTTTCCCGCAATATTTTTTCGAGTCTTTACACGTCTCAACTTTTCGGATAATTTTAGATTAAATTTTGACTGATCTTATTCTACATTTCAACTTGAATTTCAAAGTATTTCATTCTTCTTTTTAGGAGCTGGAATTACAAAAACTTGGTTACCCGTACGCAGCAATCGAATCTCCTCCGCAGTTTCAACATCCAGTAAAGTAAGTAATTCCTTTGTTGATCTAATTGCATGATAGGTGGAGGGGTAGCTTGGTAGAGGGTTTCAAACAAAATACATCAAATCATTCGTCTTAAACATTTTAAAGGAAACAATCGAAGTTCTATGACAAAGCAAATGTCAATTTTCGCAGATGAATAATAGCAAAGTATACGCCAGTGAAATTTTAGGATATCGCAAAATTTCATGTTTCCTACTAACTTTAATCGACGCCAAAAGAAGATTCGAAAATATCTTTAATTCTTTCTTCACTTAAAGGTAATGGACATAGGTATATACGTCCATCTATAAATAGAACAAATACAAAACCACGCATTTTTTGTCTCCAAGGCTCTCTCAAGTGTCAATTTCACCCTTTTCAATATATCTTTTACTCGTGCCCAGCCCCTTGTTCATGAACACACCTTTTAACCCTGCCAATTACCTTTAAAGGACGTGGAAAGAGGAAATTGCAGGTCCCTAAATTCATGCATGGTACTGAATTGTACTTAACTCTCAGCAAATGGATGCTTTGGATGCCAGGTGCAGTGGCGCCGTATTGTCTTGTTCTACAAGGGAAACCCAATTGTCAACATTCTAGCAAAGGAAGACTGTTTGAGACAAGGTGTGAAGTGCTGCCATGCTTGAATATATATGGTTGACCCTACTCGCCATATTAGGTTTTTGCATGAAAGACTGCCGTCTCCCTAAATTATGCATGAACATTTCGGTGTGTGCATTTCTGTAAAGCGCATTGAAAATTCCATAATGCTAACTGGGGGTTTGGAAGGGGTCGTGACCAGCTGAATTAGCCAGGGTCTGGCACCCAGATTAAGCTGACTTAAAAAAGTCTGGTAGCTACTGACTTACGACTGATATTTGCAACAGCAAGACTGATCAATGAACCTAATCTTGGAAACGATAGCTGAATTGACAAGAATAATGCACTATGTTACAACTGAATGATGATTTTGCAGGACAATAACTCCTCCATATAAATTCTCCATGATTATAAACTTATCGCAAATGTCTTTTTACACAGTTATGACAACCTATATCAGAATTCTTTAGAGTAGCGAACACCATGAAAATCCCCTTTCATGTTATGAAATCGTCCACACTGAGAGTTATCGTTTTGGGACGGGAGTAGAAGCCAAAAAGGGACACAGAGTATGAGCAAAATGCACTTGATCATTGTTAACTTTGAATCATTTTGTGGACCTTCCGGTGCACTGCGATATGGAGCAGTAGTTTCTGCAACACCTACGAAACACAACGGTTTTTGCAGCACGCCTACTGCCACAAATCCAGTTACTGTTGAGTTTCTTTGCGTAAAACATTACTTAGTGATTCATAACTCCTAATTTATACGAAAACACCTTTCTGCTTTCAGGTTAGTATGGCCAAAGAAACCTCTTGACTACATGTATGCACAAGGCGAACAATTATTAAAAGATTTTCCCATTCAAGCAACTCTAGAGTTCGCATCGGAATCTGACACAGACTCTGAAGATGAATATGATGATGATGATTATGATGACCAAACAGAACAACAGAGGGAAAGTGAAGTGACGAGATCGAAGGAAACAAGGAACTACTCTTTGAATTAGAATTTAGATCGTATCAAATGAGGGTCGTCTAAGGATTGAACCTTGTAGGTAGCCAAAACCGGCAAAACGTTTACATGAAAAACTGGATAAGAAAGTGAATCAACATTATCAAAGGAAGAAGGTCTTTGATTGGAGCGTTGCTTGTTTGCATCGGTTGTTTGCATCGGTATGGGAATAAAAATCAAAGAGAATAAAAACGGTCTCCATTAGGCAGGAACACTGAGGGACTTGTGTGCAGAGTGCAACAAAATTATTTACCGGTGAGTAAAAAAAGTTAACATGTTTGGAGGGCTGTGCAATAAAAAGTACGTGACCAAAATTCAAAACTAAAATCTAAAATATTAATCTATCAGTTAAAGGCTAACTTAGATGCCACAATCTTATTTCATAACATCACTGATCTCTTAAATCCAGTAATAAAGAAATTGTCAGAAAGGGATGGTTATGGAAACAAGGATTCCACGTTCAATTCTGTCCATGATTTCCTTGCCATTGAAATTGAAATTCAATACAATACAAATGTCATTTTCAGAAGTATATACCTTAAAATTCAATGGCAAGTAAACCATTGACCAAAACTGAACGTGGAATCCTCATTCTGATACAAATCCCATACCAGCATTTTTCTAAATTTCTGGGTCTGAAAGATAAGTGATTTTACTAAACAATTTTGTGCCATCTAAGTTAGCCTTTGACTGATGGACTAACAATTTAGTGTTGAATGTCGACTGCATACAATTTAATCTCACAGCTCGCCAAACGTGTTACTCTTTCTACTCACCCGGAACACCCGGTAGATATATGAAAGGTCACGATGCATCGAGCACTGCACTGTTGGGGCTGATTTTGAAGTTTAATGATTTAAAGGTGATCTGCAACGAAATCTTTATCAATGCCAATGAATAGCGCTGTTGCATGAAATAAACTTCTGTTTAGAATGTTTTGATACCTTGCTTCGTTTTCGAGTTATCCACTATTTTGTAGGATTGGCTGATGACGTAATTTTGCTTGCACAAAGCTAAGAAAGTATACAAGCTTGACTATCCTCCTGAAAAGAAGTCTACTAAAAAAAATTAATTAGCATGCCTTTTTAAACATTATATTAATTCACGAGACAATTCATTTTCCATTTATGTAGTTTTGCTGTAAAGTTTCTTGCAACTGCAACCTTCCAAAATAAGATGCAGCTATATTTCCATATACCGGGTGAGTCAGAAAAATCGTGGGGTGTTTGGCGGATTGTGACGTCGCGTTCAGCAACCCGATCGTAGCAAACTGAATTTTTTCTTGCAGCCAGAGGTCTAACTTAGATCATAAGCTTTTCCCCATCGAAATCGGTCACTTGATGTATTAATCAGAAAATATTTCCTTCGTAAGACGTTGTATGGGAGTTTTGCAAACTTATGAAATCTTTGATATGGCCCATTCAGCATTTTACCCTTGCCAAAGATACAGGTACACGTGGTATTATCAGGGGAGAATGAAATAGTTTTATCATGAAACATCGCGTTGATCTGGGAAATAAATATCTTTACAACACAAAGAAGCATGCGTTTTTACTGTCTCTCAAACATATTCTCTTTGCAAGACAAGTTATGACGTGACAAGGCATCCAATGGGAGAAAACACTATTTCCGAACTGTTTCATGCTCCCCAGATAATACCACGTGTACCTGCAGCTTTGGCAAGGCTAAAATGCTGAAGAGGCTTGGTTAAAGGTTTCCTCAGTTTGCAAAACTCCCATACAACGTTTTAGGAAGAAAGTCGTTTTTAAATAATGAATCACATGACCGATTTCGATGGGGAAAAGTTTATGATCTAAGTCAGATTTATGGCTGCACGGAATCATTTAGTTCACAACGGTCGGATGGCTAAACGCGACGTCACAGTCCGCCAAACACCCCACGTTTTCTGACTCATCCGGTAGTTTCCTAGCAATTCGGAAGAAAATGACGTCATCAGCTGATATTGAAAATTAGTGGATATCTTCAAAACAAAAATGAGATATCAAGAAATTTAAAGAGGACTTTTATTTCATAACAGTGCTATTCATTTGCATCCATCAATAAAAAATTTCACCTCCGGCCACTTCTGTGAGTCTTCAACCAAAATTGATTGAAAATATCAAATAAATTTCTTAAAGACTTGAATCACTTCACCTTCGCATAAATTGGGAATTTGAAATCGAGACATAGCCCAAATTGTTTTCGAAGTAAAGAGCAGAATCGTTGGGGAGACGAGATACAGTTTCTTCGAGGAAACATATGTGTGTATCTCGTCTCCCCAACAAATAAGCTAACCAGCACGAGAGAATAATTATTCTGGACTCCAGAGTACTCGATGGATAAAACGAATAATTTTAAACGCTTTTAAGAATATTAGCTTGTTAAAAATTTGATTATACAGAACAAATTTGAAATATATCTATTTATTTTGCACATATGTAAGATTAGTTCTAATATCATCACTTTTTTATGCAATGAAGCCGAAATAATAATGTTTGAACAAATATTTAGTACATAGCCTATATATCTTGTTAAGACAACAGAAAAGTTGAAAAATTTAAGAGATTGAGAAATACAAAAATTTATAAATTACTACTAGGAATTGCTAATGTTATTTGAGTTTTATCAAATATTTAGTTACATTATATGAATAAAAGATCAAATTATTGTTGATCTCTGCTGCACAACTTCACGTTTATAACCAGGCCCATAGGAAGCAGGGAGCGCAGCCCCCCCCCCAATAATATTAAAAATGATGTTGCTACATCATCAGCATTAATAGATGCACTGTTCTCTATTGTTTCAAGAACAATTCCCCCCCCAATCAGAAGCTGCTTCCTACTGCCTGTTTATCATGCTTATCGAAGGACTAAGACCAAGTGTAGTTGGGTAATTAGATGCTGCATTCCTGCATCAGCTTGTATGCGTCAGATTTTATTTATTATCATATCAAGTCTTTATACACGTAATCACTTCAGAAATATAAACTACAAAAATAAATAATTAATTAGTTGGTCATATTGAACGAATTTAAGAAAATATACATGGATAAATGTGTCTGGATGCTGTTCTTCCAGGGAGTCAGGTTTTCGTTTTCAGGCTCTATACATTTTTTCAGATTGTTTTTAAACTGATACATCATGGGGAGTTCTCATAATGTCAATTGGAAAGTTATTTCAAATGCTAAGACCGATCTAGGGAAAGTCTTTCTTCGTCTTTTCTAAGTTGATCTTTGGAATTTCTAGGTTCTTACAGTTTCTGGTATTATAACTAGAGATCTGACATCTTCTGCAGAGGAAAATTATGACATTGTTCTTTGCTACCTCCTACATTCCGGGTGAGCTAGAAAAAATTTCTGACCTTCAAAACTTAATAGCACCAAGACTTCATGGATTAGAATTAAACGAATTCTAATTGATAGCCAAGAATTCAAATTCTTTAAGATTTGATCAAATGTAAAAAGACCCATTTTCAGGCAGGAGTTGTTTAGTATTGTTATGAAATTTGATACAAACAAGTTGTAATTGGGCCAGGTCCATAACGCGGAACTTTTGTTGCATGAAGTTGAGTTCCGCACTTTGTCCTTGCAGCATGGGGCCAAAAACCAAAATTCGGAACTCGCGCAATTTCATCTAAAGCACCCATTCTGCCTCCCTTTTCCTACGAAGGAGTTTATCTGCATTTTATTGCCTTCTTATCAGTTTTATTAGACTTTTGTTCCCATTTTCTGATCCAATACCTTCGATGAGGATTGTTGATAACATTGTATCATGCCCAATAAAAGCAAGGCCTATGAAATATTGTTTCACTCAGCTGAATTGTAAAACTTAATTGCTTGTTGTATCCCAGTTGTATGCAAAGAAAAGACACTTAGTTTCATTGACCAAAATCAGCGTAAAAGGGTTTCTTACGTTTACAGCAAAGTTCCGCCAAATCAAGCTCCCACTTTGTCCTCACAGCATAAGGCCAAAAACCAAAGCGCAGAGATTGATTTCGCGGAACCTGTTCTTTGCATTTATCACCAAATCAGATGTGTGAAAGAATGCCTTTGAAAATATTTATGCACTTAAGCAGAAATATCACAAAAGATCAAACTATCCAAGACCTTTGCAAGAAAATCAAGGTTCTCATTACTTGACATCCTGTGGTCACCATCTTTAATCAAATGAACATGAACATTATCAGATCTAAGCTTCTGTGCCAGTTTCAATGACAATGAATAGGGAACAGTTGCATCATTCATGCCATGAATAAGCCTTACTGCTCCATCAAATGCTACCTCAGCCTTGTCAAGTACCAAATTCTTACCAGCATCTAGAATCGTTTCAAAAGAAATCTGATAGGGCTGCTTATTATAATCAGATGGCAACAGAAATAACCTGTTATTTTTTATATTGTCCTTCTCTTGAATGGGTAAGTTCTTGTACCTATTATAAAGTAAATCAGGTGCAGGGGCAATACCAACCAGACTGTGCATTCTTGATGGATTTTCCAAAGCAGCCAGCAGCATTATCCACCCGCCTATGCTGGAACCAACAAGGACTTGCGGACCTGCAAAAAAGATAATTTTTAGCTTTGGCATGCATACATGATGTGCATTTTGCAAGCAAACAACATTACCTAATAAAATCATCAATTGGTTGCAAAGTGTGCAATTCAGTTCAGTCCTGCAACACAACATGTACAGCAAGCTAATCTTTCACATTTGAAGTTGTTGCAATGATGTGCATCCATCCTTAATGCATGGGATTTTGCTTGATCAATGAAGTCTGCTTTGTATGTTTCTGTTTTACAGGGCCCTCGTTGATAACAGCACTTAGCATGTTGAAGAGGTTACCCTGTATAAATATTGTTATTGTTATTATTATTGTTATTATTGTCATTTGTTTCAGCTCACGCTCTGGCTGTTGGAATTGCCGCCATTCTTCCTGCTAGGCGGATCATAACAATAATGACCAAGGGCTAACAGGAAATCTCTCTCGTATTGTTATTGTTATTATTATTATTATTATTATCAAATTAAACTAAAAGCACCATCAAAAAACAACAGAAAATAAAATATATAAAAACACACTGTTATTATTCAAGACGTTTCAATCAAAATCTTCCTCAGTTTACTTTACAATTTTGGACAGCCAGGTTTATACCGGGTGTCCCAAAAAAAGTTCCGCCGTTTGATTGAACGCAGACAAAAAAGTTCATTATCCTGCAATTTCTATTCATTCTAGGTACATGCTGGACATTTCAACTTTCAGTTTGGCATATCGTAGGAAGAAATCAGTAATCTGAAGGTGGAGTTATTAGTCCTAAAATCGCATCTTCATGTTGAAGGCAAAACCAGACAGATCAGTACGCCTTTCTGCATCATCGTGGTGGAGCAGGGATCTCCAGATGAGCAACACAAAAACTGGGTTGACACTTTGTTTCATTGCCTTGACGAGGTGCAAGAGTTCCACTCATTGAGCATACTTGAAGTAAAGGTCTGAAAATCGAATCTAATAGGTCTCAGGGGGAAAATACTACGTTCATACCTGGCCACTCAATTCGGACTGGACGAACACAGAAAAATGCATTATTGCATAATATGGCAGGTCAAAAAAGCAATTGAAACTATTCTTTAGTTAAGAAAAGACAGTTTATTCTACTCTGTGCCGAGAAACTGTGAAACAGTAAAAATTCCTATTTGAAATTCCCAGTTGGCACAAGACAACAATAACAGCAGCAAACAGTTGTCCCAAGACCTATTTGTTTCAATTCTTCACACCTTAGGCTAATTCACACAATCAAAAATGATTTAAATCTAAAATCCGTTAAATTACAAATTGTGAATAAAATTTCTGTCCGCTCTGGATGTCAAGGTAATGAACGAATTGTTAACTCAATTTTTGTGTTGCTCGTCGAGGGAGTCCCCACCATCACGGAGCAGGAAGGCATTATAATCTCTCTGGTTTTGTCTTGAACATGAAAGTGAAATGTTAGAGCTCATAACTCCATTTTCAGATTACTAATTTCTTCCTACGATATGCCAAACTGTAAGTTGAAATATTTAGCATGTAACTAGAATGAATAGAAATTGCCAGATTAAAAAGATTTTAGCTGTGCTCAATCAAACGTCAGAACTTTTTTTTGGGACACCCGGTATACAACGTAAATAAAATTAGATCAACATAAAATTTACATAAGATCAAAATTACGATAAACTTGATACATTCCAAACTATAGACTTACAATAATACAGACGTTTTACAGCGTTATTATTATCATCATTAAGCTAACTCTATTTCAAATCTGAACAATGAGACAAAAACAACCCCACAAGATTGCTTGTTGATATTTCCTCAATTGACAGGATAAAACTGAGAAAATGCAATTAAAACTCTCTGAATTGCATGAACTGGGGACTCCAAACATGAATCAAGCAAGCATCAGATTTTAGTTAGTGTTCACTGTTGCATTGCTTTTTCATCAAATCAGGAATTTCCAAGAGATGGAATTCAGTTGACCTAATAAAAATTCACATATAAAGAATACCGCACATTGCACATTGAGGGGGAAAGGGTACAGGTATCATGTTGAGGAAGGTACAGGATGTAATGGAGCAGCTTGGGTGTTAAGAACTCATTATTATTATGTTAGATGATGACCACTGTTACTGTTATAGACCTCTGCGTAGGAGCATCATACGATCCTAGCGTGCTCGTGTTTCTTAGAGTTGTTGTTGTATTATTCATCTTCGCTGTTATGTTCGTTCAGATTTAGATGGCCTACTTCTTGTGTTCGTCTAGCTTCATATTTAACAGGTTATGGGCCCAGGACGTTCGAGAAACATGGGTTAAACGAACAAAGAGTTGTATGTGAGTTTTTTCTCTCACTGAAGAATGGCCTCGTCGTCTGATGATACGATGAACAATGCGTTGAAGTTTGGAAAGTTGAACGGTTCGAATTATAGAACATGGGCGTTCAACATGCGGTAATACTTGGAGAGTCTCGATCTGTTTGAACATGCAGATGGATCTGCTGTAGCTCCCAGTAGTACTGGTGATGGTGCCGCTGCATTGTTAAGAACCTTCAATCTTAGAGCAAAGAAAGCCTGGACATTTATTTGTTTGGCTGTGGAGCCTGAACAGCAAATTCATGTCAGAGATACGAAAACTGCAAAGGAAGCGTGGGATGCCCTGAAAAATCAGTTTGCGCGTGAATCAATCCTACAAAAAGTCAGATTGCGACAGCAGTATTATTCATGTCGATTTCAAAGTGGTGGAAGTATGTTGGAACACATATCTCATTTGAGATCATTACATGATCAGCTGAAAGAAATGGGAGTGGATATTGACGATAAAGAATTGGCAATGACACTACTTGCTAGTTTGCCTGAAGAATTCAAAGCCTTAATCACTGCTCTTGATGCTGTAGGAGAAGACAACTTATCTTTTGAAAAGGTCAAAGGAATGCTATTAAACGATGCTGATCGTAGTTTGGATACCTTATATGCAAGAAAGCCTGAAGATGCTTTTTCTGCCAGACGATTTGTGGGACACAGAAGGGGGAAACAAGCACATGGTCCAAGTGGTCCTATAAATCATGAGGTGAAGCATGATAAACCTTTCCGTGGAACATGTCATAACTGTAAGGAAAAGGGTCATTTTGCTAGAGACTGTCCGAAGAAAAATCCTAAAGATAATTTGCAACGTGGTAATGTGCGAAATAAGTCACCTGCTAATAGACCACTTCACAGAAAGAAATGCATCATGGGTAAGTAGGGCAAAATTTGATTCTTCGAACGCATGCTTCAACAAAATATTTCACTCCCTTGATCTCGGCGTACTATCCAATTCTAGCTCTAACTCACCCCAAACTTTGTCAAAATTTATGAAAAAAACACAGCACGTACCTTGAGCATGGGGCTTTGCACGTTTGATTTCCTTTTCTGCGTAGATCTTGCTAAATTTGTGTGAATCCTCCACAAACGGCGGTCTTCTTTGTGTCTGATATTCATTCGCATGTCTTCGTTAGTAGACCACTGCCCCTCCTTTCGATTGCTATAACCACACACAACACAGAATACGCTTCATTTCCAAAATGAAGGTTCTTCATACGCTTATTTCCAATTCTAAAAAGTCTCCTTGCTGTATCTTTCTTCCCTGAGGCAAAATGCACTTTTTGATTTCGCTCGTTGTGTTTTGATTCAGGCAAAGTCCTGCAGGTCCTCAAATCGATTCTAACGCACCTGTGAAACCCTTATAAAACTGTCTGGAACCGTCGCCAAATGCATCAGGGGGTAAGCCAAGGGGGGCTCGCATTTGTCAAAAACAAATCTTACTATTTTTCCCGCCATTTTCCAAAGTTTGATTGATGATTAGATCTCAATTTGGAGTGATTGTTTGTATTAATCAAAAATGACGAAGGCCAAGTGTTCTGCATCTGGTTGTGAAAACAAGAAACATAAACCAGAGTCTTGGGTCATGAGAAGTCATGTGAAAAAACTGATTTTTCATAAGTTTCCGAAGGGTGAAATGAGAAAGCAATGGGAGAAGATGATCAGGAAAGGACTGGACAAAGCCAAGTTTACTGCCTCAAACAACAGCGTAGTTTGTTCAAATCATTTTGAATATGGAAAGCCAACAGCTGGTTCTCCCTTGGAACTGTTCCTGATGGAAAGTGACAATGCAAACCAAAAGTCACCCAAGCAAAGACCTGCACTGAAGCGAAATAGCCAAATCATCACCATAATAGACAACCCTGTCCCAGAAGAAATAGTAGAAGATGATGATGATGCTGCAGCTGAGGATCCTGCTGACCTTGCTGATCATCGAATACCTATGAAGTTTGAACAGATAGCAAGGGAAGCAGATGTGAAAAAGTTTACCGGGCTTGCTGATCCTTTTTTGTTTAGGTTTTTGTTTGAAGAGTTGTCGAAGGATGCTAGGAGTATGAGGTATTGGAGGGGTGAGAAGCAGACGGATTTGACTGAAAGGAACAATATAAGTAGAAGGAAAGGACCTGCAAGAAAGTTAAATCTAGAGCAGGAGTTTTTGTTAACTCTGATGAAGTTGCGTTTGGGATTATTGAACGATGATATTGCCTGGAGATTTGATGTGAGTGCATCATTGATAAGCGAGGTAGTTTTTACGTGGGTGAGGTTGATTTCTTTGGATTTGCGGTTCATGATTGTTTGGCCATCTAGAGGTGAAATTAGGAGGAACCACCCTGAAGTGTTCAGAAAGCACTTTAGTCACTGCGTTGCGATAATCGACTGCACATAATTCTTAGTGGAGACGCCTTCAAGCCTTGAAAATCAAGCGATGTTGTGGAGCACATACAAACATCATTGCACCGTCAAAGCTCTCCTTGCAATTACACCTAATGGTGTAATTAGTTACGTATCTGAAGGCTTTGGTGGCAGATGCTCCGATAAATTCATTGTAAAGAGCAGTGGGTTTTTGGATATGCTTCGGCCTGGAGATGAATTGATGGCAGACAGGGGGTTTAAGATAGAAGATGCGCTTGCTTTTCGACAATGTACCCTTGCAATACCCCCATCATCTGAAGCAGATAAGCAGATGTCAGCCAAAAATGTAAAGAAGACGTCCAGAGTGGCAAATGCTAGAATATATGTCGAAAATGCGATTGGACGCGTGAAAAGATTTAGAATTTTGAAGAACGAACTACCAGTTTCACTCTTGCCTATTTTCAATGACATTTTAATAACATGCTGTATCCTTACAAATTTCTCGGAGCCACTCTGTGTTTAATCTAACGAAGTATCTCACTTAAATAACCTTTTATGAAATAACACAAAAGAAGTTGTAACATTTGGCATAAATTGATATCACAAAATAGCAGATACAGAACACAAATTTCACCCCTTTTCTGTATTTCCTTTCCTTGTTCTCTGATCTAATTTTTAATTCAATGTCTTTCAACCTTTCAAATTCTGTTCTCACAAGATGGTAACAAACTACACGCATTTTTGTTGTGAAAACCTAAAAAATTGGTCCAGTGTTGAAATTCTCTTAAAATTCGCATTATTTGAGTGCCATGCGTATGGAAAGAGTTTCTTGGATAATTTTGTCCCATTGTTGAAGACTGATGAATTTTGTCTCAGGGCTGAATTCCCTATAAATAGTTTCGTATAAAAAGATGCGTGCATTCTTACTTTCTACATTAATACGAGAATCAAAGTTGTGGTCTACAGTATTGCCAAGCATTTTATAGTATATTTGTAACTTACAGACTGCAGTGGAAATGTCTGTGGCTTGTATGAAGGGAATCAATTAAAAATGCAGTTAATCTGCACTCAACAAGGGAAACAACTCGGAAACATTGCAACTAAAAACATGAAGTGTCAAGCATCGAGTTCCATAACGTTTTCATCTAGACATTTGGCTGTGCATCTACTACAAACACCATCAACTTCAACAACACATCTCCTGTGGAAAATTGTTTCGCATACAACGCAACTGAAACTTTCTTCGTTCTTTTTCTGTCCAACAATCTCATTTTCTTCTAGGCAGTTTTTGGAGCAGAATGCACAAAAAGCTAAAGCTTTCTCTCTCAAAATGTATTTCAAAACAAACAATTTGAAAAAGATTGTCAAGCTCTTTGACATGTCCCCCCAGAAATCTCTATCAAACAGTATTTCTTCGATATGTGGGGCAGGGGAAATTGGATCCCAAACAACAAAAAACGATCTGTCACACCCAGAACAGCCCATTTGCCCTTGAACTTGTGCATAGTATTTGTGGGACTTTTTGAGAACGATATTCCCATCAACTTGCTCCATGAAGCCAAGTTCCTTCCAACCAGCACTGAACTCTCTATCCTTCAAACGGTATGGACATTTGATCTCAACGCAATATTTTGGGCAACATTTACAGGTCATCAAGCGATTCGGACTGGCAGCAATGAAAGGGAATTGTGGGCAAGCAAATAATCCGCAAGAATGCACCTTTGGAGTGGCATGTGTTTTGGCAACCTCCTTAAAGAATGCTGCGGCAGCATTTTCTTCATTTGCATGACCCCACTTAATTTGAGGTAGATGATCAAGTTTCTGCCCTCCTTCCAAAATCTGCACAAGTAGTGGTGTGGTGGAAACATGCTTGCTCTTATGAAGGATATTCTGCACTTTGGCGTGAATATCGTGATGCATGGAAGAAGTTAATCTTCCAATCCTCTGGGATCTCCATTCCAATGACTGTCCCTGCAATCTAGTTGCCCTCTCAAGTGAATCGATTTCGGAGGATGAAAAACTTAATTTGGAGAAGAACACGTCAACGAGGGTCTCAAAAGACTTGCCAGGATTTTCAGAAATTACAGTTTCAGCAATATCTTTCAAAGGGAGTGGTATGGTAGCATTTTCTAGCGAGTATAGCAAAACGCCTGCATTTGGTTTTAACTGCTGCAACCTCTCAAAAAAGTTTGTTTGGTCGATGAAACTAGACTTCCCAGAACGTGGATCAAAAAATCTTTTTGTTTCAGATTTTTCTGACTGTGTATCTTTTTTATTTAAGTCATGCTTTTCAAATTTCATATCGGCAATTCTACAACCAGCAATAATCTTCTTCGATTTATCATTAAACTTGCATTTACCTTCGGTGCATGATGGATTTGTAAAGCCTTGAGAGACTGCATATTCTACCTTGTAGAGGAAGGCTATTACATGGTTACAACATCTGGAAAGGCCCGCAGTACAGCTACAATAAGCGGTCTTAATATCACCATCTTGGCCAAGCAAAACCCACACAAGGTGACCAGAGCTGGTGACTTTTTGTGATGGCAAAACCGAGCCTTTCAAAATTATTTTCTCGCGATACGAAGTATTTCCAAGTATCTGAGAAACAAAACCACTCCGATAATAGGAGAACGCCTTTCTGACCTTATACTGTCCAACATAGTCACACTCAAATGCCTTGCATTCTAGGATATAATGGAAAATTTTTCCAAGATTGACTTCAGGTCAAATGGTTAGATCATCACTCCAGTTTGTTTCTAATAAAGGGTCTCTGATCTTATGAAGCTGCAGTATTTTGTCATAATCTGCCCTAATTTGTTTTTCAAACTGGTCACTGTTCTTTGGTGATTCACCTTTTTCAAATGAAACAAGGGCTCTAGCAGCTAAATCTCGTTTATTGCCACTGACATTTTGTCCTCTTTGTCGTAAGAAAAATTTTAACTCTTCAGTACTTAACTCCGGAAAGTCGCCATAAGTACACTTGGACAGCTTATTGGACACTGCTTCCATGGTAGAAAACTGCCATCATAAGTAATTTTCTTCACAAATCTGTCATTTCTTTGAATGTGAAATGAAACTTGAATTCGATTCAAAAGTAGATACAGTACTCCAATTTTAAAAACTTGAATCAACAGACGATACCACAAAAAGTGGCGGGAAAAATAGTAAGATTTGTTTCTGAAAAATGTGAGCCCCCCTTGGCTTACCCCCTGACGCATTTGGCGACGGTTCCAGACAGTTTTATAAGGGTTTCACAGGTGCGTTCGAATCGATTTGAGGACCTGCAGGACTTTGCCTGAATCAAAACACAACGAGCGAAATCAAAAAGTGCATTTTGCCTCAGGGAAGAAAGATACAGCAAGGAGACTTTTTAGAATTGGAAATAAGCGTATGAAGAACCTTCATTTTGGAAATGAAGCGTATTCTGTGTTGTGTGTGGTTATAGCAATCGAAAGGAGGGGCAGTGGTCTACTAACGAAGACATGCGAATGAATATCAGACACAAAGAAGACCGCCGTTTGTGGAGGATTCACACAAATTTAGCAAGATCTACGCAGAAAAGGAAATCAAACGTGCAAAGCCCCATGCTCAAGGTATGTGCTGTGTTTTTTTCATAAATTTTGACAAAGTTTGGGGTGAGTTAGAGCTAGAATTGGATAGTACGCCGAGATCAAGGGAGTGAAATATCTTGTTGAAGCATGCGTTCGAAGAATCAAATTTTGCCCTACTTACCCATGATGCATTTCTTTCTGTGAAGTGGTCTATTGTGCTGAGGATCATAATCCTGTTCAATTTATTTATGAGGAAGCATTGATTACCTCTGATCGAATAAATAATTCTGGCTGGATTATTGACTCTGGAGCAACGCAACATATGACTTTTGACAAAGAATCGTTATCTGATTATGTTGAATTCAAGCAGCCATGCATTGTTAATCTTGGTGATAATGGTACTATTTTCGCATATGGCAAAGGTACTTACCGTCTTGTTGCAGATCTAGAAGATAGTATGCAGCATATTGTGCTTCATGATGTTCTTTACCTACCTGACCTTGACAAAAACTTGTTATCTGTTCGAGCGATGACAAAACTTGGAGCTTCTGTCGATTTTGAAGGAAATCTGTGCCGAATTTCAAGAAATTCAAGGTTGTTAGCTGTTGGTGAAATGCAAGGAAAACTGTATATCCTGAAAGTTGTTCCTGATGAGCATGTCAATATTGCAAGAGAAAACACTGATATGCAGTTGTGGCATTGTCGTTTTGGTCACTTAGGAATGGACAATGTTTCAAAGTTGGTCAAAAGCAAGATGGTAGAGGAAATGGATTGTAATGAGAAAGCTGAAAGAAAATCTGTTTGTGAACCTTGTGTTATGGGAAAGCAACATCGTACCATATATCCCAAAGGAGTAAGAACTCGTGCCACTGAAGTTTTTGAAGTTGTTCATAGTGATGTCTGTGGACCAATGTCTGTCAGTTCTCATGGAGGTTCTCAATATTTTGTCACCTTCATTGATGATTACTCAAGATACACTCATGTATATTTCATCAAACACAAGTATGAAGTGCTGGATAAGTTCAAAGAATTTGTCAATTTCACAACAAACGTCACAGGAAAGCAAATGAAAACACTGGTGACAGAAAACCATGTGAAAACATTGCGTTCTGATAATGGCGGTGAATATGGGTCAAAAATATTTGATGCTTACATGAAAGAGAAAGGGATTGTACACCAAACCACAGTTCCCTACAACCCAGCTCAAAATGGTGTTTCTGAAAGAATGAACCGCACTATTGTTGAAACAGCTCTGTCAATGATGTCACAGTCAAAGATGCCAATGGAATTTTGGGCAGAGGCTGTCAATACTGCTGTATATTTGAGAAATCGAAGTCCTACCACAACTCTGAAAGGAATCACACCTTTTGAAGCCTTATTTGATCGAAAACCTGATGTTTCACATCTGAAAGTATTTGGATGTTTAGCATTTGCTCACATTCCAAAGGAGCAGCGCAAGAAATTTGAAGAAACGTCTCGTAAAGCTGTATTTGTTGGCTATCCAGATGGAACGAAAGGTTACAAATTGTATGATGTGAAGTCTCGTCGTTTTATTCGTAGCAGAGACGTTATATTTGCAGAGAAAGAGTTTCATGATTTTGATAATGGACAATCATTGAAATTGGATTTACAGTTCTTTTATCCAGTTTATGATGTTCCAAATGTACCAGATATAATTGCTGAAGAAGATCAAATCGCTGAAGAAGATCAAATTGTTGAAGAAGATAGAGAAAATTTTGATCAAGCTGAGCCAGAAATTGATGAACCTGCTGTACCTGATAATCAGCCAGTGGGAGTTACGTATGAAGACAACTTTATGAGGGAAGTTGAAAATTTGCGTCCACAAAGACAGCGCAAACCCCCTGTCAGATTTGTTGAAGAAGAGTTTTATGCTGCAGAGACTCTTACAGCTGACATAAATGAGCCAAGTAATATTTTTGAAGCATGGAGAGGAGATTATTCTACTAATTGGAAAGAAGCAACAAACTCTGAGTATGATTCATTATTAAGCAATAATACTTGGGATCTTGTTCCATTGCCCGAAGGGAAGAATATTGTTGGTAGTCGTTGGGTGTTTAAAGTGAAGCGTAATGCTGATGGTTCTGTTGAGAGATTTAAAGCTCGTCTTGTTGCACAGGGATATTCACAGTCTCAAGGAGTTGATTATCAAGAAGTTTTTTCTCCAGTTGTGCGTTACAGCTCAATTAGATCTCTGTTAGCTGTGGCAAATGTTTGTGATTGGGAAATTCATCAAATGGATGAGAAAACTGCTTTCTTACAAGGAGATCTTGATGAAGAAATTTACATGAAGCAGCCTGATGGTTTTGTTGACAAGGAAAGACCAAATCATGTTTGCAAGTTGAAGAAAAGTATATATGGCTTGAAGCAAGCTGCACGTTGCTGGAACTTTGCAATTGACAGTTTCCTGAAGTCAGATGGTTACAAAAACAGCAGTGCAGATTCATGTTTGTATATCAAGTCAGTGAAGCAGAGCAATGGTAAGGTTGATTTTGTTATTCTTGCTCTATATGTTGATGATATCTTGTTGTTTTCTAACAACGTTGATATGCTGACAGAGGAGAAGATCTCATTTGGTAAAAGATTCAAAGTTGAAGATCAAGGTGAAGTGCACTATGTTCTTGGCATGTCTGTGAAACGTAATCGCAAGTCAAGAACACTCTCTATCAGTCAGCCAAAGTACCTGGAAGGAATTCTGAAGAGATCCAACATGGATAAATGCAAACCTGTTTCTACACCATTGGAACAAGGAAGGAAATTTCAGCAGTTGTCAGATGATGAAAAACCTGTTGATGTTCAAGCATATCAAATGATCATTGGTTGTTTGACATATGCAACTACTGCCACGCGGCCAGATCTTGCTGCAGCAGTTGGCATACTTTCAAAATTTATGTCAAAACCTGGAAAGGATCATTGGACAGGTGTAATAAGGATCTTGCGATATATTCAAGGGACACTCAATTATGGTCTCATATTTTCTGCTGATGATAAAAGTCATATGTTAGTTGGCTTTTCTGATGCTGACTGGGCTGGTGATTTAGATACTCGACGCTCAACCTCAGGATATGTCTTCCAAATTCAAGGTAACACTGTTAGCTGGTGCAGTAAAAGACAAGCTACTGTGTCCAGATCATCAACTGAGGCTGAATACACTGCATTGAGTGGAGCATCTCAAGAAGCTGTTTGGATGAGAAGATTACTTGCTGATATTGGACTTGAACAAGGAGGACCATCTACTATTTTTGAAGATAATCAAGGGGCAATAGAACTTGCAAAGAACCCTAAGTTTCACAATCGTACAAAACACATTGATGTATCATTTCATTTTATCAGAGAACAAGTAAATTTGAAAGCTATTTCTGTTAAGTATTGTCCAACTGAAGGTATGTTAGCAGACATAATGACTAAAGGTCTTCCCAGAATCGCTTTTCAGAGATTTAGAGACGATTTAGGAGTAAAGGAGATTAATTGACTCACTGACTTATTTTTGTTTATATTTTTGCATAACATGATCATCAAGTGGGAGTGTTAAGAACTCATTATTATTATGTTAGATGATGACCACTGTTACTGTTATAGACCTCTGCGTAGGAGCATCGTACGATCCTAGCGTGCTCGTGTTTCTTAGAGTTGTTGTTGTATTATTCACCTTCGCTGTTATGTTCGTTCAGATTTAGATGGCCTACTTCTTGTGTTCGTCTAGCTTCATATTTTAACAATTTAATGCAAGCAAAGAAAGCCAAAGTGGGGTCCAGGATAGGAAACTTTTTGATACATCATACTCTTAAGATTGTCACAAAATGCATCTCCCATAAAATATTCACCATTGGATGGAGAAAAGGCATAGGAACCAGGGTCACTGGGTGCACATGCCCCCCCCCCAAGAGTTTGCAATACAGTAAACAAAGAAGTGTATTTTTCATTTTCAAGAAGTGCCCCTTTTGCTTAATGAAAAAAGTGCCCTTGAAGTGTCATCCCCGCAAGTTTGAGATACTTGCAACATCCCTGTGAAAATAACTGAGATCGAGGAATAACTTCCCAAGGAAATGTCTGAAAATTGAGCTTACAATCTTCCAAAAATCCGTGTTTCATCGGGTCATCAACTAGATACGTTTATGTTCTCTTGAGCATAACCAAGCATTGCATGACAAATGTACAATTTACAGCATTTTTTAGTGCACTAAGATTAGCTTCAATTCATTTCATGACGGTGCTCAGTTCAGGAAAAGTCTTGGGCTCTGTTCAAAAAGGGACCTAAGGGGCCGTCGACAATTACGTTTTGTCACGCATCACGGTCTTTGGGCCGCGATCATCGAGACCCCTAGCCTGCGTGCAGACCCAATATTCTGGAGAAGAAAGGGTCTGCCCAACAACGACCAAAAGCTTGCTACCGCACAATTCTGGGTTTCAGGGAAAATAATTTTATGCAATCATGAGTTGATTAATTCATGCGTGTCGTTTTGTTGCTGTCACAATATGCTGTCACACATTTGTGTTCAGTCGTGTATTGTGTTGTTTGTTCTCTGCACTTGTATGTTTTGCATTGTATTGTGGCTTTTGTTTTGAACATTTAATTGTCTATTCCTAAAGGACCCCAAGAGGACTGGAAAAGGTATGATTGTTAACGATGTGTTGTTTAGTGTGTTGAAAAACATATTGTTTGCTATTATCATAGTCATAAAGAGAAAAATTAAATTTTCTCTCACGACTATGTTATAATTTATCTGTAGTCCGAGTAAAATGAATGGCCAAAAGGGATTTGCACTGTGTGGCAAACTTTTGGTCGTTGTTGCGCAGACCCTTTCTTCTTCGGAATATTGGGTCTGCGCGCAGGCTACGAGACCCCCTACCCCCCCCTATAATCGTGAGCCAACAAATTTTCTTTGTTTATTTCATAAGTAGGCCACGATAAATCGTACGCTAGACCGATTTTGAAAATTATGACTATGACTTAATCTTTAGCAGAAGGCCTGAATTAGGTTGTGCGATTTTTTGCAAATTTTTCCGTTTTCAATTTTTAGAGCTAGAAGCTTTACTAAAAATCTTTGCTGCCTGAGGGACTATACATTTATTTCATCACAACAACCAACACGGCTGAAAACAAAGACAAACATATTCTAAAGCATTGTTCAAACAAGCAAACATTGTTCCTCGAACAAATTTTCTCTCTGTCCATTCATGTCGATTCTTCAGAAACTTGATCGACGTTCTTTGATCGTTTTCAGTGTTTTTTGAAAACGAAATACACTTACCTCACATAAGTATTGCACCACCTAACACAAAATGGCGGCCAAAAGTGTCTTTCAACCCAATCAACAAAATTTGCATAACAAAAGCATCAGCATTTAAGGGTTTCCCTACCGGGTATTTTGGACGGAAAATAATTGTTAATTCCTTGGCTTTTCATTCACAAGTAAAATAAAAAGTTATTTTGTTGGTTTCTTTAATAAATTAGTAAAAACCTTCGAACAACATTGAACAAAATTTTGGCAGCATAGCTGGAGGAGTAGGCCAAAACAAAATGAGGAACGGATAGATATCTGGGGGCAAAGATAACAAAATTTTAGTGTTTTCAAAGTGGGATTCAACAAAATTTATCACCATGATAAAAGTTTTCCACTCGAATGTGATAAAAGAAGAAAATTCAAATAAATAACAAGGCCATCATTCAATGTAACTGAACTTAGATTTGTCTAAGAAGGAGTCAAGTTAAAAAAAATTCGCTCCAGTCACTTGTTAAATTTCAAATTACCTTGAAACTAAATTCAAGCGTAGCAATTTTGTTAAATACATCAAAATCCATATATTAAAGTGTCAACCACTTGCCTGAAGTCTTCCAGGAGGCAAAATTAATTTTAATATGTATGATAAAAGTGGTATCAAGGCCATTAACCTTGGAATGGTTTCTTCCCGTTTCTCCGTTGTGTTTATCCTTCTTGCATTCCTCGCCGAAAACTTTTGTCATGGCGATAAATTTTGCAGAATCCAGATTTGAATACTATAAAATGTTGTTTTCTTTGCTCTAAGAAATCTATCCGTTTCTTATTTTGTTTTGGCCTACTCCTCCAGCCATGATGCCAAAATCTTGTTCAATGCTGTTCGGAGGTTTTTGCTAATTTATCAAAGAAACCAACAAAATAACGTTTCATTTTACTTATGAATGAAAAGCAGACGAATTAACAATTATTTTCCCGCCAAAACACCCGGTAGAGAAACCTTTAAATGCTGATGCTTTTGTTATGCAAATTTTGTTGATTGGGCTGAAAGACACTTTTGGGCGCCATTTTGGGTAAGGTGGTGCAATACTTATGTGAGGTAAGTGTATTAAGAAATTCGCTTCTATCTCTAGAAATTGAAAATGAAAAAATTTGCAAAAAATCCTAGAATCTAATTCAGGCTTTCTGCTATAGATAAGTCATGAATTTTTCAAAATCGGTCCAGTGTACGATTTATCATGGCCTGCTAAAAGTGCATAGTTTATTTATTTTGGCGTACTCGGCATAAATTCTTCAATCTGCAATGTGATATTTCGTTACGCAAACATAATCCATCACGGCTTTTGCCTGAACCCTCTGACCCCCATCACGGCCAAAGGCCGTGATGCGTGACGAAAAGTAATTGTCGACGGCCCTTAAAGTATTTGGTGCACATCAACTCACTGTATTGGTCTATCCAAATTTAAATCAGTAAATTGCTGAAAATTGTAAGGGGCACTTGCAGCTAGGGAGTTGCTCTAACCCCAACCACTGTGTGTTACGCCACTGGGATACAGGTATGTACCCTCCGTAACTCGCTTTACCAGAGCTTTTGGTAAAAATACCGGAAGTCATCATAAAAGTGCATACAAAGACAAAATTTGGCAATAAGAAGTGGGTAACTTTCTGTAAACCAGGTGGCACACCCCACCCAGTATGAGCCGAGACCTCAGGTGTGCAAGAAGGGTGCTCTATTGTCTGTTTTGAATACCCTATTGTTTTTCTTGAGTGTGCAAGTGCCACACTTTCCATACAGGCACCCCACCCCAACCGAACCAGAATTTGTGTACACCTTTGAAGAACCCACATCTCTGTTGCAGTCTAATATTACGGTGATTGCTCAATAACACTCAGTAAAACTGTAAATCTTAAACAGGCATTACCCTGATCAGCAACTTTGTTCATAATTTCCAAGGTATTATTCTTCCAAAGGCCAATCGAAAAATCTTCAAATTTTCCACTTGATTCACCGTGCCCCATGTAATCAAAACACACGTAAGAGATGCTCCTGTCCATGCAATACTTCTCAAGATATTTAGCCTTTAACCCATTCATGTTGGACATCAGTCCTTGACAAAATACTACTCCAGTATCTTTGGCAGGTTTAGAGGGTGTGTACTTTTTGTAGGCGATGAAGTCATCTTTTGGCATCTTCCCTATCTTCAGCTTCTGAGCTCGCAACGACGAGCAATGACGAAAAGCCTGCCTCCTTGAATTAAACGTTGCAACCATTCTGGCTATCTTGCCACTAAATGATAACATCATTGTATTCAATTCTCTCTTGCACTTTTGATGATAATGAAATGGCATAGAACTTGAATAAAACAGACTCAAACTATATTTCAACATAGTCCATCATACAGAAAACTATGATTTCGATTTCAAAGACGTCTGTCCTTCTTTCCTTTTCGTTGAAGAAGAAAGACGTTTTGTCCTTTTCGTTTCCCGCCAAGAACTATTGAATTAGCCTCGGTGTGATTGCGATTTGACCTCGTTTCAAATCATACAGAACCAAACCAGAAACTAAATTGCTGAACCTAGCATAGGAATCATTCGTCGTACATAGCCGATTGCTCGTGGCCCATGGTCGAAACCGCCAAATCCTCATTTTCACGGACCAATCAGACGGCTAAAAAGCGAGGGAGACAAAAGAAACCCGTGAAGAATTTCCTAAATTTTACCTACCTCCATAAAACGCAACCAGGACAAAAAACTGCTTGAGATTTCCCGATTTTTTTAAAGCAACCTACTCTCCAGATGTTTGGGAGTAAAAGTTTGGATGCCGGTTGAAATATCTCCAGGATTGGTGGAGTTATGGCCACAAACAAACCGACAAGGCACTGAACCTTGAACAATAGAGATTCTGGCCGGGAGACAATAGTAATAACAATAGTGATTGTTGTAAGAACGACCCGAAAACGCCACAATCTGTGTTTTCAATTGTTCTTGCTATTGTCTTTCGCTAAATTTTCTTTTATTCAAGATTCAATGCCCCTACGGTTTCTATGTGAATTGAAAAAGTCTACAAAGGCTTGCTCGCGCATTTCAAGTCATGTGGCAATACTTTAAGGGAAGTTTCTGTATTGTACTACTTTTTACATTCATGGCAAAAGTTTGCTCGTTGCGAAATAACTTATAAAATTCAAAAGAGGTTTTATCAAGAGGCTTTATCGCCTGACTTGAAGTGGCGTAAACAGGTCTCGACAAGCCTTCGACGATTTTGTCTATTGGAGAGGCAATAACTCCGCCAATCCTGAAGATATTTTAACCGGCATCCAAACTAGTACTCCCAAACATCTGGAGAGTAGATTGCTTTAAAAAAATTCGGGAAATCTCAAGCAGTTTTTTGTCCTGGTTGCGTTTTATGAACGTAGGTAAAATTTAGGAAAATCCTCACGGTTTTCTTTTGTCTCCTTCGCTTTTTAGCCGTCTGATTGGTCCGTGAAAATGAGGCTTTGGCGGTTTCGACCATGGGCCACGAGCAATCGGCTATGTACGACGAATGATTCCTATGCTGCTGAACCTCAGAGTACTGTGAACAGGGGCGCACATTAGGGGGGTGTGGGGGGTGAGACCCCCCAATAATTTCTGAGTGGGTCCAAAGTTTTTCTCGAAAGGGAAAAGTCGGTCCACAACAAAATTGGATGGACCGACTCAGTGGCGTAACGCACGGTAGTTGAGGTTAGAGCAACTCCTAAGGGCCCCCGAGCTCCCCCCGAGCTCCTCCTAAGGGCCCCCCCAGCCCGAAGTTGAAGGCAACTTGCAAAGAGGGCACCAGAAACGTAGTGGAAAATGAGCGCGCCGAAGGCGCACGAAAATTTTTGGGCATTTTCCGAAGAAAATTCTTTGATTTACTCCCGGGGGGGGGGGGGGTACATGACTTGAGGATGGACGGGGGTCTGCCGCCAGTTTTTCAGAAAGCTACCCTCTTCTAATTACCGAAACTTGCTTTTGATACCCACTTTTATGATGAATTTTGGCGGAAAACTGCCCATTTTAACCAGTTTTTGCAAATTTCAGCGAAACCCCACCCTTGTTTATGGAAAATTTGCTGAAAAAGGACCCTTGTTTAGAGAATTTTGGGCCCAAAAACCCACCCATATGGGCGGCACATACCCGTACCCAGCATAGCCTCCAAATCTTTTCTTTTGTCCAAGTTCCCCTGGGACGTTGACTCATCCTCTGATCAGATTGCGTTTTCTCCTAAAATTGACCAATCAGGTGCCGTCATTTCATTACTTCCGCGTTTCGCAGCTAGATTTAGGCCATTTTGAGTACCCCCCAATAAAAAAATATTGCACGCTCGAATAAATCGAATTTTTTGAAAATTTCAACGGGAAAAGGATGCTTATACATAGGACCACAAGTGTTCATGTAACCCCCTTGCCATGACCTAGGATTAAAAAATTACGGCGATTTGAATGTTTGTCTTTGGTATTTTTTCAAACAGGTAGCGGCATCCTGCTCAACCTCCCCCCAAAAATGAGTTTTTCAGCAAAATTATCAAAAATATACATATTTCCATGAATAATTCTTCCGAAATTTCCGAAATTTGCGCTTTACTTCGCATTGAATTGCGAATTTGCGACACCTCCAAACTCTGTCCTTCTTCCCTGGATGACAACTTATGCCTCTCTCTGGTCTGGACCCAACATAACAGGAAAAGGCGGGAAAAGAAATTACCATTACCATTGAAGTTGAAGCAAAGTATCGAAATAACTGCCAATATCTTTCATTCCCGCGCTTGGGGTGGAGTGTGAGTGAAACCAAACTGACAGCATTTCAAAAAATTCTCAAAGAAGACGACCGACGGCATTGCATCATTGCATCAGGAGCGATCAAGATCACGACGAAGTAAGTTTTCCTTCTACTTCGTCTTGCAGTGAGGGCATTTCAAATTTTTACATTCTTATCAAAAGACGATTTTGACAACGATTTCCGCTCAATTTTTACAAGAAAGAAGCCGCCTGTGCTGTGTGAAATTGTAAAATTCAATTTTGTAAAATATTAGTATCTAGGAGACAAATTCTAGGAGAAACTTTTACCCCGGGAAGAACTGGGGTCAAGTTTGTTGTAAAAGTTAGTGCACGAGTTTCTAAGAAAATAAAAATTTGGGCCAGTTGTGAAAGTAATAAATGTTATCAGATTTTGAATAGCTACTCAAAGTTTACCTGTGCCCCCGTGAACATTTCAAAACAAAGGTTTTTGAAGCCTTTCCAATGTTTAGACATATAACAATCTTCATGTTTACTACCTGTGCCCCGTGAACATTTCGAGACAATGTTTACTAATGTTTAGACTGTTCTCAAGTACCTCCCGAGCCCCTTCTGAGCAACATGATACAATAACCAAGTGAAAATAAAGTAAAAATATCCCAAGGACTTCCTCTATCAAAATAAAAAGTTTCTTCCCAGAACACGTATTATTTTATAAGAAAGGGTAAAAAACTCAACTCTCAGATCGCCAAAAAATTGCAAAACTCCTGCACTGGGAAAATATAACTTGAGAAACAATTTATTTTCATAAATATTAAGGAAAACCTTGACATATCTTTATTTTATTTTCACTTGTTTCCTGTGATGCTTAGCATTGGAAAGGCTTCAAAAACCTTGTTTTGAAATGTTCACGAGGGCACAAGTATAAGGAACATGAAGATTGTTATGGAACCTCTAACAAACTCAGAGTACTGAAATTCTTTTCAGGAGCTTTCAGCACTGACCCAATTCTTAGTGTTTCTTTTAAAAAAGTATGTGTACAGCAGTTTCTAATAATATTTGGCGATCTGAGGGTTTCGTTTCTTAAAAGCAGCTTCTTACAAAAAGAATTCATGTAATGCAATTGTTGACATTGTTGGTAATTGTTGTCTGTGAAATTACTTTGTTTTTACAACTCCAACAAACCTTTTGAAGACTTTTGATTTTAGTTGGCAAAATTCTTGTATATTCTCTCTTGTCGAAACATATCATCAGGCAGTCAATGCAAAAAATTTGTTCATGGCGTGTTTCTTTCAATGATGTGAATGCTTTGAAGAAGATGCTGCCAAGTCCAAAACGCGCTTTCACATTTTAATAAAACTGTTGTCAAGCTCCTCCAGTCAGCATGCATTGCATTTAAACGAGATTATTCTTTTCCTTTTCCCATTTTTAAAGAAACATTTGAGACGATAAATGATTTTACCAACAAAACATGACGACACCGCCACCGTTAACGATTTCTTTTCCCGCCTTTTCCTGTTATGTTGGGTCCAGACCAGAGAGAGGCATAAGTTGTCATCCAGGGAAGAAGGACAGAGTTTGGAGGTGTCGCAAATTCGCAATTCAATGCGAAGTAAAGCGCAAATTTCGGAAATTTCGGAAGAATTATTCATGGAAATATGTATATTTTTGATAATTTTGCTGAAAAACTCATTTTTGGGGGGAGGTTGAGCAGGATGCCGCTACCTGTTTGAAAAAATACCAAAGACAAACATTCAAATCGCCGTAATTTTTTAATCCTAGGTCATGGCAAGGGGGTTACATGAACACTTGTGGTCCTATGTATAAGCATCCTTTTCCCGTTGAAAGTTTCAAAAAATTCGATTTATTCGAGCGTGCAATATTTTTTTATTGGGGGGTACTCAAAATGGCCTAAATCTAGCTGCGAAGCGCGGAAGTAATGAAATGACGGCACCTGATTGGTCAATTTTAGGAGAAAACGCAATCTGATCAGATGATGAGTCAACGTCCCAGGGGAACTTCGGACAAAAGAAAAGATTTGGAGGCTATGCTCCCGTACCCTAAATATGTTATGTACCCCCCCCCCCCGGGGATTTACTACTAAACAACGCCTTGATTTATACGTTTTCCTATATTTAAATCAAAACAGTTAGAGAATTTTGCGTTAAAGTCAGGTTGAGGGGCATTTTTCTCGCCAAAAAAGGGGTGCCAAGCTGAGTTTTCATCGTGAAGGAGGGGGCAGTTGCCCCCACTTGCCCCCCTAAATCCGCCACTGCCCCAAAGGGGCCCCTTATGATCTTTAGCAACGTACTAATGTAACTTTGGAGAAACTGCTTGTTGACTTCCAATGAATTGAACGCCGTTGTGAATGGAATTGAACGCAAGTTTAGCATATAAGTTTAGCATATGAAGAAATGCTGTAAATTGCAAACTCGTCAAAAAATGTTTTGTTATCTTCAAGGGAACATGGACGTTTTAGAAGATGAATTGACAAAATCCATTTCCTGTACGATACTTGAGGTCAGTTTTCAAATATTTCGTTGGGAAGCATATCGTTGATCACAATCCTTTTCTTTCTCCATTCGATGACGAATGTTCTACGAAAAGTGCGTTTTCCGACAATCTAAAGAGTGCACAGTGATCCAGGGTTGGAAAAAATACCCAAAATTCAAATTGAAAATTTGATTTTTATTTTATTTTTCTGTTGTTCAGAAGGAATTTATCACCAAGATGCAAAAAATTTGAAACGAATTGAGCCATCGGTTGCGGAGAAACAATTTGTCAAACTTTCAAGAAATCCTATTGCATCGTTTCTAATCAATTTCCGGAAGAAATTGACCATTGTTTACAAAACATAACAAACTTGAAAACGTTGCTGTATCACACTCAGTACTCCGATTTGCAAAATCTTTTTTTTATTTAAAAGCGAGAAGAGTTCGTCTATGCTCTCCTTGAAAACGTATCTGTTAATAAATTTCATCCAGGCAAATTATTGCAAAATTCAGACTGTACTATTTTCTACAAATTTGGGCCTAAAAGTTGTTGATTTTCAACTTTAACGCTGAAAATAAAAAATAGATGTCAAAAGATGTCTTAGATATTGGTTTAGCCATTAAGTTTAAAGTATTTTGTACATATTGACCAAATATCTCGTGCAGAAGCGTACCCAAAAAAATTTTACAGAATTTTCAAATGTTTAGCTCTTTTTCAGCACTTTTTTTCAATTTTTGAGAAACAATTAAAGAAACGATGAATCAACTTTTATGATTATTTAAAAGTTGTCAACGATTTAAAATAAATGTATGATGATTTCGCAAGGTAGATTAAGAAAGAATTCCAATAATGTTTTGAAAAATTTTAATAATACAGTATTGTTTGTATCATCCCTGAGAATCATCATCCCTTAAGCCATTGTAGAGATTGGTGGAGTCCATGAAACATACATTTAACGTTTGTTTGGACATTCAAATCGCATGAAAGCAAATCGTATGTCCCTATTTCTTTCCGCCTAGCAACAGTTATAGTACTGTTAATGATTTCGCGTAGACCTGATCTATGGAAAATGAGACAATTGTTCTGAAATGCTTTTGGACCTTCGCTATCCTTTCCCATCTCTTATTGCTATCTCAACATGAAGGCAACCTAAAGGTACCTAAAAGGGAAATGCTGCTAGATATTGTCAAGCAATGCTGAACTGCATAATTCAACTGACTGTTCCTTTTTGTCAGTTTTTCTAAGAAACACCCAAAGTTTCCACGTCATTATGAAGAATTGATACCCATTGAGAAAAGAGCGAAAGAAAACAGTTGTTTTCTCTGCAGCAAGCCATGGAGAGGGAATCATAATTGGAATGTACACTTGACTGACATTAGAAATGATTTGAAATTTAGACTTTATCATTGCTTTCTGATAGTTTTGTGAAAAATTACTGCTGTCTTGTTGGCTACTCGTCATCGATTAACAGACGCATAAGAAAGGCTGTCTGTAACAGGCTACAGGTTTTGAAATTTTATGACAGCTTTTGGGCAGGCTTCTGCACAAGGTCTTTCTTCAAAAAATTCACAATACTTCAAATTCAAAAGCTAAACCAATATCTAAGACATCTTTGATATCTTTTTTCATACTGTAAAAGCTCTTCTCTATTGAGCCCCCCCCCCCCCCTTCTAGAATAAGCCCCTCCCCTCTGAGCTAAATTTTGAATAAGTCCTCTCTCTATTAAGCCCCTATTAATATCAAACTTTACAGATTACCAAAGGTTTTCCATTCATTGAGCTAAATAAGCTTGCATGTAAATTTTTTTATGGTTTGGGATAAAACTGTGTCAAAAGTTGAATTTATGTATTTGACTCGTAAAATTGTATGCTGAATCCACAAAATATGGTGTAAAAGAACTGAAAAGCTGTCATATATATCCATGTCATTTGACTTTGTCAATCAGCCCCCCTCTCTCGTTAGCCCCCCTCTCTTTCAAGCCCCCCTCTGTAGTGTCCGAAATTAAATAAATCCTTTGGGGGCATGAAAGACTTTTCGCGGTATTCGGAGTGAAAGATGAATTTCAACGACTTTTAGGCCTAAATTTCTGGAAAATACTATTCCAAATTTTTTCAAAATATAATTGGAATTCTTTCTTGATCTACCTTGTGTAATCATCATATATCAATTTTAAATTGATGGCACCTTTTAAATAATCGTTAAAGTTGATTCATCGATTTTTTAATTGTTTCTCAAAAATTGAGAGAAAGTACTGAAAAAGGGCTAAACATTTGAAAATTCTGTGACAATTTTTTGGGTACGCTTCTGCACGAGATCTTTGGTCAATATGTACAAAATACTTTAAACTTAATGGCTAAACAAATATCTAAGACATCTTTTGACATCTATTTTTTATTTTCAGCGTTAAAGTTGAAAATCAACGACTTTTAGGCCTAAATTTGTGAAAAATAGTACAGTCTGAATTTTGCAAAATTTTGCCTGGATGAAATTTATTAACAGATACGTTTTCAAGGAGAGCATAGATGGACTCTTCTGGCTTTTAAATAAAAAAAAGATTTTGCAAATCGGAGTACTGAGTGTGATACAGCAGCGTTTTCAAGTTTGTTATGTTTTGTAAACAATGGTAAATTTCTTCCTGAAATTGATTAGAAACGATCCAATAGGATTTCTTGAAAGTTTGACAAATTGTTTCTCCGCAACCGATGGCTCAATTCGTTTCAAATTTTTTGCATCTTGGTGATAAATTCCTTCTGAACAACAGAAAAATAAAATAAAAATCAAATTTTCAATTTGAATTTTGGGTATTTTTTCCACTTTTTGACCAATCTGGATCACTGTGGAGTGTGGTTCACAAAAATCTCCCGAGGGGGTACCCTAGATCCCAAATTTGGCTCGCTTCGCTTGAAGGAATTTTGTATACCGCTGACCAAAGCGCTCCGCAGCGAAAATATAATGATGGGCTTTTTGTGCGGAATCATCGAAGCTAGTTCAGTCAACCAAATTTATTATTATTATTATAATTAAATATCTATTTAAAGTAGGCTAAAAAAAATGAATAGCTAAATTACAGCTAATTAAGGCCTACTATTTACAATATATATAATTTACAATAAAACTATTAATATATATTACAGACAAATCAGAGGTAAAATATATCATGTTAGAAAACCAACTTTTGCTGGATGTATACTTTGCAAAGCTTACAGTTGCATTTTCCACCATTCCAACATCTAATTCGTTTTTTGAACAAAGGAAGGCCGTTTGATTGTTTTATTTCTTGCGGTAAATGCTGCCACAATTTATTTCCAAGGTAAGTAATGGACTCAACTCCAAAGGACGTAGTTCGTACTTTTAGCAGTTGAGCGTCATTACCATGCCTTAGGCAGTACCTAATATTTCGTTGCATGAAAATATCCTTCATGAATGGTGGATTCAGACCGCATTTTGTTTCATAAATTTCAGTCATGAGCAACTGTAGGTTTCTTACATGGATTGGCACCGATTTAGATTGCTCCAGGAGAAAACCGAAATCATTCTCGCAATCTTTATATGCAATGCGTAATGCCCTTTCTTGAATATGATTTATTCTATGATTCAAAGCTCTATCATAGAACATCCAAACAAGCGGACAGTAGCTGAAATGAGACAAAACAAACGCCCTCATTAACTGCTGCAGTTTTTCAGTGTCCATGTATCGTGAAATTTGAGCAAGAGCATGGAGTTTTTGGCTGGCCTTTTTGCAAACAGTCCTGAAGTGTTGCTTGACAGAAAGTAAGTCATGTACAATTTTTGTCTATCGCCTAATTCATATATAAGAAACAAACATAGATGGAAAGCAGAAGTCAGTTTCAAAGAAAAAGTTGAATTTGATGATAATTCCTACGATATTTCCAAGTTTATCTATCTCTTCATATGCATTCCGCTGAAGGAACACCAAACAACAAACAACTCCAGACCAAAAAAGACCTTGATTAAAATAATTCTACAAACAAAACTACACCATGTAACAGTACGAAACTTTCAGGATGATTCAAGGAATGATTATTCTATCTCTTGGTATACTTCATTGGTTCCGGAAAATATTTTTAAGGGCAGAAAATTTATCTATTCTGTTTTGCATTCTGCGAGGGAAACATCCGCAACAAGGCCGCGATTCCTACCAAAAACACCTTGATTAAAAATAATTCTGCAAAAAAACTACATCATACAACAGTATGAGATTTCAGGGAGCTTTAAAGCATAACTAAGCTTGCTTCCCGTAAAATCCGCCAGTAGCTAATAATTTCAGATTTAACAGAAAATGTATCTGTAATCATTGAATGCCCTCTGCAGGAGAGAGCTCCCTGTCATTAGTACGGCAGATTTCGGCATAAAAATGATGGTTTTGTTCGTTTTGTGATAAAAGCATGAAACTTGGTGAACATAGGCAGTTTTTCCAAAAAATGCCCCCAAAGGCTATTTTTAGACGGGGGTACTCGAGCCCAATCCCCAAAAGTGAAAAACTGTTGTAACTAATGAAACCAGTGACGGATAGATACATTACTTCGCAGTCTTAGCAAGTTTGACATGCAGAAAAACATGGAATATAGAGCCATTCCAAAAAATGCCCCCATAAGCTATTTTTAGATGGGGGTACTAGAGCCCAATCCCCGAAAGTGAAAAACTGGTGTAACTGATGAAACAAATGACGGATAAATACATTACTTTGTAGTCTTAGCAAGTTTGACATGCTGAAAAACATGGAATATAGAACCATTCTAAAAAATTCCCCCAGATGCTATTTTTAGATGGGAGCACTAGAGCCCAATCCCCAAAAGTGAGAAACTGGTGTAACTAACGAAACAAATGACGGATAAATACATTACTTTGTAGTCTTAGCAAATTTCACATGCTGAAAAGCATGGAATATAGAGCCAGTATAAAAATTGCCCCCAGATGCTATTTTTAGATGGGGGCACTAGAGCCCAATCCCCAAAAGTGAAGAACTGGTGTAACTAATGAAACGAGTGACGGATAAATACATTACTTTGTAGTCTTAGCAAGTTTGATATGCTGAAAACATGGAATAAACTGGCAATTCGAAGAATATGCCCCCAATTGCTATTTTAAGGCAGCAGTATTAGAGCCCAATCCCCAATGAAAATTAGCGATGGTTAAAGATATTATTTGTTAGTCTCAGTAAGCTTGACGAACTGAGAATCGTGGAATACATGACCATTTTGAAATGTTCCTCAGAGCTTTATTTACACTGGGGCACTGGGCCATAATATCCCAAAAGCGAACGTTTGACACAACTATTGAAATATGCAAATCTCTTGTTATTCATAATTTATTATTCGCAGAATAGTCCATACTGGATACCATAAACTGTTCTGATCACGCTTCATTCTTCATCAACTGGCATTGACTATTAGCCCTGAAAACGCAAAAGTGTTTGCATTGCTCAATCAACTAAGTGGATGTATTTGCTGGTACTGGTAAGAAAACGGCACGAAAAGCCTCACCCATCATTTGCAGATGCATTCATAACCTTGTCACAAGGCCATAATTCCCTGTCAGATGCTCATATTTATGCAATCGAGCGTTTCTCTTCTCTTCTTATACGAAACGATCCATAAAAGCAGCTAGGAAGGAATTGTTTACTCATATGCGAAGGGAGGTTGATGGTATCCCTTCTGCAAGGGATGCACTGACGCAACACATTCAATGCGTCATCTACCAAGGAGCTCATATTTGGGGGGAGTCTCTCGTCAAACTCCAAGAAACCCCGTGCCCTGATAAATGGGGATAGCAACGTGATCAGAACAGTTCGCGGTTTCACTTATGGACTATTCTTCCTGATGCATCGGTGGCCTGCCAGGAACTGATCAAATGCTCCTATAAGTAAAGGTGTGGTGGACAGTGCAAATGTGTCAACAGATATGATGGAGACTGCTGAACCCATCGTAGGCCGCTCACTTTAGTTATACAATTAAGCAAATTATTTCACTATCTTATCAGTCACCTTTCTCTTTCAATGGATAGCATATAGGATTGTTTTTCGAATGAACCAATGCAAATAACTTTTGGAGATTGCCAGTGCATAATGAATTATGTGTAACAAGATGCAGCATATCTCAATAGTTACGTGAAACTTTCGCTTTGGGGAATCCTGCACAAGTGCCACAGTGTAAATAAAGCATTGAGGAACATTTGTGAATGTCCGTAGATCCATAATTCTCAGCCCGTCAGGCGTCAACCTTGTTAAGACTGCAAGATTACCAAGTAACGTATTTAGCTGTCACTCCTTCCATTAGATACACACCAGATTTTTATTTGGGGAATTGGGCTCTAGTGCTCCCGTCTAAAATTATTAATATTATTATTATTGATAGAAATATTATATAAACCCTAAATACGGTACAAGATTTCCGCAAAACTCTACACTGGCATTGGCACTCATTTCTTTTCCAGGATTTGTTTTTGGCCTTGAACTCAGTCAGGCTGATTGACTGTCTAATCAAGACTAGAAGCTTATCCCATAACTGTGGACCCTAAATCAAACAGTTTCTGGGCCATACATGACTTATCTCATTTTGGGTAGACTAGAGGGACTAAAGTTGCGATCATTTTCGAGGTTATGCTGTTAGGTTTATGGAAAGAAAATTTCATTTATAAAACGAGGTATATAAAATTCACAAAATAGCATTTGGGGGCATTTTTTGGAATGGCTCTATATTCTATGTTTTTCAGCATGTCAAACTTGCTTAGTCTACTAAGTAATGTATTCATTCGTTACTTGTGTCATTAGTTACACCAGTTTTCACTTTTGGGGATTGGGCTCTTGTGCTCCCATCTAAAAATAGCATTTGGGGCATTTTTTTGGAATGCCTCTATATTCCATGTTTTTCAGCATGTCAAACTTTCTTAGTCTACTAAGTAATGTATTCATTCGTTACTTGTGTCATTATTTACACCAGTTCATTACACCATATTCTTGACTCCCTGTCCTGATTCGCGCATGGCAAATACAAAATTCCCTCATCTTCTTCGCTCGCATAAGATAAGGCTCAAATCCTTACTGATTGTCAGAGAATGCAGAAATCATCCAATTTCAGGCTTGTCAGCCAATGAGATCACCGCTTTCTAGCCCCTGGAGACAAAATCGGTCGTTTGAGGTAAATTTTCTAGTACCCTCACTAAAACTGAAATGGATGCTAAAATACTTCAGTTATTTGCAATTTTTTTCAATAAATCAATTGTGGGGATGTCCGTCCAGAGTTGTTTACATGTTTAGGCACATAGCTTGTTTGGGGCCGGAGCTGCGTTCATTCTGGTCGAAGAATATTGACCTTCGTTGAAACATGTAAACAACTCTGGACGGACATCCCCACAACTGATTTATCAAATAAAATTGCGAATAACTGAAGCATTCTAGCATCCATTTCAGTTTTAGTGAGGGTACTAGAAAACTTACCTCAAACGACCGATTTTGTCTCCAGGGGCTAGACAGCGGTGATCTCATTAGCTGACAAGCATGAAATTGGATGATTTCCGCATGCTCTGGCAACCAGTAAGGATTTGAGCCTTATTTTTCGCTCGCCTACAATTTCGGCCACCATATCATCTTCGATATGTTTCTTGTGCCAACGTGCCTTCAGATATAAAACTTCCATAAACCTGCATAAACCCGCTGATGATGTGCTGGGCTCGCCTTGATTTTGCCGATAAAAACTCCGTTTTAATTTTGGAAATTTGGCAAACTTTTGTTGATTTACCGGGTGTCCCAAAAAAAGGTAACAGATTTGATGGGGGCTAGCGATGAGAGTATAGGTCGAATCGAGCCCAAATAAGTTTAGAAGTACTCTTCGATAGTTAACTTGAAGATTAATACCTCGTTTGTTGATATTGGCGCATCGAGAGTTGATATATCAATCTCGAAAGCCAAAATTTGCGTCCATCTACAAACCAGAGCTTTTGGCTTTAGGCCTAAACTGCTAACGCGCTGGTTAGGGGAATCTCCTCAGTCAAAGACATTTTTGGACAAGGATCGGTCATTTGGGTACTCGTTTGAAAAGAAAGTAAAAAACTGAAAACTAACAAACAAATTAGTGAATATAGTCACCAAGGAATATTTTTCTCCAGTCAAAATGCATTTACAAAAGTACACCAAGCCAAGCACGAATGAGCATTTTCTATGTTCCCTTGGGCATATACGATTGCTTGTTTCGTAATAATTTCGTGAGAGATGATGCAAAAAACATTTCATTCAAGCAATGAAGATTGCTAGATAGTCTATGTGTTAAAGCCTACGGGACTTATTTCGCTGATGAATAACTTTTCTCAGGCAGGTGTAATTTAAAGTTTTTGTAGAATCAAGAAAGGGGTCTCTTCGGGGCTAAATTCTTGAATCTGATTGTAAAGTTCAGAGTCAGATTTCCACTAAAATGTGTTCCTAAGCACGAGGTTTATGTTTGTACTTGGCTATGATTGAGGAGATTCCACAGCACAGCGAGTTAACAGCTTAGGCCAAGCCCCAAAAGCTCTGGTTTGGAGTAGGAGGCAAATTTGGACTTTCAAGATTAATATTCCAACTCTTCATGCACCAATACCAACAAATAAAGTATCAATCTTCAAGTTAACTATCTAAGAGTACTTCAAAACTTATCAGGGGTCGATTCAACTTAAATTCTCATCGCTAGCCCCAATCAAATCTGTTACCTTTTTTTGGGACACCCGGTATATGCCTCGTCAGGGCCCCTGCATAGCTAAATTACTAAGGGCCCTGAGCTGCTCCGTTACGCCACTGGACCGACTGTGTGGACCCTGCGGACCGACCTCGTGGACCGACCAACCATGACAAAGCTGGAAAGGCTGGAAAGGTTCATGATAGTTGAATCAAAGCAAAGTTGTTCCGATTTTAAATGTTTTGGGAAAAGGTCGACCCATGCGAAGAGAATTAGAATATTCGCAAGAAATGCTTGACAATGATTGGGAGAGTAGTTCTAAGCCAAAGCAGAGGATGGCATTTGAACAAATTTCTTGGACGCATTCAAAATTGCCAAGGCTTTCATTTTTAGGGGCAAGCAATCATTGACTTGTAAGAAGCGGTCTAACACAAAATGAAGGTGTTTGTTGTCCAAAGATTGTCCCAAAGGAACAATGCTGTTACAAATACTCAAAATTTCCAATCTGGCACTGGGGTGCCGGTGGTGGTGTAGTTCTGTGGCGTTGGAAAACAGACACTTGTGAATGAATCCCAAAAACTAAAGGAACATGGGTTACAAATATTATTATTCATCAAAGGTGGTATACGCTTCAACTAAAAGCTAACGCTGCAGACGCTATAATCATGTAATCATGAGGGAAAACCTTCTCAGAGGACAAACACACTAAAACCAGTCGCATTAGCTATGCTTGGTGGCGAAGAAGTCGTTGTACTGAAGATTACGCTGATACTTAACCCTAATCCACATGGGGGGTGGATTCCACCCCCCCCCCCTCAAGGTTTTATTATAGCGTTTTTAAGCGACGTTTGCTATGTGCCCCAGCCTCCCTGACTTTTACTAATTATCTATTAGCCACATTTTGGTGGAAAATTTTTTGAACAATAGGACTCACAGGTCACATGACATGCTCATATTTGGAAGGAGGTAGCAGCAAAATCATTGTTTTCAATGATTTCAATGGAACCATTTGATTTAATTATGAAGTATTATACAGCAAATGAATCAGCAAACAAAGGGCTTCAATTTGATACCAGAATTTCCGGAATTTGATGATGTCAGCATTTTTGATAATGACGTCATTTTGGCCGCCATTTTGGACTTATTAGCAATTTTTTCAAATTTTTTCGAACTTTTTCAATGAAAAACACTCTAATGATACATTTGCTATAGATAATCACCATTTTGCAGGTTATTTTGGTCTCTTTTTACATAGAATAAATTAATCGCAAAAATGAAGTCATAAGAATCGGCTAATTTCTGCCAAAATATCACTCTAAAATCGTTATTTTCAATAAAATAATATTTCATCATCACATATGTTGACAAACTGAACCAAAAACTGCATAAAGTTCATGCAAAATCTTTATTAAACTTGATTTCAACTTGGAAGCCTGATTTTCACAGATTTTCAGCTTCGTGACGTCACTGTGACGTCACAAGGCATGGCAGCCACACCCAAATTACGCTTCGAGCTACAAATTACCTGTTCTATAACTGTTCCAAGTTGTATTGAATTCGGATGAGTCTAAGGCAGTTTTCAGAGGGGGGTGGAAAGCACCCCCCCCCCACATAAATGGTAGCTCGAAAAAAGCCCATATGGATCAGGGTTAAAACTCCAAGTCCGTGATCATCAAATGAGGCAAAAATCAATCAAATACATTGGATCTGTGACATGTAAATAAGAAAAAGGATTGTTCCAAAGACTTAAAACCATTTCAATGAACCGCTAATCAACCCATATTGTCTTTCTATTTAAGAATTAAGAGTAAGGAAAGAAGGCTAATGTAATGCAATAAGCCGTCAGTAAAATGAAAATGGTCATTCCTGAGTTTTCTCGAGGATACTAATTTATGAAAGAGAACCTGTTACAAAATGGTCAAAAAATCTATGCATTCTAGAGGGCGTGTCCTCAAAGCATTTCCTGGGGGCTTCAGACCCCCCTTTAGTTCCCTCGTTGCATTGCTCACGTCAACGTTCCTAATTTTTTTATAACAATCATAAACATACAAGTTTTACAGGTTTTTAATATCTACAACTAAGTCTCTGAAACAAAATGTCAGCTAAAGCGAAGATACAAAAGTTAATCACACATGAGACATGGGGACTTAGGTTTTTACGTGTTCGGCTCTTTTCTTAGTTATGTTACATACATAATTCAAGAGATGCTGAGTGATTTGTCGTTCTTGATTGATAAAAAGGTTTTGGAATAGTTGTTCGTCCATTAGCTTCTTACAGAGGGGAATCTGTTTGAAAATGTTTGACATAAATTGTTTTCGAAGGGTACGAACGAACTAACGAACTAATGAGTACGAACAGCCTGCTATCAGTGGCGTAGCCACAGGGGGTATGGGGGCAGTTCCCCCCCCCCCCCCCACTTTTGTCCAAAGATGGTTCTCGAGATTCCTTTCCGAAGAGAAAATAGCTGGGTATTGGTTGGGTAAGAATTTTTCCGAGAAATGTAGATGTCAAATCTTTCATTTTAGCACTGGCAAGCATATCATATTGGGAGATGCATTCTAAGCTAAAGTAAAGGATCTTTCTTCAAAATATTTCCTTGTGCGTTGATTTCACGTTGGGGGGGGGGAGGGGGGTTCTTCCCTAGTAAAGGTACCTGGGGATGTTCCGCGAGCAAGGGTATACTTTTTCAGACTTCTAGTCTAGCCAAGGGTATCCTTTTTGAAATTTTGGCCTAGCAACGGTCTAGCCAAGGGTATTATTTTTGACAATATTGGTCTAGCGAACGGTCATGATATCATATTTGGTACAAATTTGAAAAATTGGTCCAGGAAATCGTCAAAATTGGTCTAGCCAAGGGTACTGGTGGAAGAGGTTTCTGGGTACAGGTGGAACAGGTTTCTGGCCTGTTCTTTATTTCTACCTAGCATCCGAAGCGAGGGGCGTATCACTCTGTAAAAATCTCGTACACCTTTGGCAAAATCCCCTTGTTTTCAAGAAAAATCCCCAAAAAATCCCTAAAAATCCTATTGTTTTAAAAAATCTCGTACACCTTTTCGAAAGAGTGATACACCCCTCCAGTGGTGTAGAGCTAGATTAATAACTAGGGGGGCTCAGGTAGAGAAGTGGCACCAGGAAAGTTGTTGGGGCTACGCCTTTTACTTTGGCGTAGAATGCATCTCCCAATATCATACTTGCCATTAGCAGCGAGGAAACCTTGACAGTTTTGTGACAGTTATCCTATAAATCGGAGAACGAAGAAAATTTTAGAAGAAACATCCTTTACTTTGGCTTAGAATGCATCTCCCAATATCATGCTTGCCATTAGCAACAAGAAAACCTTGATAGTTTTGTGACAACTGACAGTTATCCTACAAATCAGAGCACGAAGAAAATTTATGAAGAAACATCCTTTTCTTTGGCTCAGAAGGCATCCCCTGACTCCATATTTACCAGTGCTAAAATGGAAGCTTTGATAACACAGTTCAATTATGTAATCTCCTTCTAGCATTTGGCATTTTACGGAAAATTTCTCATCGAACCTATACCCAGCCATTTCTCTTCCGTGTTAAAGGAATATCGAGGACCATTTTTCGAAACAAGTTGGGGGGGGGTGACACCCCATACCCCCATCGCCTTGCCACGTATGATGTCTGTTTGCACGTCCTTGTTCTATTGTCATTTGCACTTGTGCGTTTGTGAAGCCATTTTGATGTAACATTAGTGGCATCCCATAGATGTACAGGAGGCCCATTTATGCTTATAAACATCAAGGAAGATAAGAGCTTGACAGTCATTGAAGATCCCATCTTGGTGCAAACCAAAAACCAGGATCTCTTCTTTAAAAGAATATAACATTACCTTGTTCTGTCATTTTGGTCATAATAGACAAATTAACAAAATCAAAATTTATTCAGAATAACTAGGGGGGCTAAAGCCCCCCAAAATTACGGAAAAAATAACTAGGGGGGCTGAGCCCCCCTGAGCCCCCCCCAGCTCTACACCACTGAGATGCATTCTAAGCCAAAGTAAAGGATGTTTCTTCTAAAATTTTCTTCGTTCTCCGATTTATAGGATAACTGTCACAAAACTGTCAAGGTTTCCTCGCTGCTAATGGCAAGTATGATATTGGGAGATGCATTCTACGCTAAAGTAAAAGGCATGGCCCCAACAACTTTCCTGGTGCCACTTCTCTACCTGAGCCCCCCTAGTTATTAATCTAGCTCTACACCACTGAATTTGATCATAATATAGGCTACATAACGGTGCATTATTGCCTATGGTTTCTCGCGGGTTCTTGTCAATATCCACTGTCACCGTTGTAGGATAAATTTAGGGAACCCATGAATAAAATAAATTGGTATGAAATAAAGAATATAAATCACCTTGTCTCTTTCTTATGTTTATCTTCCTTGTATTTACCTTGTGGGGCATACATGGAGGTGGGTCATGTCGCAGTGTTAGACCTGAAAGAAGCTTATTAGCTGCCCAGAAGGTAAAGAAAAACAAAAACACAAGAAAGAGACAAGGTGATTTATATTCTATGCTTCATACCAATTTAGTTCATTCATGGTTCCCTAAATTCATCCTACAACCCGTGCTGTCACATGACAGCCCTGAAGAAATCCTGCATGGCAGGACGAAATAAAGTTTTTTTTAATAAGAAACTGGTTTATAAGAAACCAGTACTACGATGACCAAAAATTTAAGAAACTCTAGTACTATGCTCAAGAACAGTTAAGAAACTCTAAAAATTTAAACCTCTCTGTATGTCTCTCTTATTTTATGTCTCTCTGACAAAAGTACCTTCGTCTTTTTAACTTTTAACTGCAAAATTGTTAGTTTTTGCCTTAATATGCATGGCTATATTCGTGGTGACAATGTCAGTGCAAAGTGGAAGCCCTTTGTCGATAAGAAGGCTAAACTTCCAACTATACCACAATTTTAGGCCCAAAAATAAGAAACTAATTAAGAAATTTCATGCAAAATTAAGAAACTTTTAGTACTAAGTGTTGATCCAAGTTTCTTATACAAACGTGTATTGGAAATATATATATTTTCATATTCACACATATTTGCTGTTGTTTTTAGTCGTATTGCGGTGTTTCTGTTTTCAAATCTTTTCACTTCTTTCTCACTTTTGCACTGATTCACCCCCTGTCAATCCCCCCTTGTAGCCCGGGGGGTACTTCCATACTTGACCTGACAGAATAAAGTAACCAAAGAAATTAGGTACTCTTTATTCAGGATTATTACAGAGGTTTAATTGAGAAACATAATGGGGACCCAAAGACAATGTAGAAAACAATCAATAGAGTCTTGGATAAAGATGTTAAATCCACGGCGGTTTCCTGGGGGGGGGGGGTACTCCCATACTTCACCTCACGGATGTGCCGCTCAACAGGATGTCAATTTGCGGTAAAAAGTATGCGACAGGGTGTCCTTTTCTAACAAAAATTATGAGACAGGGTATTATAATAGGTAAAAAAATTATGCGACAGGGTATCACAACCAAAAATTGCGTTCTACACTGTATTTGAGAGGCAAAATTTTTATGCGACAGGGTATACTTTTGGCCTATTTTTATGCGACAGGGTGCAGGGTGTGGAGAGGTTTTCCGCACACCCCCGTCACTTCCCTAGTCAAGGACCCCCCGGGTTTGTAGCCAGCCTACACTGTCTACAGTGGAGAAAGCCCGGGTGGTATGTAGGTCACATGATCGTCTCAGCTGACTTGTTTTGGTCAGCTGTTAGGTCAGCTGTTGTTCAGGAAAACAACAATAGTCCAGTGAAGGTGGTGCTCTAGCTCTAGCTGAATTGAAAATCTCTTTTCAAAGGAGGAAAACCACAACAAATGACCAACGAATCACGCGACCTGTTGCGAATTGTCTCGTGAAACACGGAAAACGATTGTGTATGACAAACACATGATATTTCCCACACTTTGAGGCCTATCTGTCAATAATACCATGATAATATCACGTGTCAAGTCAAGTCTATCAAATATCCGTAGAAGACAGATTGTAGCAAGAACCAGAAGCAAAGACCAGCAGTTTCTTGTTTTCTGTATTTGCTTGGCTAATGAGAAAAGACTAATTCAAAGGCACTTGAGCTTGTTGCAGACCTCAGAGAAATCTAATAACTTGTGCGTTCCATTCTAAACATGGCAAACTCTTGCAGATGCAGAGGACACTTGTATTTGTTGGCAATAGTGACTGCCCTATCTTGGTGCATCGTTTTAAGTCTACCAAAGAAAGAAAGCACTGACCATAAAAATTCAGCATCAGTTAATAACAGACCAATAATTGGAATCCTGTCCCAAGAGATTTCTCCAGATTTACTTCCGCCTGGTTGCAAAGGTGCATCGTACATTGCAGCATCGTATGTGAAATACATTGAGAGTGCCGGTGGTCGGGTAGTGCCGATCCTAACTTCCATGTCCGAGGACGAAATAGAAGACATTTTTCAATCGATAAATGGAGTTCTATATCCGGGAGGAGATGCACCACTTTTCCAGTCGCGGTATTTCGACAATGCCGCACTGTTTTACAAGTTGGCAGCAAAAGCAAATACTGCAGGTGATTTTTTCCCTATTTGGGGAACCTGCCTTGGATTTCAAGCATTGGCTAGCATCACAGCTGAGGAACGAGTGGTATCAACATCAGATGCCATTGACCTCACGTTGCCCCTCAATCTTACAAATGATGCTTTTCATAGCCGTGTGCTCAAGGATGCTCCACAGGGATTCATGAAGATGTTATCCAACGAGGGACTCACATATAATTTTCATCACAATTGTGTAACGCCTGATACGTTTGCCAACAACAAGAAACTGAAAGAAGCATTCAGAGTTCTATCCTACAACAATGATGTGAATGGGAAAACTTTCATTTCAACCATGGAAGGTAAGCCACAGTAAATCATTTTATACAAGTCTGCGATTTTTTGTGAAGGTTCAAAATCAAAATGCAAGCAGTAAAAACATAACTGCAAGAAACGATTCTTTTATCATTTTCGATTTCTTGTCTTTCTATATTTCATATACGTACCAAAATCCTACCCCTTGGTGAGCAAGGTTTTGAGAGTCTGGTACCTAGGGTAAGAAAATTAGACTTCTGTTTATTCAACACAACAGTCATTGCGGCTACTCCGACGAGTCGTTGGGAGTTGTTAGTTATGGATACTTTATAAGCTAAGGAGATAACGTATGAAAGCCTTATAGTACAATTTCTTGCTAAATTCATCCCCAGAACTGAACATATCTTGGACCATAGTTATTCGAAAAATTAAATGCTTGGATCTAGTTAAAACTGACAGTGGACATGAATTCTCTGACTCTGCTAGGGTAAAAGGCGAGGCTGCTGGGGGTTGATGGCTAGAAAATGGTAGATAATGAACAAAGTTCAGTCTAGTGATCACAGAATCCAAGTCAAACTGTACTATGAAATTCGCCATACCTTAAAGTACCTTTCTTCTAAAATCGTAAATGGGTGGCTGTCACCTTTGAATAGATACCGTAAGTCGTCGAATGAGCCCCCGAATAAGCCCCCCTCCCCCATCCCAAAATATTTGTTTGCGAAATAAGCCCACCGGGGCTTATTCGAGGACTTACGGTATTGGCAACATTGGTTCAAACACTTGTAGCCAGGGACAATCTGTGAATCAAATTTTTTATAAAAAATAAAATTTTATGATCCTTTTCATCGTATGACAACCTGTCTTCTATTTACAGGCATCAACCAACCCTTTTACGGCACTCAATGGCATCCAGAGAAAAATTGCTTCGAGTGGAGCTCAGACAGGAACATCGCTCATTCAAAAGATGCAGTTTCAGTGACGCAATATTTCGCCGATTTCTTCGTGAACGAAGCTAGAAAGAGCCAACACTCATTTGATTCAGAAGAACAAGCCAGCAAATATCTTATTTATAAATATTCGCCTGAGTACACGGGCGATGCAGGACACTTTGAGCAGTGCTATATTTTCTAGATGTATTTGTATGGGGAGTAAAGCCTCACTTCCATCAGGCGGAGAATGGTATACGTGCAAAGTTATATTTTCCAGCCATCTGCTTGGCTTGTAGAAAAACACTGTCGAAATTAGGCTCAAGGCGGGAGGTTTCCTTGAAAGCAAGATGTCTAGCAAGCGTTAATATCAGTGGCGTCGTGGCCGGGGGGGCCAGGGGGGGCCATGGCCCCCCCTGTGAAAATGTTGTCGGAAAATTCGTCAGTTTTTCATCCTTGTCGGAAAAATCGAAAAAAATCGAATTAATCCATTTTCCTCACATAGCTACTTTATGGCAATCCAAATGTGTACATGAAATATCACTTTTTCGATCGCAAAACGTAGTTTTTGATGAAAAAGTAGGTTTTTCGGCAAAAAACTAGGTCCCTCGTTCGTTTTCCTGCAAAAAGTCCTTTTTCAATCGAAAGAAGTGTGTTTTCTGTTGGAAAAATAGACACATAGGCGCAAAAAGTTTCGGACGAATAAATTTCAGAAAATGCTTTCGGTCAAAACATTCTTGGACTTTTCCCCCGAAAATTTGGTCGTTTTACAAACATTTTAGTGACTAAAAACGACAAATTTACAATTTATTTTGCACGTTTCATACTTAAAAAATGTCATGCATTTATGGTGTGTGCACCAAGCTTTCAATGAGTTGCTCGTCAGAATTTGCACAAGTGAATATTGTTGAGGAAGGTGGAAATGATTACTAAGATGGGATTACTTTTAGTTTCTGTGATTGGATGATTATAGAAATGAAGATTAATATCAAGCTATCACGTTGTTATCTAAAATTTGAAAACGATCTATTTTTCAGTGCTATTGAGGTCCTTTTTTTCGAAATTTCCCATCAAAAACAAATAGTAGATTCTTCAAAATAGGGGCGTTTTGCAACGATCTAAAGGGCGTGGTCACAGAAAATTTCCTCCCTCCTTGCGCATCTAGCTTCAGCCTCACCTACACCAATCACGTCTCGACAACAGCCTCACCTCCAACAAGAATCGGCCTCTTAACAGGACTGCTGTGTCCCTTTGAACAATTCTTCGCTATTATGGAACTTTTATGTGACAAAATTTCTGAGACATTTTGCCACTTTTTATACATTATATTCCTGCTTAATTTTTGTCGGAAAAATGTCTCTTTGTCGGAAAATTCTGACCCTTGGCCCCCCCTAAAATCATGCTCCCACGACGCCACTGGTTAATATGGCAAGGACAGAGGCAATAATACCTCGGGTGCCAGAACATAACGGCTGAGTCAAGAAAGGTTAACAGGTTTGACCTGGGTTTGACGACTTGTGGAATAAAGAGCATGCATGTGGGCGATATTCAAAACTGAAATGTTAATCTATCAGTCAAAAGCTAACTTAAATGTAAAAATTTGTTGCTTGGTAAAGCTACTCAACTTTTAGACCCAGAAATAAGGGAAATTTTGGCAGGGAGTACGAAGTTTCCACGTTTGATTCTGGTCCATGATTTACTTGCCATTGAAATTCGAATTCAATACAATCATCAGTTTCAGAAATGGAATTTAAATTTATTGTTTTAATGAGGGCACGTAAACTATGGACCAGGATCGAACATGGAAGTTTCTTTCCCATACAAGTAATTTTGTCAAATGAGATTTTCACATCCAATTTCACATTTAATTTTCATGCCCTTCCCTTGACTGATAGATGAACATTACAGTTTTGAATATTGGCCGAGTAATCTTTATTCCAAAGCCAACCAAACCACAGCCGACAAAACGTTCTAACTTTTATTTGATTCATCCGGTCAGAGACGTAGGAACCGGGGGGGGGCACTGGGGGCACGTGTCCCCCAAGATTTTGCAATAAAGAAAGAAATGCCCTTTTTATTTTCAGAAAGTGCTCTTTAGCTTAATCATGGCTTAATGAAAAAATGCCCTTGAAGTGTCGTGCCTCCCAAGTTTGAGGTGCTTCCTACGTCCCTGCATCCGGTAAAATCAAGGAATTAGCGTCATTTATTCAGGGTGGATTTGGCACCCAGGGTAAGGAAAAACAAGGACACTGATTTCAACATTATTCATCGATAGCTCATAGTCATAGTCATTAATAATGCAGCTATTTGATAAACTTGAGACTTATAAATCAAGGTACAACCGTACAACTCTCTGCAATCCGAGACAACCCATTACGGCAGCACTAGTTTTCCATTTTTCGGAAACCTTATTGAAACAGATGCAGTACAACCAATAGACGATCAACAAGATGGAATTGGGGGGGGGGGGGTTTAACCGAGATGCATTGGATTCTAAAATGGAATCAACAGTGATTCTGTAGACATTCGGTTATCAAACGCAATGCATCTTGGTCAAAAGTCTCTCGACGCCATCTTTTCCATACTCGGCTACGGCCATGAAGGTGTCCGCTAAAGGGGCGCTAAAGACAGCGCCAGGGAATGTTTTACGAGGATCCTTCGCGTCTTATATGATTTCAAAAGAGTTGATTGGATAATTCATATTGGATAATTCAAAGAAACATGGTTTAAAATGAAACCATCTTGCGCGACGCCATCTTAAGTTAGGATATCACCTAGTGCTTCTCGGCCTGAAATGTTTTCACACAATCTGTTTCGTAATTTTTGTATGGTGTTGATTTTGGTCTTACAGCCCGGGGGGGGGGGGGTACTTGACTTTCAATTGTACGGGGGGGGTGCACTCCAAGAAAAAAATTTTTCACCCGGCTTTAGAAATTTTCCCTCGAAATGATAGCCGGCTTTAGAAAAAATCGGCGAAAAGCATATCCCAAAACGTAAAAATCGGCGAAAAGCATACCCCTAAACGTAAAAATTCGTCGAAAAACAATGAAATAACACGTTTGACAACCGGCTTTAGAAAAATTGCCTTCTTTTGATACCCGGCGTTAGAAAAAAGTGGCGAAAACGATACCCGGAAAGGAGTGCACATGGCGTCAGCAAAATATACTAAGTACCCCCCCCCCCCGGGGCAATTTGGAATCAGCGTTAAATTCTCTTTCAAATGAGCTATTAACACATGCACTTTTGGGGAGACAACTATTTTAGTCTATTGGGGTGTCCGCCATTATGAATTTTGCCCCCAAAACCCCATTTCCCGGACTGGAATTCATGGGGATTTTTTTTTGGTAACTACTGTCACTGATACCTTTGTCCATCACTTAGCTTTATACTATTTTGCACGCGAATGTGAATCTGCTATATTTTAAACGACTGGACTGTATATGTATAAGGGCAAAAAGACGATCTTTGTGTAGATAGGCCTTAAGGCCTAAAGTATGTGGTGCTTTGGCCTTGATCGTCACAATTCCTTGGCGTGACAATTAAATATTAAAGTGTTCATTACCTTTATACAATTTTTCCTTCATTTGTGTTGTGTTTTATCTGCGTCTTCATTCCTGTTCTCTGCAATTTAAAACGGTTTGCAGGCCATATCGAAGCACACGAAACATCCGCCATTACAAAATCTTGTTCTGCTCACATGTGACACAGAGTTGTCATGCGCAGCGAAATTGTCTTGTGCGCGAAATTTCGCTGCGCATGACAACTCTGTGTAACATGTGAGCAGAACAAGATATTGTAATGGCGGATGTTTCGTGTGCTCCTCGATATTATGGCCGGCAAACCGTTTTGAATTGCAGAGAACAGGAATGCAGACGCAGATAAAACACAAATGAATGAATATTGTATAAAGGTAATGAACATGTTAATATTAAATTTTCAGGCCATGGAATTGAGACGATCAAGGCCAAAGCACCACATACTTTAGGCCTATCTACACAAAAATCGTCTTTTTGCCCTTGCTTATTGCTGATCCATGAATTCAATCTTTTAGTAGTAGTGAGAATTGTGAGCCACCTCAGGCCTGTTGGAAGTGGAGGACTAGGGGAGGGGGGTTACCCCGGACAATTTGCTGAAAACAGACTCCTTTATGCTGAAAAAACCTGTGAAAATCCTTGCTTATGGACATGAAAATACAAATTAATGAAGATTAGAAGAAGTTATCAGAGATATTAAGCTATCATTTTTCTATTTCATAAACTAAAATCAACATATTCTAAGTGATTTTGAGATCGCATTTAAAAAATTTCCCAGAAAGGCCTGAGGGGCATTCCACTCATTTGAAAAAGTGGACGAGAATTTTTCAGATCCAAAGGAATTTTACGGATTTTTGATAGATTTTTCTTGACAAGAAAAGATTTTTTCTAAATGCGTACTGGTGTACGAGACTCTTTGGGGCACTTTCCAACGATCTAAAGGGCGTGGTCACAAATTCTTTGCCGGGGTGAAGCCCCCCAAAGCCCTAATATTTCTTGCTCCGCTTGTTTCTCGCTTAAGTCCCCCCCTCCTCCCCCCAATAGAGATTTCCGATAGCGCTGCACCTTGAGTGGAAAGCTGCAATTTTTGACCGCGGTAGGGGGTTTTCTTTTTTTCGCGAATGAGCAATTCAAACTTTTATGATTCGCCGGGGGGGGGGGGGGTAACTACCATACAACGGGTGAGTAAAGAAAAGACCCAGGAGCGTGCGAAAGGCTACTGCCCTCTAAATATATAAGCAATAATATTTTGCAACATCTGATGGAAGAACCAACATGCTCAATAACATTTAGACTTTTTCCTGGCTGACATTGGTCATTTTGTTGTGATCTTACAAGGGATTTTCTCGAGAAAGTCCCCTCGAGAAACCTATAAAAAAACCTGCCAAAATCATGAGCAAATGTCCCTAATATATTTACCTTACTGCAATGACTTGAACACGCTTTAGTACCTGCTATCTTCTTGGGAGGATGAGCAAATCTTCCCCCTCTGGTATGAATAGCTTTTTCAGTGGGATTCCATTCTCCCAAGAGGATAAAATACAAGAATAGTAAGTGTCATTATAGTTAGGAAGGAAAACCAAGGAAATCTTGTTCGTTATTTTCACTCATTTTGCAGGTTTTTGAAAGGGGCTTTCTGCAGAAAATCTCCCAAGGAATGGCCTATCAAACATTTAAACCAAATAAATTACTGAACCTAATTGAACATATTGGTAATAAGACAAGACAGTTTTCAATATTATGTCTTTGATATTCAGGGAGCAGCATTTTTTCAAACGCGGGGCTTTTTTTAACTCGCCCGGTATACCAGTACGGGATGTGCCTCTTTTTGGGGTGCCAGTTTTGGGGTGCATTTTTCCAGGCAAACAATAAATTTTAGGGTGTCATTTTCTAAGATCACATATAGCCATAAATTTTGAGGTGTTATGCTAGAAATTAAACTCTTTAGGGTATTGAATTTGATCCAAGTCCATATGCATTAAAGATAAGGCTCAAATCCTTACTGGTTGTCAGAGCATGCGGAAATCATCCAATTTCATGCTTGTCAGCCAATGAGATCACCGCTTTCTAGCCCCTGGAGACAAAATCGGTCGTTTGAGGTAAATTTTCTAGTACCCTCACTAAAACTGAAATGGATGCTAAAATACTTCAGTTATTTGCAATTTTTTTTAATAAATCAGTTGTGGGGATGTCCGTCCAGAGTTGTTTACATGTTTAGGCACACAGCTCGTTTGGGGCCGGAGCTGCGTTCATTTTCCGGTCGAAGAATATTGACCTTCGTTGAAATATCTACAGAAATCGCTACAAATGAGATATACAGATAAGAATTTCAGCGATTACGCATACTGACCTGAGCAATAACCGAAACTCTTTCACTGCTATCATATCTCAAAATTGGAGGCAATTTCTAACGATTTCTGGTAGAGACATCATTTGGGCCTAAGCTTGTCCTCGCTTAAAACTCATTCCATTGCACTTAAAAAGTAATGGTAAAGTTCTTGAGCTAGATAATGCGCTTACCCATGACTCAGACACCAGTTTGACTTCGTTTGCCTTCTTTAATTTGCCAAATTTTTGTAAGAAACAACCAGTTGTGGGCGAATTGCAAAAACTTTCCTCGGTCCATATTTTTCTCTACACAGATTCTCCGCTTCAAACAACAAACAGTGAACTTTGACATTGTATCATAAAAGTCTTGCATCACAGAACATTCCTTTTGAACGATTCCATGCGCTTTAGCGAGGCACTCGTGAATTGTATTCACGCATTTCGTTCTTTTCGTTCTTATTTCAATCAATGCAAAACATAAAAAGAACAAAACTTTATTTTGGGTTCGCTAAAAAGATACCCGGTTTTGCTCTTTTGTTTGTTTGCATTGACTGATTGAACCAAGGTGCGTGAAAACAATTCACGAGTGCCTCGCTAAGGCGCATGGAATCGTTCTATAGGAATGTTTTGTGATGCAAGACTTTTATGGTACAAAGTTCACTGTTTGTTGTTTGAAGCGGATAGACTGTGCAGATAAAAATATGGACCGAGGAAAGTTTTTGCAATTCACCCACAAATGGTCGTTTCTTATAAAAATTTGCTAATGCAAAGAAGGCAAACGAAGTCAAACTGGTGTCTGAGTCATGGGTAAGTGCATTATTCAGCTCTAGAATGTTACCATTACTTTTTAAGTGCAATGGAATGAGTTTTAAGGGAGGACAAGCTTAGGCCCAAATGATATCTCTACCAGAAATCATTAGAAATTGCCTCCAATTTTGAGATATGATAGCAGTAAAGGAGTTTGGGTTATTGCTGAGGTCAGTATGCATAATTGCTGAAATTCTTATCTGTATATCTCATTTGTAGCGATTTCTATAGATATTTCAACGAAGGTCAATATTCTTCGACTGGAAAATTAACGCAGCTCCGGCCCCAAACAAGCTATGTGCCTAAACATGTAAACAACTCTGAATGGACATCCCCACAACTGATTTATCAAAAAAAATTGCGAATAACTGAAGTATTCTAGCATCCATTTCAGTTTTAGTGAGGGTACTAGAAAATTTACCTCAAACGACCGATTTTGTCTCCAGGGGCTAGAAAGCGGTGATCTCATTGGCTGACAAGCATGAAATTGGATGATTTCCGCATGCTCTGGCAACCAGTAAGGATTTGAGCCTTATCTTTATGCATTATCAATATTTTGCATTTTGGTCACAATGTTAGGGTACGTATTTTGAATGGACCGTAACTTCTGGGGTTTGGCTTTTGGAAAATTTATAAATGTTCGGGTGTGATTTTACAAGTCAAAATGGCACACCCCCGTCATCTGTTAATTGAAGTTACCCCCCCCCCCCGGTTATGATTCCCATGAAATAGTACAGTATTTCAAAATATGATGTTTGCAAAATGTATGCAAAAACAAATGCTTTGTATCGGGTGTCCCAAAAAAATTTAAGCGTTGAACAGTTCCTGCGAAGGAGCATTGAGGCTTAAAATATTCTATTTTCAGTGTATGGTGTAAGGTATAGACGAGATCTCAACTTAGATTTTACGACTTCGCATGTCCAAATCGGGTTTGCCTTCGCAGAGTAACTCATTTAAACAGGCAAAATTTCTGAGGTAGCCTACGAAAAAATAAGTACATCTTGGTAAGAAGTTCCTTGCCGCCATCTTCAGTGTAATCGTCTATTAAATTATGCTGCTACTTAGAGTAATTTGAAGGTAGTTTTGAGTCAGATCAACCATTGAAATTTCTAGTCTTAAAAGTTCCTTGATCAATTTAACTATTATATTGATTAGAGCGTTAAGGAAAGATGGGCTTACATTTCAACAGTTCACACCGAATCTCGCCGAAACTTTCAACGACTGAAGGAGCGGTGTCAAGTGTCAAATATCACCCAAGTTTCACGATTTCACTTCAGTTGTGATTGTTGAGTCATAAAGATTAAAGGTTAAGGCTGTCGACTTGGTGAAAGGTAAATTTCACTTTTACAGCTCAAACTTGACAGACTTCCAAAGCATAATGTATTGTTGAGCTGCCCCAAACACTTTTTACAAATTACACATAGATCGTAAAAGCACAATTCTATAACAATCTGTCTAAGGCTGCCTCAGAAATGTGTCTTGTTTAAAGGACAAGTCCGGGGTTAGTATGATTGATGATGAAATACAAGATAATACTGCCATGAATGATGTATGATACTTTTTTCCACTATTTTTCGCCTTCTCTTTGTGAAATTACGTCTTCAAATAAGCAATTTGAGCGAAGTGACATCATATCGCGCAAACGAAAACGAGGCTGTGCAATTGTTTTTCGCCTCTTAATCGCTGCTAGCATCTTTATCTCGTTCTTTTTACATTGAAAATGGCATGAGAACACGATAAAGAGGATTGCTACGAGGAAGAGACGAAAAAACAATCATACAACCTCATTTTTGTTTGCGCGATTTGCCGTCACTTCGCTCAAATTGCTTATTTGAATACGTAATTTCACAAAGAGAAGGTAAAAATAGTGGAAAAAAGTATCATACATCATTCATAGCAGTACTATCTTGCATTTTATCATCAATCATACCAACCGCGGACTTGTCCTTTAAGTGAATTCGGGGCTGCGAATACAAACCCGAATTGGACATGCGAGATCTCTAAATCTAAGTTAAGATCTCACCTAAACCATAAACTGATAATAAAAATTGTTGAAGCCAAAGTTTTTTTTGGACACCCGGTATATTATACGTTTGATTGCAATCATTGAATTGAATTCGTTCAATTATGGTTCAATATTGGTAAGATCATACTTTTTCAAGAGTTGCAATGAACCAAATGGTTCCCAAGTAAAAATAGGATAGATAAAGCAGCGTTAACAAAGAAAGGCTAATACATGATGCACTCGCGATGAAATAAGAGTAAAATAATTTACATGGCAAACACAGAAAAGACAGCAAACAATCATGTATATATATTTATATATTGAGTCATATTATATCTCGTTCTATAAAGCTGATACCACCTTCTATCACGTTCACCAATTACTCATTTCCCCCTTTCAACCAAAATCGCTACATTGAGTGACATACCAAATGTAGCCATGCTTCACTCTCAATGCTAGGTGAGATTAAGCTGCCTGTTGTAGAACTTAATTTACACATTTTTTCTTGTCTTATTTCAACAAGCCTGCTCGCAATGCCTTGAATAAGGATATATGCATGCATGTAGATAGGCACTGCCAATATTTCATGCTGCTTTGTTAGACTTTTCAGGGCAAATAATCAACATTTGTTCAAGTAGATCTTTTCTGACAACGGGATTTAGGTGCTTGGTGGAGCGTTTGACAGAGAATGTCATTTGAAGACAGATTGTGCAGGGAACCAGAATCAAAGAACAATGGTTCCTTGTTTAAGTGTCAACAGAAGTATATCTGCATATTCTGAGTTCGCTTGGCTGAGGAAAGAATAAATTGAAATTGCTTAGGCCCATTTCATGGTCCACTGAGAAATTTAGAAATTACTCGCTCGTCTTTGTCTCAACATGGCAAATCCTTGCGCAAAGTCCTGGTACTTGTTGACAATGGCAACTATCCTTTCTTGGTGCATCGTTTCGGGCCTAGCAACGAAAAAGAATACCAGAAACAAGAAATCATCGTCACCAAATAAGAGACCAATAATTGGAATCCTTTCTCAGGAGATGTCTCCACATTTACTTCCAACAGATAGCAAAGGTGCGTCCTACATAGCAGCATCGTATGTGAAATACATTGAGAGTGCCGGTGGTCGTGTAGTGCCGATCCTAACCACCATGTCCAAACTGGAAATAGAAAACATTTTCCGATCGATAAACGGACTTCTGTATCCTGGGGGAGACGCACCACTTTTCAAGTCTCGATATTTCAACAACTCTGCACTTTTATACACATTGGCCAAGAAAGCGAACGCCAGGGGTGACTTCTTTCCAATTTGGGGGACCTGCCTTGGATTTCAAGCCCTTAGTAGCATTGTAGCTGGAAAACAAGTGGTATCAAGATCAGACGCTACAGACCTTATCTTACCCCTCAACCTCACAAACTATGGTGTTCACAGTCGCATGCTCAAGGATGCTCCACAAGGATTGATCAATATGCTAGCCAAGGAGAGACTGACTTATAATTTTCATCACAATTGCGTTACACCTGATACGTTTGTCAACAACAAGAAACTGAAAAAAGCATTCAAAGTTGTATCGTATAACAATGATGTGAATGGGAAAACGTTCATTTCTACGATGGAAGGTAAGATGACACCACTCTACAAAGTGTCCCGAAAAATTTTTCGACGTTCGATTGAATATAAAAAGATCATGATATTCTGCAGGGTTAATGGGCACAATTCCAAAACTATGACAGTAACTTGTGGAATCCCTCAAGGATCCTGCCTAGGTCCTCTCTTATTCATTATTTATCTAAATGATTTTGAAGACTGTTTGCAATTTTCATCTACAAGCATGTACGCAGATGATACGCATACAACAATATCTGTTAGAGATGTTAAAGAGCTCTTTCAAAAAACTCAGGTAGAGCTTGAAAACATCTCAGAATGGATGAGGATAAATAAGATGAGTGCCAATCCCAAAAAGACCGAATATATGATTATTGGACACCCTCGTAGGACCAATAAGATCACAAATCTCGCTAAGTTTGAAATGAATGGGACAGAAATTAAGAGAACAAATAAAGTAAAGTCTCTTGGGTTGACTATAGATGAAAAACTCGGCTGGAGCGACCATTTTAAACTCTTAAAGGGAAAGGTTGCTGCTGGATTGTCATCCCTGAAACAACTTAAAAACATCCTTCCCCAGTCTCAATTATGTTCTGTTTATAGAGCCTTAGTCGAAAGTCATATTCGATATGCTGATGTCATTTGGGGTAACCTATCTCAGACTAAATTGCATACCCTACAACGTTTCCAGGACCGAGCTTTGTCTATAATAATAAATGCAAGAATTAAAGATGAATGGCCAGGAAACTGGTTAAAAGTTGAGGATCTCATCAAGTTTGACCAGGCAGTAATGATTTACAAAATCAACAACAAACTATGCCCAGAAAGCTTGTGGAATAAATTTCAGCAAAGACGTGAGATCTCTTCTTATAATACCAGAAACTGTAGGAACCTCGAAATCCCGAAGATACACTTAGAAAAGACGAAAAAAGGCTTTCACTACACCGGTCTTAGCGTGTGGAATAACATTCCAATTTAAATTAGAGAACTCCCCTTGATCTATCAATTTAAAGAAAATCTAAAAAAATTGTATGGAGCCTGAAAACGAAAACACGACTCCCTGGAAGAACAGCATTTAGACACATTTATTTAGGTATATATTCTTAGATCAATCTACTATGTATATAATTATGTATTTAGTTTGTAATTTATTCTCGTAGCTGAAGGGATTACGTGTATAAAGAATAGAAATGAATGAATGAATGAATGATATAATGAACGGGCGTCGGCCGCCGTGGTCAGATAACCCTGTCTCTAACATCGTTACGTGATGCGGACATCAGCATCTTGACAATACACTGAATAATAACGGAGTTAGAAGCATTTGAAGTTCAAGTTAGTGCAGAAGCTGAAACTAAAGAAGCTCCTCCTCGTAGCATAGGGGCTATCGGTTGTTTTGTTTCTCGTTTAGTTCAGAGCAAACCGAATGGACTTTGGAAAGGACTTTCGACAGCCTAACTTTCTCCAGCATCAAATCAACCTTATGACTGTTTTGAGGAACTCTGTTGTGTTGAGCAAAGCTTGAAATGACTGAATTTATGTTCACCCTCACAACTCGCAGTAAGGTTCTTATCGCATCAACAACAACGTCAATTGACTTCAACAAATGAAAGTTGAGGGGCTTGTGGGGTAAGAGTATTGGGTCACCTGGTTAATATGCATTACCCTTTCGGCATTTCAGATAAGGCGAGAAGATTTAAGTACTCCCCTACCCTACCGGGTGAGTCAAAAAACTTTACCCGTTTGGCGGGCTGTGGAATAAAAGGTATGTGGACGACATTCAAAACTAATATGTTAGTCTATCAGACAAAGGTTAACTTAGATGAGAAAATTCTATTTGGTACAATCGGTCATCTTTAAGATCAAAAAATTAGAAAGATCTTAGTTTTGAATATCGGCCACATACTTTTTATTCCAAAGCCCGCAAAACGTGAAAACTTTTCTGACTCACCCGTTACAGTTCCTACATTAAATATGACAGGTTGCTTAGATTTCTAGTTCTTGATGTTGCCGAGGGGCTCTCCTTTTGAAATCATAAATGGCCCCTTCGTGTATACTAAAATGAGGATAGCATCCTAGTGTCTCATGCAGGTATTTCGAATACGTTTTTGTACCTCATTAATAGCAACTTATTTTCTGTTTACAGGCATTAATCAGCCCTTCTATGGCACTCAATGGCATCCAGAGAAAAACTGTTTCGAATGGAGTTTAGAAAGGAACATCGCTCATTCGAAAGATGCAGTTTCAGTGACGCAATATTTCGCCGATTTCTTCGTGAACGAAGCTAGAAAGAGCCAACACTCATTTGATTCAGAAGAAGAAGCCAACAAATATCTTATTTATAATTATTCGCCTGTGTACACGGGCGATGCAGGACACTTCGAGCAGTGCTATGTTTTCTAGATGTGTGGAGAGTAAATCCTCATGTACACTTGGCAGAGAATTCTGCGCATAGCCTTATTGGCTGATGTGAAAATAGCGTTGCTCAAAGGCAGAAACTCCCAGTGGCGGCCTGACTTTTTCGTCAGGTGGGGCCGGCAGCGAAATGGCATCCCTTGTTTTCATGTTTCTGACGAGATCGGCAGCCTTGCAACTTCCTTACTCTTACTCTTTCCCACCTTGACCTGCCCCAGGGAAAGAGGAGGCAGCATTTAAGTAACTGATGTAAATGTGTGAGTCTGGGGGCTAAGCCCTGAAGAAATGCTTTCGTAAGCACGCCCTTCAAACTATCGGAAAACATGGGCAACGCCCTTTCAGACATTTTCTGGGGCAGGAAGGCTTTCCTTTGAAATTGTCTATTTTATGTACTAGGATATGGATATTTATTTTAGCAAGTATTTATTTCGACCGTAGTTGTTTCATGGACACTTTCCTCTTTCGGGTAATTGGTCTAATTGTCGGCTATGGCTTTTGCATCTGAGCTCAAGGTTACGTTGTTGCTACGTAGGAGCATTGGCAACAGTGGGAGTGGGAAAGGAGTAATCGCTAATGTCTGGTAAGGTAGGAATAACCAGGATGTGATAGTAGATAGCTCTTACCATATGAAAGCTATGGCAACGGAATGAAAGTCAATGTTAGTTGTACGAAAGTTAGCATGGACCTGAAATGATTTGATTATCTTTCAGAATAACTGATGCATTTGCATTGGTTGCATCTGTCTGGGTCCGCTCCGCTCCTGTGACCTGCTACGTGGTGCTGGATGATAGTATAATGCGATCAAACTTTATGAAGTTTTTGGCACCCTTTCCAAAATTTGGCGCTCCATTAAAAAAGTTCAATGGGGAGGGGCCCGTGGCCCCCTTGCCAGGCCGACACTGGAAACTCCTACAACCTTTGGGGGAATCGCAGGCCTGGCCGTGAGCATTTTAGCAGGCGAGCGATACATCGCTCTCCTCGGTAAAGTCAGGCGGGCGATTTTCAGTCTCCCGAAAATCCTCAATAAAAGTAGTTGAATAAACGAGGAATGCACTATTGGCCTTAAAACAGCTAACTTTGCAAAACGAGAAGGCGATTCTCCGACAGAAACGAAGCCATAGTTTATATATGCTGTGTGACTATGTATGCTGATGATACCAGTCTGTGCCAACAGTCGAACAATTTGACTCAGTTGAATGAGGCTATAAACAGTGATCTTAGAAAACTGGACACTTGGCTGCAAGGCAATAAGCTGTCCTTGAATGTAGCAAAAACTCATTCAATGCTTATATCTACAAAGCAGAAACACAACTCTCTCAAAAGTCGAAACGAAGTCTTGGAACTGAAAATACGTGACAATGAGCTCGAAGTAGTTCAAAAGACAAAGTACCTTGGAGTACAAATCGATAGCTCTTTGGACTGGAAGGAGCAAATTAAGGCAGTTTCTACCAAGGTCTCCAGGGCAATCGGCTTTTTAAGACATGCTAAGTCTTTTCTACCTAAGGAGAGTTTGAAAACTCTTTACACAGGCATTGTTGAGCCCCATTTTCGATATTGTTGTTCTGTTTGGGGTTGTGCTGGTTCTACAGACATAAACCAGTTGCAAAAGCTTCAAAATCGTGCTGCTAGAATAATTACAAATAGCAGCTTTGAAACCCCAAGCAGACAACTTATCGAGGAGTTGGGCTGGAAGACTATCGTAGAACTCATTGATGTTGAGTCTAAAATGATGGTCTTCAAGTCGCTCAATGATTTGGCTCCACAATACCTGTGTAACCTTTTTATCAAAAACTCAACAAGTTCCTCCCGCAGTCTCAGGAATACTGAAACTGATTTAAGGTTGCCAAAGAAAAAGTCAACAAATGGGCAAAAATGCTTTTCTTTCCGGGGAGCTAAACTATGGAATAGCCTCCCAGCTGAATCTAAGACGGCATCCTCCCTGAATGGTTTTAAAAAGTCAATAAAGGGTTAATTTTTCTTTCAATTGTAAATATTGCATAATTGTAAATAGGGTTTTAAAGTTATGGTTTTTTAGTGAAAGGTTATTTTAGCTGTATATTGTAATTAAGTTTTTATTGGAGGGCCCCTTGAAAAACAGCTTCTGCTGAAGGGCAACCCTCCTTAAAAGAATGAAATATGAAATATGAAAAATATATATATATATAAATATGAAATATATAGTCGCAAATCAACCACACTTTCACCAACGAAGTTTTGAACAGTAAGTTTTGACTTGGAAGTAGTTAACGATTTTGCAGGAGGAGATAAATAACAGTCTGGTGTAAAACCATTCAAATATCAAAGCGCGCTTCGTTTGTTTTTCGTTTGACTTGTGAAGTAGTAAACGATTTTACAGGAGGAGATGACTTCCTGAGAGATTAAAAGGTGATGAAGTTTATTTTGAGGTCAAACTATAAGGATTAATTTCCTATCAATAGTTTGGTTTTACTTTAAGAGGTGATGAATACATGAATGAGTGAATGACATTGAGGCGGGCGGTTCATGTGCGAACTGACATTGAGGCGAGCGATGAATCGCTCACCTCACCAACCCGAGGCGGGCGTGGAGGCGGGCGTGGAGGCGGGCGCGGGCGATCGCCCGCCTTAAATGGCCAGGCCTGGAATCGCTCTTGAAAATAGAAAATGTTTGCGAGAGAAACTTTTCTCTTAGTGGAAATTATGGTTTGAGGTTTCCTAGGAAAGCAAAATGTGGAACTACGCTTATCTTTTAAAGTTTCTTAAAATTATCAGATTTGAGCACCGGAGTTTGTTACGGATTTCTCTAAGATTTCAACAAGTATACTGACATGGACCTAATGGTAGGTTGATTATTGGGCTTCAGCCCACCACATGCATCTTTCTAAAACCCTTGTGTGAACGAAATTAACTCTAATTCTGAAGTATGGAAAGCATCAGCGTGGACACCAAGTACAGTAAGATCATATTCATTCTCGCTGAGTTTGGGTGAAACTTTACGATACAACATTTTACCTTGAAGATATCAAGTGTGAACCTAGAAGACATAGGCTGATCCAATGCGACCACAATCTGCTGTGTTCACTGCAGTATAATTCTCGATCAATAGCTTCTCTTCCTCTTCTTTTGATGAAAATTGATGCTGGTTCTTCGAAGCTTCACCAACAAAAAATGTTCCCATCAAATTTGACAAATCAAAGGCTTCGGGCGACTTTGGTATATCGAAATTTTGTACCGTTTCATGAGTCACTTTTTCAGGATGCCATTGGACTCCATAGAAGGGATATCTTCGTCCTGGAAGAACAAAGTTAAGAAATGAGATAAATGCACCAAAACTGAATTCATGAATAAGCAAACAATGAAACAGATAATGTCTGAATAACCGCCGATAAATCTACATTCAGTTGAAGAATATGCTCAAGAGCCTTTTGCACACTAGAAGACCGATCAAACGTCTGGACGGACACCTGTTCAAGACCTCACTTGTTCCTGTGGATAAGTTTCCGAAATATTGTGTGGATAGGCGAACAAATAGACTGGGATAGATTTGGTTAACCAATTCCCTCCGAACTTCTCCTCCTCATCACTGCCTAATCGTAGAAGAAAAATATAAAAAAAAATATTACGGGAAATGGCCAAAAGTTTGGAAAAGAGCCAGGCACAGTTCAGTTCAGCTAATTGAGGTTAAGATTAAAGTGGGTACACTGTAGTGATCATGTGCGATGCCTAATAGGTATATAGTACCAAAGCATCCTAACCTGGATACTAGAGCCACTGCATTGCATTTAGTTTTAACTTTCTTATTCATGGTATTCCATTCAATATTTAAATACAGTTTTACGGGGAGCCATGCTAAAATGAAATGTGATAACAACTAAACGTGTAATATAATCCTATTCACAATAATCTTTGACAAAAACAGAAAGAAAAAACGAGATAAGTCATAGTTTGGCCTTGTATTTTCTTTGATAAATAACCCAAAAAATAAGAAAGATTAGAATGAAGAAATGGGAGAGAAAGACAGAGCTCTTCCTTCCCACCCTTCTTCATTTAGTTTTTTATTCTTTCACCTTGTTTTTATTTTCTATTGTTAGCTCTGGCACTTAGGGTATTCTTATCCAAACATCTTCAGTTTCAAATTGCAAACACAGTACAAACACAGTTAAAAGAATTACCTTCTACTACAGATACAAAAGTGTTGTTTTCTCTGTCTTTATCATATGCAAGCACTCTATACTCTGCAGTCAGTGCCTCTGAGCCACAAAAGGAGTCTTCTGTAATACATTTCTTATGAAAATGATACTTCACTTGTTTCAACGCAAAAGACTGCAAAGCACTTTTCGGTGTTGAGCTGAATATTCTACTGTCTTCAGCTTCATTTGTTGTGATAAGCGGCAATGGCAAATTAGTTGCATCAGCATCTCCTAAGACAGACAACCCTCCACACATTATCAATAATGCTTCAAAACCAAGACAGGTGCCCCAAATCGGAAAATAGTCACCTTCCTCGTTGGCGTCAATGGCCATCTCATGCAACAGCCGTGCATTGTGAATATATCTTGAGTCCTTTAAGTTGGAACCACCTCCTGGCAGAAGAATACCATTTATGGCCTTGAATAAGTCTCTGAGCTCTGCATCCTTGTGATGGGTATGTATGGGAATTACCTTTGCTCCGGCAGCTTCAAGGTGCCTTATGTATGCAGTGGCTATGTAGGATTCGCCATTGATGTGCTCTGGAATGACTATGCGAGATATTTCCTGCGATAAAACACCAATGACTGGTTTTCTTTTTTGAACCATGTCCTTGCCAAAATACACCACCGCAAATTTATTTTATTTTGCAAACTTTCCAAATAATTGTGTCACTTTGTTCAGAACCAGTTATGTTATTGAAAAGTTTTGAAGCAAGCTCCCCGTTATCATGCTACCTCATCGGCATGATATAAAAGGACTGCAATGTTTATGTTTTGGAGCAATTCTAGATTGGTGGCCACATTGATAACTCCAATTCATTACCCGTCATCATAACAGGGTCTGCATAAAATGACCTGATTTCAAAATGTAAACAATGAAGAGTCGGCTCGGCTTAGCCTGTGTGCAGCCTCAACAATCCTCCTCCGAGGAATTTAGGCTGCACGCAGGCTAGCTCGGCTTAATCTTGGGGGTTAGGTTTTTATATTTTCTGTGAAGTATTTCACCCTTTCCCACTGGAGAGTCTCGGATTGCCAAGGAATGATCACAGCTGCATAATTTGCATCTGTATGTACGGTAGTCAATTCATTGACCGGAATTTCAGCAACTGTCATAGCAACAACTTGGTAACTTTATAAAGCATCTTCTACAAGAATTCACCTTCATATAAAAATAAAAAAGAAATTTTCACATGATCGATTTGATTCCTCAAAAAGTAAACAACTACATAGTATGGTATTAATAATACAATACATATCTCAGTCATCTTAGTTTCATGTGGTTATAAGTTATGAAGAATTCTACTGCTCTATTCATCTCTAATTCCTTTTATAAAGTCAAGAATTATAGCTGTGCTTTTCGGCTTTAGATTTTTTAATATTTGAACAACTTGACGAAAAATCTTTTTCGTTTTGAGCTATGCCGTGGCGCTCTGCGTTGAGCTATACTTTCAAAACTGAAGCGATATATCATAAAAGTGATGCAATCACCCTGAATACACGATTACGGCAAGGATGATGGGGAGATTCACTGAAAAGCATTGCATTCTACATTGCATTCATTCTACTCACACACACTCCAATATCCATGTAATATTTAGTGATTCGCAATTGGAGCGCCAAGCATCTTACTAAATAGATTCCTTGCCCGGGAGGGGCAAATAACGGGTACCATCATCCAAGGGTATACCTTGCCGTCATCTTTAGCGTAATCGTCAATTCGGTATGTCTTCACTCGCAGCGCAGGACTGAGTAACTCACAAGCTCCAAAACGTTCAAATCCTTGATAGTTGAGCGTTGAAAAACAATGATGTCCTCAGCATGAAACAACAGCAGAATGATAGAGGTCTTCGCAGAAGGACACGGCGTGTACCGTTGACCAAAACAAAGCGAAACTTTATGAATAATGGCCAAAATTTCATCATACAAACAAATTACTTTGACTCTTTTATCACATTGTGACAAGAACCCAATTAACTTGCGATTTATTGCAAAGGCTGGAAATTGCTTTGAAGTTGTGACTATTTGCACTGTTGGTGAGCCACCTCCCACACAAAACGCACAGATCATATATAGATCCAAAACCAATCTATTCTGGATCAAACAAGGATGATAAGCTCATTAACATAATCTAAAGGATCTATATAAAATCACTCCTGACCAAGATCTAGATTTAGCGTTTGATCATCTATCTGAAACATCACAGCTAGATCTTAAATGGATCCACCTAAAATCTGTTGCAAATCTGTCGTTTTACATCAGTTTCTCTGATTTCATCCAGATCTGAATTAGATCTAGTTTTCACATCAAATAAAGATCTGGAAGTCATCTGGATGCTAGATCTTTTCAGGATGTTTGGACAATCTAAACTTAGATCATAAATAGATCTACATAAGATCTGTTATCCTTGTTTAGAAATCTGCCGCTTTACATCTTTTTCTCTGATTTCATCCAGATCTGAATTAGATCTAGTTTTCATATCAAATAAAGATCTGGAAGTCATCTGGATGCTAGATCTTTTCAGGATGTTTGGAAAATCTAAACTTAGATCATAAATAGATCTACATAAGATCTGTTATCCTTGTTTAGAAATCTGCCGTTTTACATCATTTTCTCTGATTTCATCCAGATCTGAATTAGATCTAGTTTTCATATCAAATAAAGATCTGGAAGTCATCTGGATGCTACATCTTTTCAGGATGTTTGGAAAATCTAAACTTAGATCATAAATAGATCTACATAAGATCTGTTATCCTTGTTTAGAAATCTGCCGCTTTACATCATTTTCTCTGATTTCATCCAGATCTGAATTAGATCTAGTTTTCACATCAAATAAAGATCTGGAAGTCATCTGGATGCTAGATCTTTTCTGGATGTTTGGAAAATCTAAACTTAGATCATAAATAGATCTACATAAGATCTGTTATCCTTGTTTAGAAATCTGCCGCTTTACATAATTTTCTCTGAATTCATCCAGATCTGAATTAGATTTAGTTTTCACATCAAATAAAGATCTGGAAGTCATCTGGATGCTAGATCTTTTCAGGATGTTTGGAAAATCTAAACTTAGATCATAAATAGATCTACATAAGATCTGTTATCCTTGTTTAGAAATCTGCCATTTTACATCATTTTCTCTGATTTCATCCAGATCTGAATTAGATCTAGTTTTCATATCAAATAAAGATCTGGAAGTCATCTGGATGCTACATCTTTTCAGGATGTTTGGAAAATCTAAATTTAGATCATAAATAGATCTACATAAGATCTGTTATCCTTGTTTAGAATCTGCCGTTTTACATAATTTTCTCTGATTTCATCCAGATCTGAAGTAGATCTAGTTTTCACATCAAATAAAGATCTGGAAGTGATCTGGATGCTAGATCTTTTCAGGATGTTTGGAAAATCTAAACTTAGATCATAAATAGATCTACATAAGATCTGTTATCCTTGTTTAGAAATCTGCCGCTTTACATCTTTTTCTCTGATTTCATCCAGATCTGAAGTAGATCTAGTTTTCATATCAAATAAAGATCTGGAAGTCATCTGGATGCTAGATCTTTTCAGGATGTTTGGAAAATCTAAACTTAGATCATAAATAGATCTACATAAGATCTGTTATCCTTGTTTAGCAATCTGCCATTTTACATCATTTTCTCTGATTTCATCCAGATCTGAATTAGATCTAGTTTTCACATCAAATAAAGATCTGGAAGTCATCTGGATGCTACATCTTTTCAGGATGTTCGGAAAATCTAGATTTAGATCATAAATAGATCTACATAAGATCTGTTATCCTTGTTTAGAATCTGCCGTTTTACATAATTTTCTCTGATTTCATCCAGATCTGAATTAGATCTAGTTTTCACATCAAATAAAGATCTGGAAGTCATCTGGATGCTAGATCTTTTCTGGATGTTTGGAAAATCTAAACTTAGATCATAAATAGATCTACATAAGATCTGTTATCCTTGTTTAGCAATCTGCCATTTTACATCATTTTCTCTGATTTCATCCAGATCTGAATTAGATCTAGTTTTCACATCAAATAAAGATCTGGAAGTCATCTGGATGCTAGATCTTTTCAGGATGTTTGGAAAATCTAAACTTGCAGATCTAAAATAGATCTGCCTGAAATCTGTTGCAAATCTGCCGTTTTCATATTTAGATGTATGATCTCATCCAGATCTGAATTAGATCTTGTTTTCATCGTGATGAAAATCTAGTTGTCATCTGGAAACAAAATCTGTTTACAATCTTTCAAAGATCTGAACTCAGATCTTAAATAGATCTGCCTGAAATCTGGTGCAAGTGGTCACAAATCTGCAGTTTCTTTACATCTGGTGGCAGGATCGCATCCAGATCTATATTTGATCTTATTTTCATCCGACTCCTAATTAAGTCAGGCTTTGGGCTAGAGGTGTTTAAACGCTACCAAGGGACAATTGAAACAAAGCAAAGCAATTAACATTTCAGTTTTTGAATTGAAAACAGAACAAACAACAGTAAATGGAGAGGGAAATGTTTTTTAAAAGAAATAGATTTGAACTTGATTTGAAAAAGCGCGCTGGTTTCATAACGGAAACGGCAAGGACCAAGGAGATTTCAACGACACTGCAAGGTCGATCAAGATGGAGGCTGATGGAAGTTTCACAATCAAGCAATGACCACTAAAGATTGGATGAGGTGAATAATACTGTTCTTTTAGCTTCTAAATCAATACTACATGTGTAATGTTTATTCTTAATGCTGAAGATAACGGGAGGGGGAGGCAAACCAAACGAGCATCTTTGATAAAACCAAGGAAGCGGAGAACTTTGAACAATAATATGTTATCTTTGTGGTATAGCTAGTTTGTGTATTAAATTGCCATACCTGGATCGTTGCTTTCTTGCTTAACACTTGTTCCACTGTTGCAATTGGCATTCCTTGAATCTTTAATCATTTATGCCATTTAGATCCATTTTAAGATCAGGCAGAATGGAGTTTAATGAATATGTTTGCCTGGTGTGTGCAGAATCTTGTGCTAAAAGCTGTTAACCGACAGTCTGTATAAAATGATACCTATGAGTTATTATAATTATTAAGAGAACCTGCTGTAATAGCTTCTCTTTTTAGGGTTCATCTTAGAACGTTCGGGTGCGACAAAATGAACTTCAAATGTTGACAGCCAACAGCATGGCAATGCAGTTGAGTTTTTTCATTTCCAAACTGCTAAAAGATCTTATATGATGCTGCTGGAAGTCCCATCCGCCTCTTCAGCTGCCTCTTAGATAGGGTGTTTGGAAGGGAGCAGCTTGCAACCTGCAATACTTACAAGAAGGGTAGAAAAGGCAAAGACACGTACACGTTCCTTGATAGGAAAACCCTGGATGGATATGTTACTTGTTTTTGTATTATATCGTTTATAAGTCTCTATGTCCTGAGCTGCAATTGTGTCATTGGATAGACTGGATTCAACATGGATAAGAGTCTCCAGATATCTTACTTGGAAAAAAATTGCAGTAAGATATGAAATTTGCTGAATGCTTTGGCAGATTTGTGCATTAAAATTGTGCTTATCAAGTCAACATACTTTCAACATTATTTCAACAATTTCAGGTTACACATTTGACTACGCTGCTGCTAACAACCGAAAAGATGAGGCTACGAAATTGAAGTTAAACAGATTGCTAGCTCAAAAGATGCGAACAGTCAGTGACACCCTGAAGAAGAAACTCGATGTTCAGTCATGAGGTTACATTTTACATAAACTGTGATCTAAGAACACTTTTATACATCCCAAGTAGTATAGCTTTTTTAACAAACTTAAGCATTGCAAGGTCTGCTTTTTGTGATAAATAATTGTAATGATTTTTATATATGATATATGATATGGTTCAACTACTTTGGTTACAATCCTTTTCGTACCTTGCTGCTCTGAAAACTTTTCCCAAAATCAAGTACTATAATCTATATTAGATCTATTGCACATCTAATTGAGGATCCAGTCCTGATCTAAGATAGATTGAGAACAGATCTTAATTGGATCTTAATTAGATGGCAAACAGATTTAGGATGGATCTATATTGGATCTATTGCACATCTAATAGGGGATCCAGTCCTGATCTAAGATAGATTGAGAACAGATCTTAATTGGATCTTAATTAGATGGCAAACAGATTTAGGATGGATCTATATTGGATCTATTGCACATCTAGTAGGGGATCCAGTCCTGATCTAAGATAGATTGAGAACAGATCTTAATTGGATCTTATTTAGATGGCAAACAGATTTAGGATGGATCTATATTGGATCTATTGCACATCTAGTAGGGGATCCAGTCCTGATCTAAGATAGATCGAGAACAGATCTTAATTGGATCTTAATTAGATGGCAAACAGATTTAGGATGGATCTATATTGGATCTATTGCACATCTAATAGGGGATCCAGTCCTGATCTAAGATAGATTGAGAACAGATCTTAATTGGATCTTATTTAGATGGCAAACAGATTTAGGATGGATCTATATTGGATCTATTGCACATCTAATAGGGGATCCAGTCCTGATCTAAGATAGATCGAGAACAGATCTTAATTAGATGGCAAACAGATTTAGGATGGATCTATATTGGATCTATGGCACATCTAATAGGGGATCCAGTCCTGATCTAAGATAGATTGAGAACAGATCTTAATTGGATCTTAATTAGATGGCAAACAGATTTAGGATGGATCTATATTGGATCTATTGCACATCTAATAGGGGATCCAGTCCTGATCTAAGATAGATCGAGAACAGATCTTAATTGGATCTTAATTAGATGGCAAACAGATTTAGGATGGATCTATATTGGATCTATTGCACATCTAATAGGGGATCCAGTCCTGATCTAAGATAGATTGAGAACAGATCTTAATTGGATCTTAATTAGATGGCAAACAGATTTAGGATGGATCTATATTGGATCTATTGCACATCTAGTAGGGGATCCAGTCCTGATCTAAGATAGATCGAGAACAGATCTTAATTGGATCTTAATTAGATGGCAAACAGATTTAGGATGGATCTATATTGGATCTATTGCACATCTAATAGGGGATCCAGTCCTGATCTAAGATAGATCGAGAACAGATCTTAATTGGATCTTATTTAGATGGCAAACAGATTTAGGATGGATCTATATTGGATCTATTGCACATCTAATAGGGGATCCAGTCCTGATCTAAGATAGATCGAGAACAGATCTTAATTGGATCTTAATTAGATGGCAAACAGATTTAGGATGGATCTATATTGGATCTATTGCACATCTAATAGGGGATCCAGTCCTGATCTAAGATAGATTGAGAACAGATCTTAATTGGATCTTATTTAGATGGCAAACAGATTTAGGATGGATCTATATTGGATCTATTGCACATCTAATAGGGGATCCAGTCCTGATCTAAGATAGATCGAGAACAGATCTTAATTGGATCTTAATTAGATGGCAAACAGATTTAGGATGGATCTATATTGGATCTATTGCACATCTAATAGGGGATCCAGTCCTGATCTAAGATAGATTGAGAACAGATCTTAATTGGATCTTAATTAGATGGCAAACAGATTTAGGATGGATCTATATTGGATCTATTGCACATCTAATAGGGGATCCAGTCCTGATCTAAGATAGATCGAGAACAGATCTTAATTGGATCTTAATTAGATGGCAAACAGATCTGTGACAGATTTACCATGATATCCATTTGATCTGGTCAAGATCTAACCTAGATCTTGAAAGGGTTTCATAGATTTTCACAAGATCTAGATTTACCTAATTAATATTCACACTTTCTAGATCTTTCGAGCATTTTACCTAGATTTTAAATCAATTCAATCACCCCCCGTGATTCGGATCTTATCTAGATCTAGTTTAGATCTTTACATTTTGTGTGGGCTAGTTTGAAGCATATTTCGAAATCAGAAAAGAAGCTTCTAGAATTGAATTTTGATCCCGTAATCATCAATCCGCTCAGTAGCTTTTTGTTCGATAAAGAATCTTATCATATAAAATCGAAATGTTGTTTGAAATTAGAATAGTTGAGTTTTTGATACATATACAATAGCTTGTAAAATAGTGTGGCTCAAAAAGATCGTTATTGAAGCGATGATTTCATGGTTTTTATCCACAGGGAAAAAAAAAACAATCATCCCTCGAAATTCAATTAGACTTACACGGACATGCACATAAACAAATTTCAAGATCGGTAACGTAACTAATGTTAATAGATTTTCAAATAGTTTCATTTTGTTTGGGTCATCTTCTAGCGCGGATTAACAAAAAAAATCTGCATCTTTGATGTGAAAGATATATGCATGGCCAATGTCAGTTCACTAGAGTTCAATGTCACGACTGGTGTATTTCTAAAGCTCCAATCTCGATGAAACTGCATCGATTCTTCAATCCTTCTATACTTTGTAGAAACAACTTCTACAAAAACCACCCTCAGAACATAAGAATTGCTTGATTGATTTAAGTGAATGAAATTTTCGTATCTGCGTTGGTTTTTCCGTTTGAATATTCTCAAAAATTGCTAAAATTTGGAACAATTGCCTATCATACTTTTTGTTGGTATGTTCTCGAGCCCATATCACTTTAAAGACACTCTGCTAGCAACGAAGCCTTGCGCGCTATCCGTAATCCCCAGATAACTTTCATATACACCTCAATGAGATTTTTGCATTTTCAACAGATTAACCTAACAAAGCATGTCTCAAATTTCCTTTGTATGTCTTAGCTTGAGAATAATTAATAAAACAATTTTGCCCTTCGCCCCCTGGCCTCGTTTTGAGATTCATTCAAATGTTAAATTTGGACTACACGTTTTTTTCTTTAATAAGAAACTTGGATAAGCCCATAGTACTAAAAGTTTCTTAATTTCATGTGAAAATTTACGCTTTTAGTACTAAAAGTTTCTTAATCTGTTTCTTATTTTTTGGATGCATGTATTTTCTACGACTGCCACGTAATCGTTTCTTGACAGACAGCACAATTTTTAGCAAGAAGAAAAGCTCTATTTGACTCAAAACACAAAATTTATCATGCATATTACCAAAAAATAAAGGCTCAACGACAATTTTCCCATGATTTCCTCGTATTTGGCTTTAAACGATTCTTAGCAATTCTTAAGCATAGTGCTAGAGTTTCTTAAAATTTTCGCCATCCTAGTACTAGCTTCTTATAAACCAGTTTCTTATATAAAAAAACGTGTATGCAATTTTTCTCAAAAAGTGAGACACCTTTTGGTCCCCCTATGATTTTTCTCTCTGTCTGCCAAATCTCAGCAAATTAAGTCAAGCCGTTAGGTAAAGGAAGCTGTATGAATAGCCATTGGTTGCTAAAAATTTGATTTTGAGAAAAGGGCTGAAATAGTATCTTAGCGTAGCGTATAATTCCACTGTTGTCAATGATTAAAATTTATCTGGCCACAAGAGTAAACAGAGTAATCCTTTATATATTTAGCGCAGAGTTTATTTTGATGCAACTTGTATCAAAACTGCAAAGTCAATTCAACAAGAAATCAAACGCAATTAAAGCCTTTAACCTTTAGTTGTCAAATTTTCCTCCTGATGTGAACAACATATTCCTTGCTGGAGAAACGTTGCTTTAAATTGCTTATAATTCACTGAAAAATAAAGGTAAATTCCTTCTATTATCAGAAATTGTAGGTGGATATGTGTGCTATCCAATGATCTAAAAAGCCGAAAATTGATCGAATGAAAAATTTTATAGTAACCTTAAACTGATAAACATAGGAAATATTTGTATCCTACGCACCTTTTGTTTGCTTGTTCGATTAAAGCAAAAAACTACGGATATAAAAAGGATTTTGTAAGAGCGTCATATGATGAAATAATTTAGTCATCATCATTCCAATCATCGGATGAATAATCATCATCATCATCGTCTTCACTGTCGCTCAATTCCATTGCAATTCGACGTGCAAGAATGGAAGCAACATCCATGCCTTGTTTTTCATCCTGTTTTTTCTCGTTTAGCTTACGTTCTTGCGCCTTTTTAAGCTGCATACCTGAAAGGAAACATACACACTATAAGCTTTGAAACAAATACGTAACCAAAAAACGTTAACTGCTGATATGACGTTCCTCTATAGATGGTTCACACCAGACTAAAAACGCATTGTCGTAATATTTTTTCCAACAATTTATGATTTTGAAGTTGCCCTTGGGAATTTGGATCGAATAAAACGCTCTAATTCCATTTGAAAGCGAAAACTTACCAAGGCTTTGTTTCAAAAGGGTTACAAAGACGTTATCCAAAAAGCACGCTTTTATTCTAGTGTACACCAAGCCAGAGAGGAAGGACTATTAGCTTGTGCCCATAACATTGACTTAAACGCTGCCATATGATCAAAAACGTGCAAATGGAAAACGTGCCCAAGACATGGGCTCTGCTAAGTAATGGGGGCAAAATTTTTCTTCCAGTTAAAAATTATTCTATTTTATCAACAAAAGGCCTTGTTCTGCCTAGCATGGGCACTGACCACACACCTCCAATGTCCGCTATTGACCCAAGAGATCCAGTTATAAACTTTCAGTTTCACATATGTGATATGTGAGACTAAAAGTACATCTTTATATTTGTGATGCATCTCAGATGAGACCAGCTAGCCTATTAAAGCGAGTGCTAGACAAAAGCTTGTGTTAGATTTTAAGACTTGTAAACAAAAAGAACTTCTAGGAAGATAAAAGATTTCTCGTCGTATCTTTTCGATACAACTCTTGTGATTACGTCTTCTGACAGAACAGACTACTGTAAAGAGCTAGCAAGATTAAAGCCTTTGAGTAAGTCAATGCTTACCTTTGCGAATTGCATTCAATAGATCATTCCGATCATCTTCATCTCCCTGATCATCCGGAGGTGGGTTTAGTGCTCGATCGCTTGCCGGTGCGAGTCTCTTGCCTTGCTGCAAAAGGGCAGATGTCAGAGAATCAGGTCCCCCTAGCCCATTTCCAGTGGTAGGAGGGGGTGGTGGTGCCACGCCACCAGATGGTGGAGGTGGTACTCCTGGAGGAGCAGTCATTCCTGGCGCAAGTGGAGGTGGTGGAGCTGGTGGTCCTGATATCGGTGGAGGTGGGGGTGGTGGTGGTGCAGTTGTACCCCCTATACCAACAGGTGGTGGAGGAGGTGGTCCAGTCACACCTTGTGTTATCGTTGGAGGTGGTGGTGGTGGGAATGTATTGCCACCACCATGGGACACCTGGCCAGGCGGGGGAGGCGGTGGAGGAGGAGCAACTGGTTGCCCCACACCCATTACTGGTGGAGGTGGTGGTGGTGCAGGCCCTTTACTTGGTGAGACAACTGGAGGAGGAGGTGGCACAGAGCTTGGTCTTCCAATTGATGAAGCTGATGAATTCCTTTTGGACATTGATGAATGTGCTGGAGAGGCATTTGGAGGGGGTGGTAGGTATGAATCACTGTCTTGAATTGGTGCTGGCACACTTGGGGGTCTTCCTGTTGGAATGGTTTCAGTCGTGACTTTCTTTGTGTGGGGATTCATTTCCCATGTAGGTACATTTTTGTATTGCTTTTTCGGAATTGCCTTGACCTTTCCCTTTGAAGAATCACGTGATTTCTTTTCTCTGGCCTTTTTCTGAAGAAAAAAGAGTTAATGGCCATATCAAAAAAGGAAGAAAGTAAATACAATGGAGTTTGGATGTGAAAGCATGGAAAATTTGATAAAAACCCTAGGGAACTACAAGGAAACTCTGAGATAATTCTGTCTGAGTCAAATATTCTTATACAAAAGTTCTATTTTGACTCTTTTGCCCAGTGACCATGACAAGAAAGACAATCAAGGAATACATATTTCTGACTTGAACTTCGTGTTGAAACCATCTTTCTACTTTTTGAGTTTTAAATCAACTCTCAAAGACATCTTGATCCTATAGAACCCACACGCAAGGCAGCTTTTAAGGCATCTTTATTGATGGGGATCTACTGAAGAAAGGGCCCCTTAACATAGCCCCAAAGAGCATTTTACAAAGTCAATGGAAGCAGCTATCTATTCATGTGACATGCGAGAGAATTACTCTCCGTTGCGTTAGCTTTCCTTTGAAGTAAATGCCAATAGTTTAGATCTCTCAGGCAACAATGATTCATTTAATAAAGGACTTATCTAATACCAAGTCAACATCAAAACAAACTGTGAAATGAGAGGAACAACTGATAGAAATGCCGACTTTGTTGTGTCATTTATTAAACCTGTCTTCGATCTACACTCTGAAAAGATCTTTCGATGGAAAGAGCACCTCACTGGTGGGAAAAATGGTCATGACAGGTGGGTACAATGAAGGGGCTGATGGGACTATTCCATATTCCAAGCATGTTGTACGTTAAAAGATGCCATGCTACAACCTTTAACTTTGGAAGCTCGTTCCGTTCCGTTCCAACCCGGGTGGAAATTTCGCCCCGGATTGAGTTTTGCTGGGTATTTCGAATTTGGATTTGGATTGCGTTTGCATGAGATTTTCAACCCGGGGCGAGTTTCCACTTTCCTGTGCTGTTGTGGTTGTTGCAATTTTTTATGTTTGTTTTAGAGTTAATGCTGACAACTCTCAGCGTTGCATTGCAAATTAATTTCATGCTAATGCGGCATCAAGCTTTGAAGCAGGAGGTTTCATGTGCTTTAGACACGGGGGGGGGGGGGGGGGGTTCTTGGCTAAATTTTGGGTACGGGTCTGCCACGAGCATATTCAAAAGGGTACCGTTGACTAGACTAATTTTTACGAAAATAGTGGCTAGACCAATTTGACCATTTCCCTGGACCGATTTTTACGAAAATGGCACCCTTGGCTAGACCAATTTTGGCAATTCTCTGGACCAACATTGTCAAATTTGTACCAAACATGATATCATGACCGTTCGCTAGACCAATATTGTCAAAAATTATACCCTTGGCAAGACCGTTGCTAGGACAAAATTGCAAAAAAGTATACCCTTGGCTGGACTAGAAGTGCGAAAAAGTATACCCTTCGTCGCAGCACATCCCCAGGTACCTTTACTACGGAAGAACCCCCCCCCCCCCCCCCCCCGTGGCTATAGAGGAAGAGAATCTCGCAACAAAGAGACTCAATCAGCTTCGCAACAGATCCTTGAGAAGAAGGGCTCGCCAAAACATGCAAAATATTAATTTTCAAGACCAGAGTCCTCTTCTTGGGCTCTTTGTTTAATCATCGTGAATTCCCCCAACTCGCCACGGGTTACAAACGAATTGCGTTTACATGCACATTTCGCCCTGGGGGAATTTCCAACCAGGTTGAGAAAGCGAGTTGAGCTCGCCCGGGTTTAAATTTTCTCATGTAAAAAATTTCCCGAATAACAAAGGCTTTTCTAGCGGCCGAGTTGAACTCAATCCGGGCTGAAACTTAAAATTCATTTCATTTTTTTTCATTTAATATTATTTACACAAATTAACCTTCAGCAAATTGAAATATATAGCATCTATTTACAACGATGAAAACCTACAGCCCTATAAAACTTAATCATTGCTGTCCTTCTAGGGAGTTGCGTTTGAGAGTCTAGCGCTTTAGATGCGTTTAAGTTGTTTTTAAAAACGATCAAGTGTCGGTAGCTCACGAATTTCGGCAGGTGTGCCATTCCATGACTTGAGAGCTGCGTAATGAAAGCCTTTTATTTGTAAATTCAGTCCTATATCTAGGGATCTGGATATCTTTACAGTGCCTCGTAGTGGAGGTCGAAAAGATCTTGGTTGGTATCTATCCCATAGGCTTTCAGGGCACAGTCAGTTCATAATCTTGCAGGTCGTAACATTCCGATCGTAGTAACGGAAGATTTTCTACATTTAACCAGGAAGCCGACCAGCCATCTTTTATTCTTGCGTTTGCAATTATTGAATACGCCTGGTCTTGGAGGCGTTGGAGAGCAGCTAGTTTTGTTTTTGAAAGACTGCCCCAGATAGCATCGGCATAACGCAGGTGACTCTCAATTAACGCATAATATACATTACACAGTTGGGATTATGGAACGACATTTTTCAATTTTTCAAAGCTGCAAGACCGCCACTCAGTTTGCATTTCGTGAGCTTGTTTATCCCAATTTAGTTTTTCATCAACTATCACTCTGAGGGGTTTAGAGTTATTTATCTTAAGCACTTCTGGCAGGTCTAAATTTTGGTTTCAAGAGGATGCCCTATGACCATGAATTCAGTTTTTTTCGGATTGGGGCTAAGTTTATTCAACCTCATCCACTCAGAGACATTGAAAAGTTTCCTCCTCGACTAGTTTCGCTACATTGTCCGATGCAATCGTTACACTGGTATCGTCAGCATGATGCTAGCCCAAGAGAATTTAAGACATTTTTCCAAGTCATTCAAGTAAATGATGAAAAGAAGAGGGCCTAAACAAGAACCTTGGGAAATACCACAGGCTACGTCTCTGGCTTTAAAGGGGCAGTCAGACGTGATGTTGCGCGGGACATTTCCATTGTATTTGCATGAAAAGTGCTTAGGCCTAGCATCAACTCGTCAATGGAGATTTTGAATTGGATTATCGCACATTTCAATCCATCTCCATCGACATTGTTCTTGACAATCTCAAGGATTTAATTGACAGATATTGTTCGTCTATGTCGATTTCATGTATTTGCAAAGTGATTTTGTTTATCACAAATTCCTGAAAGTCGTAAACAGCGATTTTGCAGAATCAACTTTGAAGCTGCGAAGAGATAATCTACAAGTCGAAGTGGGCAAGAAACTCGCCAAAGAATCTGGTTTTTGAGTCAGATTTATGATGTTAGGTTAAACCAAAGTTGAATAGAACCTTCTCACACTCTACTGGATTCATTGCTCAATTAATTTCATCAGAATTACAGCGAACAAAGAGGTACAGTAGACATGTTTTGGTATTTAGGCCTATACGAATTGGATTGTTACACGCAGAATCTGATACCCGCGTTTCGCGTCTGACTGCCCCTTTAAAATGCTGATCGTTCAGAGAGCAGAACTATTTTCTATTCTTTAAGAAGGATTCAGACCAATTCAGGGTATCTTTTAACGTACTGACTGGTGGGACATTTGCCCCAGTGGGCCCTTTGCTTGTCCCAGTAGTGAAGGAAAAATTAGTACTTTTGCCCCAGAGACCTAAGTCAAAATGGGGCCCTTTTTCATTGTTATTGATGTTGCTAGCTAAGCTAGACCAGCTGTTTTTGCTTTCATGACAAAGAAAAACAGGCGCAATACAGAGCCAGACAAAGAGCTCTGCAAAGAACGTGAATTTGTCAGAAAACATTTCAGCAATGAACAGTTGTTTGAGATCGTTTTTTTTTTTTATACTTTGATTTGGTAAATTCATGTTTCTGGAACAGGATAGATTGTATAGAAGCATTTGAATTTTGCTGTCCTGGTAAGTGGATTCCATATATAGTCCACCCCACTGAATTGAAGAAATCGTCCCCTTCCCTGTGAATTTATCAAGATCTTTCCCTCAAATGCAGTTACTATGTTAGAGTTCATCCAGCTGGCTGTATTCACTTACCAAGATAGAAATTGTGTGTTTTCAGGAAAAAGTTTGCTTTTATGTAAATTTATGCAATATCAATGCAGTTTTGAAAGTAGTGACCTGACTTTGTAAATGATAAGCAATTGACTTTTGTCTTTGTGGTACAGTCATACCGTAAAAATTTGGGACCCTTTTGGCTGTTTGCCCCGCCAGTGGAAAATCCTTAAAAAATACCCTGAACCAATTCCCATCCCAGCTTTGCCTCTTATTCCATATGCACGTAATATCGTGATCGACGGTATCAAAAGCTTTCTTAAGGTCGAGAAAAATAGTGAGATTGACATTGCTGCGATCTATGTTTTCGTACCAGAAGTTCGTGCTGCTTATGAGCGATGTTATCGTGAAGTATGACTAACGAAAAGCTGCTTGGTTGCATATGATACTCTCATTAATTTTGACAAACTCAAACAGTTGATCGTGCGTTAGTCGCTCTAGCATCCTTGAAAACATTGAGATTACAGAGATAGGTCTGTAGTTGTTTAGGTCAGTTTTTAGACCCGACTTGTAAATTGGGGTGACTCTCGCTAGTTTCCAGATGTCAGAGAATACACCATTCGTAAATGATGAGTTATAAATCAGCATAACGGGGTAAGCGATCAATTCACTCGCCTCTTTTACCAAAGTTACGGTAACTTTGTCAGGACCAGACGCTTTTCCGTTATTTAGCTGATTGATAGCATTCATCACATACGTTTTGCCGACTGTTTTGAACAGCATTTCGTTGTTGACTGGTGTGATATACCGCAAGCAATTATCGTTTGGTCTCGTTTCTGTGCTTTTTGCGAGCTTTGGTCCAACAGAGACAAAGTGACAATTCAATGCTTCAAGCACATCACGCTGTTTTGTCAAAGTTTTGCCGTCAATTTCTATACTGGAAACCGCTGTGGATTTAACATCTTTATCCAAAACTATATTGATTGTTTTCCACATTTTCTTTGGGTCCCCATTATTTTTGTCAATTAAACCTTTGTAATAATCCTGAATAGCAGGGGCGGATCCAGCGTAAATTCTGACTGGTGCTCTAGTCGCGCGAAGCGCGGCGGTGGAGGGGGTCCGGGGGCGAAGAAGGAAAATTTTTTGGGACCACGCCCTTTTTTCGATGGGAAACGCCCATTTAAATCGTAAGAAACGCCCTTTTTAGGGCTAAGGAAACTCCTTTTTTATTAGGAGTTTCCTGTATTTTTACAAGCGTTAAACGCTACGAAGTATGGAGATATCTGATTGCCTATCAGTCTCAAAAAAAAAATTAATCCACCTCTTGGCAAAGTTGTTGGCAAAGGGGGGGGGGGTTACTTCACATATTTTGGGTACGGGGACGTGCCATCGGGAAGGGTATCGTTTTTCGCGATTTTGGTATAAGGAACGGTATCGATTTTCACGATTTTGGTATAAGGAACGGTATCGATTTTCGCGATTTTGGTTTAAAGAACGATTTTGGTATACTTTTTTGGGAAAATTGGTATAAGGTATACTTTTTCGCAAAATTGGTGTGATGTTTTGGAAGCTTCGATGGCACGTCCCCGACCAAAACCTGGTCAAGTACCCCCCCCCCCCCCCCCGGGAGTTGTTGTTATTTAAAGCTTTACTCTTGAGCAACATTTCTTGAGCACTATGAGACTCTTTCCTTCCAAAATAATGTGATGTATGTCAAGAAACAAATAAGTGGCTGTGGTAGAAACTGCAACACATTTCATGCAGCTAAAAGCCAAGAAGACAAAAGAAACTTTTGATATCAAAAGGTGGAAATTTCATGAGAAATTAGGAAACTTTAAGAACTTGTATTGCTGGTGTTTCTGGGCTTTTGTGAAATGTTCTCCTTTACAATATTTCACATTCTTGCTATTGTCCAATTACTTTACTATGGTACAACGGAATAATGCAATTGAGTGACAGCTGGAATAATTGATGAAATTTGATTACATCTAAATGATTGTGGAGCTTTTGTGTTTCCTCCCTCGTTTCCTCCCTCCTGCAAATTTGATTTCCTCTCTGCACTGCAGGAAAAATCACACACAAAACACCCAGGGGTCCTTCTAGCTTTTAAACTATTTATCACGATTTCAATATTTTCAATATATCAAATGAATGTGAAGGATATCTTGAAAGGTTTAGGAAGACAGAAGTGAATAAGGGTGATATTCTTAAACCAGCAGAAACCAGCCAAACAAATGAATTAACAAAACATATTCTTTGAGTTTCGCGGCGTATCAAATTCGAAACTTTTTCAATTGGATTGGAGACTCACCGAACCGGCTGCAAATCATTTGCTCTCCCCCTCTGACTCTCAGGAAATTGCAGTGACGCGAAGTCACATCTTGCTTACTCCGTTCCACAACTCTTCTCCCTTCTCTGTGATTCTAGGTCCTTTGCAGCTTTCTCTCTCAATTCTACAACAGCCTTTTCCTTCTTCGATAATGTGTTACTGAATATTATTTCTAATTCGACTCGATAATTCACGTTGGACATTCCTTTGGGCGGAGCGATTGCAGAGACCAACTTAGGCCATGGCGAGCAACGATTGTAATTCCCGCCCAAAAACCTTCGAAAGTCTGAATGCACCCCCCGTAAACTATCACAGTACCATGATTATGCTACCACATATGATTTTGAATCTGACTAGGGCTCCCGCCAAAATTGAGCCCCAGTCGTCTCGATCATCCATTGGTTAGGATGATATTTTTCAAAACTGACTGGGGCTCCCGCCTAAAATGCTCTTCTCAACACGAACGCAGATTGGCTAGCATAAACAATTTCAAATGTGACTGGCGCTCCCGCGAAAACCAAGTGAATGCAACGACGCACAAAAGGCCTCCGAATGAAGTCGAGTCCAATCAAACAGGGGGTTGTCTTCGCTCTTTCTCCTTTGTTTGCTTTACTTTGAATGTCCACGTGATTGGCTGGGAAGCTTTTTGAAAACAGGGGGTCACTGTCGCAGACTATCCGCTGTCAAAATCTCGCAATGGAAAATATCGCTGCGCAGTTTTCTTCGTCTTGATAGGGATTGTTGAAAGTAATTCAAGTTTTTATTATTTCGATAGAATCAACCATTTAAAGAAACTCAGAAAAACAGGATCTTTTCAATTATCAATTTCAAACCTTATACATTCAAAGTTAGAAAGGAGTTGAAAATCTGACTGGTGCTCAAGCACCGCAAGCACCAGTGTGAATCCGCCCCTGTAAACTATACATCATTCGATGCACAAGAATGTAGAGATTCTAACCATATTAACCATACTAACCATATAATTGGCAAATATTGTAAAAAAAATTTCCAGGCAAATTCATTGCTTAAAAGAGTGCACCACCTTCAAAAGCTATTTTGTACCCTTGCGTTTGAGGTACGAAAATTGGACTCATACCAGCAGGAAGTGACGATCCTAATCTTCCAAAGAGTGTCTGGGTTTTTTCAAATTCTGTCTCCCCTTAAAACTGTACGCTGTCAAAAAGTGGCAAATGAGTTTTCTGCCCTCCCACAGTTGTATTTGGCTATACAAGACGGACTGGAGGACATAAAAAGATTTTGAGACACACTTTGCTTGCTCGAAGTCCGTTCTGGCGGTGTGCAAATTTTTGAGCCAATCAAATGAATCAAAGGGTACAAAATAGCTTGTTCGTACCTGTACCTAGTGGATTTTTCAGTCCTTGTAAAGAGATGTTTACTAGATGCCATTTCATTCGTAAACATCGAGACCAAAGAAGCCACACGATAATCTGAGTCAAGCAATTAGGACTTAAAAAGCAATTTACCATTTAAACAAAGGAATTGATATACATAGTGTGGTTTCATATTTGTTTTCAAGCATGCGAGCTGCTAGATAGGTAAAAAACTAGGATCAACATTGGAACCACATCGAAAATCTTTGTGTGAAAAATTTTAGTTTTTTTCTTTTAATCAAGATTTCTTCCTTTTCAACATTTCTGCTACTTCCAAAGATGGTATCTTTGTGTTTCTCAAACGTTGGGCTGTTCTGAGGAAATCCGAAAATCGACATTATTGGCATGTAAACGTTTACCGTAACCTTAATCGGAGCATGTATATTAAAAGCGATTTGAAAATCTCCTGAAATGTGCCAGCCATGTCAGATGGGTCATTGGCAAAAAGGGGTAAGAATGGTTTCACAATCTATTTGTTGCAGGTCGTGTTCGAAAAGTGCCTTGTCGTATTTCTTCATTGTACGGGCTTGGACTATTTTTGGCTTTGTTCTTTTTTCTTTAGTCGCCAGGCAGTTACTTTCCTTACTCCGTACACCAAATAGTGGTCCACCATCCCTGTTTCTAGGACATCTGCCTCTAAAATATATTTGGAGCTCGAGGTAGAGAAATGATCTATGAGTGATTTGCTTACTCTTTGTGAACCTTGTTCAGTTGTTGTTACTTCAACTCTTGTGTACTTTTCAATCAACTGCTCTATTTGATATTCGGAATATACAAGCTTCAGTTTTTTTGTGAAAGCATTTGTACTATTCTTGAAATCGCAATTTGTGTCGCCAACAAATTTAATTTCCTTTCCTTCCTTATCAAGGTCCCAGAGAGATTCTCTAAGGTTTTCAAATGCTGCATCATCGACACCGGAGGTTGGGGGTATCTTTAACATAAATTGCGATTCCACCCTGGTTGACTTTTCTCATGCAAAGGGTCTCTCAGAGCCGTCCACTTTTTGCGGCGGAATGGAACACTTTTCGTCGTTCTCGTGTGAACACCTGCAAAAATTCTTTGTTTGTTGGACCAGTTCCATATCTTTCCGCTTTGGTCTGTTCCATTCTCGTGTGAAAGGGGCCTCAGACCTTGTTTTGAGACTTTCTGAAGGAGCATTCTTGAGAAAATTACCCATAACTCTGGAACAGAAAGGTCCATTCAAGGAAGATAAATTTTCATATCTATTGAATATACTGTGTATGCTATTAAATAAGACACTTCCCATCATTACTGCTGTAATATTTAGGGAGAATCTTTTATGCGTCTTTTTACTCACCCAGTAGAAAAGTGCTACCTATATCCCCACTCGTGCCACAGAATCAAATACCACTATAATCTATTGTTGCTAAAAGTTTGATGCAGTATTGCCTAATAGGCATGCCATGCTATTTTGGAATTTGCTTCCACTATTTTTCTGAGACAAGAGCTTTTATCCAGAGTCCTCACAGCACTCATTGTCGCTTTTGCTGCCTATTGTTACCTTTAGGGAATTACCGTCAAACAAAGAGCTAGTTTTACAAAAGTTTACCAATTAGCAAATTGGAAGCAAAGTGGAAGAGTTTCATTGGATGACTCTTGCAAATGCCCCTATTTGTACTGACTGCAGTTAAACAACAACAAAAACCAGAAACAAGACGGGAAAATTAAACTTAAAAAGTAAAGACAGGACATTATAGCTGTGTACTGTAGCTTTAGCACACAAAATTGGCACAGTCTCTTAACTGCATTGAAAAATTTGGTACCCACCTTTTTTCTTTTCTTAGATTCAAGTTCTTTATTCATCTTCTCCATCCATAATTCAAAGAAATAATTTGGATCTGTGTAGAACTTCAGAGAGCTTTTTCCATCACTTCTAAACTCATTGAGGCTGTCAAGTTCAGGAACAGGCTCACTGTTTTCATACACCTCCTGCATCGCATCTGGGATTGTGGATCTTGCTGTTACTTGGCTGTCACAATGAATAGTCATCTTGAAAGCCTTTTGCATGTTGATACTTTGTAGAGATACTGAAGTGAGAAGAAAATGATAAAAAATTTCTGACTCCTGCCCTTGCCACCCTAGACAAAGGTAGTGGTGGGCAATAGTAGAGCAGAAATACAGGTTACAGGTTTCAAGCTCAGTTAAGTCAATGTTGTACAGGTAACTCCTAATCTTGATATTTTCCATTTTCAAACCAATATACCAAGTGAGACAGAAAAAGTTCCTGTTTTTGCAAATTCATAGCACAAAGAGTACTGGACCAATTTGAAAGATTCAAATTCTACTGGGTGTCCCAAAAAATGACTCCCGTTTGAAAATTCACCAAAATTTGATTACATGGCCGATCTTCAGTTTTCTTTTTTTGTCAAATAGATCAAGGACCAAATTATTTTTCAAGATATAGCTGATCTTGTAATTAGTTTAAAAAAATAGCAAATTTAGCTCTTTTTAGGGCTACATGGTTTTGAATCATACTGCAAAAAAGCATTGATGATTGCCAGATCAATTTCTTTGTGCATGTAAAACTTTTAATTTGGTCATAAATGAGAGAAATAAATGCACACTATCATTGGAGACTTCTATGATGATCAAAATCTGAAAAATTTGACTCTTAGGCAAGATTGAGTAGTTTGCTTTAAAACTATAGCTCAAAATAAGGTTTTTCAACCTGTAATTTTCCTACCTTGCTACACTAAAAGCAGACATTTTATCATCTGTGAATATTTTTGGGTCTTTCAAAAAGCAATTAAAAAAGAAAATTTATGAAAGGTTTGATGATCAATTTTTGATGTTTTTTAAACAGGAGGAACTTTTTTTATATATACCATTATAAATTTTTTACAAGACGAATTACTTATGACGCTACCTACTAATTACTCTACGAAAAACTACAAGGACGATAACACCACGGGGAGCAATAGACTATGACAACCCTGCAGCAACTAATATAGAAAGAAATAAAAACTACTGAGTGAATCAGGAAAGATGTACCATCCGCCCGCAAAACCGCACCCCAAGAGCCACCCAACCGATTCGCACAATTTCATAGAGATTTAAACGACGTACTTTTTTGGGACACCCGGTAGTTAAAAGTTAAAAAACTAGACATTTTTGTGATTTTGTTGCGTTTTTATGAGCACTCAAAATATAGATATTAAATATTACAAAAATCCATTTATTGTGAAACGCCTGAAAATGGGCCTAAACACAAATCAAATCATAAGGAATTCCTCACACAGGACAAAAGGCAAGGGCACTTCACCTCTTTCAGCAATAACAAAAAAATAAATTTCATACAAATACTGAAGATTTTCAATCCCATGCCAATATAGGTGCAGACGATGAAACTGTGTATACTTCCGTTATTTTTCTGTGAGGATTCAGTTTCTTTATAATTTGGTTAGCATAGGAATCAAATGTCGTCCATGTCCAAATGGCTCGGGGCCCATGGCCGAAACCTCCAAAGCCTCAGTCATTTTCACGGACCAAATTACAAAATTACCTGCACTTTGGTAGAAAAACACAATTCCTGTGGAAAAGAAAAAGTTTCAGGAGGTGCTATACCACATACAAGTTAGACGAATATTCAGCCAGATTCAGTTTTATTTTCCAGACTTCGTTTCATATATCATGTCAAATTACGCATTAACAAGTGTTGCAAAACGTTTATTTCTATTCGTTCACAGTTCAATCGCTTTCACTATCTGAAAATTCTGAATTGTTCAAATATTTGTAGTTAGATTCGTCATCAACCAAATTGTTTTTTCTTTTTCTTGCACAGTTCCATCTAAATGTAGCCTTTTACTTTGTGATTCACTCATTTTCGTCTACCTTTGTTTTTCAAGATAAATATCCATTGTCCTTTCAAGGATAGCATCACGCTCCTTTTGCGACTAATTGTCAGCATGGATGTCAGCACGCTGAATCCTCTTTCAACGGTGAAATTCAATCCGCTAATAGAAATTAAAATTTCTGTGAGGGTGCTGACGTTGGGAAACTCTTGCCTCTTGTTCAGAATTCTCTTCCAAAGGTCTCCTGCTCCAACATTTGGCAACCAGACCCTTGCATAATTTCTTAGCATTCTCCACTCATTTGTTACCTTTGTCAAATCGAAGGATGTCATGGACAGTGTTTCTTCGATTTGAGATGCAAAATGAGTCAGGCCTGGTCTTTGTTTCCATAATCTTCCTTGTTGCTCCGATTCTTTGGGTCAGAACTTTGGAAAGACTTCAGTTCAATTTTGTTTCCTTTCGTAATAGTCATGATCATTCGCAATGAGTGCTGATATGATGATCGCAAAACGTTGTAGCAAACCATAACCGTACTTTGAAATAGGTTTTGAGAGTGCAATATGGTGTTTTAGTACAACAAGGGTTAGCAAGAGTTAAGTTGAAGTTATCAACTACCAGATGTACATTGTAAATGAAAATTCTTTGATATTCAATTGTCGTTTTCAGGGAGTTTTCTGCAGAGACGTTGCTAATTCATTGTTGTTTCCTGTGTTGTAATGTGCGGGTTTTGAATCCTCTGTGTCGGAAATGAGTTTGTTGACGAAACTTTCACACATTTTGAAAATGGGACTTATGATTTTCTTCTAAAATTACAGAGTGATATTCAACATGATTTACCATTTTGTGGGAGCTTATTTGACATGATTTACCGTTTTGTGGGAGCGATCATAAGCTCTTGTGGTATGGTATGATGTGGTTTGATTTGAGCGAGCTGACACGATCGCTCTTGTGAAACAAAAGGGCCTGCTGTAACTTTTCTGAATGGACTACAAGATTTTCACACAAATATAAGGAACATCAACACACAAACTTTATCATAGTACAGGAAATAAGTGAAAAATCACACACTTTTCACAATCAATCCGGTCAGCCCATCAATTTTTTACATCAATTTTTCAAACTTCAAAAATGGTCTGTTGTTGTGTTAATCACTTGACCAAGGGTTCTTTGAAAGCCCATTAGTTTACATCAATTTTACAGCTGTGTTTTTGAAAGTCGGGTAGTTTTGGCAACATTCTATGCCTAATAGATTGATAAAAGAAACTTTGTCTGTTGCTTCAGAAAGCATGGCTGCCTTGGAAACCCAATTTTTGTCCATAGAAAAGTCAGAGTTTCTTGAAGGTGAAGTTGCGGTGTTTAGCGCCGCGCTGGGATTGCAGATGTAGAATAGGCCAAAAAAATTTCCAAAATATACAGAAAAAGGAAGATGACACAAAGCTCATTTTTCCATAATAGCTATTCATGAAAGGACAAGGTGTTTTTGGATCTAGACATGTTTGATAAAGTTCTTGTGTTGAAATTAATTCGTTTTTTGTTAAATCTCATTTATCCAGGCAAAACTTCCACACAAACCTCTCGTTGTTCCAGAAAATCCATTCATGCAATCAACGAGATGTTTTTGGATTAAGATACACTTGAAAAAAGTTCTTGTGTTGAAATTTGTTCATTTTCCGTCAAACTCTTCTTTTGTCTATAAAAAAGTTAGAGTTTCCTTCCTTGTTCTTCTGAATGGGCCAGACTGGAATCGGCGTGTGGTGCACCACAGATCTGTGGCGCACGGACCCAATCTAAACAATGGAAATAACAATAGAACAAAATAATTGGCGTATATCTGTGGCACACGGCGCACCCAGATTCCACCTAGGCGAATGGGCCTATGAGTCGGACTTTCACACAAAAAACTTTGTCTTTCCAGAAAATCATGCGATCAACATTAACAAAGATGTTTCTGGATTCAGTTCAGATAGGTTTGATAAAGCTCTTGTGTTGATGAAATTCATTCATTTTCCATTAAAATATCGCTTTCTCAACAGGAAAATGATACTTTTGCGTTTTCTGAATATGATATGACATGAGTATGACATGAGAGTCTGGGAAATGAAACTGATGATACTTTTGCGTTTTTCTCAATATGAGTCTGGAATATGAAACTGAGTTTGGATGAATATCCGTCCAACTTGTATGCGGTGGTGTTTGGTGTTCTCTCGCTCTTATAGTTGGTCTTAATTAGTTCAATTTAGAACTATCAGTTTTTTTTAACCAACTGTAAATAATGTTATAATAATAATAATAATAATAATAATAATAATAATAATAATCTCTCGTATTTTTCATTTTCCATCTTATGATTTTCACAATGATACTTACTTTCCTCAATTGTGGAATCAAGCTTGGTCACTTTGTCTGAAAGTTGATCAATTCTCTTCTGTGCATTGCAAGTTCTGTCGAAGATACTTGTTGCTTCTTTAAATAGCTCACCGAAGATGTTTTCTGCATGATAGGCCAACGAGCTGAGTTGAAATATGACACCACTCAGAGTGTTTACAGCGACTGCTTCCAACTCATTTCTGGCATCTTTCGGTATCTCTCCTCTGCAAACGTAAATGGGTTCTACTGAGCGTTTAATGACAGGCATCTTGCGCTTTTCTTTCGCCTCTAAGGCACTTAATTTTCTTTTCTTTGCCACTCCTTTCTCGAACTTTGATTTGAAACAAAATGTCGTCAGCCGGAAGCAGGAAGACGAAATGAATAGCCTCGCTTTCCAACTATCAGTAATAGCAGCGCAGGAGCGCAGTAGACTGATTACAATTCGTCGTAAATTTCGCTCGTTTTTAATATTTTTGACAACATAGATATAAAATGCAAAACGAGGCTGACCGGAAACGCTCTTCCTTCCCGTCTTGCGCAAGATGGCGTCTGCGCCTGCAAGCTACGGCTGCGCAGTTGATGCCCCGATCTCTTGGGCGGCCGCCATTGACTGTCATGAAAACATTTGGAGCGATAAGGCAGGCCCCGAACGACAGCAAAGCTGTCTTGGAGCGCCGAGGTTCGTCCGAGAAGATGCTTTTTTACGTCAAGGAAAAACCCAAGAAATGACGGGAATTTGACACAAAAAATCGTATCAGAAAAAACTCTTTTGCAGAAAAACTGGCCCCTGCCCCCAAAAAAGTCTTGGTGGAGTGAAATTACAGAATGCAATGAACATGGCGCACCAGGTGAGTTTACCAGGAAAATTTGCAAAGTTTGCCAAAAATCGTCTTAGTTTGTGCAAGTGACGACCGGGAGAAATTTCTACAGAATGGCTACTTTGACGTCAAACACACATGATTTTAATCTGTTGTGATTTAAAGTCGAGTGCAGACGTCCAGAGAATGGTAAAATATGTTAGATGTCGATTTCCATTTCGTCATTGCCCCTCGTCATCTCGTACAAACATGCCATACAAAAATTTGTTGTCTACAATTTTAATGCTTTGACACCATGCCCAGAACATATCTGCCTTTCTGTTATGAAAGAAAAAAATTCCTACCCTGCCCCAAAAGCAGACTGGTAAATTTGCAAAATGAATATATCAGTGATTGGTGGTCTGCACTTCGATTCTTTGGGAAAATTTGCAAAGTACCGTTTTTTTGCAATTTAAAAATCGACTTTTTGAGCCATTGCTTAGGCCCATTTGACCATATGTTTGTGATGGAATCACATGAAGATAGGCCTTTACTATAGGCTCATCCGATCTGACGACAGAACGCAGCAAATAAGACATGATTGCAAGGTAGGATAGCCTGTATTGTGCAGCAGTTTGAACAAATAGTGGTATTTGACAAGAAGGGGTGGTTATTAGATAAATATTTACATCATGCAAAAGGAAATCTTTTACATATTTTTACTTTACTGTCACTGTTTTCTGTATCATATTACTTGGAAGTTTCGGCACTTGAGTAGTAAGTGGTTAGACATTGGAAATGCTTCAAAAAGCTTTATTTTGAAATGTTCGCAAGGGCATACTAGGCCTACAGGTAATGAACATGAAATTTGCTACATGGAACCTTTAAGAATTTCATAAGAAACTCTGAGTACTCAAAATCGGAATTAGTTTAAGAAACATTCAGTTCTGGCCCAACTTCTTAGTTTCTTATACAAAATATGCATATTTGACAGTTACCAAATTTCTTATCATGAACATGATTACTGCACATATCCATTATCCATACAGCTAACTTCTCTATATATGGATGTGTTTTTTCTTAAAAAAATGGAAGAGCAAGGTATAATACATGTCTTCACACTAGCAAAGATTTGTATCTAGTCAGTCTATGATACTGAATCTTTGGTCAAAATCTTACATCAAATTGATTGAATCCAATTAACACATCTAAATGAATATGCACCTCAGGGCTTCAGGTAAAAGGGAGCAGAAATTTATTCCTCTAGAGCCATTTGATGGTTGCCCTGGAAAATTGCAAAGTATTTGTGAAAAAGTCTTGTTATAATATTTCAATTTTCTGACAAAAAGATCCTGCCTTTATCAAATTAGCATTGAATGTGGCAGTTCATAGAAATTGAGGCTAGCAAACATCATAGAGACAGTGCAACACTCTGCTTTTGAGTTTTGAACTTCCACTCCTCTGTGGGACATTTCTTAATGCTTTCAATGTCAGATGACTTTTGAAATATCATCAAATACTATCAAGTACTGCAATTCTGAAGAAAGGTTATGATTTCCAAACTGTGCCAGGTGCAAAATTGATTTTTCCTCAATTCTTTGCAGGGTTATCATCATCAGGACAATGGACCCAATGGACTTTGGCAACCAAATAGATTTGACAAGAAAGTAAAACATATGTTTTTTTTAACGTTTTTGACATTGTTCAGTTGTGATTGATGGTTGTAAGTTGAACTCTAGACTTCTCCAAAGAAGAAATAAAAAGGGAAATGTATGATTCAACTGTATGCAACATACATATATTTTTTATAAGAAACAGCTTATAAGAAACAAAAGGCTCAATTTTTTGAAAGTTAAAAAACAACCCTACCTGAATTTAAAAAGCAAAGAAGCTTTTGTAATTTGCAGTGTTTTAAGTTTCCTATCACACTCAAAAATATTTTGACACTGTACAGTTGAAGCAACTGTTTGGACATTAAGGCTGATTTCCAGTCCGTGGAATTTTCCGAGCGGGCGGAAGTTTCTTTGTCTGCGTGAGAAAATGACGCCCTGGAATTGAATAGAAAGTTACGGCTGAGCGACCTTTTATTGTCTCAAATTCCGCCCGCTCGGAAAATTCCACTGACTGGAAATTCGCCTTTACCCATACTAAAAAAACTGGGAAATACCCAGGAATTCCTAGGATTTTTCTGGGTAACTTCTGGGCAAAATTTCCTAGCTTCCAAGGATTCCTAGGATAAAAAAGGTGGGAAAGAGAGTAAAATTCCTAGGAAAGCTGGGAAATAGTGGAATATAATGGAACTTTTTGGGAACATTTGCCAGCTTTCCTAGCTCTTTGGGTACTGATTCCCAGCTACCCCAGCTTCCTGGGAAAAAAAATCCCAGCTTGAAATTTGTTTTGATGAAAAAGCTAGGGAAAGTGAGGAAGCCCTAGCTTTCCCAGTTATCTCCCCAGCTTGTTTGGTACGGGTATTTTGAGTGCAAATTATGTTATTTACTTATGTTTGGAGATCTTACTAGGTAGTTTGGGACCCTTTAGACAAAACAAAATTAGTTCTACACTTCCCGCATTAAAAATATAAGAAACAGAAACACCTAAGAAACTTTGGAAGCAAAATGGCCCAAAAATTTACGAAACTGCCTACCAACCCTGGATCTTGTTTCTTATAAAAAATGCGTGTATATATGCTGGGTTATTATTATCAAATGATTAGAAGAAGTAAAATGCCTGATGGTAAAAATTTCATTTTGCTTTTTTTCGTTGCATTGAAGTTTACAGTGTGATATCAATGAATTCAGTTACTTTGATAAAGTGTTTTTTTTGTGTGGAACTTGTGCTTGTGTATTGAAAAACAAGAATGAAAATAGCACTTCTTTGTGTGTGTTCTTCACAAAAGATCAACAGTTCAGAATAGTTACAAAAATTGCTTCACAGGTTACTATAATACTGCTATAATACAGTAGCTGATTTAAGCAACAATTTGTGGTGCGTTCATAAGAAAAAGATATCTTGTCCCTACTTTTTATTTTGTTTACTTTGAACCTGAAACTACACTTGAGATAAGTGGTTACCAAGTTATTAAATCAACCAAAAACTTATACCCTTTTAACTGTGTTTTTATTTTAATGGAGATCTGGTGGCAAGATTAAGAACAACAATTATTCCCTTCAAGTAGTAATTTTGCCTTTTGTAAAATATACCCAAATTCAAATATATTGTCTTGCTTTCAAGGTTGAATTCTTGATACGAAGTCCTTGTTCCATCAACAGTTACCAACTGCAAACTTTGCAAATTCCACAGAGAAGTTTTCCTTTTCAAGTGATTAACATATGCATTGTGAGCTTCAAAAGTTAATTGGTTAAAAGTTTGCTAAACACTTGATTTTTTGCTAATTTTCAAATCTTTTTGAAAAACGCATGCATGCCTTATCTTATCTTGATGAAATTTGCTTTTCATTGTTGGTTCTCTTGAAGATTGAAAGTGTGCTTTGGATCTTTTCTTTGCTGAAGACAAAGCTTGCCGTTTGAAAACAAATTGGAGCCAATGTTCTCTGAAATCTTGGAGGTGCTGGACTTTCTTGGAAGCTCTTCCTTGACACATCCAGATAGATAGGATGATCCCCTTTGTTTCAACATCATTTCAACAGTTCAGCTTTATTGGCGATTTTAAACTCGACTCATAGGCCATTGTTACACTAAGCTGCTGAAAGAATTTAGTCATTTCGGAAAACAAAATGTCTCCTCTGTCTGCAAAAATATCTTTATATGATAGGCCTACGGCGAAATAATTGAAATTTTTGTATGTTATTCTGTTCTTGTTTGTGGAGAAACATCACATCATCAGCTATAATATGCCTAAATGCATATAGATTGCTCTGCTTGTAAATATCCTTGTTGTCAGGGCAAAGGAAAGAAGTGCCAGTGTAATGTTAAACAGATTTTCCAACTTAAAATAGTTTCCACGATTTGCAAAAGGTTATCCGTTTCTCGCAGCTTTTTAGGCCCCACGCTCGAAGCGGAAACTTGACCGGATTGCAAACATGGCCTCGTTTTCGTTTTACATTTTATATCTATGTTATTTTTGACTTTAACCTTTTCGCTCAATCTACGACTCATAAAAAAGCTATGTGAAAACGAGGACAAAACTAATGTACGAGAATTCGACCGAAACTTGGTCGGTCGATTGATTGATTGATTGATTGATGGATTCGATTGATCGGTCGTGCCGCAGCGCAGGGAATAGGTCATGTGACTTTTCCACGCCTTCAAACTTTTTCGGAATGAGTGAACCAGGGATAAATAGTAGGGATGCGAAACGCTATTGCTATTGCTATGATGGCTGTCAAATTCTAGCCAATCAGATTGTTTGATTCCTTATGACACGTATCAGATGTCAAACGCTGTTGTCAAGGACCATTACCTTGTACGAGGGGTACTTCGGGGGGTCCCAATACCGCAATACCGCACGAAAAAGGCACCAAATACCGCAATACCGCACCAAAAAATAGCAAAATACCGCAAACGCTAGAAAACTAAAATAACGCTGTTAATACAGTATACCGGTCTGTAGCAGTTGGATTCCGACCTAAATCCACCTGCCTTCGTCAAAATTTGTAGTTTTGTCTATTAGATCGTTGTTAGATGTTCAAGGGCGGGCATGTCAAAATGGGAACGATGGTCCTACCTATGTCCGAAAACCGGTAGTTCATGAAAAAATGTTGTACCACTTTGTCCCAAAAACTGGTCGTCTTTGATGGCAAATTTCCGCTGTTATTTTTCTTCAATTTGGAAGACAATTTTAACATTATGTATCACTGACGATGTTTGTCCCAAAAACCGATAGTTTCGACCAACTACTGTTTTCGAAACCAAGTGGTAATTATAGATATGAAAATACAAGTATCCCAAAACCGGTTGCCAGGCGATGATAGGACTGCTTTGGTGAAAAATTAGAAATTCTGGCCTTTTTTCGGAAATTTGCCGGACAAAGTGTAAAACCACTGTTTCATTCGTTTCGTTTCTCAGTCCTGGTCTGAAGGCTGGTTTCACAAATTGTGAGTTCGAGACCAGAATACGGGGCAGGACACGGCAGAATCACAAATAGAACAAACTAACAAAATTAACTACTTTCGTCTTCTTCAGTATTCGGCTCTTTACGTCAACGGCTGTATCAATACTCGGCTTCGGCTCAAACTTCGTCTATTTTTCAAATACAAAATAACTTCTGTCGTCAGATGTTGCGTCCTTACTTAGTAATCTTACTCCATGTGCAATATTCTGAAATCACTCAACCCCTAAGTGAAACATAGCGCGCTTGTAGAATTGACGTTTGCTTTAAGCGCGCTTGCTAATTGTCATCAATCTGCCGGTTGGAGGAAGTTTGCACAAGGCAAAAGTTGGAAAGGATGGCGGATTTGGGTGATCAAGCTACACTGAATCAAATAGGTAAACATTTATCACTTCACTGGCATATATTCAAAATTTAAATATCTCCTTCGCATGCCTCTAGGTGTCACCTAACGAGCCAAAACACTGAAATTGGCTTCGCAAAGCTCGCCATGAAAATCTTTCATTTTGTTTAGGCTTGTCATTGTCACTATCTGCTCAACAAATGTTCCATACGTATTGAGAACAATAATTGACAATCCCTTCTGGGGAATACACGTATCTTCTTTATATGAAATTTGGGTCAGTACTGACTGAAAGTTTCTTAGAATTATAAGATTTTGAGTAATTAGAGTTTCTTACGAGTTTCTCAGAGGTTTCCATAACTATCTCCATGTTCACTTCATGTTCACTACCTCGCGGGGGGGGGGGGGGTTCTTCAATAGTAAAGGTACCTGGGGATGTGCCGCGAGCAAGGGTATACTTCTTCGGACTTCTAGTCTAGCCAAGGGTATTCTTTTTTGAAATTTTGGCCTAGCAACGGACTAGCCTAGGGTATCATTTTTGACAATATTGGTCTAGCGAACGGTCATGCTATCATATTTGGTGCAAATTTGACAAATTGGTCCAGGAAATGGTCAAAATTGGTCAAGGCAAGGGTACCATTTTCGTAAAATTGGTCCAGAGAAAGGTCAAGATGGTCTAGCCAAGGGTACCATTTTCATAAAAATTAATCTAGCCTACGGTACCATTTTGAATATGCTCGCGGCAGACCCCTGCCCAAAATTTGACCAAGAACCCCCCCCCCCCCCTGTGCACTACCTATTCCACTCTGAAAACATTTCAAAATATGGTTTTTAAGCATTTCTAATGTTTAGACATTGCTCAAGGCCTCAAGTGCCTTCTGGGTAATATGATACAAGAAACATGCGAAAATGAAGTAAAAATTTGTCAAGGATTTCCTTTATCAAAATGAATAGTTTCTTAACTTATATTTTTCCAGCACTGGAATTTCTTGATTTTTTGGCGATCTGAGAGTTGAGTTTCTTATGGGCAGTTTCTTATAAAAAAATATGTCTACTTTAAATGGAAGTTCAGGCGAAGCGCGATTGGTGGTTAATCGATATACACGTATAAGAAACTCAACTCTCAGATCGCCAAAAAATTAAGAAAATCCAGTACTGGGAAAATTTAAGTTAAGAAACTATTTATTTTGATAAAGGAAATCTTTGACATATTTTTGCTTTACTTTCACTTGTCTCCTATATGATATTACTCATAGTCACATGATATTACTCGAAAGGTACTTGAATAATGTCTAAACATTGGGAAGGCCTTAAAACAAGGCATTAGAAAAGCCTTGTTTGAAAAGTTCACTAGGGCACAGGTAGTGAACATGAAGATTGTTATGGAACCTCTAAGAAACTCATAAGAAACTCGTAAGAAACTCTAATTACTCAAAATCTTATAATTCTAAGAAACTTTCAGTCAGTACTGACCCAAATTTCATATAAAGAAGATACGTGTATTCCCCAGAAGGGATTGTCAATTATTGTTCTCAATACGTATGGAACATTTGTTGAGCAAATAGTGACAATGACAAGCCTAAACAAAATGAAAGATTTTCATGGCGAGCTTTGCGAAGCCAATTTCAGTGTTTTGGCTCGTTAGGTGACACCTAGAGGCATGCGAAGGAGATATCTAAATTTTGAATATATGCCAGTGAAGTGATAAATGTTTACCTATTTGATTCAGTGTAGCTTGATCACCCAAATCCGCCATCCTTTCCAACTTTTGCCTTGTGCAAACTTCCTCCAACCGGCAGATTGATGACAATTAGCAAGCGCGCTTAAAGCAAACGTCAATTCTACAAGCGCGCTATGTTTCACTTAGGGGTTGAGTGATTTCAGAATATTGCACATGGAGTAAGATTACTAAGCACTGTAAGATTAGACAGTGCACGATTACAATGTACATGAATGTCTTTTCAAGTGCACGAATATCTTTATAAGTGCATGAATGAAAAGTGCACTGATGAAAGGTGCATGGTTACAAAATGAACGAATAGAGAGTGCACGATTACAAAGTGCACGATTGAAAAGTGCACGTTTACAAAGTGCACGATTGGAAAGCACAAGGATGGAAAGTGCATGATCGGAAAGTGCAGCATAGTAACCAAAGTGCATGATTGTCTCTTCGAAATCAAGGTTTGATTTTGGCCTTGATTACACTTCATAGCGTCCTTTCGTCTGATCTTAAAAACAACACAACGCCCTAGTTATGAGACAACTAATATTGCACACCTAAAATTAACCAATAACATTACAAGATAAAACTGTTCACATGATGTTATTTACGTGATCACTTGTTATGCCTGGGATTCCCCTTTTAAACTTTGTCCTAAAAACAACAACAGGCTTGACCAGTCTCGTAACATAACTCCCCCCTTCGAAATCAAGCGTCCTCGCTTGAGTCAGTGAATACTCCTGTTGCTAGGTGACAAAATCAGCATTCATTGCTTTTATCTTCTGTAGCACAATATCACCACTTTCGTCAAATGTTTGTTGTCTTGTGTCTTGAGACATAACAAATGGATCTTTGTTGACTTGTGTTGAAACAATACCAATCAGCTTCTGAGTGACACCGACAATAGCACGAGTTACCAAATCACGTTCGAGATAATCCCCTACTTCCTCTGATGCATCCATCTTTTTGTCTTCACTTTCACGCCAACTTTGACTCATTAACTTTTCAAGATCAGCGGCAATATTACGCAAGCGATTTATTTCCTTTCCTACCAGAGTTAAAAAATCAACTTCTTCTATCGTACTACCCAGCAAATAGGGCGGTTCTTGAGACTGAATTCCAACCTTAGAGACTTTAACAAGGTCCGTAGATTTTACATGAAAGAGCTTCTTCAACTTGCGGGCTTTGTTCAACTTGCGGGATTTGTTCGTGAGAAGCCCAGACTGCATTAAACTTGTGTATGTTGTGTTTTTCAATCTGATTAGGTGGCAAAACGTAGCGGCGATTTCTACAATATTTGGCAACATCCGTAGTGCGCAGATTTCTTGGGCATCTCCTCTGCAACCTTTGGGTGAACTGTCTCGAATGTCGTTGAATTCCTCCTCATTGAATGAAATCGTCCTCACACAGGGCACCAATGTAAAACCACTGTTTTATTCGTTTCGTTTCTCAGTCCTGGTCTGAAGGCTGGTTTCACAAATTGTGAGTTCGAGACCAGAATACGGGGCAGGACACGGCAGAATCACAAATAGAACAAACTAACAAAATTAACTACTTTCGTCTTCTTCAGTATTCGGCTCTTTACGTCAACGGCTGTATCAATACTCGGCTTCGGCTCAAACTTCGTCTATTTTTCAAATACAAAATAACTTCTGTCGTCAGATGTTGCGTCCTTTCGTCTGATCTTAACCCTTTATGGTTCCCTTATTGAAAAAATTGTCAAAAAAATTATTCAATGCATTTTTTCATCTATTTGTTAATCAAATGACTCATTTTCAACAAAAAATCAACATGTTTATTTTTCATCAGTGTCCTCCTTAATATTTTTTCAATTCAAACTTCCTATTGATTTCCAAAAGTCTAACCCTGAATGGGCATAGTTGCCATATGGCAACTAAATATTCAAAACAAATTCTGTTGCCTGGGCCTTTCCATACACAAAGTCTGATTTGCGTCACAGCAGAGGGCACCCTTCATCTTGTGAATAAACCTAACAGCCATGTTTACAACATTCAATGGGGATTACCCCAATTATTACCAAGAGGACCATTTCAGTAATCGAAATTTCTCTCATTCTTTCCGTAATTTGGCGGACAAAGGTAGAACCGCTTACGTGAAAAATTAAAATACTGGTCTTTTCTGCTTAAATTTGGCGGACAAAGGGAGAACCAGCTTACAGGTAAACTTCTGGATTTTGATTAGATAGGAGGTTAAAAAACTTGATTTTTGTGACAAACTGATGGAATAAGAAGATTGATATTCAAATTTCACCTTTGTCCCAAAAACTGGTTGTTTTGGGCAAGAAAGTCGTACTATTTGATAAAAGAACTGGTTATTCTTTCCAGTTCCTCTGGACAAACATGGGGTCAAATATTTTACAGTACTTGCCCGCCCCTGGATGTTTTACAGACTAAAATGTGACGTGAGAAGGACGGGAAAAGTTTCATTGACGTGCTTTCAGTAAAACTGCATTGACGGCAGAAATTATGAATATGTAGAACATATCATTGTTTTGATTATCGATTCTGCTACACAAGGGCTGACTTTTTTGCGAATGCGTAAAAAGTATACTCTGGTTGACGCTTTTTTGAACACAATTTCCGAATGTCGATGTATGTTCAGATGGTTATCCAAATCTACACCCAAGGTATTTGTATGATTTTGTCTCATGAATAGTTTGATTGTAGATTTTGATGTCCACGTTTGGCTGTTTGGACAACTTTTGATGTGATCCATATAGCACAAATCAGTTTTACCTTTTCTCAAGTTAATGAATAAGTTATTTTTTAATGCTCTATTTCATTTGAGTTCTTTCTTGCACAATATAAAGCAGTATCGTCGGCATAAAATATAATGCCAGCATCAGTGAGCGGAATAAGAACGTCGTTATCAGCTCAAAGAGAAGGGGCCCCAGGATGGATCCTTGTGGGACACCACATGTAACGTTTCCTTCGTATGAGCTGGTGTTATAAAATATTTCCTATTGTTTCCTATTAAAGAAATAATCACCTATCCATTGTAATTCCACATAATCTATACCACAACTTGGCAATTTTTCCAGCAAGGTTGCATGACATACTGTGTCGAAGGCTTTGCGGAAGTCAATATAGACAGCACGCACAACAAAGTAGCCCCTTTTCAGCGTTCTGTCTAAACTGGTCTGACAGTAAGGTTACTGCATGCTGCATAGATCTCCCTTGTCTAAACCCAAACTGATGCAGGCATAAACTGATGCCATTCGATTCAAGGAACAGAACTGGGACAGTTCATTATAAATGAGCTTCTAGATAACTTTTTTGTAGAGCAGGAATTACCGTGACAGGCGTATAGTTGTCCAACATTGTCGGATTGCCTGATTTCAAAACATGGGTGATTTTCCAACATCTTCAGTTTTGATTCATGCAAATAATTTGATTCTCTTTCTTCAGATAAAGATGTTGCGTGCTCTCCTCCGCGCAGGTACCATTTCAAGGTTGAGCAGGGGGAGCAGGCACAAGGAGAGAGGGATAAGGGACCTCCCTCTCCTTAGTTTTTCTTTCCTCTATCAATTCGTCTCGAAGATGCTTTATTCTTCAACAGGAAAATGGCATTGCATGAAATTTGGATGTTAATTTTCGTACAATACTGCATACCGCGCTGTGAAAGCTCAATACCGCAATACCGCAAGTTTTTTCCGTCATTACCGCAATACCGCACACAATTTACCCCCGATACCGCAATACCGCAAACCCCGAAGTACCCCTCTTGTACGGAAAATCTGTCTGCTTATCAAATGTTGATGATTTTTCAAGCGTTATTTGGGACCTCTGGTATTTTGAATTGCACTCCTTTGCGATCATTTCATCACTCTTTGAATTCTTAATTGAGAGAAACACGCTTCTATTTACATTTTGACCAGGGATAAATAGTACTATTTATCCCTGGAGTGAACCAGACAAACTTGCGTTTCTTTGACAATCAAAACAATAAAGATTTCGTCAAATTCAGCCAGCCAGCGCACAGTGACCCAGGGAGTGGAAGAAATACCAAAACATGAAGTTTCAAAATTCAAATTTATTTCATGCCCATATCATGAAGCACACGCTGAAGATTTATGGAACACAAAATTTTTTAAATTGGACAACGGATAGCCAAGAAAATGATTTTTGAAGTTGGGCCTAATTCATTGATTTGTTTGCATAAGTACTTCCTGAATATCGCTGCCTGGACTGAATTTTCAAAGCAATATTTCTCATCTCAGAAAGGTCCGACAATTTTCGTTTGGATCTTATTTCGATCCTCTAGTCATGTACTTTCAAGTAATTGAAACAATGATTGGAAAATTTCATATTTTGGTACATTTTTATGTCATTCATAATGGCAGAAATTTGCAAAATTCATATCTTTAAAAATCATCTTAAAAATTCAACAGTTGAAATGTAAAAATTGGGGCAAAATGTATTTACAAAAAAAAATCGCGAAATTAAAGCAACTATTTGTGCAAGTTTCTACCAAAGGGTTTGTTCTAAATCGTACCCAAAAAAGAATTATGGTAATTCTTATTGTTGTGGTACAACGGAGATATTTCAGATTTTTTCAATGTTTTCAGCAGTAAAAATAAACGAAGGCCTGCTAAAGCCTTCAAAACTGGCTTAATTCCATCTCTTTGACATAGTGTCATGAAATTTAACCCTCAGAATGCTTTGTGTTTCATTATTCTACATGAAATCACTGTTTTCAAACATTTTTATTCGTCCTGTCAGCAGAAACTAAGAAAAACGTGTTTTTCATCATAACTACCGAAAAATTTAGGGCTTGAAGAGACTTTAAGTGATGAAAATTTCACTTTCACTTTCATCATTCTGATAACAATTTTACACTGATTAAGTCTTAAAATCCCTTATTCGTGGTAGTTATCATAAAAAACACGTTTTTGGTCGTTTTCTGCTGATGTGACAAATAAAAATGTTTGAAAACAGTGATTTCATGTAGATCAATGAAACACAAAGCTTTCTGGGGGTCAAATTTCATGACACTATTGCAAAGAGATGGAGTTAAGTCAGTTTTGAAGGCATAGCAGGCCTCTATTTATTTTTATTGCAGAAAACATCGAAAAAACCTGGAAAATCTCCGTTGTACCACAAAAATAAAAATAACCATCATTCTTTTTTGGGTACGATTTAGAACAAACCCTTTAAAAAAGATCAAAACGAAAATTGTCGGACCTTTCTGAGCAGAGAAATATTGCTTTGAAAATTCAGTCCAGGCAGCGTTATTCCGGAAGTACTTATGTAAACAAATCAATGAATTAGGCCCAACTTCAAAAATCATTTTCTTGGCTATCCGTTGTCCAATTTTTAAGATGTTTGCGCTTCATAAACATTCAGAGTGAACTTGATGGTATGGGCATGAAATAAATTCAGATTTTGAAACTTCATATTTTGGTATTTATTCCAAACTTTCTTTTGTTCCGGATCACTGTGCAGCGGGATCTAATTTCTTTCAAATGAAACAATGATAAATCTAAAACAATACAATCATGATTGTTTTGATTGCCAAAGGAACCCATACCCAAGGTATATTTCAGAAACTTTTTGCTGAAGCCTTCTGCAACCTATTGTGAGACTGTTTTACGCAAAAAACCTGCACTAGCTATTTTGTAATAATTTCAATCACTAATATTTCTGCTGTTAATACTATGGTTAACAAAGCATAAACGTTTCATCAAGTTTCGGTTAGGGTAGGGTGGGGTAATGTGTGTCTAAAATGAGCAAAATCTCAAAATGGATAGCTGGTAAAACGAGACTAAAATGCAAAACATTTTAAAAGTTTCGTTTAATTGACATTCAGTGCTTCTTCTTTCTTGGGAAAAAATCTCAGCTCTGACAAAGGCAGTTAAATATTTTTAAAAAATGTTCTCTTTTGGCAACTAAAATAGGCCTAGAGTGGTGTCGCCCATTATGCCCATGTCGTCGCGAAATTCTGAGTTAGATCGAAAAAGAGCAATCATTGAAAAAACCAAATAGCCAGATCATATCACCAACTAATGGAGAAAAAGATCACAGCGTATTGACTTCTTACGTAAACTCTTTATACTGATTTAGAAGATTTTAAAGAAGGGGGTAAAAACGTCGTTTTCTTCTAGCGTCGCCCATTATGGCCTCAGGAGAAACAATGAACACTGCTCTCCGGTAAAAAGTTTTAATAAGAAAAACAGCTTTAATTTCTGTTTTTTGTTTATCATTTGGTACTTTAAACCCAAAAATATCAATGAGAATTAACCTAAACTTCGAGTTTTGGCAATTGAAATACATGCTTCGAGTTGTTCTAAATCCTGCCTTATCTCTTGAGCATGGATGGATGAGTTTTGGCATAGTTTCTAAAATGAAAATAGACTTGATATAATGCTGCGTTTTTCTGGGTTTCGATGATTTTCCAAGTCAGTATGTAAGATTTTAACCCAAATCGGTGTTTTTTATAATAAATGTTGCATTTTGATATTTTGAAGCGATTTGAAACTTCTCTGGTAAACTGATGGGCATAATGGGCGACGAAAATAGCAATTAGCAGCACTGACACTTCATAGCCTTAAATCTGAATCAGAAGTCACTTTGCTTTGGTTTCATTGTAGATTTCCTCTCTAGAGACAGGACTTCTGAAAAATCGAAGCACATTTCAAAAATTTCAAACCGCAAGGTGCCGAGCGAACAAAGAAGAAGGACGGAATGTAAATAGAGTCATGAAATTTGCAATACTTTAAAGAATCAATTAGAGATATGCTCAAACCATCTCGTCGGGTTTCAATGCAAAAGAACTGAAACTTCAGTGAAGGTCAAATCATGATAAAACAGATGTCAGCGAAGATTTTCCGCGCAATTGCAATTTTATTACTAGTCGTCAGTCCCCTGAAATTTAATTTCTCTTGCTAGCCGGCCATAATGGGCGACCGGCCATAATCGGCGACGCTACTCTACTTTTTCCTACGAGCAGGAAAAGTGGGTCTATTTTCAAAACTTGTATTAAATCGGAATATGAAAGGCTAAATGATTAAAACAATTAATGGACTTACATTTCTCAACTGTTCTCTATTCAATAAAATCACAGTCTTTACCTTTTATCGCAAGCAATCCGTTCCCGCGACGAAAATAAAACTACGGTCATTATGCTGTGATCCACTTCCACTATCATTGCGACTTGCAAGTCAGTGATCGAAATTGATAATAACAGTCAAAAAAAGATGTTTGCAGTATGTTTATTCCAATTTACTGGTTACCAGACAGCAACTGCGGTAATAGGAAACCCGTTTTCGCATTTTAGACAGAAAACAACGTGGCAAGATGAATATAAGTGCGACAATTTTAAGCAACTCAAGGCTTCGTTGAATTTGAATTATGGCTAAATTCTCAGTAGGCCCACATCACCCCACCTGGTCAAAAAATAAAAATAAAAAGAACAATAGCGTCAATGACTTCGAAACAAACGTTATTTTATTTGTAAAAGACCAAACTCTCACCTCATGGTCATTAAATTGACCAGAAAAGCAAAACAACAGTGGCAGGAGAAAGTTTTACTGGGCTTTGAAATTCTTGCACAGTAGGCCGTTCAGTAAAGTTATTTTATAAAACGACTGGAGATACATCTAAGACGAATGTTTTATGTAAAAAGGTAGTTTATTATGTAGACATTAAAAGAAAAATAGCCAGCCTTTCTTCCATCTAACGAGGAAGGATATTTCTAGCGAAAAGCTCAGTAGACCCACTTTACCCCGTAGACCCACATTACCCCACCCTACCCTATTCTTTATCTTAAAATGTGCGAGTTTTCTGGCGTTATCTTCAGGGAAACTTTGCAATTTTTTCAAGAATGTTCTTCGGTTGGGGAAGCTCAAGAAACGAACACAAATTATTTTCGCAAAGAAAAACACCCACAAAGGCTTCTCAAAACAATAAATAATTCTCCTAAAAGTATGCAGATATCCACAAAACTCTTATGACACATTTGTTTCGTAAGATTGAAAATAGTTTAAACTTCATAAGGAAAGATAAATTGATCGGCACTTTGCAAGAACGAAGAAACTTTGACAAATTTACTACAATTTGCATAGAATTTCAAATACGAATACTTCTGCTGTTTATAGAGGAATGTTTCAAGAAATTTCGGTATCTTTTCCACACCGAATGTGTGAGTTTTCTCTTAACTTTTTGCCGGGTCGAAGTGCTTACCTCAAGCTCCTTTTTTGTTTTACTCACGCCAAAAAGGAATCCTGTGTTTCACGATTTAAATTCGCCAAACAGTAAGTCTTCCGGGGTCTTCCTACAGCAAGTTGGCAAACAAACAAATGCATCCTTTCCCTTCAAAACTCTTTCGTACAGTGCCTTTTAAGATCATTTTTAATCTGTCCGTAGCTGCGATGATAACAACCTCCATTTTTGCAAAAAGCAACGCGAAGCGCTGTCCTCTTGACAGGGCGACCAACTCTGTGGGCATCGAAAATTCCGAAAACTACCGAAAATTTTACCGAAAACTCACAAATTTACGCGGGAAATTTAAATGAGCCAATCACAGCCGAGCAGCCCCTAATGCTGCAATCTGAGTGTAACGTCAGAAACTTGACGTGAAAACGAGTTTTTGTCCTGATTTTGATTTAGTTTGATTATGAGTCCCTGTTTGAGCGAGCAATTCCATTCAATTCAATTAGTAATTCTACTCAATAGCGATCGAAAACTAGGGACGAAATGTAATAAGTCTAGGAGCGCAGGGCCTAGCCTCAGCTATCTTGAAAACATATTTGTCGATGATAAGATAACTTTAGTATCTCAACTTAACCAATAAATCTGTGAGGCTATCTTGAAAACATGGAATGTGGAATACTGGAATGGAATACTGGAATGACATGGAATACTGGAATACTATAGAATACTAATTAATATTCCATGGAATGCTAATAGATATTCCATGGAATATCAATTATGTTTCTATGGCATTCCAGTATTCCATGGAATATCAATTAATTAATATCAATTAGCATTCCATGGAATACTTAAAAATAGGTTTATATCCCACACATCTTTTCTTTTCTTGATTGTTATGTCTTATCAAGCAATTATTCTCAATTAACTTTGTCGGAGTGGCAGCAATTATTCCTTTTGTCAAGGACATACTGGAAAAACCGGACCCTATGACCCTAAGACCCCAATGACCCCTAGGACCTTTAAGTACTGAGTTTTGAAAGGACCCTTAACACAGAAGGGTCATCCCCTCTGCATAAAGGCTATATGCTAATCAGGATGCTATATGCTTATCAGGTTACTTCTGCGATAATTGTTCAAATTTAATGCCAATACCGTTCATTGCAGCCTGGGGGTTAATACCCTTCAACAGACGTAGCATCAGTACAAACAACAAACACATTTCATTCTTTGAATAGTTGAACAAGGAGTGTTTGATCCCCCGGCAATGGAAGCTTTTCCACCCGTTATCAGTTATTTAACAAATGATTCTTAAACGGTGACATGATGCCATTACTATGTTTAAATTGCCAATAAAGGGTGGAAATGCTTCCATTGCCGGGGGATCAAACACTCCTTGTTCAACTATTCAAAGAATGAAATGTATTTGTTGTTTGTACTGATGCTACGTCTGTTGAAGGGTATTAACCCCGCCCCCCAGGCTGCAATGAACGGTATTGGCATTAAATTTGAACAATTATCGCAGAAGTAACCTGATTAGCATATAGCATCCTGATTAGCATATAGCCTTTATGAAGAGGGGACGACCCTACTGTTTTAACCCTATTCTACCCGGGCTCCTGGGTCAGACCACTGCCCGGGGGGGGGGGCATAAAATGCCCCCCTTAATTATCTGCAAAGCCATAATTAGTATGCCATTGTAACCTCGCACAATAGTAAGTACATCTATTAGGAGCCTAATTATAGATTTTAATGCTAATTTGTCACGTGGTTCGTTGCCAAGCGACCAAACAATGGGACCATGTCAGATATAAGCTTCAGTACTGAAAACACAAAAAGAGCTAATTAATTCAGATAAAATGTATGAAAACCTCGATAAACTACTTTTTTTTTTTTTTTTTATTAATTCATATTTTTACACGATATCCCATCAGTACAAAATTAAACTACAAAAGTTACAAGTTTGTTTTAAATGAAAAATGAAAAACAAAATTTAAAATTTGGTATTAGCTAGGATTGGATCCAGGCTGAGATCTGATCTTCCTGGGAGTCGTGTTTTAGTTAGGGTTTACTGAGCTCTTTAAATGCGTTTTCAATTTTCTTTTAAACTGATAGAGCGAGGGGATTTCCCTTATTTCGATTGGTATTTCATTCCAAGCTTTAAGCCCGGAAAGGTGGAAACTTTTTTTTTACACTCAAGTTTAAACTTTGGGATGTCGAGATTTCTATTGTTTCTTGTGTTATACCTAGAAATTTCATTCCTTCTGACTATACTTGTTCCAGAGGCTCTCAGGGCACTGCTTGTGGACTATTTTGTGTGTCATGATAGATCTGTCAAAATAGATGATTTGATCAACGTTCAGCCCGTTATTGATCCAGGGGTCCTTTATTCTAGCATTTTGAATAATTGAGAAGGCCCTGTTCTGTAGACGCTGAAGCGTTTGCAGCTTCGTGTTGGGCAGGCTACCCCAGATAACATTCCCATATCGGAGGTGACTTTCAACCAGCGCATGGTAAACCTCACATAGCTTAGATTGCGGAAGAACGTTTTTAAGTTTTTTCAGTGCAGACAAACCACTTGCTACTTTACCTTTCAAGGATTTGAAGTGTTCCTTCCAACTTAGATTCTCGTCCAAAATAACCCCTAGTGATTTAGTTTTTGTCACTCGTTTTATTTCTGTGCCATTAAGTTTCAATGGAGCCAGAGGTTCAATTTACATTACTCAAAAATGAAGAGAATATGTTTATCCATCGAATTATATCAAAATTTGAAAATTTTGTCTTTCTTTATTAGAGATATGACATCATCAATTTGCATGACGTCATGGAATCTACGATCTGCTGATGTCAGCAAATATGAATAATCTATATATCAAATGAAAGTACTTTGCAAGGGGAATCATTTGGTACCAATCACAACTTCATCAAGGCTAAGACAAAGGAATTATGACTGTTTGTGTGACTTTCTTTGTGACTACTTTCCAAATATGGGTATCTACTGGTCACGTGACTAAATTTATGACAATGAAAAGTCTAAAATTTAATTGCCAATTAAAAACTAGGAAAAGTCATGGATGTTTCAGCTCATTTTTGTATTTCCTCTCTGTTTTATAATCAAAAGTTTGGTTGGGGGGCATTTTTTGCCCCCCCCGGGTACAATAGGGTTAAGGGTCCTTTCAAAACTCAGTACTTAAAGGTCCTAGGGGTCATAGGGGTCTTAGGGTCATAGGGTCCGGTTTTTCCAGTATGCCATTGTAAAGACCAAGTTCATGTTATGAAATATTTGTCGAACTTAAACCAATAAATCTGTGACAGTACTTTCGACTCACTTGATGCGAAAGGTAGAAATTCTTCAGATCCTTTGATAGAAATTTCTAAGGGTCATACAATAAAGCTCTTTATCTGCCAATCAATTGCGTAAAGTCTTTTCATCAGACCTGCATACCTTCATCAATTACTTGTCTATGAATGAAACTTTAGACCCAATGCATGTGGCAAGATATAGACGGGGGCAAATTGCTGCGAAAAGCATCTGCTTCTTATAGAAGCCTCCATCAAACATAGTCAAACTATGCTTCAAATAAAGCATTTTATTTCAAATGTAATTTACCTCAACTATGCAACTTTAAAACTTGTTTGCTCTTAAAACTTGGTTCATAACGGCAAAGGATTCTAGGATTAAAAGGATCCCAGATTTTTGAAATATATTTTCTGGTAGGGTGCCCTCCACCGAGTACCCCCCCCCCCCTGTTGTTGCAAGTTGGGTAGGATGATGATTAATCTGTTGACCTGTTCCACGCGCAGTGAGATCCAGGGTTGCCAGATTGGCCTCTTTTTTAGGGGCAAAGCCTGAAAAAATAGGGTTTGGCCTATTTCGTAATTTCTGGCCTTTTTGGGCTATTTTTGTCAATGAAGTCGTAAGTCTTTATGATGACACTAAAGTGAATGATAACTTATAGAAAATAGTGGTTTCCAGAAGAACATTGAATTTCCACATTGCAAATTTTTCAGTATTATATTTGAATGTAACCTTGACATATTTTTACTTTTGTAAAGAAAAGAGACTGGGGCGAGACATTTTATTGACGTTTTGTTTTTTAGAGTCAGTAGACGTATCATAGAGTCGTAGCGTAGAGAGCTTGAGAAGAGACGTGAGAGTATAGTAGAGTTGAGACGTAGAGAGAAAATTGATAAGGTTGGCATTTTACAGGGATAAAAGCGGACGGATAAGTAAAAAGTACTTCCCGTCAAATTATCGGCTGCGAATATACTGTTTGCAGTAAATTTACTATCAAAACACAACAACTTTATTTTCACTTGTTTCCTACATCTTATTACTCGTAGGGTACTTGAGTAATGTCTAAACGTGGGGAAGGCTTAAAAACATTGTTTTGAAATGTTCACGAGGGCACAAGTAGTGAAAAAGTAGATTGTTATGGAACCTCTAAGAAACTACAATCCTGGCCAAAAGAAGCTGGGACACAGGCAAATTTCAGTGTCTTCATGATGTTTCCTAAAATATCGAGGAGAAAACATACGTTTAGAGTCTCCAAATCCCCCCTCCCCCCTATTTCAATGTTGAGAAGGTCGAATGGCGTTTGATTCAAGCAACTTTGAAACGGGGGGAGCGGGGGGCACGTAATCAAAGACCGAAGTAGTGCAATTTTATGATTTGTCCCAAGTATTTTGGCCAAGATTGTATTCTGCTTTATTACCACTAACTTAGATTTAGTTATTTGTTAATTTATTATTATCTTTATTCACTTTATTACTTGTTATTACATTTGCCGTAATCGAAATTGTTTAGATTAATTAGTTTGTAGTTTTGTTAGGACGACGCTCCAGTATTGTGTAGCAAGTCTAGATGTTAAAATGAAAAAAAAAAAAAAAAAAAATGTAGGTCAACCAAGTTGAGATACCTTTGGCGTATGGTTCGACTCATTCGAACCAAGTGTCAATTTGGTTTTATAAGAGTCGCACCATGCCAAAACAGACAAAATTGGTCTCAATTCGCTCGGTTCGGCACAGTGCGGCGCGACTTATAAAACGGGCCTAAGTTGACGTCTCTTCTATTCCAAATACGAAAAAAGGCGAAATTGGATTCAAACGGAGACAATATTTTGGAACACCGTGCATGAGCAAAAAGAAACGTGTAATTTACTCACCAAATGTGTGATTTCCGCATGCACATGATGCTTCGTAGTGCACTGTTCATCCAGACCAACTGACCAAGGGGAACAGTAAACTGCAAAGCACTATGAGCAGCAGACTTATGACTTTTCACCCCTTGTTTCCCTGGGGTTCTTTGATTTGCTGATATCACTTGTTCAATAGGGACTCATACCATTACTCTTATAAATGAGCCCCCTGTTTCAAAATGGCCTAAACTAGCGAGGGTTTTCGTACACTCAACAACATCGCTTCAAAGTCTGGTTTAACCCTATTAATACCGGGCTTTTTGGACCCAAGTAGTACCGGGGAGGGTGGGGGGGGGGGGCACAAAGTGCCTACCTCCGTAACTTCGCCAATATTGCAGATGTGAGGATGAAACTTAGTGAAATGGTGTAAATGAACAAAATCTACACAATAAGCTATTTTCTTAATTCTTCGTTACATCCATGACGTCACTATGACTAAAATAATTGAGGAAATTGCAGTATTTGCTTACTATTAGCAATATTGGCAATATTTAACTTTTTAGTTGATAATTTCTTTCATACTGCTACTAGAACACATTCCAAAGCATCACTGAGTAAAAATTGGCAATATGATATCCATTTAAGCTCATTATTTATATTATACTATATTCATCATTCATTTGCATCAGTTTGTCATAGTTTCATTTAATCCCCTAATTACTGATGAAGTACTCTAAAATGTCTTAAAATTGTTCATGACAATCAATAGAACCAATTTTGACCATTTAAGGTTATCTAGTTGTGACATTATTAGCCTCGTATTACTGTTATGTTGCACATGCGCCCGGGTTGTTGTTATGTTCGAAGCACGAGACTGAAAAATGGAGGATTGATAAAGTGAAACTTTTTTTTTTCTTTATTCATTTAAAAACAACAACTATTTACAAAAACAACAAGGCTAATTAACTACGTGCCATCCATAGTGGGAAAGGACTTACAGTCAGCGAATTTCCACTATGTATGGCACTTACAATTTAAATCTAAATCGTTCCAAGAATAGTCGTAAGAGAGGGACAGCCCAAGAGCACACAATTCGCCATTGTGATTGGCATGGCGCTTTAAGGTATGACGAGCAACATGAACAACTCAGAGATTCTTCTGAGGTCCAGGCTCGAGGAATCTATCCAGAGTTAGGAATTTAGTGCCTCCAGGCCGTCTCTCTCTTACGACTATATTCCAACAAAAGAGGAAAAAGCAAAATCAACAGAAGTACACACAGACACAGACATAAGACAAGAACACTACAGGCATAAACAAGACCGATACAGTGCACGAAATTCCTGTTTTCAAGGGCTATGTCAATTTTCGTAGTCTATTGAAACAAAACGCCTGGATGATTTGATGTACTCTAAAGTAGCTTCAAGAATCAGTCTGTTGACAATGTGTGGAAGTTCAGAACTTCCATACAACATCAGTGAGCAAACGAAATCGTCATCAAAGTTGGATACATCCAAGCTCAGAATTTCCGAGAGCTGGCCAAGGAGGTTTCTGCGAAGATGATCAAACAAGGGGCACTGCAGGAGGAAATGCTCATTATCCTCGTTCGCGGTACCGCAATTGCATAGTGGACTTACGATGTTGAATCTATGCCAAAACCTATGCTCATTTAATGCACTGAATTTCAAACGCAACTTTGTTAAGATTCTAACACCCTCTATATCATAAATGCTATATACGGAGTTTTCAGTTGGCCTTATTTTGGAAAGGAGTTTTCGCTTAAATTCAGTAATAGACTTGCAACTCCTGATATCTCTATCAAGTAAATTCCATTCATAAGGGGCATTACAGAAATATGTGTTAGAAAAACGGACAGTTTTACTAATAGACGGAGTGTATATGCGCTGATTTCTAAGATCATAGTTTGTTTGCCGTTCAGCAGGGATTTCATTGAAGAGATATTCAGGAGATTGGTTATTTTTTAGGTTGAAGAAATGACATAAGCGTCGGTACCATCTTCTACTGTACAGGGTTTCCCAGCCTAATTCATTGTAAAGTCTTTGCCTATTTGTACCTCTCCATGCACCAGACACAGCTAATGCTGCAGAGTATTGAGTTTGTTCCAGTTTTTGAGTAAAACCTAGTCTTATTTCAGGGTCATATTTATGGTACAACAGGTCACCATAGTCAAGATGAGGCCTGACATAAAGTTTGTAAGTTAGATTAAGGACAGTTCTAGACACATACTTGGAGAGATATTTTATAAGCCCAATTCCTCGCCTTGCCTTTAGGATGGCTGCTCTGATGTGACTCTGAAAGTTTAATTTTGAATCCAAAATCATTCGTGAAACTCGTTTGTAATAAAGTATTCTTTTTGTTATTTACTGGAAACCTTTACATGATGTCAGGTGTGGGATTCATATGACGTCATAAACTTTGATGACGTCATGCACGTTAAATTTGCTGACGTCATTAAAAATGGATAAAACTATACATCACCTGAAAGCTCTCATCGAGAGCTATTGAATGGTAATATTCTCAATGATCTACGGTCATCCTTGCAAAAACTAGACTCGCTTCTTTAATGGGCTGGCTGACCACGTGTTGAAAAGAGGCTGGTCACGTGAACAGTATCTACCATTTTGAAAAAAAATTCAAATTTTAATTAGTCCATGAAATTTGAGGAAAAGTCGCAAAGTTTCAGCTCTTTATCTTTCAAACTGACGACACTACGTCAGATAAACTTTTCCACGGGAACTTTGTGCCCCCCCCCCCCCCGGTATAGGGTTGATGAGCTTCAACGTTGAAAAGCAAACTTTTAGTTCAAAGAATAATGTTTTCCTGACCTCCTTATCGCAAAAATACCTTTCAGGCAGTAATCTTCCTCTTTAGAAACAATACAGATCCATCGCAGGTACGAGAACTCAGAACAACAACTGTTTAAATAGCGCCTCCTTATTGGTTGAAAACTAAATTCTAGCAAAATTTGATTGGTAAATGCGGAACCACTCCATGTGCGCCTAAAGGGGACCCACATTATAAGAGAAATGGTATGAGTCCCTATTGCCAAGTAACATTAGCAAATCAAAGAACGCAGGAAAAAATAAGGGACGAAAATCACAAGTCTATATGAGCAGGTGGTTAAGGAGCAGTAGTCAAAACAGCAGCAGCAGCACATTGCACAGAGACTTTGGCGAGTAGATCACGTTTCTTTTTGCGCATAGACCCTGTAGATAGATCATCTTTGTGTCCACCTTCATTGACGGTATCTTTGGAAAGTCAACTAAAAATTGTCATTATTGCTGGTTATTGATCGTCACTGGAATATGGCTCCAAGCATTGCGCACGAGAATGCATTGAAAATAGTCTTTGATTTCATTGTTCTGCTTTTTACATTCATTAATTTCCATTCTCATTCGATCCATTTCACTTTCTCTTTCACCTCGGTCAGACCCAGCTGCACCTTGTTGGAAATCTTCTGTGTCATATTGCGTGGGGTGAAGTAGCAGAAGCTGCATCTCATCTAAGTGAAGAAATTGCCGCATCGGTACAGAATTTGAGGTCCCCATTCTCAATAATGCCCCCAAGTAAGCTTCCAAATTCACTTGCCTTTTATCCAAGAATTTTTGCCCAAAATTACTTCCGAAAATTCTTTTCCCTGGCAGCTTCATATAAAAATAAGGGTATGATTTCTTCAACTTCTTGTTTAAAAGAGCAAAATCCGAATACGTTCTATGCACAAACCAATGCTGGTCATATCTGACAACTTTCACCTTGTAGACGATGAAATCGTGGCCCGATTTCGCCTTGACCCTTTCCCTTTCTTCCATTATCACGTGAATATCATCAGGCCTAGCAGCAATCCTTGATAAATTGTTACGAAGAAGTTGCGATTCCCGCTCTAGAAATACAGCTTGTTCTTTTAATCGTTCAATTCCAGAAATCTCCCTTCTGTATGGTGGGGGCAAGATATTTATAGACGAGGACCTAGATCCAGACCTGCTGGAGAGGTCTCTCGTGTCGTTGTCTCTCTTGTCTGTGTTGGAAGACGCCATATTTGCAAGGCAGTTGCTCAACAAGGAAGGAAGTAACCAAGCACAATCTTTTGAGGAGGGAAGTTTCAACTTACTGTGGTTTCAGGGGCGGTTGGCGGTTAAGCATTTTAATGTTCTTGGAAACACACATAAACCCACCCAGAAAATGCGAAGTTTTTGGGACACAACTGGTCAGCATAGAATTTCAGGTGTTCTACCAGAAGTTCCTCAACATCATCTGATGGCGCATTGGAAATCCGTTTGGCGTAGTGTATGTCCTTGAGATTTCCAGGAAAAAGACAACTTTGGTAAAAAAATTTGTGCGCAGTGCTGTGGCCTCTGTCCTGTCCAAAGAGGTTCCAAAAACAAAGCCAGTTTTTTTGGATTTTGTAGCGGTGAAACACATCTCTTTTTATATATTGATTTAAACAAATTAAACACATTTTCGAGTCAAGGTCCAGTGATCTGAAGAAAACAGGCAACAGTTAAGTGATATTTAAAATCATCACGATTTCAGCTTTGTGATTCCATGCTATGCAGTGTGCAGCGTTGGGCAGGCAAATACCACCGTGCCCCCCCCATCCCTCCTGGTGGTATCATTTGACAGCCACCAATAACGCCAAAAAAAGACAGGCAGACAGACTCCATTGCCAAATTGCCGAAGAGGCCCCCCAGGGGTTATGGGGAACAAGGGAACTTGCCGTTTTTATTGATGGGAACATGGGAACATCTCGTATTTTTAACGGGGATCCTGGGAACATAAGAAATTGTATTAGGGAGCAGAGAACATTTTAGAACTTCCAATGAAAAATATTTCGTTACTTAAAATACAGAGCCCCATCATAACCATTATAACAGTTCCTTTAAGCCAAAGTAAAGGATCTTTGTTCAAAAATTTTCCTCGTGCTCTGACTCATAGGATAACTGTTACAAAACGATCAAGGTTTCCTTGTCGCTAAAGGCAAGCATGATATTGGGAGGTGCATTCTAAGCCAAAGTAAAGGATCTTTCTTCAAAAATTTTCCTCGTGCTCTGACTCATAGGATAACTGTTACAAAACGATCAAGATTTTCTTGTTGCTAAAGGCAAGCATAGTATTGGGAGATGCATTCTAAGCCAAAGTAAAGGGCATGGCCTCGGGGGCTTCACCCCCAGACCCCCTCATTCTAGTGCATCCCACTTCATTTACACTGGCCACGCCGCTGCAGTTTATTGGAGTTTATTGCTACTTAAACTAAAATGCAACTTTTCCTCTTTTTTAAAGACAAGGCTAACAGTTTCTTGCAAGTAGATTTGTGAAGAGGAAACGCTTCCAGCTCTTCAATTTGACCTTCATAACGACCCATACCTAACTGCCTAACTTTTTTACACCTTTTTGGCTAAGTATGAATGACGACCTGGGATGAGAGGTAAACATGTCCATCCAAATCTACCCTCTGGCTATGCCCCTGAATGTGATAGTGAAAGCATAGCATAGTTAATCGAATTTTCTTTTAACTACAGTTAGTGGACTTGCTACAAGTCTCAAATTTCATTTCAAAAACGCTCTTTATAAGAACTACTGAAACTCCTCCAGAGGAGGAGCCAACGAAGACAGGAAGATTATTTGCTTCAAAGGAGTTGCAGCTGTTTTTTTTTAATGAATAGTGTTCGTGATGGGCTAAGCTTTTTCGGAGATTACTGTTGTAGAGACTTGCAGCAACTCCATGGGGAAACTAACGAGAACAAGGCTGACTTCAATCAGGGAACATGAGAAAATTTCTTTAGGGAACAAGCGATCAAAGGACTACTTTTGAGGAACTGGGGAACAGTTTAACATTTCTTTTTAGGGAGCATTCAAGAAACATTAATGGGAACAAGGGAGATTTTTTGGAAATTTTTAGGGAACATGGGAACACGGACCCCCCTGGGGGGCCTCGCCAAAGTTATTGCACAAGAATACTATAATAGTCTGAATTGCGCGATATCTTCAGTTTTGCACCGTGAAGCGATTCCCATCTTCCAAAGTTGTTCGACAGCCGCAATACGTTCGTTAATCAATTCAAAGAGAAATACTTTCATATTACCCAACCCAAGATATATCTAAACGCGTTATGCTTGATTTTGAAAATAATCATAACCTTTAACATGTATCAGCAAATTTAAAGCCCACACTCCTCTTTTTCGACTATTTTCAGCGACGGGTCTGAATAGGCGATTGCGCTAAAGATAGTGGCGGTGATGATGGTGGTACCTTTAACATGAATCAGCAAATTTAAAGCCCACACTCCTCTTTTTCGACTATTTTCAGCGACGGGTCTGAATAGGCGATTGCGCTAAAGATAGTGGCGGTGATGATGGTGGTACCTTTAACATGAATCAGCAAATTTAAAGCCCACACTCCTCTTTTTCGACTATTTTCAGCGACGGGTCTGAATAGGCGATTGCGCTAAAGATAGTGGCGGTGATGATGGTGGTACCTTTAACATGAATCAGCAAATTTAAAGCCCACACTCCTCTTTTTCGACTATCTTCAGCGACGGGTCTGAATAGGCGATTGCGCTAAAGATAGTGGCGGTGATGATGGTGGTACCTTTAACATGAATCAGCAACTTTAAAGCCCACACTCCTCTTTTTCGACTATCTTCAGCGACGGGTCTGAATAGGTGATTGCGCTAAAGATGGTGGGGAGAAACTTTTTACCAAGATGCATTGCGTTCTTCAATCGAATTCCTATAGGATCGCTAGGGATTCGTAATAAGAACGCAATGCATCGCGGTAAAAAGTTCCTCGCCGCCATCTTTAGCACAATCGTCTAAGCTTTTAATTATTGACAATTTGTTTGGAAGGAACATAACGAGAATTTCACTTTGTCTACGAATGATCTGTTTACGATTTTCTATGAAACAGAGGCTACCGATTGGTTGTCGAAAATGGTATGAAATGAAGCTGATTGGTTCAAAGCGAAATTCCCTGAAGCAGGGGGAGGGGTGGACTCATTTATATCCCCACCGTTCACCCCCCCCCCCACATAATTTCTGTGGATGCGTTAGAAAAAAGGGGAAAAAACCACGTCTTCATATTTGTATAAAGTAACGTTTCAGCTGATATTATGATCAAGCAAACTTAAGTGAGCTTACGAATACCATTGCAATTAGTCTAACATTTCAAAGGCCACTACCTCACTAAAAACTAACATGTACACGAATTATTGGCAAGATTCCGTAATAAAACCAGAAGCTTTACACTATGCTATGAAAGGCAACCATAAATTAACTGCTTTTGGTAATTGGTGTTTTGAGCCAATGATTTGGTGAGATCCTGTGCGTTATATGACAAATTGTACCTATCTTCATACCTATATTTGAGTTTCAAAAATATAATTGTAAACACACTTTAATTGTAACAATTTTGTTCTCGAAGAAATTATTACAGTGTAAGAGTGTTTACAATTTTCACTTTTGAAACTTAAATATGGGAATGATGATACCTAATTATAATTCATCAATTAACTTTTCTCTCACTTAACAAAAAGTATGCTGGAAAGAAAAGCTGAACAAAACTCTTAAAACTTTTAAAGTTAATGGCACGAGGCAGCATATCTGAGCGCAAAAACAATATAATTTCCAACTACCCTTGCGTATTAAAGGACAAGTCCGGGGTTGGTATGATTGATGATAAAATACAAGATAATACTGCTATGAATGATGTATGATACTTGTTTCCATTATTTTTCACCTTCTCCTTGTGAAATTACGTATTCAAACAAGCAATTTGAGCGAAATGACGTCATATCGCGCAAACGAAAATGAGGCTGTGTCATTGTTTTTTCGCCTCTTAATCGCTGCTAGCCTCTTTATCGTGTACTCATGCATTGAAAATGGCACGAGAACACGATAAGGAGGCTTGCTACGATAAAGAGGCGAAAAACAATCACAAAGCCTCGTTTTCGTTTGCGCAATATGACGTCATTTCACTCAAATTGCTTATCATCATTCATAGCAGCACTATCTTGTATTTTCTCATCAATCATACCAAGCCCGGACTTGTCCTTTAATATAGGGTAACTTTATCGACATTGTAAACAAGGATCCTGAAACCGACTTCATACATGAAGTTTTGTTTCAGACGACGCCAAGAAAGGTGTCAATTTTATGACGCACAAGAAATACTTGAGCACCATAGGTTCCCAATCTTAAAATCGGTGTAAAAAGTTAGATGTACAATTCTATGACCCATCTCTTTAAATAAACTTCAGCTACTTATCTAGAAGTGTTAGCGTTAGATTTTTCAGAATCTTGAATACTTTTCGAAATTACAGCGCAGCAGTTGACTTTTCAAACTCAGTTGAGATTGTGACGTCATTAAATTTCCAAATCGTAAACCAGAAGAGTGACATTTGCTTTATACCACATTGTACAAATTCATAACATGTGGTCTTCTTGAAAATCATCCCATGCTTCGTCTAAAAGTTTAGGAGATACGATTGTTTTAAGATAGTTAAAAACTTTTCTTGAATCTTTAAGGAGGAAGAAGAACACTCTGATTCTAAAAATATTGAAGATTTCGGGAAAGGTCCAACGTTAGAATTATGGCAAAATAGCAAAAGTTTTTTTTTAAATCATTCAGTTCAAAGACCTAAGTCATAGAATTTTACACTGACATTTGTAAAGATTTGGAACCTATGCAAGTTTACACAAAATCAAAAACACTGTAATTAAAAAAAATATCAAGAGCAAAATCTTTCAGACATAAATTTACAGTGCAAGCATGTTTTTACTTTTGTACTAAAAAACATGCTTTTCCTCCGAATATTCTGCAAACTTGGCTGAAGATTCCTGAATCTCAAATCTTAAGTAGAGGGTTAGAATGAGCATGTTCTGTGCAAACATCAGATTTTTTGCATTTTTCTGCAAGGCACGAGAGCCAGTGTTAGAATTGCCCCGTGTTACAATTGTCCCCGGTCTCCCCTACTTAAACCGATAGAGCGTTTGACTTCAGTTGACTTGTTTGTTAGTTCAACTACTGCAGTGTCGATCCATCCTTTCCAAATAGGCCAAAATTGAGTTTCAGACAGTCTGCAATTGCAGCGTGCCCGCAAAAGGACACCGGGGGACACTGGCTCTTTAAGGACAATAAAGTACGTACGTTAACAATTGAAAATGAACAGCGAATGCCTAAATTTCTGACAAATTGGTTGAATAAAGACAAGCCCATGGGCGCATGCAGAGGTTCAACGTCCGCTTGCATTGCTCAACGACCTTGACTTTTGGGACTTCAATGTATTCCAAAACTTCATTACATATCAAAATATCATTACAGGGCAGGGAATCTTCACGCATGAAGCATACTACGAAGCTACTCTCCTCCGCCGGTTTTTTGCCTCCGCCGGTTATTTGGACAAAAACAGAACCATGGACTACAGAACTACGGAACCAAAGAACCATAGACTTTGGAAGAGAGGAGAGTACTACGAAGCTTAAAAAACCGGTGGAGGAGAGTACTACGAAGGAGGAGAGTACTACGAAGCTTAAAAACAATAAAAAACTTGATCAACCCTTTGATCAGATGCGTAGTATTTTAACAAATGTACATAAAATTCTCTCGAATTAACTTAAATAAAAACAGATTTCTACCAGACGATATTTTCGACAGTCGTCCTCAAAATTTGCAGCGAAAACACTGTTTAATCTCCATTTGTGTTGCTTTCGTCTCGAATACCTTTTCCAAAATTTCCAATACTCGAGCAAGGCTGGAGAAAGTTGCGATTCCATCGGCTAAACACTCAGTGAACGAAACCACTTCTACTTTTCTTCCGGTGTATTTTTTTCGATGCGGCAATCAGAAACGTTATACTGCGCATGTGTTGTAGCAAATTTATATGACGAGCCTCCAGCAAATCGCTTAGTGGAAACAGGGATTGGAGAGTGGACTTTGATGTTCTAACTAACGAGCTAATGATTATTGAAACAAAAATTTCGTGTATACAGCAATAACCTGGCAACATCCTTTATTAGAAGTGGTAATTGATATACCGAAATGTAGAGCTATACCAGTAAATTTGATGGTATCAATAACATTACTTGCTTTAAATAAATTCAAAGTTTCAAAGTATTCATAAGACAAAATAAACAAGTACCGTAGGGGCCTATTTAATTTCGGACGCTCCAGAGGGGGTGGGCATAAAAGAGAGGGGGGCTTATTAGAGAGACGGGTGTTTCTACGAAACCTTATCCAAAAGTGTCAGTTTTACATCAAAGATGGAAAGACATTGTTGGTAGAGAAAAGCCAGAACTTGAGTGAAACTGGACAGCGTTGTGTTTGCGTTTTGTTCAGAAAGATTTGGGAAAACGGTTCACTCACCTTCGACAGTTAAGCCGTGCAAAGACCGAGACAATGGTTTCAAGCCCCCTCTAATATGCTCTTCTGTTCAAAATCAAATTCTAAATAAGTCCCCCCCCCTCTTTATTAAGGGCCTTCTCTAGCCTTTATCATCCAATGAAAGAGTCTATCAAATATTTTCAATCTATTTAGCAAACACAATTTGAACATCAATTTATAAATTTTCAAATACTTTTGGACGAAACCTGCGCTCAATTTTACTTGCATAATTGTATGCTGATTTCGAAAAATTTGAGGTAAAAGACCCAAAATGCTATCATTTATAACCATGTCATTTGACTTTATGAATAAGCCCTTCTTTGTAACAAGCCCGTTCTCTTTTTCAGCCTATCATTTGAGTATCCGAAGTACAAGAAGCCTATGGGGGCTTAATAGAGCTTTTACGGTGGCATAGCATGAGAAACTAACAGCTGGTTTTCACACTTTACTTTGAACCAGTAAGATGAAACGTATAGTTTTCTGAGAATTCATTGTATTTCTTTTCAACGATGGATCGAGGCTCTCACTCAGAAGATAGAACGGGACATTAATCCAATTCCATGCATTAGTATGCGATTTCTGCTTCTACTTTAAGAAACAATGTATCATCATAAATATACTTGCCTCGTGTAAGTTCAGTTTGTGAAATAAAGTCATCAAAACCAATGATGAATGACTTGCTTCCATTTTGAGGCCTAGGTATCCCGCCTTTATTTGACAACGCCGTGTCACATTTCTTCGAAATCTCGACAACATTCCGAACTTTGACGTGATCATGACGTTTTTTGGGGTCTGAGTCCTGGTCAATCAATGTAAATGTGTAAACAGGCTTGATAGGCCATTGTAGTATTGCATCATATTCTCCACATAGTGGACAAACGTAGACGGACACCCCTCGTCCTTTAAAGTCTGCTCTGCCATTCAAATACACCCAAGCTGCCATTTTGTAACCATATTGGCCAGTATAAAAGGCGTCACTTACGTTCACACTCTCAGCAGCTCCGGCATGAATGCGCGTTACTTTCCTCGTTATTCCTGTGAGCTTCCACACGATTTCTCCCTTATGACTAGGCCTCAAGAGACCAGTTTCAACAGATGGACTAGCAACAGAAGCCTGTGCCTTCTCGTTTGGTCGATTTAATGAACTTAACTGCGAAATGAGTTGTTCCTCAAGCTTCTTGACTTGAGCCTGCATTGCTTCTTGAGCGCGGTTATGCTCTTTCTTTTGAATATCGAATTGTTTCTTCAACAATGTAAGAGCTTTCGTTTGCTTTTGTGTGGATGACAAATGCTCCTCTTTGAGGGACATGAGCTGGAAGAGTAAGTCACCAAGGCGACTCAACAGATCATCTTGCTTTCTTCGTTGCCGATCAAGGTCTTCTTTTTGTCTTTGCAGAACACGATGAATTTCTTCAACGTCACCTCTGTCCATCAACTGTAAAAGGAAGGGTTGAAACTCATTACACTCGTTGAATGTTGAAACTGGGACTCCCTGCAATAAGTCTAATACTTGCTGCAAAAAAGTACATTGGAGAGGCTGTAGAGTTGAAACTGACAAGTCTAACGAATTGGTCAAAGGAGATCTTCAACTGTTCAATTTGTCATAAATGAAAATGTACGAATGACTTGATTGTGTTGATCAATATTTTTATGGATAGCAATTAGAAAGACTTCTATTTGCGTAATCAAAAAAACTTTCAAACTCAAGCAGATGCAAATTGACAACGAATTCGCCGTCAAGAAAAACAGCAGCCTTGCTCATTGAGCACAAAGCATACCATCTGGATTTTGCCAAAATAAGACAAGAAATCCAAGAGAGGTCTGAATCAGGAGAGAAATTCTCTGGATGGTGATAACAATTGAATTCGTGTTTATGTAAGAATACAATTGTGAATCTTCAGAATTCCCTTGGAATTTTGAACTTACTTCACAAACTTGTTGTTTAAATCATTGATAAGCGAGAACGGTCGTTGGGTCTATGCAACCATCTGGGAACATCAAATCCAAGTTTATCTGAAATTCTTCCTGAAGGTGCCGAATTTTTCCTATGAAGTTTGAGTCTGCTTGAAACTTTTTATTATAATACAGGGTGTCCATTAAAATTAATCGACGTTATGTTACCAAGCCCAGTTCATTTCTTCTTAATTTACAATGTTTAATTAAACTTTGAACATTTTTTGTGACAACCTGTACATAAACTAATATCAGGACGTGGACCAGCTTATAACTTTCTGAACTGTATCGGCTGCTATCTTTATTCATAATACCAAGTAAGTAAGTAAGTAAGTATGTAAGTTCGAAAAACCCAATCTACATTTGAAAGGTGACTGCTTCCTAGTCACCTTGAAATAATATTGGCATATATACTATCTAATCATGGACATGTTCAAATGAATTTTAAGATGTACACGGGATTTACATGACTGAAATTGGCCAGGGATTTTCTCGAGCAAGCCCCAGCAAGAAACCTATAAAAATGGCTTAAAATTATTGTAACATTTTCCTGATAGGTCCACCTTACAACAATGAATTGCACGTGCTATAGAGCTTGCTATTCCTGGGAGGATGAATGTGCAATCCCTAGGGCCTTTAAAATTCTTTCCAGGTGATTTCATCCTCCCAAGAAGATAACACCGTTTAAAACGTATTCAAATCATTGCTGGAAGCTAGCACTGTCAAGAAAATTTGATCGCGATTTAGGCCTGTTTCGAAGGTTTCTTGAAGATGCTTTCTCGAGAAAATCCTTCATGATTTCAGAACAGATTGGCCGATTTCAGTCGGGTACATTTTAAAAACTATTTGAATATACCCACATACTTTCCAATGTCACTGTCTTCATATTTAGTGAGCAGTGGCCTTTCAGACAACGATTCTTATGTTTTACTCACCCGTTTTTTCTATTTTTTGATAAACTTGTAAATTATATGAACCGGGTGCGCCAAAATAAACTAATAAACTACATAAACTAATATCAGGACGTGGACCAGCTTATAACTTTCTGAACTGTATCGGCTGCTATCTTTATTCATAATACCAAGTAAGTAAGTAAGTAAGTAAGTAAGTATGTAAGTTCGAAAAAACCAATCTACATTTGAAAGGTGGCTGCTTCCTAGTCACCTTGAAATAATATTGGCATATATACTATCTAATCATGGACATGTTCAAATGAATTTTAAGATGTACACGGGATTTACATGACTGAAATTGGCCAGGGATTTTCTCGAGCAAGCCCCAGCAAGAAACCTATAAAAATGGCTTAAAATTATTGTAACATTTTCCTGATAGGTCCACCTTACATCAATGAATTGCACGTGCTATAGAGCTTGCTATTCCTGGGAGGATGAATGTGCAATCCCTAGGGCCTTTAAAATTCTTTCCAGGTGATTTCATCCTCCCAAGAAGATAACACCGTTTAAAACGTATTCAAATCATTGCTGGAAGCTAGCACTGTCAAGAAAATTTGATCGCGATTTAGGCCTGTTTCGAAGGTTTCTTGAAGATGCTTTCTCGAGAAAATCCTTCATGATTTCAGAACAGATTGGCCGATTTCAGTCGGGTACATTTTAAAAACTATTTGAATATACCCACATACTTTCCAATGTCACTGTCTTCATATTTAGTGAGCAGTGGCCTTTCAGACAACGATTCTTATGTTTTACTCACCCGTTTTTTCTATTTTTTGATAAACTTGTAAATTATATGAACCGGGTGCCGCCGGGTGCGCCAAAATAAACTAGAGGAGCATCGCCCTAAATGGTCATGGTCAGCTAACGTCTTTCATCATATCTGACCGCGCTGTAAAAACTTTGTTTCAAAAGGAGTTCAGGCCTGGATTTTGCAGGAAAGTGCGTTAAAATTATTCACTGATGCCAGTTGTGAGATTTTGTCTTGTTGTTTTCGTTTTGTACCGCCTATTCTTGTCCTGAATGTTTTTAAAACACTTACCTGAAATGGATAAAGGTGAGAGTATTTTATGTCCTTGTTGTTTTCCACGCCCAATATTTGTTTTCTTCGCGTTGCCTCAGGATTTTGTATAAAGTACAACTAAAGTTTGTTTTCAGGCAACTCCAACCCTCCAAAGGTTATTTTTGAAGAAAAATCTCAGAAATCTGCATTGAATGTAAAAGCCGGGGGCTTTATTTCGGTTGTGGTCAGACTGGCCTACCTGCGCCCCTTTTGGTCAGCCTGTTGATTCTGACTTCCCTTACTGACCCCCCTGTCAACCACACTGTTAGAAGTCATAAGGTTAAAGTCATAATCCTCAAGATAATGGTAAAATTATAAATCTTGATTTTTTTTGTCAATTACTGCCTTGTTGATTTCATTTGTGTAAGGTTTCATTCACGAACTAACTTCCCGTTGTAGTCAATTTCATCTTTTTATTTATCAATAATTTGAAATGTAACCATATCAATTCATGCTTCTTGCAAACCCCTCCTCCCTTTGCTTCATTTTCAAAAATATCCCGTAGACCTCCTTATTCCTTCCCCCGGCACTCACAGTTTAATAATCCTGCTTAGGTTTGCTGCGACGAGATAAGTTCAACCAGGTAACTGCGAATGCATCGTTATGAATTAAGGGTACGTCCAAATTAGACGCCATGCCAAAGATTAGGCCGTTCAGACCGGCTTGCGTTTGAACTGAAAATTTACCAAGACAAACAAGAAGCTAGTCGTTATATTTAAGTTTAGCTTTCAGAAAGAGTTAATGAACATGTTTACCGTGATTTGCCCAGTCTTAACACAACTTTGACACAAATATTTATGCGTGTGGTCCTAACATCGAAAATGTCATCATGCATTTGGAGAATGATGCCCTTAAGATAACTGAATGGTTTCCAAACAATGGCATGAAGCTAAATGAAGGCAAATGTCACTTAATGATTTTTGGTGCAAAAGGGAGTAATGAAACAACAATTAAAATAGGCGAGGCCTATGTGAAAGAAAGTTCAGAGGAAAATCTTCTCGGTATAACCTTTGATAAATCACTTTCTTTCAAGCAACACGTCAAGACTGTTTGCAAAAAGGCCAGCCAAAAACTCCACGCTCTTGCTCGAATTTCACGATACATGGACACTGAAAAACTGCAGCAGTTACTGAGGGCGTTCGTTTTGTCCCATTTCAGCTACTGTCCTCTTGTTTGGATGTTCTATGAAAGAGCTTTGAATCATAGAATAAATCATATTCAAGAAAGGGCATTACGCATTGCATATAAAGATTACGAGAATGATTTCGGTTTTCTCCTGGAGCAATCTAAATCGGTGCCAATCCATGTAAGAAACCTACAGTTGCTCATGACTGAAATTTATAAAACAAAATGCGGTCTGAATTCACCATTCATGAAGGATATTTTCATGCAACGAAATATTAGGTACTGCCTAAGGCATGGTAATGACGCTCAACTGCCAAAAGTACGAACTACGTCCTTTGGAGTTGAGTCCATTACTTACCTTGGAAATAAACTGTGGCAGCATTTACCGCAAGAACTAAAACAATTAAACAGCCTTCCTATGTTCAAAAAACGAATTAGATGTTGGAATGGTGGAACATGCAACTGTAGGCTTTGCAAAGTATATATCCCGCAAGTTGGGTTTCTAACATGATAGATTTTAACTCTGATTTGTCCTGTAATATATATTAATTTTAGTTTTATTGTAAATTATGTATATTGTAAATGGTAGGCCTTAATTAGCTGCAATTTAGCTATTCGTTTTTTAGCCTACTTTAAATAGATATTTAATAATAATAATAATAATAATAATAATAATAATAATTAATAATAATAATAATAATAATTAAGGCGTTTCCTTATTTTCAAATCGATTTTGTTGCGAAACGTGACCATTTAGGGCGAAGCCTCTCTATGCACGTTTGACAGGCCACAATAAATCGTACACTGGATCGACTTTGCAGATTGATGACTTAATCTTCAGCAAAAGCCAGAATTAGATTCTAGGATTCTTTGCAAATTTTTCTGCTTTCAGTTTTTAGAGCTAGACGCGAGTTTCTTAAAAGTTTCGTTTTCAAAAACACTGAAAACGATCAAAAAATGTCGATAACATTTTCTAAAGAATCGACGTGAATGGACAATGAGAAAACTTGGGCTTGGTGATTTGGGATTTAGAAATTGATTAATTAACTGATACAATTAATCGATACAATTAATCGATTTCTAAATCCTAAATCAACACGAACAAGTTTTCTCTTTGTCCATTCATGTCGATTCTTTAGAAAATTTTATTGACGTTTTGTGATCGTTTTCAATGTTTTGAAAACGAAACTTTTTAGAAACTCGCGTCTGGCTCTAAACACTGAAAGGAGAAAAATTTGTAAAAAATCCTAGAATCTAATTCAGGCTTTTTGCTAACGATTAAGTCATGAATCTTCAAAATCGGTCTAGTGTGCGATTTATTGTGGCCTGCCAAACGTGTATAGTTTATTTTGGCGCACCCGGTACTTGATAACTTTTATGGCTATAGTGAATAACCAATTTTGAATGAATGTATAAATGACGGAACATATAAATGAATGAATAAATGAATAAACGAGAGGATGGATGAGTAAATGAACTTTGAACTGATCAGTTGCATTTTTGGGACGAAATGCATGAATGGGAATGTTAGCAGACAAAATTAATCTAATTTGTCTTCCTGAAAGATTACATGAGATGAACAGACCATCCTAAACGCTTATGCAAAAATAAGTTTCTTAGCGTATGCTTAAATCTAAAATTAAAGCTGAGAGGAGATTTCTTAACGTTGATTACACATTATAAGAAACCTATCGATCTTTGATACAACAAGTGATATCTTACATGACTAATATCTGATAACAAACCTTGGGCTCAGAAATTTGAATAAAGTCAGTTGATACTGGATTTAGATTTACGATCCGTGATCAAATAGTTGATAGTGAAAGATCTACTTCTTAGCGCCCTCAGATTAGCAAGTTTACACAAAAATTATTTTTAAAAAGGACTGAAGATTTTTGGATTTTTTTCTACAGTTTCTACAGTGACATAATCAATATTTCACAGGCTAGATTTGAGATGGTTATCAATTTTTAATGTAGCTACAATCTATTTTGAAGACAAAGAAAATGTTTTGGGTGTAGACGTCCCACGGTGCAAACTGTTTCATTGATCTACGAAATTTCAGTGGATAAACAATTTCGTCCAAGATTTTAGCATTGGCACCTACGCAAACCTTGACAAACATCTGTTGAATGTACGTCTTCTTTTTCTTTCCCTTTCGTCCCAGAAAAAAGTAAACAGATTTAGCTGGATGCAGCGATGAGAATGTTCCTCAATAGTTAACTTGAATATAGACAAACAAGTATACAGATTTGGCTGGAGCAAGCGATGAGAATTTAGCTTTAATCAATGGCTGATCAATTCACAAATGTTCCTCAATAGTTAACTTGAATATAGACAAACAAGTATACAGATTTGGTTGGAGCAAGCGATGAGAATTTAGCTTTAATCAATGGCTGATCAATTCAAAAATGTTCCTCAATAGTTAACTTGAATATAGACAAACAAGTATACAGATTTGGTTGGAGCAAGCGATGAGAATTTAGCTTTAATCAATGGCTGATCAATTCACAAATGTTCCTCAATAGTTAACTTGAATATAGACAAACAAGTATACAGATTTGGTTGGAGCAAGCGATGAGAATTTAGCTTTAATCAATGGCTGATCAATTCAAAAATGTTCCTCAATAGTTAACTTGAATATAGACAAACAAGTATACAGATTTGGCTGGAGCAAGCGATGAGAATTTAGCTTTAATCAATGGCTGATCAATTCAAAAATGTTCCTCAATAGTTAACTTGAATATAGACAAACAAGTATACAGATTTGGTTGGAGCAAGCGATGAGAATTTAGCTTTAATCAATGGTTAATCAATGTCAAAATGTTCCTCAATAGTTAACTTGAACGTAGATACCTCGCTTAATGCTATTGGTGCTTTGAGTGTTGAAATATTAATGTTGAAAACTCAAATTTTCTGGCTCCTCCAAACCAGAGCTTTAGCGGTTTGGCTAAGTAAATTCTTCAAGCACAGCAAATTTGGTACCTGAATACTCTTAAGTACTCAATAAACGGGGGGTGGTGGTGAGAATAATCGGGGGGGGGAGGGTTAGTAATGGTTTGACAAAGTAATAATCGGAGGGATGGAACAATCAAGGGGGGGGAGGTTCGAAAAATTGAAAAATAGTCGCTTTCTTAGTTAAACACGAATTTTTTAATGAATATTCAAAAATAGCGTTCACCATCATTTCAATTTTGCAAGAATTAATTAAAGGGGGGATGGAATAAAAGTGGGGGGATAGAATTAAAGTGGGGGGGGGTGGAAAATTTTACGAAAATTGATGAGCGGGGGGGGGCGCGATTATTCGGTACTCGAGAGTACGAAAACAATGACAGGCACTTCAAAATAGTTGCTTAGCAACAAACAAGGGGTTTATTCAAATTGCAAATATCATATAATGTCTTCTTTTTAATGCTAATTTTCGGATACTCAGCATGTGAGTTAGCGATCAATATTTCATGGCATCTTTTGCTACGAAATTCACTACATTGCAGCTGGACATAGAAATCACCTTCTTTGCAATAGCTTTTATTAGCGTGACGTATCAATCAGCAGCAACAGTTGTGCATCGCACTTAGACTTATGACTTTTCGTCCCTTATTTCCCTGCGTTCTTTGATTTGCTGATATCACTTGGTAATAGGGACTCATACCATTACTCTTATAATGTGGGCCCCCTTTAGGCCCATATGGAGTGGTTCCGTATTGAACAATCAAATTTCTAGAACTTAGTTTTCAACCAACAAGGAGGCGTTATTCAGACAGTTGTTGTTGTTGCATACAAAAAACGGTTGATACGGCCTAGAGTTCTCGTAGCTGCGATGGATCTATTTTGTTTTCATAGAGGAAGATTATTGATTGAAAGGTATGTATTTTGCGATGACTAGGTCAGGGAAACATTATTCTTTGTACTAAAAGTTTGCTTTTCAATGTTGAAGCTCTTTAAACCAGACTTTGAAGCGATTTTATTGAGTGTACGAGAACTCCCACTAGTTTAGGCCATTTTGAAACAGGGGGCCCACTTTATAAGAGTAATGGTATGAGTTCCTATTGAGCAATTGATATCAGCAAATCAAAGAACGCAGGGAAACAAGGGACGAAAAGCCATAAGTCTACATCGCACCTTCTGCCAATGGGAAGCTCCTGCACAGCGGTCTAAAAACAAAACAATCTGACCAATTTAGGCCAAAACATCATTGCAAAATATTGGTCATGGTCCATTTATGGATGTCCTCTCAAAAAAATTCAAATTCATATTACCTCGTTATAGGTTGAGTTTGAGACTTCATTTGCAGTCGTTTTTGATGAGAAGTAAACACTCGTCAGAGATAAGAATTTCCGAATGGCTTCGACTTCAGCTTTCGTATAATTAATTGCTGGATCAAGCAAGGGACTAGGGTTGCTGCCTCTTTGAAAGTTGGGACAACTGTTTGTATTATTGGACTGGATCTTTGAAGAAGGCCTAGAATTTGAAGTTCCAGTGCTCCTCCGCCTCGGACTAACTCTTTGGAAAGGTGACTGTTTTAGTCCACTTTTCATTTGTTTCATGGCGGTATCGTTGTTAGATAATGTAGAGCACGGACTCCAATCAGTGCTTGTTTCGCTATCAAAACCATTCTTCGATTTTTCAAACGCTTCTTTCAGCTTTCTCTCAATGTTCGCATTGGTTGGTTCTTCAGGTACGAAAGATGTCAAGCTTTCCTTTCTCGCATATGTAAGCGTTTTTGTCAGCTCACTAAATCCTGAATCATAATTCGTAGCATTCGGTGACGTTGGCAAAGAGCTGTGCGCGGAAACTGAGCTTGCCCTTCTCTCCGTTAGACTGTTTCTAGCGTCAGTTTCTTTATCATTTGAATGTGCATGCGCGTTTTCCTGTGGCAGCTCACACGTTTCTCTATCTTCTTGTTCTATGACTATCGTGCAGTCTCTACTGAAGCCAACACTGGTTGCTCCGTCTCCCGACACTCGTGCGTTTTGATCTGCACTTGCCATATTCGTTTGACTTGCGTTTACTTCTCCACTGTTGTCGCTAGCGATCTCTTCAGAGATGCGCTTCAAAAGGCCTCGAATCGCCGTTGAAGGCTTTGACGTGTTAGAAAGCTTCTGCATGAACTCTTGCAACACCTCTTCCGTTGATTTTCCAGGATCTGCGAGATCTTTGAAAACATCAAACTCTTCTTCGGTACCTGGAAAAGATCGCAAAAAACGTCAAACACTTCTCACAATGCTTGGAGCACGGGCATGCAATAACCTGCTTCTACGTATTCCATCATCAAAAATCACCCCCCCCCCCGCAAGGTGGCCTTACAGCTTAAAATAGAGCTGTTGCCCCTTGCATGGCGGGTCTTCTGTGCACAACCTCAGGGCGTGTATACAAACAAATTTCCACACGGAGCCTCGGATGCTTTTCGAGTCTCAAATTTGCAATTTGCTTATGTTTCTGTGTCAGAATCGCATCCATTTCCTTTGGTAGCAGATCTCAAGATTAAATTCTTATGGGTTAGAAATTGTTTGCAAGACTGCAAAGTGTAATACTACAAATCACAAAGGCTGACTTTTGAGCTTTGAAAACTGCGAGCAAGCTCTCAAACACGCACGCTTGGTGAACGTAAAGGGGCAAGAAATTTGATGCAGACGAGTGGCGGAGCCAGGGGAGGTATAAGGGGCTAAATACACTCCCCAATTCAAAAATCTGGCTAAACTAAAAATTGTTATTGAAAAAGGTAATAAAAATGTATGGGTATACTTTTTCAGCTACCCCCCCCCCCCTCCACAGTTAAAATGTTCTGGACTTTTCCCCCTTAAATATTTTTGTCTGGCTCTGACACTGATGCAGACTGAACAGGTTGTGTGAGTAGTCTTATATTTGAGGGCTTGTATTTTGAATGGATTAATTTTTTGGCGTTCCCATCGGTGATTTGATTACGTACCCTCCTGTAACTCATGCGGTCGAGTGCACCCCCATGGGCGCACAGTATCAACAGAAAGCTTTCACCACAATGGATTCCCACGGTCTACACAGTTACACACCAAAATATAAATCGACAGAAGGAGCATGAAGATTTTCAAAAAATTTCTTCACAGACCTGTTCCCAATACTCTAATACACAGTTGATCATCGTCGCTACAAATTATTTCAAAATTTGGAGAAATACCGAAGTTTTGAATTTGACCTCATTGACCTCACTGTGGCTTGCCATAGTAAAGATCTCAGTAATGGCTGAAGCGTATGCATATGGAGAATAGATACTTTGCTTCGAAGGTCTTATTCTGTGTGTTTAAGTATCTCCAAAACTCCTCAAAAGAAGACACATTTAGAGCAGTATCTGTATCTTTTTCAGTTTTAAATTAACATAGATACATCTAAGAATCAAGGCTGAGGGGTAGGATGAACAACAGGAAAAGTGAACTGTACGGGCCTAACAAAACACCGCACCATCGTTATAAATTAGAGACGAATTTAACAGGTACTTACTTTTCTATCTCGCAAGAAGAGAACCACAAACTAAAAATGTGAACATACAATTCCAATGAACTTTGAAGCAATAACAAACATATGACTTGCCACGCTCAAGAATGGCAAAAGCAGTAACATCCAACGTGGCCATAACAAACGATTTCGTGATGTCCTCTTCGATAACCAAACCCTTGCTCCCAATACTTTATCCAACTCTGCTCTCATCCTTACAAGATCGTAATAATGGGAATCGGCACTTACATTTGGCCAAAACCTCTTATAAATTCATCAATCATGTGCCTTGCTTTTAGTGCAAGAAATGGCTATCGTTTCATCCTCAGTGTTGCAGGTACATGAAATAGATTTGAAATGTTGGATTCAATACACGTAAGAATAAGATAACAAACGGAAGAAATGTACATCTTGCTCTAAATATGAAAAATAGATTGGCTACTTCGGCATAATAAAATTTGAAATACTATTTCTAAAGCTCTTTCATATCGATTTCACGTTTTGTGCGGATATCCATAGAAAAATATATATCTTTCGACTACACGTATTTTTTTATAAGAAACTAAGAATTTGGGCCAGTACTAAAAGTTTCTTAAAATTATCAGATTTTGAGTACTCAGAGTTTCTTACGAGTTTCTTAGAGGTTGCATAACAATCTTCATGTTCACTACCTGTGCCCTCGTGAACATTTCAAGACATTTCAAGACAGTATTTTTTTGAGCATTTCCAATGTTTAGACATGACTCAAGTACCTTACAACTAATATGATACAGGAAACAATTGCAAATAAAGTAGAAATATGTCAATGATTTCCTTTACCAAAGTAAATAGTTTCTTAACTTATATTCTCCTAGTACTGGAGTTTCTTAATTTTTTCTCGATCTGAGAGTTGAGTTTCTTATGGACATTTTCTTATAAAAAAATACGTGCACTTGCATTTGAGGTAATCCATTAGAAACTCTCCCCTTTCACGGTCAAACAACACAGCAGCATCAACACAGGGCATTTGTATTTTTTTTTTATTTTTTTTTTATCAATTCTCCTAAAATTTACAATCTACTAACAAATATTAACATTACGAGACCATAGCGCAAGGAGCATGAAAATACATTGCAACCCTGCAGCTGTAGGGCATTTCTATGGCACTTTGTAGACTCATGGAAGCATAGGAAGCATACACATATTTTCTGTAAGATAATAAAACTTTGAGACAATATCGAAAGTTTCTTAAAAATTCTTATTATCTGAGTACACACCGAGTGCAAAAATGTTTCACAGGAGTTTCTACGAGAGGCAACATTCCATTGGCAGGAGATTTCAAATTTTATGAAGTCACGCCTTGCCAAGATTCTAGATCATGCAAAGGTTTTTTTGCAAAAGAAGCCCAACTGAAAAATGAGAAAAACAGAAAATATACTCCAATATTCTTAGTTTTAATTATTCGGGGCAATTTGCATGGCAAGGAACTCATTTCAAGAAGTTGAGCTCTCAGGGGCTCTCAGATCAACAAAATAGTAAAATCTTGAATGCTGCAGTGGGTCAAAGTTTCACCATCTTACAGAAAATATGTGTATGTTTCCACGAGTCTACAGAGACGTATGAACTAGGGGGGACACTGGGAGCATATGCCCCCAAGATTTTTCAATAAACAAAGAAGTGCCCTTCTTATTGTCAGGAAGTGCCCCTTTAGCTTAATGGAAAAAATGCCCTTGAAGTGCCATGCCCCCCCAAGTTTGAGATGCTTCCTACGTCCTTGTGAGTCTACAAATGGCCATAAAATTTCCTGCTTTGCTCAGTGCTGCTGTGTTGTTTGGCCGTAAAAGGGGAGAGTTTCTAATGGATGACCTCAAATCTCCTTCAAATGCAAATAGTTTAAAGTTAAATGTTATTCTATTGATATCCGCTTAAAAAATGAAATTGATATGAAGGAGCTTTAAAAATAGTATTTCAAATGTTAATTTGACGAAGTAGCCAATCTATTTTTCATGTTCTTTAAAACAAGATGTACATTTCTTCCGTTTGTTATTTTATTCTTACGTGTACTGAATCCAACATTTCAAATCTATTTCATGTACCTGCTACACTGAGGACGAAACGATAGCCATTTCTTGCACCAAAAGCAAGGCACACGATTGATGAATTTATAAGAGGTTTTAGCCAATGTAAGTGCCGATTCCCATTCTTACGATCTCGTAAGGATGAGAGCAGAGTTGGATAAAGTATTGGGAGCAAGGGTTTGGTTATCGAAGAGGACATCGCGAAATCGTTTGTTATGGCCACGTTGGATGTTACAGCTCTTGCCATTCTTGAGCGTGGCAAGTCATATGTTTGTTAGTGCTTCAAAGTCCATTGGAATTGTATGTTCACATTTTTAGTTTGTGGTTCTCTTCTTGCGAGATAGAAAAGTAAGTACCTGTTAAATTCGTCTCTAATTTATAACGATGGTGCGGTGTTTTGTTAGGCCCGTACAGTTCACTTTTCCTGTTGTTCATCCTACCCCTCAGCCTTGATTCTTAGATGTATCTATGTTAAATTAAAACTGAAAAAGATAAAGATACTTCTTCACAGTTACATTATAATGAATACAGCATTAGGAGTCGTTAGTTTGATCATTCAATTTTATCTAACCGAAATCTAAATCAAACTAACCATTTGCTTAAATACAAACGAAATGAAGTACAGTTAAAAAGATATCAAACAAACCTGAAAACCACTTTAAACAAACTGGCAAGCTTACAGTTTTCATGAACACAATGTCTTGCAAAAGGCCAACAAAATCCTTGTTTGTCTATCGTGGCCTCAAGGCAAAAATTCTTTGAAAATTTCAGAATGGCATGTATCGGGGTCTTTGGCCTAATAATCGCGTTATTGAGCTTAAAATGTGCTTATCCTAGTGTTTTTGAAGTTTCTTTTTGTATCTTCCAATATGAGAGGAAATGTATTTGTCTTTGTAACGGGGCGAAGTCAGTTCAATCCTGTTTAATATTCAAAGAGCGTTATCGGTAATTAACTTCCAAGTTGGAATATATCTTATTTAGCTGCAGCCGGCAGGAGCCCGATTGCAACAAGATAGCAAAGTGATGTGAGCAACTGGTTCAGAAAAGTTAGGGAAAATTCATACCTTCTATAAAATGATGTAAGAAATTCCTGAAAAACCTCACGAGGGCAACATCATGTAGCATTTCAGTTGTAAATAATTTTATTAATGGTGATTTTAAACCCAGGGTCAAAAATTTTGATTAGATCGACCATTTTGACGGTAGATTGACTACTAATAATTAAATTGTTTTTTGACTGGAAATCAGGGCAATCATTATCAAAGAGTGCAGTGCAGGTCCACACATGGAATGGGGATAAGAGCTCCTATCATCCAGCACTTTCCTTCTGCCATTACAATCTCCCAGTCATTAGTCAGTAGCCAAACAGTTGCTCTTGTTCCCAGACTGGTCATCTCTCAAACCTTATTCAAAAATTAATTATTAATTGGTGGCAATACATATGTGCATGGGATGCTGATACTTTCGGCAATGCACGATTCTTATTAAATGCCTTTTGTGAACAGTGTCCAGCGAAACGTTTGCTAGTAAGTATGTTTAACAATAGTCTAGCTTCGCTCGGTTTCCAAAATTTTTTAATTCAAGATTTCGTACTACCAAACGGAGCAAGTGTCGTTGCTTATCTCCAATATAAAAACGCAATGAGCCCCACATGAAATGAAGTGAAACAGAAATCAAATCCTTACTTGTTTTAAGCTAAATTTCTCTATGTTGGCTTACCAAAGAGTCCAAACATTCAACTGAAACCTCGACTGAAACTTGCAGAGACGACAAAGTTCACTTCATCAATTTAAATCACAAGCTTACCTAGAAACAACTTCACCACACAGTGCACTCAGCCAAATAGGGCGAAAAATGCTGATGCCAAAAAAGCATTGAAGATTTAATTTTATTAATTCATGACAATTGACTTAACAGGCAGCTGTTCCTCTCCTTGGAAAAGTGAATAAAACTGAGTTGTATTTACTTGGTGTCACTTGAAATTCCGGGGGTTTATTCGCTTATCTTACCACCAAACAGGCCCATTGATTTCCCATTGATTTCAATAAAGTTCGTAGACTCGTGACGCCTGAAGCTGATTCCGCAAGTCTCATGTGCCAAAACATCGATTGTGGTTGCGCCAACCGGGCAAAAACAACAAGATATCCTGTTTTAACGCGTGTGAATGGAAACATATATCTGTATTAATTTAATGATCTATTTCTTCGAACTGAATGGCTGCAAAAAAAACGTTAGCTAGGTCATCATTCTTCCATTGGACTTTTGTGTAATTCTAAATATTTTCAGAATTAGACTTGTTTTCTGAGTGCTTGTTTTCTTTTTCAAGATTTCAAGAAAAAATTTGAATAAAACTTTAAACCATCGTAACTTCTAAACTTGTTGATGAAACATGAAAAAATCTCCTCCTATATTTGGAGGTTCCAAAAAAATCAGAAAACGCAAATGTTTTAAATCAAATCAAATCAAATCAAATCAAATCAAATCAAATCAAATCAAATCAAATCAAATCATTATTTACAGTTGGTGTGACAATAGTTGTAGAAAACTAATTAATACCAACTATTTACAATATAATTTACAAAGATGTCTAAGAATTAATATTTACAAGCTACATAACATAATGGACAGGCTACTTACAAATTTTACAATTACACTGTTCACCCGTCCAGGTTTTGATCTTTCTTTTAAAGCTTGCAACTGATGGTAGCTCCTTTATCTCATCGTTTAGATTATTCCACAATAAGCTTCCTCGGAATGAGAGCGACTCCGTGCCAAATTTTATTGTCCTTGTAATCGGTAATTTACACAGATGCTTAGTTCTGAGATCGTATTGAATCTCTTTCCTTTCATGAAGGTGCCAGATGTATGCTGGATTTAGATGGTTCATTGACTTATAGATTTCTAGCATCAATTTTTGTAGATTTTTAATGTGGATCGTTACTGTGTCACTTTTCTCCAAAAGTTTATCAGTGGAAGAGTCGTAATCATTGTGGAGTGTTCTTAAAGCGCGCTTATGAGTACGGTTTATTTTATGGTTGGCATCTTTGCCACAAAACATCCACACTAATGGGCAATAGTTAAGGAAGATGTTAAATAGCAAGGGCCTAAGAACGGAGCCTTGGGGGACGCCTATCTTGACATTGCTCTGAGAACTTTTATAAGACCCAATTTTAACTCTTTGTTTCCGATTCGTTAGGTAGCTATACATCAGTCGCAAGCTTTTTCCATGAAATCCATAGGCCTCCAATTTAGCAATAAGGAGGTCATGAGGTATACAGTCATATGCTTTTGATAGGTCCATAAGGATCGTACCAACTATGCCAGATGAATCTAGGCTCTTTCTCGATGCTTCTATAACTCTTACTAGCGAATGTTGTGTGCTATATCCCTCTCTGAAGCCCGAGAGTAGACTTGATAGAATCGGTTTCAAAAAACCTTCCATTAATAGACTTAAGTTCAACCAAGATACTTGTTTCTACGAAATTGATACCAATCATTTTGCCCTCAAGTCTATTTTGATATTCAAAATTTAACTAATTGTGTTTTGCCACAGGGCATTTTTTAACATACTCAGTGGTGGGGGAATTGCGCCACCAGGCCCTATGACTTCCCCCACCACTGAAGCAAAATGCTATTTTTACCCCCAAATGCCTAGGCCACTGTGGGGCCCTTTCCAAAGAACGAACATAATGCAAATGTGATTAAATGTGCTGGCAAATAGAAACAGAATATTCCCTTTTCTATCATCATATGATGTTTTGGTGAAATGGCTCCACTACTAAGCCTGGAACCCTAAAGACTCAATTCTAAACGATAATTCGGTATCAAAACAGCGTGATCATAATGTCATACACATTTTGCAAAATGTAATAAATTGCAAACAACGCAAAAATTTCAATTCCTCATCCTGAAGAGTGGCGTGGCTACGGGGGAGGGGGTATGGGGGCAATTGCACTCCCACTTTTGTTGAAAGATGGTTCGAGATTCCTTTAAAACCGAAGAGAAAATAGCTGTGTATAGGTTGTGAAAAAATTTTCCGAGAAATGTCAAATCTTCCATTTTAGCACTAGCAAGCATGATGTCGGGAAATGCATTCTAAGCCAAAGTAAAGGATCTTTCTTCAAAAAATTTTCCTCATGCTCCGATTCATAGGATAACTGTCACAAAAAAAACTATCAAAGTTTTCTTGTCGCTAATAGCAAGCATGATATTTGGGAGATGCATTCTAAGCCAAAGTAAAGGGCGAGGCCCCAAAAATTTCCTGGGGACTTCGCCCCCAGACCTCCTCTTGATTCCCCCCACTTAATTTACCCTGGCCACGCCACTGAGCTAATGTCCTTGGTAAGAACACATCTTTGGTATGTTTAAATGTCTCATATGCCGCCATGTTGAATGAGCAATCTTCGATGTAGAAACAAGGAAGTACAGCTTGGGCGTTTAGTCAAGTCGGCCCGACAAGGCCTGAATAATTACTCAATGTGAAAAATAACCGCCAACCCTAGTGAAGATTGGACACAACAATGCTTCATCGACATATTCAACGTACAATATGTGAGAGTTACATTATTTTCGATCTCATGGTTTGTTGCAATCTGCCTGTTATTAAACGATGCAAAATAGCTGCAAAAATAATTTGATTCCACAAAATATCCATAATTCCTTTTCAATTATTTTTCTTAAAGAGAATCAACGGAGATAAAAGCCCCGCGCGGAAGGAGTCTGGGTATTCTATTATTAGCCTATTGTATTTGATGATTTCGAGACGATCATGGATATTGTTTAGCAAGATGAACAATAACATGCGTAGGAGTTTTCAATGCCCTATTTATAGATGACCTCCTCTTAGCTCCGTTCATTCATTTTAATTTTCAGAAAATCTTGGACATAAATCACTGGACCTTTCGATGCCCCCTTCAAAGGTGGGGGAGGGAGGAAATGGAGTGTTAACATTGAAATTGTTGTGATTGCATGCAGTCCGGACATATTTTGTCTAAGATTGTACATCATAGTTGATACTTCTACAGGCAGACCAGTTCTACTATCGCTGGCGCACGTACTTTTCCTTGCCACAATTTCTTATAGCCAAATAAGGCATGTTGTTATATATGCTAACAATTTCGTTGGCTACCCAAATCTGCATTATCATTTTATTTTGATAAACTACTAGTTTCAAAGACGTAGCAAGTCCTTTGTGGCAGGATATGATGTGCAAAGACAGACGAATCAAAGAGACTCGTTGGCAACTTAAAGGGAGTACAAAGACCAGCAGCCTTTGCCATCGTTTGTCTTTGTTTTCGTGAATTTCGTACAGTCAGTTATTCTGGAAGCTGTGCAGAGCAAGTCACTGACTTCGCGAAAGGCATGCTGGTCTTTGTACTCCCTTTAAATCAACGCCATCACTTTGCAATAATGAATTTGGTTAACTTAATCAAAAATATTTTCTTGGCAATTAGGTACAGTTTCGTGAATGAAGCGAATGAAAGCAATTATCAAAATGATTGGACACTGCGGTAGGCTAAGAAGTATAAAAGCTAATAAAAAGATAAAATTCGTTGGCCACATAAATCAACGCTATCTCGTTATCATTGTATTTTGATAGACTTTGGTAAAATTGATAAATCTAATAGGGGTACTCAAATAGATTTTTCATGCCAATTAGGCACAGGTTCATGCTTGAAGAGAATAAAATGAGGCCACAAAACAAATGGACATTGTGCCAGGAAATGATGTGTAAAACACTAACAAATTGATCATTTTCGTCACCTACTAATTTCAGCAGGTACCGGATGTCCCAAAAATTACTCTTGTTTGAAAAATTGCCAAAATTTGATTATCAAACCTTGCATAAAATGTTCTATTTGATCCCTTTAGTCAATGATCCAAATATATTTACGATGATTAAATCTTTGTTTTCATTACTTAAAGGGCATGAAATAACGCATTAAAAACCCTCATTGTAAGCTATACTCTTTGAGCAACATGACATTGTTAATCTTGCCTCAAGAGCCATGATATTGAATTTTTTCATTAGCCTTAAAGTCTAAAATAGCAGTGAGTATTTCATTCTGATATTTATGACCTAACAAGACGCTTAATATACAAAAAGAAACTTCTCAGGTAATGATTAGTGTTTTTTGCAGTATGCTTCAAAACCAGGCAGCACTAAAACGGCTAAATCAAAAGATCAGCTATGTCTGGAATAATAAGTTAGTCTTTAATTCATCCACTTACAAAAAAAAAAGAAATTTGAAAAAAACAGGAGTAATTTTTGTGGGACAACCGGTATGGTAGTAACGTGAGGAGGTACCTCATTAGTTTCCGGTTCCTGCACTTAGCCAACTCTTAACGGTCTTGCAAATCTAGCCAAAAGCAACACTGTTCGCCAATAGATTTCTGAAAATGCTGAAATTATCCAACCACATGCTCTAACCAATTGAAAGAAGTACTACGTCTAAAACTCGGTTTTGAGAGCGAAAAGGAGGTGTCCAAGCGAGCATATCCAAGCAAATCAAAAGAAGATAAGGCTTAAACTTTCATTGACCAAATTCAAATGCGACTTGATTGCTATCCAAATATTTTTTAAATTGTTTCTCTTTTCAATCATTTCTGAAGTAGGTTTAATGCGATTTAAGAATCCTTTCAGTTAAGTTCACAGCGGAACGATATGTTTTCTTAAAAATCAGTATTGATAAACTGACTTTTGGCAAAGAAATGATTATTTTCATAATCCTGAAATCTTTTTCAAGCGATTGAACAACGCCTCAATTATTCTTAGGAACACGATGATTAGTTGCTAAGAAGGATTTCTCTTTCCATAGTTACTTCCTTGGATAAGAAATTTTTTTGTGGGACTTATGGTCCGGGGGTTTATGTACTTGCTATAATTCCTAGGAGAGTACGGGTATATAGATCCATTGTGATCCTTTGTGCTCCAAACGCAAATAAAATAAACACAATCTAATCTAGAAACTACTGTTATATCAAAAGAAAGTCGACTTTTGGGCTGCAGAAGATCATGGTTAGCTATTGTGGGCATTGTTTTTTAACAAACAGTTATTGTGTGGTCGATAGTTTTTGGACAAAGAAACAGATGCGATTATGCCTTGCGACTTTGCTTGTTTCCAGTGCGAGCCTTCTTTTGAAACTGAATTTGATTGGGCAGAAGAAAAATAAACAAGTCGCTTGTTTTAAACCATTTCTATGTTTTAAACTTATTACAGTGACGTCAATTTCCTCAATAAGCAATTCAGAAGAGCAAGCAATCTTACCACGTGGACTAATTCGGTTAATAAACAACAAGAGTAAGAAATATCAATGTTTTGCACTCTGCTGCTGTAATAGGGTTCGTAATGTGCATTTCTGCCTCACCGCCATTTGATCATATTTCCAGCTTCAGAGGTTTCATTCGTATCACTCAGTTGTAATCGTAAACTGTGTGGTTCGGTTTTAGGCATGCACCGTTTGTTGCACTCCATAAGCGTACGGGGCGGGGGGGGCCGGGGGGAGCGGCAGCCCCCCCAATGTTGGAAAAATCGTCGAAAATCAGCCCCAATCGGGCAAAAATCTGCCCTCAGTCGGGCAAAAATGTTGGTAAACAATGGACTTTGTGTCGGGCCGCCCCCCTAGATTTTTTCTTCCCGTACGCTTATGTTGCACTCTCTGGCTCAAGACGGTTCAAGATAGAACGCGAAAAAACAGCAAGAGGCAGGAATCTTTTCTATGCGCGCGCATTTTGCTGAGCCAGTGCGACAGTTTGTATGTCATATCTTGAATCAATGGGTACAAATGCGAAGTCTTCTCAAACGCCATGACACATAATTCGACATTTCTGTTGACATTTCTAAGGCTACGAAAGCTTGAAATGAATCAATATGATAGAAATATATGTGAATGGGAGCAATTCTGGAACTGTTTTGAAAGCTCAGTTATTAAAGGATAAGTCCGGGGTTGGTATGATTGATGATAAAATACAAGATAATACTGCTACGAATGATGAATGATACTTTTTTCCACTATATTTCGCCTTCTCCTTGTGAAATTACATATTCTAATAAGCAATTTGAGCGAAGTTACGTCATGTGCAAATGAAAACGAGGCTCTGCGATTGTTTTTTGCCTCTCAATTGCTGCTAACCTCGTTATCGAGTACTCATGCATCGAAAATGGCATAGGAACACGATAAAGAGGCTTGCAACAATAAAGAGGCAAAAACAATCACACAGCATCGTCTTCGTTTCCGCGATATGACGTCATTTCGCTCAAACTGCTTTTTTGGATACGTAATTTCACAAGGAGAAGGCGAAAAATAGTGGAAAAAAGTACCATGCATCATTCATAGCAGTATTATCTTGTATTCTATCATGAATCATACCAACCCCGGACTTGTCCTTTAACGACAAGAATCTGGCCCCTATTCTGAAGTTAAATTACTTGAAGGGTGTGAAGCCAAGAGCAACAATAGCTGGCTTGGAATTAGTATCTGCAAATAATGCTGAAGCTGTGAAACTTTTGAGGAACAGATATGGGAAAACGTCAGGCTTACAACGAGCATATACTAATGGTTTGAGAAACATGTCACCTGTCATGCAAAAAGTAGACGTTTCTTCACTGAGGAAGTTCTATGACACTATTGAAATTCATTACAGAGGTATAACAGCACTTGGAGTAGATGAAGCCGTATATTTCACAATTGCTGTGCCTGATATAATAGAGAAATTGCAAAGAAACCTTCAACTTGCTATCATTCGTGGGGCTGATTATTTGGAATGGAATGGAATGGAATGGAATGGAATGGAATGGAATGGAATGGAATGGAATGGAATGGAATGGAATGGAATGGAATTGTATTCTTCGATGCAATAGGATCTTCTCATTGCATTGAAAACTGAGCTTGAATTACGAGAAAAAATGTCAGGAAGATCAAATAAAGAGAAGGGTGTGAAGAAGAAACCAGTGATACAGCAAAGGTCTACCGGGTGAACCAGAAAAAATTTCCCACTTTTGAAAATTCATAGCATCAAGAGTACAGGGTGAATTAGAATGAATCAATTTTTGCTTGACAGCCAAGAGATCGAAGTATTTTTGTGACTTTCTCGCCTTCTTACGAGCACTGGAAAAATTGGTAAATTCAAGTTTAAGAAAACTTGGTGGTTGCAAAATAACTGAAAAAGGCCTAAAATACTTTATCAAATCATAAAGGACTCCTCGCTCAAAACAACAGAGGAAAATTCAATTTTGTATAGGTGAGAGCTATCGTATGCATATTTATTGCCATGGCATTGAAAATCTTTATTATCTTTTTGAGACTCTGTGTCTCATAACTCTTGGGAGAAGTGAAACGCTCGTGAATATGGTTCTGTGTGTCCTAACGATTTGATCAAGTGTTTTAGGCCCTTTTTTAGTCATTTTGCTGCCATGAAATTTTCGTAAAGTTGAATTTACCTATATTTGCAGTGCTCCTAAGAAGTAGAGAAAAATCACAAAAATACTTTGATCTTTTGACTTTTAACTAGAATTGGAATCATTCAAATCTATGACGTACTTGCGGTGCTACGAATTTTCGAAAGTGGGAACTCTTTTCTGGCTCACCCGGTACTGCTAGTAAATTGTTTGCTGGAAGAGATAGTGACTGTCCATTTTGCCTTGAGGTCATGCTGCGAAAGACTGTAAGAATGTGAAAGAAAACACCAAAAAGCTATGCAAGGTGCTTTAAATATCTTTAAAAGGGACATAGATTTTCTGATTGCTTTTCCAATGTAAAATGCGAATCTTGTAATAGTGAGAATCACCGTTCTGCCTTGTGTAAGGATGCTGTGCTGAGGAGGAAACAGGGCACATTAAGGGGGTGGATGGTTCCGTGGTTAGCCCCATGCATGTTGGTTTGGCGGCTGCATATTGCGCAGGCTTTAGTGTAAGGGGGCAGTAAATGTCGGGCGAGAATGCTGTTGGACGCTGGTAGTCAAAAATCGTTGGTGACATCCAGAGCCAGAAATCTCAGCAACCGTACCCATTAGAAAATCGTTCCGGAGGTCCAGTGGAATTCCACCGGAAAGCCGGTCCGGTGGCGGACTTTGGCAGACTTTGGCAGACTTTGGCTACAACTGAACACATTTGGAAACAGCTCCGAGCCGGGTCCCGGGTGGTCTCAGAGAGGTTGTAGAAATTGAATTATGCTCTATGTCAGGTGGAAATTGCCCTGTGATGGAAGCATACGTTGTTTCGCATATTTCGAGTGTTAAAAATGGACATCTTGAATTGGCAAGGAAGGATCATCCACACGTGCAAGGTTTTTTATCTTTCTGATGTAAGGAAGTTCCAGGAGGAACGAGAAATTGAAGACCTGATTGAAGCTGATTATTTGTGGCAGTTTCAACAAAGCTGCACAATTAGAGGCAAGTCTGATAAGCCTGCAGCCATTCAAACATAAATTTGTTGGGTTCTTTCAGGTCCATTGAAAGGTAAGTTAGATGAAACTGCTGTGAAGACAACAAAGGTAAATGTGCTCTGTGTATCTTCTGGTGAAGGTAAGGAAGCCGAAGTTCAGAAGTTGTGGGACTTGGAAACTCCAGGAATTCACCCGGAGGATGACGATCAGGTAAGTTACAATAATGAAATTGTCTCCAATGGGGTAAGATAATGGGTTAGAAGGTAGCTATTGGGTTAGACTCCCATGGAAGGTAGGACATGAGGTATTGCCCACAAACTATGCAAATATTGCTTCAAGGTTGAAGAGCTAACTAGGTAAGTTACGCAAAGAACAAGAGGTCTTGAATGAGTATAAGTCTATCATTAAGGTAACTCTGTTTTCCGCTCCAGTGAACAGCGAGATGCTGTTTCGCAAAACCACTCTCCTCACAAAACAGTTAATTTGTCCAATATCATTCGGCCTACCGAAAAACAGCAAAAAGGAAGTTGTTCAATGCAGTCTGGGCCATAGAAAGATGTATACATCGCAATACATGGCAATGTTTCCGTCAACGCTGGCTTCGCAAATCCTTGTTCAAATCTTTTTGTTGATTTCAGAAAAGTGGATTTATCTCCAAAACTACTAAAAATATGTTCGATTTTTTTTCCGTTCCATCTTTAGCTAGGTAGTTTATCTACAACTTTGCCAAGTCTGACTGAAAAAGCTCGGCTAGATTTCCTGCAATCGAAAGGACAGGGCAGGGCAGGGCAGGGCAGGGCAGGGCAGGGCAGGGCAGGGCAGGGCAGGGCAGGGCAGGGCAGGGCAGGACAGGACAGGACAGGACAGGACAGGGCAGGGCAGGACAGGACAGGACAGGACAGGAACGAGAGAGAAAAGTAGTACAGAGAGAAAAGGTCACAGAGAGAAAGTCTACTTTTTTCCCTCTTTTCAATTTTTCTGGCAGAGTCTGCACGCAGGCTACAGATTACCCCATACAGACGGAGTTGAATGCTTTTGCAAAAAGTTTAGTTTTAGATCTATGTGCATTGTGGACTCTTAAAGAAAAAATTGATAGTTTGTGAATCCTCACGAAAGTCTCGAAAGACACTCAAATCATGGTTTTGTGAAGTTGCTGGTAAGGAAAAAGTCAGTATCTTTTAATCAATAGGTGCAAATGATACTTTTATGAGCGCTATTCCCAACAGATGACGTTCATTTGTTTGCCAATGGAAACAGTTATGAAAGCTATTTCAAGCCCGAGCTTTCACAACCGTGCTTGGTAATCCGTTGACCAATGTTTCTCCCTTTCGCTGTTGAAAAGTAAACAGAAACTTAAAATTCGATTACAGGAAATTTAGCCAAGCTTTTCAATCAGGCTTGGCAAAGTTGTAGATCAAAACGAAAACAAATCGAAGCTTTTTCGAGTAGTTTTGGAGATAAATCCACTCTTCTGAAATCAACGAAAAGATTTTAACTAGGATTTGCGAAGCCAGCGTTGACGGAAAATTGGGATTTATACACCATTCGATTATCTAGACTATACTGAACAACATCCTTTTCACTGCTATTCGATAAGCAGAAGGCAGAGTTACCTTAAAGAACAACTAGACTTAGGTATTATAGAAAGAGAGGTAAGTTTAAAGCCAGAAAATGAGGAAACCCATTACTTGCGACATAGAACAGTCCTTCGAAAGAGTAGGAACAACAAAAGCAAGATTGACGTTTTCAAAATCAGAAGAACGGGGTGTCAGTCTCAATGATTGTTTGCATATTGAACCTTCTCTCAAGGTCAGGTGGAATAGCTATGATATCTGACATAGAGAAAGTATTTTTGAATGTCAAGGTGAACAAGAGAAATCGTGATTGTCTCAGGTTTTTGTGGCCAGGAGATCAGTGTTATATGGAAACTGCATAGAGATTTGTCGTTTCTCTAGGGTTTTTTTGGATTCAATGGAAGTCCGTTTTTATTAAATGGCACATTGAGATATCATTTGAATAATTATCAAGAGTGTGACCCAGAATTTGTGCAGCAAATAATCAAGAGATAGATTAGCCCAGCGTGGTTTCAAATTAAGGAATTGGTTGACCAATGATAAGCAACTGGTAACCCCTTGACAACCTATGATTCAATCTGGGGAAGAGGAAACATTTAGAAGTGAGAAGACTGAGCATAATAATGACACGAGTAAATGAGTTATGCAAAAACTACATTAGGTTTTGATGGCAAAGCGTCACACCACAAAATATTAGGAATTGATTGGTACTACTCAAATGATAAAGTCCTCTTTCATTTGAACCAATCCTAAAGAAAGCAGGTCTTAAGCCAACAAGGCCTCAACAAGGCGCAATATTTTGAGTCTCCTAGCAGGTGTCTTTTATCCCTTGGGAATGATACGTCCCATTCAGGTGAGCATGACGTTACTTTTTCGGCAACTTTGTGGGATGTATGTTGACTGGGACGATGAAGTCACAGGGGCCCATAAAAAGACGTGTGATAAGTGGTTAAACTTAAAAGGTCTCCAATCTGCAGCTTTGGTCGAAATTAAGAGAAAGAATTTCAAAGAAAGCAGGGAGAGCGAAAGAAAGTTTGAATGTAGTTTGCATGGTCTTTGTAACGCAAACAAAATAGCATCTTGTTCAATGGTATATGTTTTGTGCAAGAATGGTGATGATGTAAAGGTGTCCAAGCAAAACTAGAATTACACCACTGAAACCAATGACAATCCCTACTAGGCTTGAATTAATAGCAGCTAGGATTTTAGCCCAACTAATGAAATCTGCCAGAGAAGCCATAGAATCATATGTAGAGATGACAAATTGTTTTTATTTGTCAGACAGCAGGGCAGCTCCCCATTGGATACAGATAAAGGGAGAATGGAAGCATTTTGTTAGAACTAAAATTAATGAAATTTTAAGTTTGACAACCAAAGAACAATGGAACCACTGCCCCGGGGAGGTCAACCGAGCAGACTTAGGTTCGAGAGGTGTGCGCACAACCCAATTGAAGGCAAGAGAATTATGGTAGGAAGGACCTCTTTTCTTAAGAAAACCACAATTAGAGTGGCTAAAGTTCTCTAGGCTAGAAAGTGATGAAAGTCTAGAGGCAGAAAGAAAAGGAGTTCCTTGGCTGTATCAGTGAATAAACCTATGTTATTACCCAAAGACCACAAGCTCAATGAAATGTTCATAAATGATTATCATGGTTATGTACACCACAGTGGAGTTTGAGCTACATTATCAGAACTGAGAACAAGATCTTGGATTGCAAGACGGAGACAGGCAGTCAAGAAAGTGTTGAATAGGTGTATAGACGAGATAAGAAAATGTTGCATAGATGTACAAGAAAGTGTTGAATAGGTATTGTGTAGACGTGGAGTAGACGAATGACTTTGTTCTATAAGAGTATGAATAATCTCACCCCGTTGTATACGAATGAGCCAATCCCACCACTTCATGTGTCGAATTACTCCCTTCGCAATCAGGATGCTATTTGGTAGCCTGCGTGTAGACTATACCCCCTGACGAAAAGGTATATACCTTTTTCATCAGGGGGTATACTCTGCACGCAGGCTAGCTGTTTGGCGAATAAAGGCAGGAAAAGAAAAATCTCAATCTAGCTTCTGTCCAAACTGCATTTCCAAATGGAATAAACTTGATCCTGAAGTCAGGCGTTGCTGTATTTAAGACAAAGCTTCTATCAATAATTCGCCCCCATCCAAAACCTGTATTTGGTATTCATGACTCGATAGGCCAATCACATCTTTCCCAAATAAGGGTTAATCTCCAGCAAACTAAACTTCCACAAATTCAAGCACAATTTTAGGGACACCGTAAACCCAATGTGCCCAACACAAAGATTCCGTAACCAAGATCGAGAAAGTTTCTTCACTTTCTGAACTACAAATTGACTACTGGTTTTCTGGTTTACTGGCTTACTGGTTGACCAATACTGGTTGAGTTTCGAAAATTCTGGAGGAGGCTACGAGAGTTTCTTTTAAGCAGCTTTTTGTGAACAGACGAGTGCATTAAATGCTATTTTGCCTCCTGGGCAAAACAATCCTTGGTTTTTTTAAAAAGTTGGTCAGAGAGGCTTTTTGCTGATACCAGTACCATTACCACAGGAAGCCCAATCTCGTATTATGGAGAATAACAATATTTGTTGCGTGTAGTACGTCGTAGGCATATGTAATCAAGTTATTCTTTAAAAGAAAATTTAAATGACAACGTTTCGAGCTTTGCTCTCTTCATCAGGTGTGAACGTTGCCATTTAAATTTTCTCAGTACATTGTCGTTTTTTAATTTCATATTATGGAGACCTAGCTTAACTAAGGCAATTTACGCAGCTGCTGTTTCCTGAAAGATGGCAGTATCTGTTCTTTGAACTAAAGAAACTTGAAATTAATACGGTAAATTTAAAATTTCATGTGCCAACACTCCAATACCTTCGTAGGAAGCTCTCTTCACCTGCGGTTTCTTAACCCTAACCCATATAGGCTCTTTTCAAGCTACCATTCGTGGGGGGGGGGGTGCTTTCCATCCTCCCTCTGAGAACTGCCTTGGGCACACCAGAATTTAATACAACTTCGCACCGTTACAGAACAAGTAATTCATAGCTTGTAGCGTAATTTGGGTGTGGCTGTCACGCCTTACGACGTCACAGTGACGTCGCGAATTTGAAAATCTGAGAAAAGGCTTCCAAGTTAAATTAGAGTTTAAAGAAGATTTTGCATTAACTTCATGCAGTCTTTGGTTCATTTTATCAACAAATTTGGCTATAAAATATTATTTTATTGAAAATAACGATTTTGGAGTGATATTTTGGCAGAAATTAGCCAATTCTGATGACGTCATTTGTGCGATTAATTTTTTATATGTAAAAAGAGACCAAAAGAACCTGGAAAATGGTGATCACCGATTACAAATGTACCATTAGAGTGCTTCTTATTTAAAAAGTTTGAAAAATTCGAAAAGATTGTTAATTAGTCCAAAATGGCAGCCAAAATGACGTCATTATAAAAAAATGCTGACATCATCAAATTCCAAAAATTTCGGTATCAAATTGAAGCCCTTTGCTTGCTGATTCATTTGCTATATAATACTTCATAATTCAATCAAACAATTGCAATAATGATTTTACTGATACCTCCTCCAAATATGGGCATGTCACGTGACCTGTGAGTCCTATTGTTCAAACATTTTTCCATCAAAATGTAGGTGATAGATAATTAGTAAAAGTCAGGGAAGTTGGGGGATATAGCTGATGTTGTTTAAAAACGCAGCAAATAAAACCTCGAAGGGGGGGGGGGGTGGAATCCACCACTCATAATTAGGACCGGGTGAATTTTGACATCTCCAGGAAAAGGGGCTGATTCATCGCCTTCAGTAAATCAGAATTGGTTTGAGATAATAGTATGGCAAAAAATAGCGAAAAATTACTAGTTGTACACCTTCAAAATGATAACATACCAATTTTGCCATTATTATGCAGATGAAAGGCCAAACATTTCAAAACTGCAACCTGAGAACATAGCTATTTTGGTCAAATTTGGAACACAACTGCCAAATATATATTTTGAGAAAGTAACAAAAACTAAAAAACCCAGGATGTTAACCGATGTTCACCTGCGTTCACTGACGTTTGTTTGGAGGACCTAAGGCGTAATATCTCGGTTCTTGTTTGAACGTCTGGTCAAAAACAATCGCGGTATATATCAAAACAGGCCATTCTAGTCTAGACAAAATAAGTTAAAAGGCAATTAGTGAGGTAAAACGATTGTGGATAAGAACTTCGCGTGACGTTATACTTTTAGACACATAGGCAAAAACTTTAATTTAACAGACCAGAGTCTTTTTCTGGGATGGGATTTAAAAACTGATGGTTCTAACAAGATGAACCTTCATGGGCAAACATTATAACTTTTCATGCCGTAGGTTTTCTTCTGGCACAACCAAATTATTTATAAATCTGAGGACATCCGCGATCATGAGGACACTTTTAAAAACCGACAAAAACAGCAGCTTCAATTTTCAGAAATTTCATCATCAATCATTCTTACAATAATTCATAAGCAAATTTACGACTGTTCTTATCATCTTTGCCGTTATCTTATTATCAGTGTTACTGTATCTATTTGATCATGATTTGATCACTCTTATCAACTCTTTCTGTTCCCTCCGTTAATGACAGGATAGACCCCACCACAATGCAAAAAATATGAATGTCATAGTCCTCCACAAATACACGTATTTCTTATAAGAAACTAAGGTCCGGGGCTGGAAGGCAGTTTATTAAATTGTTGGGCCATTTAGTGGCCATTTTGCAACCAAAAGTTTTTCTGTGGTTTAGAGTTAATTTTGTTTTGTCTAAAGGGTTCCCAAATTACTTAGTAAGATCTCAAAACAAGTAAATAACATAATTCGCAATCAAAATAATGTCCAAACAGTTGCTTTAACCGTACAGTGTCAAAACATTTTTAAGTGTGATAGGAAAATTAAAACTGCAGATTACAAAAGTTTCTTAGCTTTTTGAATTCAGGTAGGGTTGTTTTTCGAAACATTGAGCCTACCGTTTCTTATAAGCGGTTTCTTAAAAAAAATACGTGTAGTGCACATATAAACATGAAAACCATGAAAACATACCTTCAATTGCATTCATTTCTGAAATTTTACTGCTTTTGCCTTGCGCTGTGAGTTTGTCGCTTCCTGGGACGCTGCTTTGTAAATTTGTGGCGTTGTCCTGAACAATATGACTTGTTTCCTCAATCGGAGAGCATGCGAATGAATCTCTGTTGACGGGTGGCTGGATACGAGATAGCAAATTGACGAGAATTACATTGGGATCTCTGTCTTTGCTTGTTTTGCGGGTTCGCGTTGTTTCAATTTCTTCGGCGATTTCTCCAAGTGTCTCTTGCACCTTCTTGATTGCTTTGAAGATATCGCAATTCAAAGGCTCTTGTTTGCTTCCCATTTTCTCAATATTTGTGCTGCCATGTTCGTTAGAAAGATCCCCGGCTTCTTTTCTGTCTGCCTCTGTATTGTCGGAGTCAGACATGAGCTGACCCCAAGTTTGATTAAGTTTGTTCAATGTTTCAGCAATATTCCAGTCATTGCTCTCTATCAACTTTGGATTTGCAGATTCATTATTTAATCCTGAGTGTTCTTCATACAAAGGAGAATAGACATGCTTTGTGTATTTTGGGAAATTCAGTGTGTAATACGGCGAATCTGAGACCAAACTGTCACAAGATGCTGTTTTGTTCTCTGGTTCTTGATCCATTATAAACGGCTCAATGAGAAGTTTTTGTATATTCTCTACGTCAAGAATCATATCTCCACTGCTTGCAATTTCCTTTTCGATATCTATGCATTCTGTGGGTTCCGTTGTTGAGTCATTTGGTGTTTGAACAGGAGGAGATTCAGGCTCTGCCTCTCCTGCTTTGCTTTCAGTGCAAACAAATTCAACCAATTCATTTTCCTGAGTGTCAGAAGCACCGTCAATAGAAATGGTATCCTGCTTATTCCAAAAGAGCACAGATCTTCGCACCCAATCCGATACGTCCTTCATGGTGTTATTTTCGTCTGGTTCATCTCCTTGCGCCTTATCGTCTTCCATAAATTTCTCCTTCTCAACAAACACATCTTTTTCATCTTCAACCACAAGGTCTTTCTCCACATTATCAACCCCTGTTTCCTCCATTTCCTCTTTTAATTAGTGCTGTTTTATTTTAAACAAGAAATCACGAGAGGCTCTCAAGAAAGGAAATGATAAATATAAGAAACTCGGTTGTAATCTATGAGTGTCGATCAAAACAGTGTATTCTTCTTGTGACTAAAATACACATATTGGTCGAACTGCAATCTTTCTGGATTGTACCTGTATTTACTTGTAGCGTGTCATCACCAAAATAACGTTGCCAATAAGTCGTAAATCCCTCTCTTGTAAACTCATCACAGCCTCGACAACACAATTATCAAACTAAAACAAAACCATTGCATTGCTTGAAGATGAAAAGAAACCATTACTTGTCAACATGAATCCACTACACTGCTCCTGTCTATGATTTGAGAACACTCCACTTTTCGGGCAACTTTTGATGTTTACATGTTATTCCGGGCAACATAATGCATATTTCTTTGACAAACACAAGATAATGAAATTAATTGACTTCACGTGTGGCTATGTTCATGCAACATTTGTACTTTCAATCACCAAACAAAGAGATCAGACATGCTCAATACTTCTGGTCGATAAAATGAACAACTTTGAAATATTCGCTTTTGAGTGAGAATCCGCGGATTTACCTGTTCGTACAGAGATACATTACATTGCGATCACAGTGCAGTGAATTCCAGTTGTTTTACATCGTAATTCTTGGCCTATACAGCGAAATATTTCTCCTCCCTCAGACGAGACCACTTAATCCTTCGCAAATGAACAATAACATTTCGGATTATCCATTTCTAAACTTTCCTGAGTCACAATTTTCGGATTGTCCATTACAAAGAACTTGTTGGCAATAAATCAATGGATTTTCTTGAAAACAATACCGACACCTACTGCCTATTTTTAGACAATTCATATTGCTGTGCCTGTAATTACTTTCACTTCAATATGATTTCAGGTGGCCAATATGGATGTTTTTTGGTTTTACGTAAACGAAATAGCTTAGTCAAGAGACGTTTTCTGAATGCACAATGATGCATCTTCAAGATTTTCGATCCGAGGGGGGGGGGGGTGCTGAAGTGTGCTTGCTGTGTCTGTCCCATATCCTTCCTCGGCAAACATGCAATCTTTTAACATTACACTGGCTTGAACTACAAGTACCCGGAGTTTCCTCACTTTAGGCCCGTCCTCATTTTAGGCCCGATCGTTAATGTAAACGTTTCTTCAAGAGTTTCTGCATTTTCATAAAATAGAATTTCAGAATTTAAGAACACAATCATGAAATGGAAGTTCATTCAGCATTATATTTGAGTTGGTAAAAAAATTTTTTTAAGAAATTTGCAACCAAGAATTGAAAAAAATGCTTCGGGAGCTATTATTAATAACATGGAAGGGGTGGAAGCACATCGGACATTTTTGTTACAAATTTCAGACCCCTGCATAGTATCCATATAGAATTACAGACCTCTTCTAACTTCTCCACAGAAGTTTCAGACCGATAACAGTGAAAAGTTTTTCTTGAATTAATGACAATGCCTTTAGATAGAAGAAACTGGTTTCTAACTTTCATAGGCGTAGGAGACAGGAGGTTGCGGGGCTACAGCCCCAAAAATGTTGGAATTTTTAGCACCCCCCTCAATGTTGGAAAATGATTCAAAAAACCCTAAGTCGGGCAAGATTTTCGTAAACAATATATTTCTTTATCGGGCAGCGCCCCCACTATCAACTTCCCGTACGCTCATGCTAAGTTTGGACAGACCAAAGAAACATATTCATTCATTTCATTTCATTTCATTTTATCTTTTTTATCCATGGTAGCCCCTCAATAATATTAATTGATTTACAGGGGGCCATGCTAAAAACTTACAAATAACTACTAATTTACAATAAAAACGAAATTTGCTATAAAACCTAAACCTAAACCTAAACTAATTACATTATGTCATAAATAAATGAAAGAAAACAGAAAAGAATTGGTGAGAAATTCATGGTTGCACCTTCTTTTTAAACGACCTCAGGGTTAAGTATTTCTGATCTCAGGGCAAAGACTGTTCCAAAGCTTGGCGCCTCGGTACACGAAACATTTCTGCCCCCCTGCCGATTTTAATAATGGCAACCTGAGATTGACTTCAGCGTTTATAAGAGAACGAATGGTAGAGTTGTTGACTCTCGTGAACATGTCTTTCATATAAGAAGGCACTTCCCCATTCAGGGATTTAAAGACCATTTTCTGAGCTTCAAAATCAATAAGCTCCCTGACAGTGGGCCATTTAAGCGCCCGAATAACTGGTAAAGCAGTAGCATCAAATGGACTGTTGGTGACGAGTTTTGCAGCCCGATTTTGAAGTTTCTGCAATATAGCATAGTGATCCAGATCAGAGAAATTATGCAATAGATAGGCAAAAACGAAGTTTCAAAAATTGCAACGTTTAATATCGTCCACGAAAATGGGGTGTCAGGGGTCAATACAAAGCAAAAATTTTCAAAGTCGGACCACTGGTTCCGTCACAATGATCTTTTGAAGTGTGGGTAAATGACATGCTGTTGTTTATCATCAACCTCGTCCCCAGTGCCTTTTTCATATTGGGACGGAGACGAAAACTTGGTAACACTTTTCAAAAAAATGTTGAAAAAAGAAACGAAAACGATCTGGAACAGCCCTGTGGCAGAAATCTTCCCAAGACATCGTAGTATTTTTATATGTTTAAGGCTAACACTTGGAATCACTCGAATTCTTTGTTTTTACTAATGAGTGGCTAGTTTGTCACGAAGTTCTCAAAAATTACTAACCCGGTTACCCATGCATTAGTGTGCTTTTGTTGAAGGTACATGTGACGTACGAGAAGATGATTATCTTTCAAATGAAACTAAATTTGTAACAATCAGACGATCATGAAAAGAGCTATGAAAGGTTCAAGTTAAGCTAAAACAATAAATTTTGCCGGGAGTGCTATGATAAACAACAACATGTCATTTCCCCAAACTTCAAAAAATCATTATGACGGAACCGGTAGTCCGATTTCGAACATTTTTGCTTTGTACTGACCCCTGACACGGCCTTTTCATGGAGGATATTAAATATTGCAAGTTTTTGAAACTTCGTTTTTTCCTATTTATTCAATCCTCTGGATCACTGTGAGGGGCATGGCATACAACATTGAAACTATTCATGAAAACATTGATAAAACATTTGGCATTTCATTTTGAGACCCGAGAATAAATCCTTCAAAAGATTTCAGATCCCTACATATTTACTCCAAAAAGTTGAATCTATACACGTATTTTTTCCCATAAGAAACTGCTTATAAGAAACTCAACTCTCAGATCGCCAAAAAATTAAGAAACTCCAGTACTGGGAAAATATAAGCTAAGAAACTATTTATTTTGATAAAGGAAATCCTCGACATGATTTTACTTTACTTTCACTTGTTTCCTGTATCATATTACTCGTAAGGTACTTGAGTAATGTCTAAACATTGGAAAGGCTTAAAAAACCTTGTTTTGGAATGTTCACGAGGGCACAGGTAATGAACATGAAGATTGTTATGGAACCTCTAAGGGAGCAGTCATTTTTATACCTGGGTACCAGGGCGGAGGATTTTTGACAGGGGTATGAAACTCGTTGTCGTTATTTTATGGGGGTACGAAAATATCAAGATAAATTTTTATGGGGCACGAAACAATTTTGCTTGAAATATCTTATATGAAGTCATCAATCATCATTTACAAGAAATGTTTAACAGACATCTGGAGACGATGAATCACGGTATGAAAATCGCCTTAGACAACTTGGTATGTGTCCATATATACTTCTTATACTCAAAGAGGTATGGATGGGGTACCAAACCATTTTGCCGAAAGATTGTGGAGTACAGAAACATTTTTTATATTTCAGATGGGCTATCAATATTTTTCTAATTGTGTGAAACTATCCTCCGCCCTGGTACCCAGGATTGCAAATGACCGCTCCCTAAGAAACTCGTAAGAAACCCTGAGTACTCAAAATCTGATAATTTTAAGAAACTTCCAGTACTGGCCCAAATTCTTAGTTTCTTATAAAAAAATACGTGTAATATCATGTATTATGCATAGTAACAGTAACAGTTCAGGTTTCAAGGAGCTTCATGCTACAATGAAGTCCCAATTGAAATTCGAAACTTAACATCAATACACTCATTTTTTTATAAGAAACTGCTTATAAGAAACGGTAGGCTCAATTTTTCGAAAGCTAAGAAACAACACTAGCTGAATTGAAAAAGGTAAGAAACTTTTGTAATTTACAATTTCAATTTTCCTGTCGCACACACAAATGTTTTGACACTGTACAGTTACATTCTTTTTTTATAAGAATACTATGAATTTTTCCAGCCTCAATATTCTTAAGTAATTTTTCGTTTTGAGCCTTATCATATTCTTATTTTTTCAAATCTGGTATGGTTTCAGGGGAACATAATTCAAACAAGTGTCATATCATTATGAAGAAATGGTCGAACGAAATCGCAAAACAGGCAACTGCTGGAAAATGAGACACAAATATGCGAGCGGAGGCTGAGCTGAGCAATATTCTTATCGTCGTCGTCAGGTGCCTTCTGCTCTGAGCAGGTTGGCTGTCATGGATGCCCAGTTCTCTCTATGCTGTGCCTTTCTTGTGGCTTCGGCATAGTTCATTTGTGTCCATTCCTTGATGTTATCAAACCACGTTGATCTTGGCCTGCCTCTTCCTCTTTTCCCGTTGAACTTCCCTTCAAGGAGAAGCCTTTGAGTCTCCTCTTATCAGGTGCCCAAAATAAGCACATTTTCTCTGCTTTATTGTATTTATCAGCGATCTTTTCGTATTCATCTTTTGTAATACATATTCATTTGTTCTGTGTTCTGTATATGATATTTTCAGAATTCTCCTGTATATCCACATTTCAAAGGCTTCAATCTTTCCAATCATTGCTCTTGTTATGGTCCATGTTTCCGCACCATACAGTAAAGTTGACCAGATATAACATTTAATCAGCCGCTTCTTTGTTTCGACCTTTATTCTTCTTGATGTTAAAATCTTTGACATGTTATGAAATGCACTTCTAGCTATTTCTATCCTTCTTTTGATTTCAGTCTCATTCTTGCCATCTTCAGTCACCATATGTCCTAAGTAAACCATATTAGCCGTTTGTTTGATTTGTGCTCCCTCCAGAGTGATGTTAGCTCTTGGTACGGGACTTACTTTACTCACGACCATTGATTTTGTTTTTTCAACGTTCATTTCCATCCCATATGGTTTTCCTTTTTCATTTACTGCATTTATCAATTCCTGTAGATCTGCGGCAGATTCAGCTATTAGAGCTGTATCATCTGCGTATCTTAAATTGTTGATGTTTACGCCGCCTACAACAACTCCTTTCATATCTTCCACTTCTCTAAATATCTTCTCAGTATATAAATTGAAAAGGCTTGGTGATAATATGCAGCCCTGTCGTACTCCTTTCTTTATTTTGAATTCTGGTGTAACTCCATTCTCTGTTCTTACTACTGCTGTCTGTTCCCAATATAATCTTGTTATTATCTGCAAATCTTTGTCATCAATACCTATCTCCTGCAGACATTCGATCATTTTTGTGTGTTTTACACGATCAAATGCTTTTGTGTAGTCTATGAAACAAATGTACACATCTTTTTGTACTTCTAATGATCGTTCACATATTGCTCTGAGATTAAATATCCCTTCTCTAGTTCCAGTTCCTGATTTGAACCCACTTTGTAATCTACTTACTTCTCGATCAATTTTGTCTATCATTCTTTGTTGTATTATTTTTAGTAGCAATTTAGTTACATGGCTCATTAAGCTTATTGTTCTGTGTTCTGCGCAATTCTGAGTTTTAGGCTTTTTGGGTAAAGTTACGAATACTGACTGCTTCATTTCTGAAGGGATCTGGCCATGGTTGTAAATTGTATTGCAAAGGTTAATTATTATGTCAGTATTTGTTTCGTCTAATGCTTTTAATATTTCCGCTGGTATTTCATCTGGTCCTGTTGCTTTGCCGTTTTTCATTGATCTTATTGCCTTTTCTACTTCTTCTTTCAAGATGTTTTCCCCACTGTTTACTTCAAATTGTGGTATGGGTTCTCGCTCATCATCGTATAATTCAGTGACATATTCAACCCACCTTGCTGCGATCTCTTCCTGGTCAAATAATATTTGTCCATCTTTATTTTTAATGCATCCACTGCCCTTTTTTGATTTATTCTTACTGGTTAGTTCTTTTTACCTTTTTGTGCATTTCCTTTGATTTAAAATGCCTTTTTCAAATTTATATTTCTTGACACTATTGATTTAGCCATTCATCCTTTGCTTTCCTACATGCTGTTGTGATATTCTTATTTATCTCTTTGTATTTTTTGAGATCAATGATTTTGTATTGTTTTCTTTCTTCCATCATTTCTAATATTTCTTTCGTCATCCATTCCTGTCATCATCTTACAACATCATCTTATGATATTCTTAAAATTTGGATGATTCTGAGCCTGAATATTCTTATAAACAATATTCTTATAAAAAAAAGAGTGTATAGCAACTGTTTGGACATTATTTTTTTGAGTGCGAATTACGTTAATTACTGGCTTTGAGATCATACTAAGTAATTTTGGAACCCTTTAGACGAAAAATTCAAAATTAACTCTACACTTCCGGCATTAAAGATATAAGAAACACCAGGAAACACCTAAGAAACTTTTGGTAGCAAAATGGCCCAACAATTTAAGAAACTGCCTACCAGCCCCGGACCTTAGTTTCTTATAAAAGAAATAAGTGTAGTTCTGTTCAAGCATCAGTGAAGGAACATTTCTTGAAATACTAGGCCATATCAGAGACCATTTTAAACGATTTCAACTCTTTGCTTTACGCTTCAAGATGTAGGATTAGAGAAATATTGTACTTAACTTAATATGCAATTACTTTCACCTTTAACGATGTAAATACTTTAGTTTTTAACAGGACCCTTATTGATAACAATGCCCTTGGCATTGAAAAAGGTTTCCCTGTATAAATATTTCTATTATTATATTTCTTGTAGAGTTTCTAAAGTTTTCGTAAATTTCTTAATTTTTCATAAAACTGAATTTTACATTATATGAGAAGAGATGGCTGAGGTCACAGCTTTTCATATCGCAGGGCAAAGCTTTGGAATGACCTAAATAAAGAAGCTAAAATCGTCATCTACCGTAGTTCTCTAAACATTTTCACTGCTGAGCTAAAGAAACTTCATAGATCACAGCCTGAGTTGACGCTTGTCTTATTCTCTTATTTAGCCTATCATTTGTGGTAATTATTTCATGTTGTGATGTATTGTAAATAGAGCTTTCCCCTGGTTTCATATTTAATTGTATTTTTGTATGCATAAATGTAAAGCAGGTTTCTAAACAGAGGGGCTCTAGGCTCTACTACGCCTCTACGCCTGAAAAGGTTAACATGAAAAATGAAATGAAACGTTACTGGTAAATTTTCTTAATTTTCTAGAAGGGGGCTGCAACAGTTCTTTTTAGCAAATTCTATAAAAAGCGAGTGCAGTTAATGATTCATGATCCTCCTGCAACGTGTTGAAAGACGTTGGTCAAAATATTTCTAAAGTGTATTAAATTTTAGGAAAAGTCGCAAAGTCTCAGCTCCTTATCTTTGGACTGATGACACTGCATCAAATAAACCCCCCCCCCCCTCCTCCTCGGTAGTAATAGGGTTAAGTTATGGTTTTAGAGTTACTCACGTTACTCAGTTAGTCACGGCCTTCTCGCTATTTGGCCTGGGGCTGTCCGTAATAATAACATTTAAACATTTAAAGTGAATTATAACCTTCTTATATTATTGATTATTTGTTTGACTTATTATTTTCTATGGCCATTGTTATAACTGGGTATTGTGTCTATCGCCTTGGGGCTTCTCGTATGTCAATTGGTCAAGTCCATCAAAGATTTCTGTCTTTTAATGAAAAAATTAAAATGTCCATTTTGAATGCAGTTTTCACTTGCGGTGTACTTTATTGGGGGGGGGAGGGGTGAGAAGATTTCTCGCGCTGTTCATGTTTTTGACTGAACACGAAAGTTATTCCGCGAAATTTCTAGAAAAGTGAAATTTGCGAAAGATAAATCCCAGTGATGTAATCGATGATAATGTTCATGTTTAGATGGAAATTGTGCCCAAAATTAAACTTAATCGCATTTTTCCAGATTTTGGCCGATTTTGCCACTTTTCTTGACCACACAAAGAAAACTGCTGACGCAAGCGATAATGACGGCTAATTGTAGGTTAATTTTTACATCCTCATAAATTACATACTTGGGGCTATTAGTACACTAAATCTGGTTTCTCTTTCCATTTCCAGTCAAGAGTTAGGTAGGGGGGCTTTTTTGCCCCCCCCCCCCAACCAAAATAGGACGTGTCAGATAGCCCAACCACTATCGGGTTAACAAACTATGCTACCAACAATTAATATTTGAAGCGTTTAATTCCAAAAATTTCGTGTTTTTTCCAACTTGCGAAAGTTTCTTTCCACCAAAACTGTTTCTTCCCTTGAAGTTGCAACAAGTTTGCTGTATAGTCTAGATCCACGGTTTTCACAGTCACTAACCAGCCTACTTAAGTTTGGGAGCACAACACGAGGAGCTAAAGATGGCGGACATTGAGTAGGAAGCACACAGTTGCCAGCCATTTTGGAATACTATATCTCCTTGGTTTACTGTCAAGGTGGAATAACGAAAAACCGAAAGTATGTCTATTTAATGTGCTTTAGGCCTACAAGTTTCTATCTCCTTACAATCCTGGCTCCATGCAAGGTTACGAGAAGTTTGGCGTGCCGAATCATTGTCACATACATGGAAAAGAAAAGAATACCACAAAAGACAGTTCCTATGAAGGTCAAAACTTGGTACGTACATAATATTTGACTAATTGTTGCTTGCGAATTTCAACGAAACCCCACCCATGTTTATGGAACATCTGACGAAAAAGGACCCTTGCTTAGAGAATTTTAGGCCAAAAACCCATCCATATGGGCGGCACATACCCGTACCCTGAACATGTTATGTACCCCCCCCCCGGGGTATGGTCATGAGTCCTTTCAGAACATCCGGCAGGCCTATCAATAGCGAATACTGCGACGAAGTAGAAGTATAACGGGTGGCCCAAAAAGGACTTCACAGGTTTGAAAATTCATTACGCCGAGAATACTCGAGGTAGTGGATTGAATCAAATTTTGTTGAAAGACGAAAGGCTGAAGAATTCTTTGATTTTTCTTCCTTTTTCTGAGCATTGTCAATATTGGTAAAATGGATGTACGAAAATCCCTTCACTTCGAAATGCCTGAAAAGGGAAGAATAATCTTCTCGTTTAGAGCAACGTGCAAATAGCTACATTTCATTTCCGCGAGGTTTAAAAAGTAATGTTTACAAATCTATCAGATCATATACGTCATTGCTTTTGTAAAGATTTGACTCTTAGCTCCTGGAGGGGAATGAAATGTGCTTTATCGAGGAAATTGTTTATGATTTTGATCAGGGTCTTAGGCCTCTTTTCGCGCATGTTCAAGTTACGGAATTTCGTGAATCAAAGTTTACAATTACCATGCTCTGAAAAATAGAAGAGAAATCACAAAAAGCACTTCATCCTTTTGGGTATCAACCAATCTTTTATTGATTTCAATATCTCAAGTGTTCTCCACCCAACGAGCTTTCAAACAAGTGAAATTCTTTTTGGTCAATCTGGTAGTCTCTCTTGAACGAAGCTATGTAAATCAAGTCAACGGGTAACAAGTCTAGTTGAATGATCGAACGAACCTGGTAATAATTCCAACTACTTTGTAGGCATAATAACCTTGAATTCAACGGTCGACAGACAGGATCTATGCAAGTATCAGGAAAAATAAGGAAGAAAAGTTCAAGCAAGAAACAACAAGTAGCGCCCTCGCAGCGACTCAAGTAGCCTTTACGGACGTGCCTTTGCTACCTGTCTTGCTACCCCTTGATACAATCGCTGAAAAAGGACCCGAAAAGCTCCATTTTTTTAATGAAATTTTGCTCTTTGTAATTCGCTGGGTCTGTGTTGAACCTTTTTCCTTGTATCTGACTGTTTCATTTACAAAAGATACGCGCGCATATTGACAGCCAGCGCATGCAGCGAACGCGTTGGTTGCACTGTAAACACAAGTTAACATCAACTCAAATTTAAAAAGACTGACCGTTGTTTTGCAATATTATGTGAAAATAAATGAACAGAAAAGAAAATATCGATGTTAGCAATACTCCAATAAGGAAAACGCAAATGAAGCCTGCAATAATTCACAAAATTTATTGAGACCAACATAACAAATCCCAAAAATTAGTACTCGCTTGTCTCTGGTATAGAAGGCGTATTGTTCTTGCCCCTCACACCACACCAATCAATATTAACAGAGATGGGATGCAGGATGGGATGCAGTCTCACAATCATTGTGAAAGAAAGTGGGTTCGCTAATCTCAATCAACAAGCTCCTCGACTTCTCGCTTATCTCACAGAGTTAAGTTGATGCTGTTGTTGTCAAATGAGGCATTGTTTCTTTGTCAAAGGGAATCGATACTGGTAAGGAACGCAAGTTAAAAAGAGAAGAGATGATATATGATCTGATTGAATCTCGTTTTCAAAACGCCATTCATCTCATTGCACGGATAAAAAGAGATGTAGCACAAGACCAATTTAACAGTGTGTCGATTCCATTTAAGCTGGTTTTTCACTGGGCGGAAAATGTTGCCCGAAAAGCCGAGAAAACTTTGTCACCATACATAGTAGCATTGATTCCACTGCATTTCTACATAAAAATGTTGGCAAGGCAAAAAACAGTTTCTACCCACGGAGATATACTCCGCATTTGTCGCGTCGCGTCGCATCGCGCTTCGCCCCCGCACCTGCACCTGCACTCCTATTACCTTGTGTAAATCATGCTTGTCCATAGAATCTGCTTCATACCCTCTTTCTCTGACGCAAACCTTCAAATTAACCCTCTTTCTTCGACCCTCTGAGAAAATATCACCCCCTTTTCCATACATTCACTGACATTCTTGAGATGGTGATTTTTTTATACATTCCAAATTTAACACTACTGCTGAGCACCCTGACATTAGTCAGTAAATAAGATGAGGGAATATGAATAAATGATCATGAACTGAAAAGGAACTAACGTCATTGCAGTCAGGAACGCCAGAGATGGGGGAGATGGGGGACGTGGGGGGAGGGGCAACCGCTCATCCTGCCCTATCGAAAATGGCTGAAATTTGTTATTTTACCTATTGTGTTGCCCTTAAATTGTTAGTGATAGATAATTAGTGATAAATTTGGTACACCGTTTTTGGGAATCTCTGACTAGTTGACCAAAATATGACCTCTATTTTTGAATTCTATGTCCCAGATAGCATTTGAATCTATACCCTTTTCTCAGAGAAATAGCGGACAAGCATGAGGTCAAAAAATAACCAAAGTGCAGGTGCCAGGCGCTTCGCCTAGTGGAGTTTTAAACCAGACAAATCTCAATCCATAGATCAAACCAACAACATTAAAGATAACAACAATAAAAATAATTCAGTTTAATGGAAATGATAAGCGATGACATGCCTATTTAGAATGATCTCGTTTTTGGGTGGATCGCAGGACTGTTGCTGAAGCATCAATTGTAATTGTAAATGTTTTATGGAATTTCGCAGCTAAATTGTTGCATTGCAAAAGCAGTGTGGTTTTATTCTCGTGTTTCATATTTAAACGTAATGTAATTACAAACAGAGCCAAATCAAGACGAGAATTATACGCTGCGCTACTGCTATGCGTAAGCTGTGATTAATGCGCAGTGACATTCAACCGCAACTGCCACAACACTCAAATTAAACATTCCAAATAAACAAAGGAGCAGAACAATGATGTCACAGCGAATAACTGGATTATGCAATCTTAACAGAGGGTAACATTGTTATCTTCTCTGTGCTTCACCAGTCTGGCTTCAGGTCCTTGCACCCTGTGGTTATTTGTTTGTTAAATAGCACTGACGATTGGAATGTAAATATGGATAACGGGAAATACACTGCGATGGTATTTATCGACCTAAACAAGCTTTTGAGACCGTTGATCATCAAATTTTACTTGCAAAACTGAAAAGAATATGGCATAGATGGTCGTGAGCATTCTTGGTTCAAGTCCTATCCGCAAAACCGACGTCAATTTGGCAAGGTTAATGGCACATCCTCAAGTTTACAGAAGGTTGACTGTGGAGTGCCACTTTAATTGCCACAGGGTTCATGTCTCGGTCCATCCCTTTTTCTAATTTATATCAACCATCTCCCAATGTCTCTCCGTAAATGCATTGTGACAATGTATGCTGATGACACAAGTATTTCGCATTCTGCGAGAAACATCAACGTTTTGAATGATACACTTAATAGTGATCTCGATCGGCCAAAGGAATGGATACAGGGGAACAAACTGTCACCAAATATCATATAGACAGGCGATGGTTGTAGGTTCTCAACCAAATCTAAAACAGATTGCTGGCGATAAAGTAGAGACCCCATCATTTGTTATTGAAATTGACATCGTTAAAACGTAAAATATTTACGAGTCCAACTTGATGCTAGCCTTGCTTCGGACCAGAACACGAAATCATTATGTAGCAAAATATCTCGTGCTTTAGGAATTTTGAAACGTGCCGAAATATTCGTACCTAAGGATACCTTAATCAAAATTCATTATGGCATCGTAGAGCCACATTCCCGTTACTGCTGTTCTGCCGAACGCACACCAATCCCACCTCTGTCACCAGTGCAACGAATCAGAGTGAGATACACGAAAGCAAGGCACTAAGACTTGACAGAAAAGACAGCTCTTATTCTCATGATAAGCTTCTACCTCTGCATCGACGACAATTAATTCATTTTCAGCAACGTGGAAGGCTGTTCACGCGAAATATGCTAATCACTCTTTAGCAACACACTAATTACTCCTGTTAAATATCCGTAGCATTTCAATACCAACACGTTTCAACACATTCCAATACCAATACGCAATACCAATACGCTGCAGTACAAATCTAACGTCAGAGAAGACAATGAAACGTCAGTTGAAAACTCAACGTGAACATCATCTATTCAGGGAATCTTCTCAATAGAGGGCCAGTTCACTTCATTGGTCTGGAAAGACCGCATGGCTGATGAAGCTGTTGACATCACAAGCTGGAATCTTTTTGCCAGCGAAGACTGTCAAGTGAGAAGAGGGTTGACCCTGAAAGCTGATGAAACTCAAAGGTGCTGTATCTGGCTTACAGCAAGTCTTGTGATAGCAATAAGTGATGAAGTACTCTATGTAATCAGAGGCAACATTCCAATGAGTGAGAACTCTCCAAGCTAGCAGCATTTTTGCGAGGTATCTAAAGGATCACAACAACATCTATCGCAGTTCTTTGAAGACTAAAGGGTATTTGAGCTCATTGAGTATCTTCAGGAGCAATACAGCGATGTATAGTTAAATAGCGGAACCCAATAAAGCTCCCGACGGTGCGGCAACATATATCGACTGAATAAAGTATCAGCGAGAAATGTTGGCCTAGAGCCAGAAGTTATCGATTCAGAGAAGAAATAGCGATGACGTGTACACTGCCTTTCTTTACAGTCGAACCTTTCGTCTACTTATGTATGATTGGATTTTACTTAAGCAGCGTCTCGTCTCCCCAACTGATCCTTGAAAACATTTGCCTAACGTATCACAACGACACGATCTGCCAAGCAATGTTCGCTGGCTCCTTCCGCGGAGACTACAATAAAATTCAAAACGAGGCTGCAATATGGATTGGAAGCTATAAAGTTGTAGCAAATATAGTTACGTTGTTTGCGTTACCGACTGTTGCAACACTGTCGGATGTTTTCGGAAGACACAGAGCGATGTTTTTAATACCATTAACAATGGCTGTAAGAGGCAGCATCATGTTATATATAGTCAATATGGGTATGCCATTCAGTACATGGTGGCTGCTATTAGTTGGTCCTATAACCGGGATTGTCGGCGGAGTGGGAGGGCTTTTCGTGTTCACGATCGCATATGTGTCAGATATAACACCTAATGAAGAGCGGACCTTGAGAATCACGCTAATTGATGCATCAGCAGTTTTTGCTGCCTTCACAGCGATGCTCTCCAGCGGTTTCATTATCGAGAAATTTGGATATGTTTGGATTTTCGTTGCAATAATTTGTCTAGCGACTTTGGCACTCCTTGACTGGCTATTTCTGATTAAACCAGATAAGGTAAATTTCAAAAGCATTTCTAAGAAGTCAGTCGCATTCAACATAGTCTCAATGCATGCATTTATAGAGCCAAGCCTTGTTTCCAGCTCTGTTTATTCAGACAACAAAATAAGTGACCTTAAGACACATCAAAGAAGTGTGAATTTTTCTAAAGAGACATTAGCTGAGGCTAAATGTTTGAGGAAATCTATGGATGAGAAACTAGACAGCGTTGAACAAGATAACAAAATTTGTGTTAGTGACCATGGCCTTCTCAAAGTGCTTTCGTACGTATCTCAAACCGAGAATGACCTCCATAGCAAAAACACTCTTGTAGATAACGAAAAACTGAGACGAGAGGATTTAAACCCGGAAAGTTTCAAAAAACAGATACAAGATTATGCAGAGGACAGAAATGCTGTTTCTTATCTTGAAGTCGTACTTACCCACACATACAATAGATCTGGCACGGGCAGTAGCTATACGACAACAATTCCCGGCACCTTCAGTCATCCCGATATAAAAGCAGCAAATACAGTCAGCCGAGGTTTCTCGGATCAAAAACTGATCAGCTCCAATGAAAACAAAATGGATCGACAACTCGCTTGGAGGAAAATACGACGGGCAGCAAATCCATTCAGAAATTTTTCTCGAATTTGCGAAGCAGTGAAGGATACTGCTAATATAAAACTCGAAATGATTTTGTTACTTGTCATGGCCCTGACGCAGATTTCAAATGTCGGAGAATCAAATCTAATTGTCATATTCCTGAGAAACCATCCTTTTTACTTCAGCCCGAAAAGTGTTGGCTTTCTACTAGCATTTCAATATGGTGCTCTTGCTGTAATTGGCCTTATTCTTTTCAATATCATCTTGCAAAGACTCTTCCGTATCGATGATCTTGTCATGGTTCTCATGTCATCAGCGTTGAGCATTGTGTATTTCTTACTAATGGCATTGGCTAAATCCACGACAATGTTGTATATTAACCAAGTTCTACATGCATTCTGCACGCTTAACATACCAGCAATCAGAGCCTTCCTTTCCAAGATGTCTAAACCCTCGACTGTCGGCACCATCATGGGTCTTGTAACTATGGTGGAGACACTATCATCTGTAATTGCATGCTTCGCAGCACCAGTGGCTTATTCAAAACTAGCAGAAATTTCGCCAGGAGCCGTCTTTTTTGTATTTGCATTGCTGATGTTAATAACTACGATTATCACAGCAACATTGAACTACAAATATCCAAAAGAGCATAGAGAAGGATGTTGTGTTTTGCGTGGGATGACCCAAGAAAAAGCTAAACAGAGTTCGTGTTGTCTTAGGATAGAAGAAGTAACAGAGGATAGTGTAACTTGAGAATTTATCAATGGTACATCGCAAGAAATGTTATTGTAATGTTATTGTGTTCAAAATGATTTGATGAATACCTCCACTTAGCGTACTTTTTGCGTATTTTCTTTCTTGCAGGGAAAATTTAGTACGATGTGCATTACCAGTGGCATCAATATCATTAACGGCTGCAAAAGTAGTCTGCGACACTGAAAACTTTTCATCGTGCAAATCAGATATCACGATTTGACAAAGAACGTTAATGATGCAAAGAGTCATCACACTGGTTAGATTTTAAGAAATTGCTCTGGGAGAGTGCACCGGCAACTTTTAGACTTGAAAGGAAAGAAAGTTTTGCGTTCAAGGAGTTGTCAAGTTGAGTTAGGTGAGACAGCATTTACATGGTTTAGCCCGTACGTATCTGTAATGGCCACCACTCCCGTCACCTCAATGTAACTTGTTGGTTCCTCTCATGTTCCATATCAATGATCTTCCTAAAGCATGAACCAAATTATCTTTCTCTCTATGCTGATGGCACTAAGAACTATTGTTTCAACGGCACAAATTCAATTGGCATACGTTGCGTTGAACTTAGACTGTTGCGCTGCAGCCAATCGGATGCGCAGCCGATTGCCGTAAAGTAAGTTATCTTGATTAAGTATCATTTGCTTGACCTTTGCTGTATTATCCATTATCTCCATTGTTAAATTGTACGTTGTAGCATTGTCATTGTCTTTTGATGTACGGTTCAGTGATATCAATTCAGAAATATAAGAACCATAGGCGATGGTAGCAAGATGACCCTGAGTCCTCTCACGTTAAGGATAATGTGAGTATGTTTTCCGTTAAATCTTGCTTTATGGAGACAAATAACAAACAATCATTTTGAATCAGACGTTACACAAACAAACTGACACGAGGGGGTTTAAAGAATTATGGTTTTCAAGAAGTGGCTAGATTCTAAGAAACATGCGTTGCTGAGTGTAGGCCAAGCTAATGTTACAATTGTTCACTCTCCACGAAATTCATGGAATGGAATTGTTACATTAAAAATTAACAAGGAACATGTCAAGCAGGCTATATTAAACTTCTTGGCCTGTTACTGAATGAAAAGTTAAGCTAGAAATGTCACTTGAGTGAACCACAAAAAAGACGATAAAGAACATGTGATGTGTTCTGTAAGCTTTTGTATTAGTGTTCTAGCTTCTTTCTATCATTTTTTATTTGCCTCATTTCTTCAAGCCGGTTATTGAGTAGGGTCCTAACTATGACATCCATACTAACCAAGCTAACTTTCTACTGGGTGAGTAAATAAAAAGAATCTCCGTTTGAAAGGTCGCAGCTCCCTGGATATCAAGACGATGATATCGGAAAATATAAAGTTTAATAGTAGACATTAAGTAATTAATCTGGGACTGAGAGAGCTCCTCCTTTAAACAATTCCCAACATAAAACTATCCAATATTTGAACAATGTTTTATCAAATCAGCCACTTCACCTATTTGTCACTTATCCTTATCCATGATTTGTTCGTTATTGAATTTACTATAATATAGGTTTAATTATATTTGTTGCAATTTGTATTTACAGCGGGAGGAAAACTGAACTCAACTGAGACCAAAGGGAGACAAGGTATTCAGAAACACGTCTGAAGTCATAGTGGACTTGAATCAATCCTTGGGTAAACCTTGCCCGACAAGGAATCGTAATAAAACGGCGAAAGAGTTGACCCAGTTTCGAGTATCGATTTACTGCGCTTTGATGCCCCTATACAAATGTATAGGAAAATGACCGGAAGTGAATATTTTCGTCCACTTTGAACGTTTCTTGCAGGGATGCGGTGTGATTTTTCCGCGTTAATTTAATCTTATAAGGTAGTGAATTTATCTAAGAAATGTTTAAAACTAAAATCGTTTTGATTTAAAGATCCTGGTAAACTCCACGCAATTTGACAGGAGTGATGGTCTTATTTTAAGAGATTTTCATCCGTATTTGGGCAAATTTTTCGAATTCATTGTTTTGGTGCGGTAAGCAGCGCCTTGAAAGCCATGACATTTAGAAAATGCCGTAGATCGTAGAAATTGTTTTGAAGCGGCGTGGTCTGCTTGCTGCTTGCTTTCAAGAAAACTTTTTAATTCTGAACGAAACGAAGCAATAAACCAATATGCAGAGCACTAGCGATCCTTTTACTGCCAGTGAAGGACAAGAGATGCTTTCATGTTTTCAAATAAGTCTCCAACCCGCCAGAAAGAAAGAGACAAGAAGAAGCAGCTTCCAACGAAAGAACTCGGATATTTATGGATCAAGAACTGAAATCGTTTTGTTTATGATGGCAGATGTCTTTGATGGACAAATGGATAGCAAATTATAGAAAATATGTTATTTGTACTGGGCAAGTTCCTGTCAATGATGGAGCAACTCAATGCAGTCTGGAAATCTTCCCTCGTTGGCTCTAAAAACCCACAGACAAGGAAGATAGGGAAGGATGCTGTGATGCTGTCTATCGAAATTGCAATGACTATTTCTGAATGGACAACGGCAATAACTGCTTTTTGGTAATTTTCAGAAACTCATGAATAAGCATGGCAGCAGGGGCTACAGGGTGAAACGGGCGAGCTTTGTCTTTGTCTTTGCAAACAATTGTCTTTGCAGATCAAATTCAGAATAAGGCTCAGACTGTTTCAGAATTGGAAGCATTAAAATGTCAATTTTGTGATGATTCAATTGCTATTATCTTACCATCTTCCTATTATCAGAGTAAAATCATCAGAGTATCAATTATTGGATTACTAAAATTTTTTGATATATCATAATATTGTTTTTCATTGAATGCTTTGTTTGCAACAGTCATGTTCCATCAGTTTTGCATAAGTCCTCAGGCATTGAAAAAGCAAGAATTGCAGTCTTTTGTGGTTGTTGTCAAATGCTGCTTCAAGGTTGGGCTTGATTGGTAAAGGATAATCTTGTTCTGTTTGGGTCCTAAAACAGAGACGATATTATTTCCTCCTACTAAAAATATTTGCTGCATAGCAAATTTCACTTTGTCTCATAGAGAATTGCTACAAAAAAGAGCAGCAAATCAAAATAGGAGAGGTCTTTGCAAACTTAAATCAGAGCAGCAAACCCTGCTCAAGAAAAAGAAAGCGGATTTAAGGGCAAATAATTGCAGTAAACTATCGTGTTTATAGGCAAAATAATCAAAGCTGATAATTTTTTGTACAAGGTAGCCTTGATAACATTGTTTTAGTAAGCAAATCTCCTATTTCTAGGTCAGAGCTTCCCCATTAGTCTTGAAGAAAATAAGCAACAATGCAACTTTATGTTTGTTTACATTTAGGCCAAACCCGACGAAAAGTTCTCTGAGAGCGAAGTCAAAGTTTTGTTATTATTCTTATTGCTCTGGTGGCCAAAACAGGTAGCAAGTACTCTAAAATACTTTCATTTCTGAAAACATCAGATTAAGTTCGAAAGTGATACATTCAACCAAGGTCAACGTTTGTTTTCTGACTAAAAAGCAGACAAGTTTGTAAAAGGAAGCACGTAAAGTTAACGCAGATTAAATAGTCATGGCTCTCGAGGAAAAATCGCCTTTGAAAATTGTGGGAAACCGGCAAAGGCTACAGCAAAAAAGGCAACATTTCTAGAAACTAGATGCTTACAGCTATTGCGTTATATCTCCAAAATGAGAATTCCTGTCTTAGTTTAGAAAATATTGGAGTTTGAAAAAATTTCGGTTAAATTTAGGCCAACAAAAGTTCATTTTCTTGAAACTGCAAGCCGAAGTTCAAGACGAGAAAAAGACAAGTTTATTTCGTCAACAATTGGCGAAAGGTAGCAAATAGGACAAAACGACATCGAGGAATCCAAAACTTTCAACAAAATTTCCATGAAACAAAGGACAAACGTTAAATTTATGATAAAGTCTGCTTACCTGCTGTGCTGAATCCCGAGTTTGTAAACAGAGTTGTCCACGGCCTTTGAAAAATATGAAAAACCAAGGGGCTCTGAGTTCAAAATGCTAAAAGAACTTGAAAGAGCGAAGATCTGACACTTGGGACGCCTGCTGACGCCATTTATCACAAAATTTTACTTTCGCGCCACAGCTTTCTTGCAAGAGAGGCCGGAAGTGACGTCAGAATTCAGGCTTGGTGTTGTCGGGCGTGGTACTCAGAAGTGAAATTCAATCACGTTAAGAAATCCGTTAATCAATCAAACCTGTCATATACCGGGTGTCCCAAAAAAAAGTATACAGATTTCGTTGAATCCAGCGATGTGAATTTAGCTTCGATCAATGGCTAATCACTCTCGAAATGTTCCTCGATAGTTAACTTGAACATAGATACCTCGTTTGTTGGTATTGGTGCTTTTAGAGCAGAAATATCAATTTTGAAAGCTCAAATTTGCGTCCACCTGCAAACCAGAGCTTTGGCCTTTTGGCCTAAGCAAATTCCTGAAGCACATCGACAATAAGAACTGAAATGAATGAAAAATCAAGAAACTGCCAAATGGGTGACTGTGGGGTGACTTCTGGAAAACAGAATAACACAAGATCTAATATTGGTCAAATTTTATCAAGGCTATCGTTGACTTTTACGCTGTACCTTAAGAATTTGCCAAGACCATAAGGCTAAAGCTCTGGTTTACAGGAAGAGGCAAATTTGAGCTTTCAAGATTAACATGTCTGCTCTCAAAACACCAATACCAACAAACAAGGTACCTACGTTCAAGTTAACTATCGAGGAACATTTTTAGAGTAATTAGACATTGATTGAAGCTAAATTCACATCACAGGAGTCAACCAAATCCGTATACATTTTTTGGAACACCCGGCCGATATGAAGCAGAACACTTACTTTGCCTGCTGAATGCAAACAAAGTTTGTAATACGAAAAATTCCACGTTTTTCAGATTTAAAGTTACGAGACTTTAAAGTTACGTAAAACATGCAGCCAGGCTCTGCAGCAGCACGTCTAAAATCTCATCAATTGCATCAATCGAACCAACATTGAAAATCACTTTCTGTACCAAATCTCGCAGTCTGATTGGTACAACGAGAACGTGTGTGCAAAGGCCTAAGTAGGATCGGGTACAAATCTGACGTCTTAGCAGTCTATCAACAATCAGACGTCATTTTAAAAACTTATTACAGAATTGAAGTTGAAGTGATTAATGTGCCATAAAAGATCTAGAAGCTAGCAACATTTGTGTGAGGTCTTCAAAGGATTACAGCAACATCTATTGCAGTTTCTTTGAAGAGTAAAGGGTACATTAAACAAACTCTGAGTATCTTCAGGAGAAACACCACAATAAAGTTAGTCCAGCTAAATATTGGAACACAATAAAATTCCCCGTCAGAGCATATATCGACATAATAAAGCATCAGCAAACAAGACCAGCCAGGGCGAAAAGCTATCATGTCATCGTCTTCAAGAACAATAGAAAAGCAATAGCGATGACGTGTACACTGCCATTCTTTACAGTCGAACCTTTCGTCTATCTGTGCATGATTGGCTTCTACTTAAGCAACGTCTCGTCTCCTCAATTGATCCTTGAAAACATCTGCCGAAAGTATCACAACGACACGATCTGCCAAGCAATGTTCGCTGGCTTCTTCCACGGTGACGGTGAATACAAAAAAATTCAAGAAGAGGCTGCAATGTGGATTGGAGGGTGCAAATTTGTAGGAAATTTAGTAAAGTTGTTTGCGTTACCTACGGCTGCAGTACTATCGGATGTTTTTGGAAGACACAGAGCGATGTTTTTAATACCATTAACAATGGCTGTAAGAAGCAGCATCATGTTATATATCGTCAATATGGGTATGCCATTCAGCACATGGTGGCTGTTATTAGTTGGTCCTATAACCGGGCTTGTCGGCGGAGTGGGAGGGCTGTTCATGTTCACAATTGCATATGTGTCAGATATAACACCTAATGAAGAGCGGACCTTGAGAATTACGCTAATTGATGCAGCAGCAGTTTTTGCTGCCTTCACAGCGATGCTAACCAGCGGTTTCATCATCGAAAAATTTGGATATTTTTGGATTTTTGTCGCAATTCTTTGTCTGGCGACTTTAGCATTCCTTGACTGGCTATTTCTGATTAAACCAGATACGGTAAATATGCAAAGCATTTCTAAAGAGTCAGTCGTATTCAGCATACTCTCGATGGATGCTTTGATAAAGCCAGGACTTGTTTCTAGCCATGTTTATTCGGATAACAAAATAAGAGATCTAAGGAAACCCCAAAAGCGTTCAAAATTCTCCAAACAGGCATTTGCTGGGTGTAAAAGGTTGAGAAAATCTATGGATGAAAAACTAGACAGCGTTGAACAAGTACAAGAAACTGAAGAAACTGAAGAGGCTAGGCTGCAGAATGACAGCCAAAACAAAGCTTGTGCTGGTGACCATAGCCAACTCGAAGTGCTTTCGTACGTATCTGAGACCGAAAACGAACTCCATAACGCAAACGCTGCTCTAAATCAAGAAAGGTCCAGTGGAGAAGATTTAGGCCCTGAAAATTTCAGAAAACAGATAGAAAATCATTATGCAGATGACAAGAACACTTTGCCATATCTTGAAGTAGTCAATACCCACACCGGCAATGGATCTGGCACTGCCGCTGGTCATACAACAACAATTCCAGGCACCGTTAGTCACCCAAACGCAAATGCAGCAAATACAAACAGCGAAGGTTTCTTGAATCGAAAACTGGTTAGCTCGAATGAAAACGAAATGGATCTGCGACTCGCTTGGAGAAAAATACGACAGGCTGCAAATCCATTCAGAAATTTTGCTCGAATGTTCAAAGCGGTGAAAGAAACAGCAAATATAAAACTCGAAATGGTGTTGTTATTTGTCATGGCCCTGACGCAAATTTCAAATATTGGAGAATTAAACCTAATTGTCATATTCCTGCGAAACCATCCTTTTCATCTCAGCCCGAAAAGTGTTGGCTTTCTACTGGCATTTCAACGTGGATTAGTCGCCATAATTGGCCTATTTTTCTCGAACATCATCTTGCAAAGATTCTTCCGTATCAATGATCTAGTCACGATTCTCGTGTCATCAGCGTGCAGCATTGTGTATTTCTTACTAATGGCATTGGCTAAATCCACGACAATGTTGTATATTAACCAAGTTATACATGCATTCTGCACGCTTAACATACCAGCAATCAGAGCCTTCCTTTCCAAGATGTCCAAGCCTTCGTCTGTCGGCACTATAATGGGCCTAGTAACTATGGTGGAGACACTATCATCTGCGATTGCATGCTTTGCAGCACCAGTGGCCTATTCAAAACTAGCAGAAATTTCGCCAGGAGCTGTCTTTTTTGTATTTGCATTGTTGATGTTAATAACTACGATCATCACAGCAACATTGAACTACCAATATCCAAAAGATCATTGAGTTGGAAATTGTGTTTTGCGTCAGACAACCCAAGAAAGCTCACAGAGTTCGTGCGGTCTTAGGTTTGAAGAAGCAACAGAGGATACGCAGTAAAAGATATGAAGTTTGTACGTTGTAAAATGACACATTTTTGGAATTTTAAAATTTTGGTGGACTTCTCAGATTGGTTGACTCATTTTTGTGGAATTTGTGAGACGGATTGGTTATTTATAATGCCGTACGTCCGTAGAACTTGCTGTAGACTGTTTTCAAGTATGTGCTCTTGTTTCTAGCAAAAAATATCAATCAAGTAATCTTTGGTGGGATGCTCGAGAGCCATGTTATTCTATAAAACAAACTTTTTTCGTTTGTCTGTCGTTTTACGCTGAGCAATAAAACAAAACACTAAAAATTTTGATTGCAAATTTATATACTTCATTACATGTATTTTTCTCTTCGTGGAATAAAAAAATTAAAATATGGGGTGCCCCGAAATGCTTTCAGCAGATTTACTCAAGGCTAAAGAAAACATTTTCACCAGAAAAATCTTCAAATATGGGTAATTGCAATGGTCGATATGTTAAAATTTCGACATGTTAAAGGCCGATATTGGTGACTTTGAGCAAACTTCCTGGACTGAACCAAATGTCTCATGGACATCTTCGGTTCGATAAAATATCATCAAGGTGGACAATTTTGCAACCAGCCCCAAAATAAAAGATGAGCACTGATTACCTGAAAAGAAAGAATGAAATGCTTGTAGCATAACGGTATCGCAACCATATTTTCTTACTAGTTTGGAAAATTTGCAAGAGAAAAGTTTCACGAAAGAATTCTGCATAAGGGGCCGTCGACAATTACCTTTCGTCAGGGGGTTCAGGCAAAAGCCGTGATGGATTATTTTGCGTGACGAAATATCACATTAAGAAATAGGCTAGAAGAAAATGTATTAGAAATAGCAAACGTACAATTTATAAATCTGTCGTAATTTGAGTATTACCGGTGTTTTAAAGTGAGCTGCAACATGTTCTATATGTAAACACTTTTGCTGTTAGTTACTACTGTAGTGTCGATCCATGGTTTCCGCAAGGGCAAACTTGATTTTCAGGCAGTCAAAAATTTCAGCGTGCTCGCAAAGGACCTTGGGTAGCAATGGCTCTTTAAATTGTCGTTCTTAATGCATTTCGGGTAAAAATGAAGCGCCACTGCAACACATATCCAGTGCCATTGAAATTGATCAGGCTGCACGGCTTTCATTCCTAGGCTCTGGTTGAAGGATGGTGGCACCAACTTTGATGTTGAATACTTTCATAACCAGGTCACCAATATGGGTCAGTAGTATGTCAAAATGTAACTTAACTATCAAATGATGAAATGACCCCACTTCAGATATATTCAGGCAGTACATTGGTCATCAGGTTTGAGCAAATCTGTTGAAGCTTTTTGAGACATCCGGTATTTGGAGCACATGTTAAACACGTGCAAATTCCAGATAAAGCTAAAACTTGTTTGACTGAACCATAGAATTCATACAATTTCGAATTATTACTGAGTATTCGCGCCAACCTTAAATTTCTAAATCTCGAAGCCACTGTCAAACGATGCCCGCATTGCATTGAACATCAACTTTTTTTCATTTCATTTCATTTTTTTCATTTTATCAATATTTATACACGCTGTCAGCCTATTAACAACTTATGTTCGAGAAAAAAAAAGAAATACAAAACTACTGCAATGTGCCAAGGGTACGTGTTTGGGTCCTGTACGTTCAAAGCTACTCTCTAAAGCCAGTTTTAAAACGAGCGATTGATTCTTTTTCTCGAGTTTCGTCAGGGATATCATTCCAGTTTTTGACACCAGAGAGGTATAAAATTCGCTTTGCACACTCTAGCTTAACCTCGGGAATTTGCAGATCTCCATAATTTCTGGATCTGTGCTCTTGAATCTAGCATCTGTCAATGAACTTACTGCCAAGATTTTCAGGAAAAAGGTCATGCAAAATTCTATGTCATGACTCCTTGGTCAAGGGAGAGCAATGCCCAAGAGCCATGTTCAAGAATCATGCACAAATTGATCCGACCATATGCTTGGCATCGTCTATTAGCTTCTTTGCCCTTGTTTGCAATCGTTGCAGTTGGGATAGCTTGTTGTGGGAAAGAGCACAGAGCAAGAGAACATTTGTTGGCTGTTGTTCGCAGCGTAATTGGTCGTGCAACTGCTCACTAAATATTTTCAATCGCGATCAAACTTCACTGGACAACGTCCAACAAATGTTAGGTCAATGAACAAAGTGACTGATCAAACCGTGCCAAAATTTCACAGAACATCAAAGTTGGAAACTGTTCATTGGCACCGTCTGGCCAGGCCTTAAACTCTAAAATGTCAGGACCTTAAATTGCACTACCAATGTAAAATATTGCGATGTAAAATTTTTAATTGCGCAATGATAGCAGAGTTAACAAGTCAAAATATTTATTCGTTCGGGGTGCCTCAATACACTGTTTTGCGAATATTCTTGATTGTGAACGACGAAGATTGTATTCGATTTTTTGAAGAAATCCTAAACACCTAAATATATTTGAAATGGCAAATCACTACTGACTCTTTCAGTCATATATCGGGTGAGAAAAAATAATGCACTTTTGGGACCATTTTGACGCGAGCTGATGCACAAAGAGATGAAGTCAAACTTAGAATTAAAGACATGAATTTTGCATTTACATTGAGGTCTACCAAGCGAGTATGAAGAACTGCTGGCCAAATTTGTGTGGTTAAAGTTTCGTTGCATTTGGAAAGCTAACTTAGATATTTAATATCTATTTGGTTGAAATCAGTCTACCCATTCCGTCGTTGTGAGCGATTTTAGTAAAATCCTATTTCGCAAGATTATTAAATAGGGCTATCATTCGATTCATTTTCATATTTGTGTGAACTTGTAAACCATGACAAAAAAGTTTTCCTGTCACAAATTGAGTCAAGGCACATATTGCGTTGAGGCTAAAAAGAAAGAATACTGCGATCTATTTTTGTATCTCTAGGGGAATTTTCATTGAGTTTTCATTGCTGCGAAACAGAAAGTTCACTACAAACGATACCTTTTTCAGTTAAATTTCTGAACAAAATCGCTAAGAACCATGGGAAAAATGCCAATTTGAGGAAACAAAATTGTTGCGCCTTATTTAAAACTTCTTCCTAGAAATTTTCGAAGATTGCTTGTCTCATCGTCTAGCAGTTGCTTTGCCGAGGAACTTAACAAAACGCTAGAAAGTAAAGCGGTGAAGTTTAGCAAACAAATAAAGGAAAAAGATTCGAAATCGTATGTTCCGTAAGTATTTTGCGAGATTCAGTCAAACAAGAACAAATATGTTGGACACACTTTTTTCTCTTAAAGAGGCAATTAAACTGCGTGGCCTAGCTTGGCTAACCGAAGCGAGTTGTCAAGATCTCTTCTGCTGCCTACCAGGCTAGCCCTGCAGAACAAGCAGGAAGATATACATTCTTCTCATGTCATCGATTCAAGACTGGGCTGATCCAGCAAAGCTGACTGAGAAATTTGCAACACATGTGTTTTATGAATAGATTTCAAAGGACAAGTCCGGGACCGTCAAAAATACTATTGTGAAACAAATGTACCTCTTGTTGAAGAAAAATTTCAACGTCTTCTACCTTTGCACAAAATGACGAAAAATGCTTGAACAAATGTTATCACTATTCACAGTGGTATAACCTTTTCTTTTGACAGTACATCGTGTCAATCTTGGATTTGTCCTTCAGGATCATAGGGCCTGGGCTGTAATTCTTCATATTATCGTTCAGATCAGTTAGGCGAGCCAGCCCACCCAATTCAATCAGGGTAATAGGGCCTGTTTAAAGGAGCCCGGTAAACTGGCTGACTTGGTAAGCGAGATCTCATTATCTTAAGAAGTCAATGGGAAAATTGGATTTCGTTTACATGGAGAAGCAAGCTAACCCGGGAAGCGAGATCTCATTGAACACTGGTGTGACGTCGACAGGCGAGATGGAATTTCTATAAAAACACTCCATCCCGGCTACCGAGACGAAAACGACTTTACTGCTCATTTGCGTCTCATTTACAAATGAAGCGCGTGTCAGTTGTAGCACATTTCTGTCTCGGTAAGCGGGCTGGAATTCTCCATGTAAACACACGAGGAAAACCAATTTGCTTACCAAGCCAGACCGTTTTCTTGCCTCATATAATCAGGCCGTTAGGTCTTACTCTATAAAATTTTGGACTGAGTCCGATATCGCAATCTCGCCACTGATGACATACTGCTTGTTATTGTTTGTAATTTGCGAAAGATCATACTTGTAATTAGTCATGATTCCAAACGATCTTTCCATGCCTCTCCTGGAGGTATCTGCCATCCAATTCAATCGCCATAGTATTGCCCCATTTCGCAGATGAAAATTTGCTGTGGAATGAAGACTAACGGTCAGAAATATTTTGAAATTTCATACTAAACGTTGTGTAAGAAATGTCTCAATGAATAGTATTGAGAAGACGATATGCCATGTATTTAGTCACATCTTAATAACCATTTTACATTCAAATGTTTCACACGAAAAGTTTATTGCATAAAACTTTGGACAAGAAATTTTCGGAAACGCCATGAAAAAGCAGACACAGGCTCCGCTTTTATATTCATATTCAAATTTATTTCATATCAAATTATTACAAGGGGGGTTGCCCTTCAGTATAAGCTGGCTTCCAAGGGACCCTCCGATAAAAACATGAATTACAATCTATAAAACAAAGTAAATTAAAGAGATATTAATTAGATCAAACTTAAAGCTTATGTAGAATAATTTCAAAATTTACAATTCAAAAAGAAATCTTTTCTTTCTCCAAATAGATTTCTTAAAACTATACAGAGAGGATGCCTGCTTTGACTTGGCTGATAGGCTATTCCACAGTTTTGCACCTCGATAGGAGAAACATCTCTGACCATTATTTGACCTTTTCTTGGGTAACCTAAGGTCGGTTTCTGTATTACAAAGGCTGTAACATGAATAACAACTTGAATATATTGCTTTAAGAGTATGGCTCAAAGTAAGGGTTTTCAAAGTGTAATCTTTAACTTTTCAGTATTGAAGCAAACATTTAATTATCTTTAAAAATGTTTGGTTCCATGACAAACAAATCAAAGAGAAATTTTCTTCATAGGCTTGATCATCGAAGAAGAGATGTCATTTTTTGGAACAGCCTTGAGAATCATTGAGGAATTCGTTTCAGGTTTCAACACATGGTCACGTTTTCAAAATCCGCCAAAAACCAGGTGCACAAAAGTGAATTTACTTGCTTTGGCAGTAGACTACAAGTTCGTTCTGATTTCACGGAAGCGAGACTTTGCCTAATCTCGCCTCTATACCCCCCCCCCAGGTTGACAGTTGAGGTAAAAATCCCATAGAAGCAGTGGCTGAAATTTACCTTGTCTGCCAGCTCCTGGTAGACTGATTACGATGAGTCCCAGTAATCGCTGTTCAAAACGAGACTATTAGACCAGACCGAGACCGCTCTTACTGGGACTCATAATATTGCGGCAATATTTTTGGACTGACTTTTTTCATTTTTGAACGCCCTTGGGAACGAGGCTGCTATACACAGTTATGTACAAAGTATACAACCAATACAACGCCATTAGAATCTCTGCAAATTCGATTGATTGATGTTGACCAACGGAAAATCGAAGCTCAAAGCAGAGTTTCAAGGAGTGCTTTTCTAACAGGAGGGAAAATTGCATTTGCCATGCGCGAAGAGCGCACAGGGGATCAATGATTACAAGACTGATTTAACGCGGCGTGAGTGGAGTGGCCATTGGCCTAACTTTCTTCATTCATGTGAAGTGTTGTGAAACTTAATTTAAACACAGTTTGCCTCGATAATTATTCGGTTACTTTGTTATCAATCGTCGGAAAGAGCTGTGGATGCAGGCTGGCACAGAAACAGATTGGATGTTATTGTTTAAATTGAGCTCTTATTTGACTATACTCCGGTTGGGTTCGTTGCTTTTTATCCTGCCAGCAAAGGAGGAGCGTGAAAGAAGACTGAGCTTTTCGACCATCTCTTGCAAGAACTTGTAATATTAAAGCGACCACCTATTAATAGTAATGGCCTGGCACAGAAATGGCCTGATTAACACTAACAGGTAGTCTACATGATACGATGAGTGAAGTTGAGATGGAACGTGCTCTTTTCTGCAATAATGGTTTGAAGTAGAAGTTCAAACTTTGATCTAACATCAACAGCAGCATGGCCTAAAAAGGAACCTTGGCTTGGAGAATGAACAACACTGAATATGATGTTATATTTAATCTTGTATTGCTAGTAGTAACTGCAATGAAGAGAATGTTCAGTTTTCTGGTGCCATAAATAATCATGAAATTGTTTCAAAAGTTATATGAAGATCCACATACGTAGATCCCACAGTAAAACAGGAATAAAGGGTGTGTCAAAAAAAATTCAAAACAATGCTGGAACTATCAGAGATGAGATATCTAACGGTACCATACTGGACATTCATTGCAAGCATAGGGAAACCTCAGTTACAACGTTCAGGTCTTCATGGATCATGTGCACTAATGTCATCATTATATCAATGTTATAACGGTGAACGGTGTAACGTTATGAGTCAACAAAAACACAGTTAATGGAATTGTGCCATTAACAGCTAAATCCCCATCCCCCACTTTAACAGACCACTGGATTTGCCATCAAATTTTTCTTTGTTGTGGGCAATTTCTACCACCTCTCATGGGAGGCTTATAGGCTGATTTGTGTGTCTTGGGTCAGACCACTGGATTTGCCATCAAATTTTTCTTTGTTGTGGGCTTTCTAGCCTATTTGTGTGTCTTGGGTCAGGCCGACTTCATCATCTAGATTGTGATGTTAAAATAACGCAGTTCACTACCCAAAAATTAACGGCTCTAAGATTTCTTCAGAAATTGATTATGAATATTACCTATTTCAATTTTCATTATAAAATAACAATTTTCAGCACAAAATAACAATTTTGAACAGATTTGAGCTGCACCCTCATTAATGGCCCAATTCCATTCACCATACCTGTAGCAAAAATTGTTTTTCAATTACGCTTTATGCCAGTAAGCCCATTTTACACATCTGAACTCAGCATTATTTCATACAGAGCTATGTTAACTGTTAAAAAATTTGTTTACACTGGACTTTTACAGTATCTTTCTTTAAAGATTTTTAGGTGATTGACCTGATTTTTACAAACCATCTTATTTCATCTTACTTGTTGCAATTATTTTTCATCATTTGCTGTCTCTTCAATATAGTCCAGACTGGAAAATGGTCACGATGGTCAAAAATGAGAAAAATTCTGAAAGCTTTCAGTGCTTGATAAATTTCTTAAAGGCTGATTTCCAGTCAGTGGAGTTTTCCGAGCGGGTGGAATTTTAGACAATAAGAGGTCACTCAGCCGTAACTTTCTATTCAATTTCAGAGCGACATTTTCTCTTGCATACAATAGAAATTCTGCCCGCTCTGAAAATTCCAGTGATTGGAAATCAGCCTTAACGTTTAAAAATTTATAACAAAATATTATCCCAAGAACACTTTGCCCCATTTGAATTTTCTACTTCTTCCAAGTGCAACATCATACAATGATGTCAAAGTTTCAGTGTAGGTTTAGACAGAATAAGTACAAGACCATGTTATGATCAATACCATTCTTCAATGAGTAAATTACAGTCAATTGAATTATAAAAGAAGGTTGACAGATACTTTCATTTAAGTGTTTCTAAATTTGGCATACTGAATGTCCTTGTTTAGGTAGTTCTTCTTCAATTAATATTGCTTAATAGCATATGCACCTTTCTGTTCTACCACCCATCTTATCAAATCATTGAATTTTGTTTGGTGAGAGCCTCTTGTCTCCATCCAATTTGTGATTGTCCTTTTTTCTATGATAAAAATATGAGATTTCTCAATGATATAAATTATTAGGTTCTTTAAAATACTTTTATAAGTGTTTATAAATATTTTAAACAAGGCATATTTTACCCTATGTGTAACACCTGTCATTAGGTATTTGAAGATATCAGAATATTGCACCACTACTTTTCTCCAATTGCAATGGTCTCTACAGAGTGTCCCAAAAAAATTGTGCCCTGTTTGCCTGAAGATTGCGACAAAACGGCAAAAGATTCTCGCCAAACTTTTATATGATGTTGCTCTTCAGATGTTCAAATAAAGTTTGCTGCCATCCCCGTAAAAATCCGTTGAAAAATGATGGAGCTATTGACATTCAAAAGACCAAATTTGCCTGATGACTGAAACCAGCAGTCAGCCATTTTGTCTTACTATTTTCAGTGATAACTAGTTTCATGTGCTGTAAGAAATAGTTTTGTGAGGTAAGAAATGGTTGAACTCTCTGATGATGATCGGAATTCTCACGAGAGCTATGAAATTGGAGGCTGCTGTTTCATTTAATCCATGAAGCTATTGTCATCGCTGCAAAATAGTAAGACAAAATGGCCGACCGCTGGTTTCAGTCATCCGGCAAATTTGGTCTCCTAAAGGTCTAGCTCCATCATTTCTCAACGGATTTTTACAGGGTTGGTAGCAAACTTTAATTGAATATCTGAAGCGCACCATCAAGCACAATTTTGGCGAGAATCTTTTGCCGTTTTGTCGCAATCTTCAGGCAAACGAGGCACAAGTTTTTTGGGACACCCTGTACATATAGGAATATAGAGAAATGGGCACATTGCAAGCAGCTAAAAACCCCAACGGGAATTTCAAGGGGAACTAGCCATCATGGTTGAAGTGTTAGTCATTGTGTCTAGTTTATCACCCCACATAGTTTGTTCTGCGGCACAACCTGTATTAGGAGGAAATTGCACCCCTAATTTTCTTTAATTGCAATAGTCTCTACATATAGGAATATAGAGAAACAGGTACATTTCAAGGGGCAAAAACCCCCAACGGGAATTTTAAGAGGAACTTTCCATTATGGCTGAAGTATCTATTAGTGGGTCTAGTTTATCACCCAACATAGTTTGTTCTGCGGCACAACCTGTATTAAGAGGAAATGGCACCCCTATTTTTCTCTAATTGCAATAGTCTCTACGTATAGGAATATAGAGAAACAGGTACATTTCAAGGGGCAAAAACCCCCAACGGGAATTTTAAGAGGAACTTTCCATTATGGCTGAAGTATCTATTAGTGGGTCTAGTTTATCACCCAACATAGTTTGTTTTGCGGCACAACCTGTATTAAGAGGAAATGGCACCCCTATTTTTCTCTAATTGCAATAGTCTCTACATATAGGAATATAGAGAAACAGGTACATTTCAAGGGGCAAAAACCCCCAACGGGAATTTTAAGAGGAACTTTCCATTATGGCTGAAGTATCTATTAGTGGGTCTAGTTTATCACCCAACATAGTTTGTTCTGCGGCACAACCTGTATTAAGAGGAAATGGCACCCCTATTTTTCTCTAATTGCAATAGTCTCTACATATAGGAATATAGAGAAACAGGTACATTTCAAGGGGCGAAAACCCCCAACGGGAATTTTAAGAGGAACTTTCCATTATGGCTGAAGTATCTATTAGTGGGTCTAGTTTATCACCCAACATAGTTTGTTCTGCGGCACAACCTGTATTAAGAGGAAATGGCACCCCTATTTTTCTCTAATTGCAATAGTCTCTACATATAGGAATATAGAGAAACAGGTACATTTCAAGGGGCGAAAACCCCCAACGGGAATTTTAAGAGGAACTTTCCATTATGGCTGAAGTATCTATTAGTGGGTCTAGTTTATCACCCAACATAGTTTGTTCTGCGGCACAACCTGTATTAAGAGGAAATGGCACCCCTATTTTTCTCTAATTGCAATAGTCTCTACATATAGGAATATAGAGAAACAGGTACATTTCAAGGGGCGAAAACCCCCAACGGGAATTTTAAGAGGAACTTTCCATTTTGGCTGAAGTATCTATTAGTGGGTCTAGTTTATCACCCAACATAGTTTGTTCTGCGGCACAACCTGTATTAAGAGGAAATGGCACCCCTATTTTTCTCTAATTGCAATAGTCTCTACATATAGGAATATAGAGAAACAGGTACACTTCAAGGGGCGAAAACCCCCAACGGGAATTTTAAGAGGAACTTTCCATTATGGCTGAAGTATCTATTAGTGGGTCTAGTTTATCACCCAACATAGTTTGTTCTGCGGCACAACCTGTATTAAGAGGAAATGGCACCCCTATTTTTCTCTAATTGCAATAGTCTCTACATATAGGAATATAGAGAAACAGGTACATTTCAAGGGGCGAAAACCCCCAACGGGAATTTTAAGAGGAACTTTCCATTATGGCTGAAGTATCTATTAGTGGGTCTAGTTTATCACCCAACATAGTTTGTTCTGCGGCACAACCTGTATTAAGAGGAAATGGCACCCCTATTTTTCTCTAATTGCAATAGTCTCTACATATAGGAATATAGAGAAACAGGTACATTTCAAGGGGCGAAAACCCCCAACGGGAATTTTAAGAGGAACTTTCCATTATGGCTGAAGTATCTATTAGTGGGTCTAGTTTATCACCCAACATAGTTTGTTCTGCGGCACAACCTGTATTAAGAGGAAATGGCACCCCTATTTTTCTCTAATTGCAATAGTCTCTACATATAGGAATATAGAGAAACAGGTACATTTCAAGGGGCTAAAACCCCCAACGGGAATTTTAAGAGGAACTTTCCATTATGGCTGAAGTATCTATTAGTGGGTCTAGTTTATCACCCAACATAGTTTGTTCTGCGGCACAACCTGTATTAAGAGGAAATGGCACCCCTATTTTTTTCTAATTGCAATAGTCTCTACATATAGGAATATAGAGAAACAGGTACACTTCAAGGGGCGAAAACCCCCAACGGGAATTTTAAGAGGAACTTTCCATTATGGCTGAAGTATCTATTAGTGGGTCTAGTTTATCACCCAACATAGTTTGTTCTGCGGCACAACCTGTATTAAGAGGAAATGGCACCCCTATTTTTTTCTAATTGCAATAGTCTCTACATATAGGAATATAGAGAAACAGGTACACTTCAAGGGGCGAAAACCCCCAACGGGAATTTTAAGAGGAACTTTCCATTATGGCTGAAGTATCTATTAGTGTGTCTAGTTTATCACCCAACATAGTTTGTTCTGCGGCACAACCTGTATTAAGAGGAAATGGCACCCCTATTTTTCTCTAATTGCAATAGTCTCTACATATAGGAATATAGAGAAACAGGTACATTTCAAGGGGCTTAAAACCCCCAACGGGAATTTTAAGAGGAACTTTCCATTATGGCTGAAGTATCTATTAGTGGGTCTAGTTTATCACCCAACATAGTTTGTTCTGCGGCACAACCTCTATTAGGAGGAAATTGCACCCCTACTTTTCTCTAATTGCAATAGTCTCTACATATAGGAATATAGAGAAACAGGTACATTTCAAGGGGCTAAAACCCCCAACGGGAATTTTAAGAGGAACTTTCCATTATGGCTGAAGTATCTATTAGTGGGTCTAGTTTATCACCCAACATAGTTTGTTCTGCGGCACAACCTGTATTAGGAGGAAATGGCACCCCTATTTTTCTCTAATTGCAATAGTCTCTACATATAGGAATATAGAGAAACAGGTACATTTCAAGGGGCGAAAACCCCCAACGGGAATTTTAAGAGGAACTTTCCATTTTGGCTGAAGTATCTATTAGTGGGTCTAGTTTATCACCCCACATAGTTTGTTCTGCGGCACAACCTGTATTAAGAGGAAATTGCACCCCTATTTTTGTCTAATTGCAATAGTCTCTACATATAGGAATATAGAGAAACAGGTACATTTCAAGGGGCGAAAACCCCCAACGGGAATTTTAAGAGGAACTTTCCATTATGGCTGAAGTATCTATTGGTGGGTCTAGTTTATCACCCAACATAGTTTGTTCTGCGGCACAACCTGTAGTAGGAGAAAAAAGCACCCTTTTTAAAGACTTCTCTAAATACTATACAGAGAAAAAGGAAAACTTGGGACATTTTAGAGTGTGCAAAAGCCTAACGGGAATTTTTGCAGCATATTTTCATGATGGCAGTTGTGTTAATTAGTATGTCTAGTAAGCAGTGCAATATACTTTGTTCTGCGGCACAACCTGTATATGGAGAAACATTACCCCCTTTTACATTCACTTTCTTTGACAGTTGACACCAGCAGCCATCCATACAGAAGTTCTGATTGTTTCAGTAGTTATCTGGGTTTTTCAACATCATACAATTCATGTAGCATGAGTAATGAGGCTGTACTAGTTTTGGTTGCATATTATTGTTGTGATCTATCACAGTTACCAAGAGGCAAGGATTAGATTTGAAAGAATGCAATCAAATTTATCAGAGTCTTCATGATTTTAGGCCCGTTTCAGGCTGTTTGTTGTGAATCTCGGCCTAGACTAAGCAAAATTTGTTTGAATACAAAATTATGAAGAAACCAGGATAAAAATCAAACTTACCTCCTTCTCTGTTCCTACTCTATCGATGGCCGAGACGAGGATATCGTATATTAATCAACTTTCCTTGTTCGGACAACCAACATTTTTCCGCGCGCTTTCTCCACTGGAACAAAACTTGCGAGCATGGGAAGGAGGCGCCCGCGTCACCAGTCCGCCATGGTCAGCGGCAGACAATTTACGCTCCTGTTTGCTTTTCTGCCAAGGCCCTTATCGAAACGAGGCAGTCATAGTCATTTCAAAATAATGGCGTTTGATTATGAGTCGTAGTTAGGAGCGTACGGCAGTATTTCAATAGCGATAACTACGACCATATCATCAGTCTAAGCTCCTGGCAAATGAGGCGTTTTTCTTCATATGAACGGACCTAAAATGTTACGCAATGGCTGCAGTCACCCTGTAGTTGCCTCCCGTTATGATTTGAATCATTTGACTTTATTGAAAAAGCAAGCCCGTTACTTGGAAAGAATATAACGGAGACAAAGCACTTTGTGTGACCGCAGCCAGTGTCTCTAGCCAATATCTGCTGAAGGATTATTTGATGCAATGAACTTGTTAACTTACCAACAGGGTCCAATGCAAATCCTCTCCTTTTCTCGCAATATAAATACCTGTAAAGTGAAATTTAGTTTTTTAGAATAGCATTACCGATACCGGGTGTCCCAAAATAAAGTACCAGATTTAATTGCATAAAGCCATAACTTCATTACAGCCCTGAAGAAGTCCTGCATTGGGCTTTGCTTAAATTTATGGATGGATTTAATGGAAAGCTTTAAAAAATTCATTTCATGGCAAGCTATGAATCAATATAGAAAATGCGTTAGTGAATTTTCAAGCAAAGAGTAGTTTTATAAAGATCTACAACGTGCATGTAGGCCAAAATCTACCACTTTACTGGAGGGGTTTATGCTGCTTCTTTATACTATTTTGCTAGAGCTGTAAGAAAGCAATATCGATCAAGGCATCGTTTAGTTTAAGCTAACTAACTGTCGATCGTGACCTCTTTCAATACAGCCTGATTTAAGCAATATGTTTATCTCTGGACACACTCAATCCATTACCTACACCCTTTGGTTGACTGGGAAAGTATTCAACATAAAATATTTAGCAATACAACAATATCAGACAAAAAGATCAAGGGTTTGAGAAAATATGCGAATTGAGCATTAAAGCAACGTGTGGCTCAATGGTTCAGCTTTTTAATTGATTATGCATGCACATAAATAATATAAACAACGCGGTTCTTCCAGGAATTTCCACGTTTGCTTTAAACGTCTTTAATATTTCATTAAATATTTCCACCCACTGTCATCGCACGAAAATTGTCTGAGCATTTTGTTTAGCCTTGTTTACATTGTTCTGTAAAATTTGCCCAGGATCAGCTAACTATTGAAACAAAGAGAACAGACTTTAGCTCGAATTGAGGCCCTTTCACATTGCTCCGTATTCATAAGAAATCGGATCATAACTTATCCCTTTTTGCTTTGCATTCAAACTGCTTCGTTGTGAAAATAAATTTTCGAATAAGCTGATGAAAACGGAGACATTTGAAAACGATGCGTTTTGAACACACTCCGCTTGAAGTGCAAACGCCAGATACGGAGACATTGGAACACACTTTGTATTCCTTTGTAGAGGCTGTTAATTTCAATGTTCTACATACTCGCGATTGCTACCTTTTTGTCAGCTACTTACAAAAGGCTTTGTTTAAAAAAAGGGCTAAGACTCTGTTTTGCTGGAGCAGTGCGAACGCCTATCATTTCTATCACAATCAGGTCTCACAATGAAAATTTTGAAGCAAATGTTGCAGTCGTCAGCATGACCTTCAATTTCTAAATTACAAGCAGACATTTCAATGTGATCATCTAAAATTTACTCAAAGCAATTCTTTGCCAAGGTTGAAAACAGATTAGAATCCATGGATAGTTTAACTCACCTAGCGCAAAGTCCTAAAATGATCTGTTTGTATTTTGCTTCCTCTTCGTTAGATTCTTCAGAGATATTCCCATTCACCTGCAATGTTTCAAAGGCACAATTTAAACTGCATAAAGTCACGTCCATACGGTACAGAGTCCTGCCTGTAATAAACCATTTTTTAAGGAGCTGAGACCCTGAACTTCGAGAGAAAAATAGGAAAACAATAGGTTGAGCTACAGCAGTGGATTTCTTAAGGCGGCACCTTACAGTATATAGTCAACTCCTCTCAGCGGAAAGTCCCTTGGACACTACGTTTGCGTTCCAGTAGACGATTGTGATAAGATCGCCTCAGAGCACAGGATCCCTTGCAGCTCGAAGGTCGCATGATTTGATTGGTCTGAGAAAAATTTGAGCACGAGTGTGCCAAATACCGGTGTCAGCCAACTTTGGTAAACCATTCTCCATTTTGTCCGTTTTTCATGTCGAAACTTTTATCTTTTGCAAATTGCTCTTGGGAGTCTTTCTAATTTGCGGTGGTGTAATTTTGCTCTCTGGCAGATGGACTTATTCCCTAAAAGTTCAAATTCATAAAATTGGCGTTTTGGAGCGTGTTTGTTTAGCAAAGATATAATGATACATTACATGAAAAAAATTCGGGCCACGATAAAAACCATCTCCTTGCAGTTGCTTAATTTCTCTTGTAATAAAAAATTATATAAATTCAAAGATTATGTTGCATTACAATTTTTCAAGGGGCCATTGCTAGGAATTTCCGTTCTAGCAAATGGGAATAATGATTGCCATTTTAAAAGCCTTCATGATTTTTCACGCAAAAACTGGGAAGCCATGCATCGTGCATGTTCAGATTCAGGGTCCTTGTCCGTTGTTGAAAGTATTCGCTGTGTCACACTGGGCCTTTTACTTCGTTGTACATTTTCAAACCAACGGGATAGTTACGCTTTAACATGTGACCTCATTCGCATTCACATACAACGCTGTTAATGGGCTTTGAGGGTGGGAGCTCATTCCATAAGAGAACTATCATATGCAAAAAACGGAAAAATATGGTCCCGAGGTACATTTTAACATTATTTGAGAATAAACCAATCGCAGCCTTGGGTAAATGTCACATGATGCATCATATCACTGTAAGACAGGGTGTCCTTTTACCGCTATATTGCCGCAAGTTTTGGCGATAAATGTATTACAAAAAGCAAAGCAAAAAATTCACATCATAACAACAGTAGGGTGACCCAAGCCACTGTCTCGATGAGCGAGCCATTCAGTTTTAAACAATAAAGATACTTTCCTGCAAAATCTTGGGACAGTAAATATTTCGGACCACAAACGATTTCGGACGTAAACATATTCGGACGTTTGAAGTGTCTGAAATAATTGGCCTTTAACGTAAGTCTTCGCCCAAACTGAAGGTATCGTCTAAATGTAAATATCAACATTACCTTAAAATTCTCCAGCCATTGAAGGAAAGAATGACCATCTGATATATTTTCCCCCTGGAATCCATGTTTTGCTAGCTGTTCAACAACCACTGCTATGAAATAAGACCAATTTAAGATGGACAGGATATAATAACTTGCATGATTAATACCTCTCCTGGAAGAGAGAGGGTGGGGGTATTCTTCAATATTACCTGGGAAGATGTTGGGCAGATATTTTTCAGCTCGATTTTGTCGCTAAAACAAAGAAACCAAAGCATGGGAGAAAACGTTCTCTTGGGTAAAATTTTCATAAATGTTTGCCTGTGATGATGTCATCAAAATTGTAAATAATGTTACTCATGGAATTGAGTTTGTCAAGCAGTTGAAGAACTTTTAATGATATAAATTGTGCAAAATTTCAACCTGATCTGCCATTGCAAATTTAAGTTATAGCAAATCTAATTTTGCAACATTATTGTCCTTTGCAATTCACAAATACAGCCAAATTGAAGGGAATTAGGTAGTAGGTCTTCGCATCAAAAAAAGTCCTAAATGTACACGCTTGTTTGAAATATTGTTCAATGCCCTAAAGGCACAAACTACAGTAGCTATCAAGTATCCTCTCGAAGAAATGATAAAAGCCTTAAAGTCTTTGTATTGATAAAAGTGCTACTAGTGTTGTGCAATCATTAAACGACCGCTCATCCATTTCCAAAGTCCCTGGTCGTTTCGAGGAGCACGTCCTTTATTCTGCCGAGCTCAGTCTTCGAAAATTTGTTCGCTGTTTTTGATCTTTTTGGGCAGTCTGCAGGCAAAATAGTTTCAAGAAATCGTACATCGACAGAAATCGACAAAAATAACCAAGAATTATATAGGATATTGACAAAAAATTAGATCAGAAATATTTGAAATTGGTCCAATGTATGATTTATCCTGGCCTGTCTGAAGTGGGACCTTTTTTTCAGGTTCACCAGTATAAACAGATATTTACAATTTTCTACAGTATTTCAAGTGTTTACAATGGTTCCTTTTTGGTATTCACAATGCAACACATTTATCCGCTCAAGAACCCAACCTGAGCCACAAAAAGGTCCACAAAGTCTACAGTTGCATTCCTCTTCTTTCCAGGTTTTTAGCCTCCTTTCAAAGCTGGAGAGGGTATCAGATTGTTTCATGTCATTGGGAAGAGCCTGTCATAATCCACAACCTAGGAACGATATCGTCTCAAGCCAAAGCACGTAGTACGCGCTTTTGGTAATAGTAGATCATGGCAGCTTCTCAATCCATAAGGACTGAAAGTAGGATTAAGCTCCTGTTTTGTTTTTTAAATTTCAGTCATCAACAGTCATCTGCATTGTCACTGCATTGTCTCTTTAGTAACATTGTATCAAAATCTGATCTCATATCTTTGTAAGTTATCCGCAATGCCCATTCGTGAATACGATTAGCTCTATTGTTCAGTTTTCTATCGCATAACATCCAAACAAGAGGACAATAGTAGAACTGGGACAAGATAAATGCCTTCATTACTCGCTTTAGTTGTTCAGCATTAAGAACGTGAGAAATCCTTGAGAGAGCATTCAGCTTTTGACCAGCCTCTTTGCAAATAGACCTTACTTGCTGTTTGAAGCATAATTTTTTCTCCAGGATCTCTCCAAGCAACTATTCTTCCGTGCTCTCTTTCATGGTTACCCTTCCGATATCTAAAGAAATATCATTACTTTTACCCCCAGATACCATTAGATGGCATTTGTCCTCGGAAACCATTCTGCAATTTTAAGGGCATCACTCTCTAATGTCTTAATGTCACGTTCAATATTGCTATTGCAAGCATAGATAATTCTACCATCTGCATAGTTACATATCCGAGAATCTTTCACGAACCTGAGGAGATCATTAAGGTATACATTAAACAGAAGAGGCTCATTTCAAGCACAATTTTAGGGATACTATAAACCCCAATGTGCCTACAAACGATGGTATTGAGGATATAGAGCACTTTTTGTTGCTCTTTTTTATATCATTCATTTAAAAAGTTTACAATGAGTTCTACAATCTACAATACTTATCTAATTACTATACAACACTACGGGAACGATACCAGGGGGAGCGAAAAACAATGACTACCCCATGGCCAAAAACATAAAGACATATAACGTTAACCTACATGCAACTAACTGTACACTACGAACGATTAGAAAACTATTGGATAAAGATAAAGGATAATATACTAGATTCTGTCTGATATTAGATGTCGTGTCAGGTTGGGAAGAACTTTAAAATTTCACGAGTGCGGCTCGTTTGAAATTGAGATGCATAAGATGCCTGACATCTAATATCAAACAGAATTTACAAGGAAAACAAAGAACATTCACGTAAAGGGACTTGGTGGTTGCTAAGAACATAGCTGAAGTTTCAAAGGATCTCAAACAAACCGACCAGTTTCGTGGATGAAACGTAAAGTCAATTCGAGTATATTTTTGTTCAAGTCATCAGAAAGGTCTTGATCACCATATAGTAAAAGCTGCGTCAAAGCATCATTTGAAAGGCTAGCGATTTGTACATATGGTTGCAATAATTCTACAATTCCAGCGAGAAGATCTCTTCGTTGAACATCAAAAGAAGGGCAGAGCAACAAAAAATGCTCCGTATCCTCGATGCCATCGTTTGTTGGACACATTGCGTTTATGGTATCCCTGAAATTATGCTTGAACTTGTGAAAATTTAACTTACTGAGACCAACCCTAAGTTGAGTAAGATAGGCTAATCCTATTGGATCGTGTATTCCAAAAACAGATTTTGCAGGGGGTCGGATTATTGATAAGATCTTTTTCTTGAAAACAGCAACTGAGGGCGCAAGTCTCAATTCAGGCTCGAGCTTATTCCATTCGGATAGGCAGTTGGGATAAAAACTAGACTTAAATTTTTCTGTCCGTGCCTTTAATCGCCCAATGACATCCTGGTCGCGAAGACAGTACTGCGACTGATGAAGAGGAGGAATTGGATCTACTGTATACTCAGGGCTAAGATTATTTACAAACTTGTAGAACAAGGTAAGGCGTCTACTCCATCGTCGGGAACTTAATGACTCCCAGCCCCCTTTTGTTGCTCTGTCCGTCTTTTGACTTTCAACGACGAGATCTTCTCGCTGGAGTCCTTGCATTATAATGACCATGCTCACACTACTCCACTATGCATACGACTGAGGAGATTCCTCAAGCACGTTTTTTCAGTTAGGCCAAAACCCGAAAACTCTGGTTTGGAGATGGAAGCAAATTTGGACTTTTAAGATTGATATTCCAACTCTCCATGCACCAATATCAACAAACAAGGTATCTATCTTCAAATTAGCTATCGAGGATTATATAAAGAATTACTATGGACTGATTGGACCTAGATTCTTGTCGCTAGTCCCGATCAAATCCGTTGCGTTTTCTTTTTGGGACACCCGGTAAAAATAATTACTTGGGCGGCGGTAGCAAGCTCTTGCTCTTTATTTCGTAGACCCGTCCTTCTTTTGAATGTGTCTACTGGTAGTAAGCTAGGCTATCTATCATGGAGCCGGTTCATTATATCGTTAATTATAGGGAAATTTGACAATTGTTAACAGAATCTAATCATTTTCGAAGTCTTTTTTGTTCTTTCTATAGTGGCAAATGATACATACATATTCTGATGTTAACCAGAAGTATGACATTGAATGACCTATCTCCACGATGTTAGAGCTTGTTTGCATTACAACTCGTATAGGGGTCGCTGGAATAAGCTTTCGCACAAACCTCAACTGTAAAAGCTCAGAGCTCAGTGACTTTTTAGCAGGTTTGTAAGATTCTTGTGTCCTGTGTCTAACGTTAATTCAAGATCTTAGGAACAGGGTTATCTTACCATGGAGCCTGTCAAATTTTATTATTATTTTCAAATATCTAATCAAACGTCAAAACAATTTTTTGGGAAACCTTATATACTTGAAGGTTTTGGCAATCCAACAGCCCTTGTATCAAGGTCAACAACGTCGACGATAATACAGCCTTCGATACTATTTGCGTTTTTATCAGCCCTCACTATTGTTTTGTGTTTTCACACGAGCCCGAAGCTTGGTACAGCTTTCGAGCAGTAGGCTCGCTAACATCTGAATGCTTACTGACACTAATGACACATCAAGAATCGAAGGTCTTGGCAATCTACAAAAGCTGTCACAGATTAAGTTCAACAAATAACAACAACGGAACAGACCTTAATACAGTTTGCACATCTTTAGGCCCATTCGATGCTTACCTGGTTCCGCTTTCAGCTTTTGATAAAACCATTTAGCAAATCCGGGGATTGGCGATAATGTTCCAAAATCGGTTAACGTCGGAAATTCTTTCCTCAATTCCTGAACAACAACTTTGATGAGGTAATTTCCAAGGTCAATGCCAGATAAACCTTGGAAAAAATATTGATTAATAGCGAGGTGCTTAAGGATTGTCCCAAAAGATACATGAGAAAAATTGGCAATTGCTAATGACTTGAATGTTCAAAACAATAAATAATCTAAACCCAATATTTATAATTGAAATTTTCCTTCAAAGAACTGCTACCTTCAATTTCAGAAATACAAATACCTTCTTACTACTATGGTACATACTCTTCACTATGGTGATTATTTGGCACTCTCTTCCGCAGGAAGTCAATGATTCAAATTTGGTACAACAAGTAAAGAACAAAATCAAATTTTGGAAAATGCAAACTGCGACTGCAGACTTTGTAAACAGTAGATCCCTAAACTCGGCTTTTCACAATTTTTTGATACATCTTATTTTGGACACAGATTAAATATGAATTTTGTAATTCTATTGACTTGCTTTACTCTCAAAAGACTTGCGTGCACTGTTTAAATGAATAAACTTCTCCATTAAAAGATCATCTTAACTGAAATCTGCTGAACTCGAGATATTTGAACAACATTAGATCATCTATTTCATCACATCTATTTATGGAATACCCGATTGGATATCCCGGTAGTGCAAGAGGGCCTATAGAGATAGATTTGAAGCCATGTTGGGAACTCTATCATTTGAAAAGAAGACTGATATCTATCTATTGTTGAAAATTTCGTGTTCCCACGCCAATTTAGAATTCAGCATTATGAATAATTTTACAGAACATTGACTCGAAGAAGGAAGTTCAATTTTGACTGAGAGATGAAAGAATCAACATATTTTGAAACCTAAATTTGCAGAGTAGTGGCAGCTTAAATTGTCAAGCATCATCCAGGGCTCAAAAAAATATTTTCTTTCCTGGTTGCAAGCTAAGTACCTTCATTTCTTCTTACGCAGTTTCTTTCCCTGTATACCCCCAATTCAATCCCTTTTCCTTTGTCTACTTCGTTCTTTCCCCCTCCTTCCCTTTCTTCATTTCTTTCCTTCATTTCCCTTTCCTTCCGTTTCATTTTCCCTTTTGCCTTTCTTTCTTCCTTCCTGGGAAATTTAAGCATTCCAGCTACCTCCCTGGTAGCGCCACTACCACGCTATTTCGTCTTTTTGAACCCTAGCATCATCTCAAGAGAGCTGGGCACTTTAACTACATACTAATATATTGTTGATTAAGCATGGTTGTAAAAACCAAGGCGTTATCTTGCTCGAGAAGTTGCTTCGGGTCAGCCAGTAGGTAACAATTCATGATAGAACTTTTCATGAAACATTTTCTGTTCAGGGCAAACCGCAAGAATTACAAAATCAAAACGATTCTAAATCTTGACATAAATTTTCTTCCCAACGAAGGGGTGTGCACTAGAAAATACAGAACAATGTAGTTAAGAAAATCGAAATTACAATTTTGCTTGGCTGATATCTGAATAGAGCAACTATCGTCTCCATTGGCAAACAGTCAAAGTTGCAAAAGTTGGATTTTACAAAGTTGAACATCGTAAAAAATGTATACGTTGGATTTAACCATAGAAAAGTATTCCAATGCTTTTAAATTGAACTTGGTACCCGTGGAGAAACATGTGCGCAAAACCCAAATACTATTTTGAGAATGGTAAATGTCTTCAGGTTCTATTCGTTTTTCATATTCAAGATCGGAAAAATTAGTCCCAAGTGAAATTTACTTTAGGAATTAGTTCGTTCTTTCTGTGTCAGTTTTTAGAACATTAAGAAGCTAAGTTTATCAAAGCAGTGTCCAGCTCCTTCCTCTTGATGTGGTCACACCTAGTGATTCATTTTGCTTGGAATTGCAAAGAGTTGGCGACTTTCGTGGCTCTCTATGGCAGATTCGACTGGGTGGGGACTCGAACCACCAACCTTTAGATCGTTAGTCAAGCGTGCTACTACTGAGCCATCCCTGCATAAGCCATTCCGACTGAGACATCCCTGAACCTTCTTTCCTTTTTAGTTCAGAGTCAAAATTTAGGAGAAAAGTTGATACACACTTGGCCATAGTAAATGTATCGCTCTTGCATGTGTAGCAAAGCAAGAACTGAGTCAACATCTGTCTCCATTTTACCATCTATTATGTTCACGATGAACTTCCTTTCGAACCTAAAGTTTGACTGCAACCTACAACTATATTAAAATCTCCTCAAAAGATCTCATACCTAGGCTTCATATGAGTGCCTATAGCAATACCTGCCAGTGCCTACCACCTGAAGCCTACAGAGCTAACCATACTAGAACTGCATCTCAGGTTCTTTACAATTTCATTTAAAATATCGGGAAGGATATTATAAAGTCAGTCTATCTTTTAACAATTATGGTGCAAATCCTGGCAACGAATCTGTGAAATTCCATATATTTCGCCTCACAGAACTATCGTCAGCTTACTGTTATATTTCACTTTGAGATTTTCTCGAAACTGCAAGGAGAAGTGAAATACCAAAGACGGAACAAACAAAAATCGCAACAACATCACTGATGAGATTTGAAATAAAATAACGATTTGAAACAAAGTTTTAGCAAAAACGTCTGCCAAGAGCTTCTTCCAAACTGAATAATTTCCTTTTCTTAAAATATTAGTCATTCCTTTCCATCTTTATTTGTGATTTTGCGTAGCAATTGTGGTGATATAGTTCACAAAAGCATGAATATGAGTCTGATTGAAGAAAAATTCTAGGAACCTTGCAAAACAAGATCTTACCAGCATGGCTTACAATTATGAAACGGAAAGAATGATTTCAACTAAATAGATTTTCATATTCAAGTTACAATTCGCATTTTTTCCAACGCAATGAATCTTCAAAGAAACGAATTTGCGAAGCATACAGATTTTCCCTCGATTAACCACAAGGATTCTCCTGTATATGATTATAGGAAGTATAACAAAGATTTTCAAAACTAAAGCCATCTTTCGACAAGTGCTGCTCTTTACACGTTACTTGCAGGAATAAATATCCTTGACCATACGCTAACTTTGGTTTAAAGAGAACTAAACACAACATTTCCAAATTGGTTCATACTCGAATTCAGAGGAAAAGGACGAAGTATCTTGAGCATATTTACCACTGTACTTATCAATCGAAATAGATTATGTTAAATATTGTAAAAGAAAATTGTAAAAATAAAAAAAGGTTACCTTTCTGTGTTGAAGATATTGTATAAAATGTCACTGCAGTGACATTGCCAGGTGTAGTATTTGATTGTGGAGGTAGGTGAATGCCCTGAAAATGAAGCATAACATACATGAAAAGGCAAGGAATATCGATTTGGTACTGAAGTATGGATGGCCCTTTCAAGCATCGCCTATAAGGCCCTAATGTTTTTATCATCTCAACCCGTATGCACAAAATTGAAATCTGATATTTTCATCTTTCACAACTCAATTTTGCTCGCTGAGGGAATTTCTTGTGCCTCTATCAATCAAGGCAATCAATTTCACATCAATGCATTAACAGGTAATATGTAGCGAAATTTCATTGCCATCACAGCTATTGCATGTTTTTATCTCTAAAGGGTACATACAGGGAGAGTCAAAAAACGTCAAAACGCTTGCAACTTGCAAGCCTACTATTCAAGAGAGATTCCTCAGATTCCATAAAGCAGATTATCATTATGTGGGTAACATGTCAACTCAGATGATAAACTTTCGTTGTTGAAAGTCGTTCATATCTCTTATTGATTTGCAGGTAATTTTATAAAAGTGTTTATCTCAGAATCATTCAAACCAGACGAAAGATTCGGAATCAAGTTTTCCAACATTTGATTTAGCCCCACAGTGATGAAAATGAAACTGAACAGGGCTATCTTATTGCATACGCAATCGCAACCAGTCGTTTAGATAAAAAGCCATGTTTTAGCTGTTTTCAAATAGTGTCCATTATCGTCATGCTGAATTGCTAGCAAATGTGATGAAGGATTTTAGGCTTCTTTTGAAAGATTCAGAGAATGAACAATTAAAAGAAAAATATGTCATGAATGAAGAACAATACAACCAATTCAAACTAACTAAATTGTGTTACCTAGCTGACATGTTACCCACACAATAGTAACCAGTTTAAGGAATCTGATCAATAGGTAGGCTTTGAAACGTTGTAACCTGCTTTACTCACCCGGCATTTGAATATGGTTCAGCTGCACATATTTCAATACAGATTTCAATATCATGTTTGGTTCTCAGCGATTAACCTTTTCTCAAAAATCATTCACTCAAAAAGTAACAGGGCTGTAAATCTGAAACAAAATACCCAATTCACTCAAAAAGTAACAGGGCTGTAAATCTGAAACAAAATACCCAATTCTAGCTAAATAAAGTGTCCATTGATAGCTTTTGTAATCTCTGTAATCGATACACAACTTACAGACTTACCCTCAAACTGAACCTCACTGGAAGGCTAGTTTTAAGTATGACTCATTATCAACATGCAGGCAAATGTAGCCTTTTTGATCTTGCAACTAGAGACCCTCTAAGAGCTGTAGTGTCATTTTCCATCATTAAACACCATCAAGGCTATGAGTTAGGAACTGCTAGGTCCCTATTAAGGCTTACAGTGGTCACAGGTCTTTAGGTCTAAATCAAGTCATGTTAATTCTGCTGATCCGCTTATGAATGTAGGCTGTCCAAAAGAAGAAAACCTTCTGCTTTGCACAATTTGAAAACTCCGAAGATTTAAAGATTTACCTCCATGTTGAATCTTAAGTGATCTCCTAAGGCAGTATGCAGTATGACTAACGGTTCACCAGGCAATAGCCGATGTGTGAAAATAAAGACCCTTCTATCTTCATTAAGCCTTCGTTTGAAATCTTCCCAGCCTTTGGTTGGATGAACCTGCTCATATTCCATGATCTGCAGAGAAAATTGAAATTCGCAATGAGTATGATTTCACTCGATTCCATTCTTACAGCGTTTCACTGCAGCAGAAATACATTCAAACAATTAAATCAAATTATGAAACATGTTGTTGCTGTTGCGATAACTGGGACTTTGTTCGAGGCTAGTGAGTCATTCGGCTTTCGTAAAATGGATCTCCAAGATGGGATGGGGTGCGACAATCAAATCTAAATTTGCCATAAACTGACAACCTGACCACACGTTGCAAACAAACACATCTCTGAATTTAATTTACTGTATAGATGCGGACATAAGGGCATGATCTTTCAATATAAAATATTGAGAGAGTTTTGCATGTTTACATATTGCAATACCAGATATTCTTTTATCCATTTATTCAGGAGTCATTTTCACAATCTCATATGAAAATAAAATCAACCAGTGGCTAAGGTCATCGAAGTAGAGACATACCAGTTGGGCAAAAATAGTAACCTTGACCGAATTTTGAGAGCGATGCGTTACCTTTTCAAGAATTGCTGCAGGAGATTGCCATGTTACTCTTTCTAGATGCAAAAATCCAGCAGAGAACCACTGTGCTAAATGCTGCTTTAAATGCTTTTCGAAGACTTGTAGTTGAGGCATATTTGTTTGCAAAGATTTGTCCTTCATCAGTCCCTAAAATATGGGGTTCACAATCAATGTCATAGTGAGTGTGTAAAAATATTTTTGCAAAATCACCAACATTTAAAGAATACGTCTTAAATTTCTCTTTGCGTCAAAAACCAAATATTACTAGGTAATCATTATTTTGTCCTTTCGGGAGGAAGATGATGAATTGATGCCATGAATAGCCTTATTTTCCAATTGTCTTGGTCCTTGTCTAAAATAATTCGGTCCTTGAATAAAAATGGAAATGCAGAAATTTTATGATCGGTAATTCACTCAAATTTGGATAATTTTTCAAAACAAGCAGGTCACCGGTACAATAATTGTTTCAAGAACGCAATACACCAACTAACGAACCACATGCTTTATAGGTATAAGACCATAACTTGAGTGGAGCATAGAGAGATTAAGGGATATTGGGCTCTTTTCATGTGCAATAAAAGAGTCTTATTTGTTCAAGAAAAACTGACCTGAAGCTGTCTCTTGTTCAAAGATCCTAGACCCCTTCACAAGTTGATCAGCCGAGTGTAAGATCGCTGTAAAACCACTTTGACCCACAAATGCTACAATCAACGTTCGATAACAATGCTTCCGTTGCTAAACGTTGCTTTGAGTACTAAACTATCATACCAATCATGTCATGTCTACTCAACCACAATGGCCTACAAAATATGGTAGCTTTGATTTCTCACCAAGTATAAATAAAAAATAAATGTAACTTACCAAAAGGTCTTTTCTCATATTTACCAACATTTTAATCCCCTCTTCCAAGTGTCCAATATCCGTAAGAAGATGTTTGTACGCTGGATCAAGGCTGCTTGATAAACGCTCCCTTGCTTTAAGAATTGCAGCATCACCCCTAGTCTGCAATCAGAATTACAAATGGGCAAATATTTCATAAATCAAAATTATCTCATCTTAAAGGGGCTGTGTCACGTAAAGTAAACAAACTTCGTTCGAAATGACAATTTCGCAGTTCTTATAGGCGATTTTCCAATATTCAAACACAAAACAGAAGCAAACAAAAGAACGTTCATATGAAACAAGATTACATAGATTTCAGTGGATTCTAGAAGTGACTTATTGTGGATTCACCTCATCCATCAAAATTTGTGCAGAACACAACGGATCCAAACGGGAAACAATATTGATTATAGGGATAACAGGTTTTTTAGAATTGCAGTACCCAACCCCTCTAAAATCTATGAGCACTCTCAAGTGTACCTCAATCAAAGGCAATTTGTCTCACTCATAATTGGCTGAAGATTGTATGAGGGGATTAAAGATTTGTATGGCAGGATTAACAGAAAACAATTGGAAAGAGATCGTTTCGAATTGAACAGAACTTTTATCATGCGAAAAATTCAAAAAATCTGGGCTCTAGCTCTTTTCCTTTGTCTAAGCTTTGTTCTCTAAACCAATCACCTGCGTGACAGAGTTCCTTTAAGTTTATTTCAATCAAATTTTGCGGAAATTCTGCAACAGCAAAATTGTATAATGGCCTTTCCGAGCTATTCGATTATATTTTTAATCGTCACATTCTTACACCTTTAGACAATTTGGTGTTGGTGGAGTAATGGTTTCATTTTCTCTTGATGGCAAAACTACCCATTGTTTAGAGTTATTTTGCCTCCGAAAACTGCAAACTTCCAAATACCGTCTCAGCATTTAATGCTTCCTTTGATTAAAAAGAAACAGAAGGACAAAACCCCTCAAGATTTACAATGCTTCGGTTGACTTCATTAAAGACAAGATCCACATATACTCTCACTGAGGTTTCGTCCCCGCGGTTCCGACACAAGTAGAAATGCGACAAAAGGATTTTTTAGCGCAAATTTGGATAATTTTGCGAAGTAGTCCGAAATAACTGATTGCTAGAAAATTGGGCAGTAAGTGCAGCCGCCCGGAATTTGCTAGCACGAACAACACCTTTAAGGTCGGTGATTGGACTGAAATAAATACTTTATTATTTTTTTCCGGGCCAATGCACCTGTCACGCGACCGACGGCCGTAGAAAGTAAAGAGGCAGCAAATGAGTGGTGGAGGGTGGGTGGGGCAAAAAAACCAACTGCTCTTCTGTTGTGCAAAACAGCGTGATGATTTCTTCCCTTCTCTGTCTTGTGGTTATGGACAACTGATAAACATGCCAATACTACTTTTTATACTCCCCACGAGCACAGGCACTTCCCGTGCAGCTGACACGCACCAACGTGCAAAGTTACGACCAACTACTTTAACACAAAGACAAAGATACAACCATGATCACAAAGGACACAGTCCTTAGACCAAGAAACTAAACAAACATCACGTCCCATTAACTGCGATTAAATTTCATTCAATCGCTATTTAATATCATTGTGGACTGTCACTGTCACAAAATCCAATCTTAGAACTGTCATACAAAGCATAGGTTTCAAATCTTTAAAAAGGCTGGTGTAAAATTGAGTGACCTATTTCTTTGAACTGAATGGCTTCAAAAAAACTTTAGCAAATTCTCTATAATTCTACCGTTGGAATTTTCTGAAATCTTCGATATTTTCAGAATTAGAGTGTTTTTCTTCCTTTTCAAGAATTCAAGTAAAATTTTCAAAAAAACTTAAAACCATCTTAATTTCTAAACTGTTTGACGTAACATGAAATAATTTCGAAGAAAACCATAGTTTATGAATGCCTACAATATGGTATCAAGCAAATGTCTGTCACTCATCTGGTTTATGATTTAGAAATTTGATGACGTCACATCCTCAAATGAGTTGAAATGTAAGATAGACCGTAATTTCCAAAAATATTCAAAATTTTTGAAAAGTCCAACGGTAGAATTATAGATAAGTATCTAAAGTTTCTTTCAAGCCATTCAATCAGAAGAAATAGGTCATTGAATTTTACACCCACCTTTTTTCGCCAAGTTAAAGATTTGGAACCTATGCCGTCATACAATACAGTTCAGTGAAAGAATTGTTCGCGTAAAATGTATTTCTAAACAAAATAGGCAGCAACATTACAGTGTAATAACAAGTTAAGGAAAAACGAGAGCAATCAATTTCGGAAGCGATCAGGTACCGCAAATAAACTTTTTCAGAGATCGTACACTGGATCAATGTTGAAGCTTTGAAGATTTATGACTTAATCTTTAGCAAAAAGCCTAAATTAGATTCTAGGATTTTATACTTTTTACATTTTATTTACACTTTGTGATAATATAAGTTATTACCTGGTTTTGAAGCATTAATGCTGACTCTTTAGACAATTTGAGCGACGTTCTTTTATTGTCTTCAATGTTTTGGAAAACGAAAATTTTAAGAGACTCGCTTGAGTTGAATCTCCACCAGGCGGAAAAATTCGAGCGATTCGACTTATTCCGAGTCAAAATGTTTGCAAGTGCAAAGAGTCATGCGGAAAAACCAGTGCGATTCAAACTCTCCTGCTGCGATTTTCTTTCTTCCGCTAGGTGTTCAATTTCAGTTTCCGTGGCAACAGGTCTTCGAAGCCCGTTGATTGGTTCTTCGAGGGAGCGATTCAGCGAAAAGTAGAAACAGATCCTACCTTTCATCACTCGACTTTTTCCGCGGTGACTTTACGCTGAACGGTAACTGCGCATGTGCAAGCACAGAAAAAGTCGAATCGCTCAACTTTTTCCGCCTAGTGAGGATTCACCTTTATAGCTCTGGAACCTGACAACAAATTAATTTGCAAAAATCCCATTATGTAATTCAGGCTTTTTGCTAAATATTAAGTCATAAATCTTCAAAGCTCCAAAATCGGTCAAGTGCACGATTTATCGTGGACTGCCAAAATCATAGTATATTTTGGCGCACCCAGCAGTATTCTACAAATTGTTGTATTGTTGAGAAAAGCTGGTTCTTGCGATTTCATGTGAAAATTAAATTCCAACATAATACCAACAAAATTAATCAAGGACATAAACAAGCAATGAAAAGATATGGCTGCACGAAAGTTCAATTTCACAATCATCTTTGTGATTTCTAAGTATGCTTCAAAACCAGGTAATAACGTATACAAGCATAACATTTCACAAATTCAAAACCATTTCAAGACTTCACAATTCACATTATTGCTAAAATCGGTTTGGTCCTCGACACAAATGCATGTGCCAGGTGAAAAAACTTTAATGATCGCTAATATAATCAATTTTAATGATTTTTAAAGAGTTTCACTTTCTTCTCAGTCACCCGGTAGATTGGAATGTGTTCAGACAACTTAAATCTCGGAGTTTCATTCAATTCTAACGCTCAGTTTTGCTTCGTGTGCATTCATCGTAAAGGTTCATGATTTAACAAAAAATAATAGAAATTGGCCCTATTGTACCTCAGCCTGCTTAAACAAGTTGATTGCTTTTTCTATTCCATCATGGTCAACATCAAGGCTTGATGAAATCAAATTGAAAAATGCAAATTTTTCATCCTGGAACGAAAAATGCAACATTAAACACCTTATAAGGCTTGTTTATATGAAGGAAAACACCTCACCTGCCTGACCCGAGGCTGTCAGGCGAGATTCCAACTTCTTACAGAATTCTTTGTAATTCTTATTTGTGTTTATATGACAAACGTAACATCACTGGTATTGTGAGGTGAATTGGTTTATTCGCTGATTCTTATTGGCTCATTTCCTCCGATTTCACGGAAGTGAGACTTTATGACAGATGAGGTGAAAATCCCATGTAAACGGTTGCTGAAAATACCTCGCCTGTCAGCCCTGGGTGGGTCTGGCAGTTGAAGTCTTTTTCCTTATATACACAAGTCCTAAGACACCTTTTGGAGTCTTGACTAAAACAGTTTCAGTTAGTCAGACCATTAAGAAATGTTGGGACTTTAAGGAGCATTCATTCCCAAAGGACAGCTACTTTATATTATGAGGAAAATCCTACTACAATCAGTTGCAAAATTGTTGAGCCATTCTAAAAAATAGGGTTTTTTTGGCACTGTGCCCCCTGTCCCCCCTTTGCAATGTTGATATCAGTCGGAAAAGTTGTAAATCGTTGGTTGCCAACAGAAAAGTCATGTTTGGTTCCATTTAACATTGCAACGGGTGGAGGGGGGGGGGCAAAAAACCGTAATTTTTGTCAATGGCTCAACATTTTTGCAACTGATTGTCTGAAAATGGTCAAAGATCAAATGCGTGTAACTCACACGCGCATTAGAATTTTGTAACCCATTTTGGAGATCAACTAGAGTTTGGTTGGATCCAGGCATGTATGCTGTTTTGACTTGTTTTTGGGCAGCAATAAAGCATTTGGAGACTTATAAAAAATGAACGATTTTTCTTAAAATCGAGGTATTTTGTCGTTCATATAAAAAAGGGGCGTGGCACTATCTAATTGATGCAAAATAGGCAATGTCATTCATAGATTCTCTGAACACCCCAGGCCAGCGCATGATGTCGAGAAAAGGGCATGTTATGAGAGTGTTCCCAATTTACAACGATTTTATCTTAAATTTAAGTCCCCTTGTTATTATAAATGCAAAATTCATTACATTCAAATTCATTACATTCAAATTCACTACGGGGGGAGGGGGGGGGCAAAAATCCGTAATTTTGTCAATGGCTCAACATTTTTGCAACTGATTGTAGGTCTCAGAAATTGACAAACAAACAATGTTGACAAACAAACAAAAATCTCATAAAAGTGAATCTCATAAAAGTAATAATACAGATATATGAAATAAACAGATCAAGCCATTTACATTCAAAGTTCAGGGTAATTATCAAATAAATGTCATTAAAAATGTTCTTTGAGTTGTTTCTCGAATTCATTGTCACTTTCAATCTTACAAAGTTCCAGCAGTAGTTCATTGCATACCTTCGCACCCATAAACATAAAAGATTTCGTGCATACACTGTTTTGATCCTTGGTAGCATTAATGTGTATTTATTGCTTCGTGTCTGCTTTTCGGGCTCCTGCAACGTGAAATATAGCCTGCGTGCAGACTTTACTTTCCTCCTTCGCAGTGGAAAGTAAAGTCTGCACGCAGGCTACGTGAAATAATTCTGGAACTGTTCACGTGTGCCCTCGTCGAGGCATTTTCGTACAAGCTTGCAAGGTGAAGGTGAAGTTGCGGTTTTTAGCCCCAAGCACTGGGATCGCTGCAGTAGAATAGGCCTAATCGAGTCCGCGACCCCTTGTCATGACGCTCAAGTGGTGGGGCCCTACCGGGTATCGAACCCTGTCCGCTTGACTGTTCTGGCTACAAAGTCAGTGGATTAGACCACTGCGCCACAACACCTTCAACTAAAACTACAAGCTCTGGTCTCGTTCGCATGGACGACTGACGTGAGCTTCTGGTTTGGCCTTGCATCTCCAGAGACTATTTTTAGCGCACGTGAGTGAAGTTGTGAGAGCCTGCTCAATATGGTGTTGGTGTATTTCAACTGTAGTATGCCACAGTACGTGAATGTTGGAAGTACCATTGAGTGATAAATTGTAGCAGCTGTGACTTGATCAAGATACGATCTTATTTTTACTAAAAGTCATAGCCTACCAGACGCTTTTTTGAAACAATTCTGGAAATTCAAATTCAGGTTTGGCGAGCCATCCATGCAAACACCAAAATACTTGTATTCAGTTGTGTTATTGATGACAGTTTGATGTGACATTCTGATTTCGAATGGCTCAGTTTGCTTGGCAATCCCTTGTGAGGTGCCGAAAAGAAGGGATTCTGTTTTACTTTCTTTAAATTTAAAATCAGTTCATTGCTCTTTAGCCAGTCTGGTAAACAATCTATGTCTTTTGACAATTTGGCTTTGATAGATTGGATATCCTTGTCTGCAACATACAAGACTGTGTCATCAGCATATTTCAAGATGCCCGGATGCTCAATATCGTCCACAATATCATTGAACAAAGAATAATAATTGACCCAATATTGATCCCCAGGGGTGAAACTCAGCAGGTACGCATATGTAGGGGTAAGTACGAGAAATTTTCAGTAGTTGAAAAAATTCGTTGGCATTTCTAGCATAATCAATACATTTCTAACAATGAATATCATCAAAATTGTAGGTCTTTCTTCCACAATCATCTGCAGCCGTTCAAGCAAAACAAATTCGCTCTCGTTGCAACCAGGGGCTGCATATCTCAGCAAAAGAGAATACTACGCATAGTTTTCAATATAAAGGGGGGGGGGAGTTGTCCCTCCTTGCACCTTGCTCATTGTTTAAAAACTTAAGGATGCTACATACAATGAACAGCACAATTAAAAGCAATTTGATCCTTGATGCAATAACACAGTTAGACAGAATAAAATCATTTGAATTAGATGAGACTAACATGTAAAAGACAAGTTTGGAAAAGATAGCTTGACTTACCTTGTCTTCTATGGATGAGTAAAGTTTGCAGATCTCTGAAGCAATCACCTAGAAAAAGGATCAACCTACTAGGTATATACTCCAGGTAAAACTTGTCTAATTGCATGACTATGCAACAAATTATATAGGGCACAGGCAAAGACACTGCTGAAATACTTGCAAAAACAGCTTGACATCTTCATGAAATATTGAAATTTTCTGTTTCCCCGACAAACATTCTTGGTGTGTCACATACGTTCCAATGAGATAACATTCTGTTTCTTTCAAGTTGTTCAGTTAAAAAATCTTTTCAAGAAGGGAACTAAAAGCCATTCATCCCTTGTATCAGTAGGCTATTTTTTCATGCCACATATTGAAAAACTCAGTGATTTAGCAGAAAAACGAGAAAGTTTTGGAAAGGAGCATGAGACACTAATTAGAATGCTCCTTATCTTTATCAAGAATCATCCCATCCTAGATTTTACCTTTAATTGATCATAGTTTTTTCAGTCATTCATTGTTTTATTTCAAGTAGACTGGAAGGATTTTCAGCTAATTTTCCAGCCAATTAAAGCTAATTTAGGCCTCTATGCATGCCGCATCCAAGCATAGGACCTCTAATTTAACGTCCTTTCCAAAGGATGGATGTCCCTCTATATGAAAGCTGAAGAGGTCTAGCTAGGCTTTCCATGCATAAAATTAAAAGTTTCTTACATTTGGTAAAAGATCCCCTTGCTCATGCGACCTTCTGGCAGCCAAAGCTTGATTCAATTGTTCCCTGACTGTTGCTAAACTCGCATCCCCTTTTCTTCCCCCAACGCCAGCAACATATGTTTCTTTCAAGGAATTCTGAACCACAGACTCAATGAGCTGACTCCAAGATGCTTGAGTTGAACTCTGTTGCAAGAAGAGTTAGAACAGTTAGTGATAGGTTTTGACAACAAATTAGATGAACACTTATTTGTTGGTGTTGTGCCACAGTGGTGGAATCTCTGACTTTGCAGCCAAAACAATACAGTGGACAGGGTTCAATCCCAGGTAGAGCCCCACCACTTGAGCGTCATGACAAGGGGTCGCGGACTCGAGTAGGCTTGCCCTAGTTCAACCATTATGGATTTCCAGTTGTGCAACCGTGTTGAGTAAAATTTTGAGATTTGAAGGACAAGTCCGGGGTTGGTATGAATGATGATAAAATACAAGATAATACTGCTATGAATGATGTATGATACTTTTTTCCACTATTTTTCACCTTCTCCTTGTGATGACGTATTCAAATAAGCAATTTGAGCGAAGTGACGTCATAATCGCGCAAACGAAAATGAGGCTGTGCGATTGTTTTTCACCTCTTAATCGCTGCTAGCCTCTTTATCGTGTACTCATGCATTGAAAATGGCATGAGAACACGATAAAGAGGCTTGCTACCATAAAGAAGCAAAAAACAATCACACAACCTCGTTTTCATTTGTGCGATATGATGTCACTTCGCTCAGATTGCTTATTTTAATACGCAATTTCACAAGGAGAAGGCGAAAAATAGTGGAAAAAAGTATCATACATCATTCATAGTAGTATTATCTTGTATTTTATCATCGATCATACCAACCCCGGACTTGTCCTTTAAAGGGCGCTCAGGCCTAATTTTTCCAAAAAGCATGCAAAAATTATTTGCTGATATCATCCCTTTGATATATCTTCACTGTCAGTGTTTTGTGTTGCCCAGAAGAGTTACAATAAAGTTTTGAAGTTGGCCTACCTACAATGAACGTGTAAGTACAGTTTATTTTCCCTTTGATGTTTCTTCATACCATGTCTATTTTGTATTGTTTCTCAATATGTCTTTCAGTTAACATAGAATAAAGGCTGTTTCCATCAACTCTTCTGGTTTCATATGCAAAGAAATGTCAAGAACCGCACACAACTTGTCAGACCTATGGCTCATTTTGGAATAGCACTCTAACTGACATACACCTATTTTTCATAAGAAACTACCCAAAAAAAAACTCAACTCTCAGATCGCCAAAGAACTAAGAAACTCCAGTACTGGGAAACTAAAACTTAATAAGAAACTATTCATTTTGATAAGGGACATTTTAAAGATATTTTCACTTTCTATTTACTTGTTTCCTGTATCATATTACTCATAAGGTACTTGGTGTAATGCATAGACATTAGAAAGGTTTGAAAAGACTTTTTTTGAAATGTCAAATGGAAGAGAAAATCCGGAAGTGTGCATCAATCCCCAAATATCCAGGGGCATGCAGCTGCTGAGCTGCAAAAATCTAGGGGTAATGCCAAAAATTGGGAAAAATCCAGACATCCGTTGGGTGGTTCCGGAAAAAATCTGGACCCCCCCCTATGGAAGACTGCTCACCAAATTGGAAGGACCCGTATTTTTTATGATAAAATTTGCTGAATAGATCCGGATTTTGCCTCTAAAAGTACAGGAACGTCCGGATTTTTCGATTTTGCAGACAATTTACCCCCTATGGAAGAGTTTACCAGCAACTTGTAGGTCTGGATTTTTCCAAATTTTTGTCATTTCCCCTGGATTTTTGTGTCTCAGCAGCTGCTTGCCCCTGGATATTTTGGGATTGACGCACACTTCCGGATTTTCTCTTCCATAGGGGGGGTACGGATATTAACTGGAACCACCCGTTGCTGGTAAACTCTTCCATGAGCATCAGTAAACTGTCTGTAAATTCCTGTACTTTTAGAGGCAAAATCCAGATCTTTCCAACAAATTCATCATAAAAAATCTGGGGTCTTCCAATTTGGTGAGTAGTCATGGGGGTCCGCATTAATTCTGAAACCACCCTATGTATGGAACCTCTAAGAAACTCACAAGAAACTGTGATGTGAGTACTCAAAATCTGACAGCTGATACCTGAAACCACTCCAGTGCATTTTTTGATGAAATATAATTTACTAGAGGCCTAAGGCCGAGTGATGATGAGTGTAAGTAATACACATGAATGAACAACTTTCTTACCAATCGGCCTAACAACTGAAATTTCAAATTCGGTCTTTTCCATCTTCTGCAGCTCTCTTTGCATGAGACTTCTCTGGTCTCACCAGACCAGCACTTGCACTTGTTGCCATTATTGCTGGAGACAACACATAAACACCTCCTTGCAGATGGCTGCAGTTCGCTGAAGAAGAGCGTAGCATTCAGGTGCAATGCACTCTTTCTTGACAGACTTCTTTGCAACGCCATCATCTTCTTTGATTTATCCCCATTTGCAGAAAATTTGTGGTTTTGGTGCAGCTCAAGCCACGGCCTAAATCTTTCTTGTTCAACTTGGACTTTGGAATTTTGATTTGATCTTGTGTGGTAGCCTCACTACATAAGGACCCTCAACTTACGCTCATCTAATTGAAGTGAATTAATGTTGTTGTTGTCGCTCCAGTCAAGGGCCTTATGGACTAACTCTTCTCAAAACGGCAAAAAAATTCTCGCCAGGAACAAATTTGTTCCTGGACCAATCAGGATGCAAGACTTGAAATAACTTGATGGGATTGGCTGATTCTTCTTCCATTTAAACTTCCCGCCAAAGGCAAACAAACGAATTCGAACAACGCGTTCGACTGAACTGCTCCAACGATCAAAATCTCAAAGTAGCGAACGAATTTACGAGATCTTTTGCGTCCCCAAACAACCAAAATATCATTTATGGGTAGGATTTTTTTGCTTTAATAGCTTGAAGAAACATTCATCTAAGTACTGATAGCTTGTTTTGCAGTGTAGCACTGCAGGAAAACCACTTTTTGCGGCGATTTAGGGTCGGTGGTTTCGAGAAAAAATAGCAGGTAATTTAGGCCATGTCCGTTTCTGGAAGCGTAAGTCCATGAGTCGTAGTTATAGCGTCCATCAGCCTATCAATAGCGATAACCTACGAACATATAATCAGTCTACTTGTGTGGCGCCCTTCCAATACGAGACTTGCCTCAGTCGCATGGGTGCCAGGCTAGGCTAGGCTGCTAGACTTATTACAATCAGTCATTACAATTCGTACCAGAGTTTCTGATCTACGCACACAGAGGGGGAGGCGACGCTGGAAAATCTGAAAAGGCACCCTCACCCTTGTTACCAGCAGAGCCCCCAGGGAACCTGTCCTGGAGTCCAATTCCCAAAGATAATACCCCGTCTCGGAGTGAAATTTTCAAAAATAATACAATGTCCTCGGATTTCTTCAATGAGAATTCTGAGCTGCCTTAGAACACTTGTTAGAAATCTATTAGAAACCCATTAGATCATTCTAGTGAAATACAAATGGCCTACTACGATATTGCTGAGTCAATCATGACAAATATGGAGCCTGACAAGCATAGGAATCATTCGTCGTACATAGCCGATTGCTCGTGGCCCATGGTCGAAGCCGCCAAAGCCTCATTTCACGGACCAATCAGACGGCTAAAAAGCGAAGGAGACAAAAGAAACCCGTGCAGATTTTCCTAAATTTTACCTACCTTTATAAAACGCAACCAGGACAAAAACCTGCTTGAGATTTCCCGAATTTTTTTAAAGCAATCTACTCTCCAGATAGCATAGCCTCCAAATCTTTTCTTTTGTCCGAAGTTCCCCTGGGACGTTGACTCATCCTCTGATCAGATTGCGTTTTCTCCTAAAATTGACCAATCAGGTGCCGTCATTTCATTACTTCCGCGTTTCGCAGCTAGATTTAGGCCATTTTGAGTACCCCCCAATAAAAGAATATTGCACGCTCGAATAAATCGAATTTTTTTAAAATTTCAACGGGAAAAGGATGCTTATACATAGGACCACAAGTGTTCATGTAACCCCCTTGCCATGACCTAGGATTAAAAAATTACGGCGATTTGAATGTTTGTCTTTGGTATTTTTTCAAACAGGTAGCGGCATCCTGCTCAACCTCCCCCCAAAAATTAGTTTTTCAGCAAAATTATCAAAAATATACATATTTCCATGAATAATTCTTCCGAAATTTCCGAAATTTGCGCTTTACTTCGCATTGAATTGCGAATTTGCGACACCTCCAAACTCTGTCCTTCTTCCCTGGATGACAACTTATGCCTCTCTCTGGTCTGGACCCAACATAACAGGAAAAGGCGGGAAAAGAAATCTCTAACGGTGGCGTGTCGTCATGCTTTTGTTGGTAAAATCATTTATCGTCTCAAATATTTGTTCACAAATCTATAAGAAGATTGTCGATTACCATTGAAGTTGAAGCAAAGTATCGAAATAACTGCCAATATCTTTAATTCCCGCGCTTGGGATGGAGTGTGAGTGAAACCAAACTGACAGCATTTCAAAAAATTCTCAAAGAAGACGACCGACGGCATTGCATCAGGAGCGATCAAGATCACGACGAAGTAAGTTTTCCTTCTACTTCGTCTGGCAGTGAGGGCATTTCAAATTTTTACATTCTTATCAAAAGACGATTTTGACAACGATTTCCGCTCAATTTTTACAAGAAAGAAGCCGCCTGTGCTGCGTGAAATTGTAAAATTCAATTTTGTAAAAAATTAAGAAATCTAGGAGAAACTTTTACCCCGGGAAGAATAGGGTCAAGTTAGTTGTAAAAGTTAGTGCACGAGTTTATAAGAAAATAAAAATTTGGGCCAGTTATGAAAGTAATAAATGTTTCTTAAGATTATCAGATTTTGAGTAGCTACTCAAAGTTTACCTGTGCCCCCGTGAACATTTCAAAACAAAGGTTTTTGAAGCCTTTCCAATGTTTAGACATATAACAATCTTCATGTTTACTACCTGTGCCCCGTGAACATTTCGAGACAATGTTTTCTAATGTTTAGACTTTTCTCAAGTACCTCCCGAGCCCCTTCTGAGCAACATGATACAATAACCAAGTGAAAATAAAGTACAAATATCCCAAGGACTTCCTCTATCAAAATAAAAAGTTTCTTCCCAGAACACGTATTATTTTATAAAAAAGGGTAAAAAACTCAACTCTCAGATCGCCAAAAAATTGCAAAACTCCAGCACTGGGAAAATATAACTTGAGAAACAATTTATTTTTATAAAGATTAAGGAAATCCTTGACATATCTTTATTTTATTTTCACTTGTTTCCTGTGATGCTTAGCATTGGAAAGGCTTCAAAAACCTTGTTTTGAAATGTTCACGAGGGCACAAGTAAGGAACACGAAGATTGTTATGGAACCTCTAACAAACTCAGAGTACTGAAATTCTTTTCAGGAGCTTTCAGCACTGACCCAATTCTTAGTGTTTCTTATAAAAAGTATGTGTACAGCAGTTTCTAATAATATTTGGCGATCTGAGGGTTTCGTTTCTTAAAAGCAGCTTCTTATTACAAAAAGAATTCATGTAATGCAATTGTTGACATTGTTGGTAATTGTTGTCTGTGAAATTTAGTTTGTTTTTACAACTCCAACAAACCTTTTGAAGACTTTTGATTTTGGTTGGCAAATTCTTGTATATTCTCTCTTGTCGAAACATATCATCAGGCAGTCAATGCAAAAAATTCGTTCATGGCGTGTTTCTTTCAATGCTTTGAAGAAGATGTTGCCAAGTCCAAAACGCGCTTTCACATTTTAATAAAACTGTTGTCAAGCTCCTCCAGTCAGCATGCATTGCATTTAAACGAGATTATTCTTTTCCTTTTCCCATTTTTAAAGAAACATTTGAGACGATAAATGATTTTACCAACAAAACATGACGACACCGCCACCGTTAACGATTTCTTTTCCCGCCTTTTCCTGTTATGTTGGGCCCAGACCAGAGAGAGGCATAAGTTGTCATCCAGGGAAGAAGGACAGAGTTTGGAGGTGTCGCAAAATCGCAAGTCAAGGCGAAGTAAACCACAAATTTCGGAAATTTCGGAAGAATTATTCATGGAAATATGTATATTTTTGATAATTTTGCTAATAAACTAATTTTGGGGGGAGGGTGAGCAGGATGCCGCTACCTGTTTGAAAAAATACCAAAGACAAACATTAAAATCGTCGTAATTTTTAAATCCTAGGTTATGGCAAGGGGGTTACATGAACACTTGTGGTCCTATGTATAAGCTTCCTTTTCCCGTTGAAAGTTTCAAAAAATTCGATTTATTCGAGCGTGCAATATTTTTTTATTGGGGGGTACTCAAAATGGCCTAAATCTAGCTGCGAAACGCGGAAGTAATGAAATGACGGCACCTGATTGGTCAATTTTAGGAGAAAACGCAATCTGATCAGAGGATGAGTCAGCGTCCCAGGGGAACTTCGGACAAAAGAAAAGATTTGGAGGCTATGCTGTTGTTGACTTTTTCAATCCACATAGAAACCGTAGAGACATTGAATCTTCAATAAAAGAAAATTTAGCGAAAGACAATAGCAAGAACAATTGAAAACACAGATTGTGGCGTTTTCGGGTCGTTCTTACAACAATCACTATTGTTATTACTATTGTCTCCCGGCCAGAATCTCTATTGTTCAAGGTTCAGTGCCTTGTCGGTTTGTTTGTGGCCATAACTCCACCAATCCTGGAGATATTTTAACCGGCATCCAAACTTTTACTCCCAAACATCTGGAGAGTAGATTGCTACAAAAAAATTCGGGAAATCTCAAGCAGTTTTTTGTCCTGGTTGCGTTTTATGAAGGTAGGTAAAATTTAGGAAAATCTTCACGGGTTTCTTTTGTCTCCCTCACTTTTTAGCCGTCTGATTGGTCCGTGCAAATGAGGCTTTGGCGGTTTCGACCATGGGCCACGAGCAATCGGCTATGTACGACGAATGATTCCTATGCTGCCTGACATGGAGCTGGCTGTAGAAAAATGACACTATTCTGAAAATGATACCCTGTTGACAGCGGCACGTCCCCTTACGAAAAATGTATGAGTACCCCCCTCCCCGGTATAAGAACCTACAGAAATAATAAGCTTGAGGCTGCTTTTCCTAAATTATGCACCTACTTCAGTTCGAGGAAAAATTGATTTTGGATTGCCAGTTGGCTGTAAAAATCTCCTGCCTGCTTTTTGGTTAAAATTGGTTAAATTTAAACATCTTTTGTCGAGATTCTAAAAACGGCCTATGCAAGGCACTCTTCAAATAAGATAACTTTATACCTTTAAATTAGTCTTGGTACCTATTTCAGCCTGGCTCTAAAAAGGTAGGTTCTTGTAGGTTCTATTAACTGTAGACTTATTACCAAGCTGCATTGCGTTTTTTAATCGAATCACATAGAATCATTAAATTAGAACGAAATGCATCTCTTGGTAAAAAGTTCTTCCCCGCCATCTTTGGCGTAATCGTCTGTTACGAACACATTTTACCTACTTGTCTATTGAATTGAATTGCTTCACCTATTGAATTGAATTGGTCGCGTGAACAGGAACTCATGATCAAACTATAAAATCGGGACAAAATCTCGCCTTCCCGTCAACTTCTTGATGGCAAAATCAGATTGCAGAATTCGAATTTGCTAGACTGTGATTGGCTCATTTGAATTTGCCGCACATACTTTCAAGTTGTCGGTAAAATGTTTGTCAGATTTCGGCATTAACGATACTTACTGAGTCTCTGTCAACAGTGCAGCGCTTTGCTTTGCTTTTTGCCAAAATGAAGGCTGTTATTATCACAGCAACGGAATGAAGACAAAGAATCTGACTGTTCAGGATCTGACAAGGCACTGTACGAAAGATTTTTGAAGGGACATGATGCATTTGTTTGTTTGCCAACGTACAGTCGGAAAACCTACCGTTCTGCGAATTTAAATCGTTGAACACAGGATTCCTTTTTGGACCGAGCAAAAACAATGGGAGCTTGAAGTAAGCACTTCGACCCAACATTTAGTGTCGTTCCTTAAAAAGTTTAAAATCACAGATTACAAAGCTCTTTTAATCAGATACGAGAGAGGATTTGCGCGATTTGCGCCCTTCAGAACTCAACTAATATTTGAAATTTGAGCCTAAATGTTTTCAGGATCCAGGTCCCCGATCTTGATTTCGAATCCGCGCTTTAAACAGGGTCAGTTCCACTGCATGGAAAAATCACAGGTGTTATCAATGCTATAAATACGTGATCAACTATACCAATTCTATTGAAATCAATCCAGGAATGATCCAACTGTTTTTCAATCAACTGGAATATCGTTTTTCTACATTTCAGAAACGGGCCTAACGCAATGCTAAGCCTTCAGTTTTTGAAGAAGATGATTGTTCTAACTATACCGTCGACAATCACTTTTCGTCACGCATCGCGGCCTTTGGCCGTGATGGGTGTGAGGGGGGCAGGCAAAAGCCGTGATGGATTATGTTTGCGTGACGAAATGTCACTTTAATAAATTGAAGAAAGTATATTATAAATAACAAACGCACAAATTGTAAATCTGTCATAATTTGAGTATTATACCAATGTTTTCAGGTGAGCTGCAACACATTCTATATGTAGGCTCAAAATAAATGAAACGGCAATAGCAGGATAGCAGCAGGAACTGGCAAAGAATAGTCATCCTTGAAACAGAATACAACAACAACAACAATACATGCAACTTATTGAAAAAGAAAAAGCCGCAAATAAATCACCAAAACAACACAAGGCTATTATGTTGATATGATCACCTCGTTGATGGCCACGTCACACCAAATATTTTCAGAATCCCCCCCCCCCCCCCCAAATAACGGAGCTGCTATATGATTTTTATGTATTCATTACAACAATTTTGGTCCAAACGTAAGGGAAGCAAAATGGTGTAAAAATGCGTTCGGGAAGCAAAATGGCGCAAGTCCTCTCGGAACACAAACACAGGCAGTTTACACGTCTTTCTCTGCTGTTTAGTCGATATATCACGAATGGAATTATATTTAGGATAGGAATAACTCGATGTATCACCCGTAAAGCTTTTGCTAAATTCAGCGTTTCCTACCGCCCGTGATTAGAGTCGTGGTCATGCGTCCATAATTCGTTTCAAAATGAAAAACTGAAAACTAAAGTTTGCAGGTGCTTCGCAAAATGCCCATGATATCAAATCATGGCTAGGCCCTTTCGAAACCTCTGGTTTCAGGTGCAAGCTAAATTTTGCCTTTGCGCAGTCGTAGCGCTGGTGTTTTAAGGACGATTCTTAAATTTAAGGTACGTGCATTCAAGTTGAAGACCAAAAAATTTAGCTGTGGACTCGCTAAGTCCTAACATTTTATCGTTTCGTTTCTCTCTCCAGTCAAAAGAGGGTACTTATTTTGAGACACCCAGTAATAACAAACACTAAGCAAATTTTGATCTATTATCGAGCAAAGTAAATCGAAAATTGAAAGAAAAGTATGATGAAGAATGAATTTTTGTGAAATCGGTGAAAATGATTGCTTTCTTCTAGCTTGGATCCCATGCAAATCTTCAAGTTTTTATTAAGTCTGGTTCACCATATGGGTCCACTCACGCCAAAGAGTTGGAAACAGTGGCGTGGCCATGGGGGTGGGGGGATGGGGGCAATAGACCTTTGAGCTATTCTACAGAAGAGCCTGGATCGAGCGTTATTTTTATATACGAGGTTCGATAGAGTGGCGTTAGAGCTTCTATCAATATTGTGCATATTCGAAAATTCTACAAAGTGCATTTTGTAGAATTTTCATATTTGCACAATAGTGATAGAAGCTCTTAATACCACTCTATCGAGCCTCGCGTATAAAAATAACGCTCGATCCAGGCTCTTTTGTGGAATAGCTAAAAGGACTATTGCCCCCCCCCCCACTATTGCAGAAAGATGGTCCTCGAGATTCCCTTAAGGTTACTGTAACTGTTCAGACGACAAATTTTCGATTTTTCGTTTTTTTGTCATAATCTGATGGTATAAGTATTTGAGGACTGTTTAAACCAACTCACTTCCAGAAATAGTCACAATTACTTGGAAATTTGAGCATTTTAAAAGGAGCAATCCTGTTTCTCAAAAATTGCGGGAATATACATAAGCGGATTAAAGTAAACTCACTTGACCCTGCAGCTATGTTCATGACATCCCGTGCTGCTGTGTTATTGACATAATGCTTTACCAATACCGCACTTAAGCCTAATTGCTTGACCTTTCATGCATAATCGTATTTCCCGCAATTTTTGCTTCATTTTGATAAAAGCCTGATTTCTCGAAACAGGATTCCCGAGTACTGGTGGGTAATAAAAAATCTTTGTGTACCCAACAGGCCAATCGAATCGCTTGAAACTCGGCACACAGAGTCAAAATGCATAAAACTACGAAACCGTGTCAGCGATTTGTGATAGATCCACTGGTCCGATTTTTACAAGGGTTTGAAAGTTAAAAAAGACATTTAAGACATTTACATTTATTTAAAATGATATCATTTCAAGGCAACACCTTTTATCAAAAATTTGTGACACGGTTTTGCAGTTCAGGGCCTTAAGTCTTTGGTAAATAGAAAGTCGTGGTCCAACGATTATCATTGGGGTACACAAAGATTTTTTCCCAAGGGTGGTCGATTTTGCCTAAAATCTCGAACAAATCATTCGCGATTTTATTGAATCAACTAAATATATTTTCATGATATTCTATGTTTAATTCTGCGTTGAATGATGCATAAGTTTGTTTGGTATATTTTGACGAACGGCCGTAGTTAACGGAGTTTCTTAATCGCCGCCTGAACGGTTACAGTAACCTTAAAACTGAACAGAAAATAGCTGGGTATCGGTTGGGTAAGAATTTTCCGAGAAATATCAAATCTTACATTTTAGCACTGGCAAGCAAGATTTTGGGAAATGCATTCTCAGCCAAAGTAAAGGATCTCTCTTCAAAAATTTCCTCTTACTCTGATTCATCGGATGACTGTCACAAAACTATCAAAGTTTTCTTCTCACTAATGGCAAGCATGATATCGGGAGATGCATTCTAAGCCAAAGTAAAGAGCGTGGCCCCAAAATATTTCCTTGGGGCTTTGCTCCCAGACCCCCTCGTTGCAATACCCTCACTTACTTTACCCTGGCCACACCTCTGGTTAGGAAGAGCGCAGAAAATCACGTAACCTCCTTGTCGGCATTTAGAAGAAAGTTTTGGTCGAATTCTCTTACATTAGTTTTGTCCTCGTTTTCGCATAGGAATTTTATGGGTCGTAGATTCGGCGAATAAGTTCAGATCATAAATATGAAAAAGCGAGCGAAATTTATGACAAAATAAAATCAGTCTAACCACAGCCTAAAACTTTAAAACTAATAATAAATGTTTTATTTATTTCTCTTTTTTCCTTTTATTCTTTGAGTTTTTAGGCTTTGGTTTACCGATTACAATTTTTCGTAAGTTTCGCTCGTTTTTTAATTTGTGATCCAGCTCTGGTACCAAAAGGGTAGTACACTGGGAAGACGGATATTGAATTTTTCGGATAGCATTCCTTAACTTATTACATCGTCGTAATGTCGCTCATTTCCTCAACTGATATACTGCGACTCAAGCTGTAACTGTTAGTTGAGAGACGACCACATGACTGGCTTGAGCTATTTCATTGAAACAACAATGTTAAAACGCTATAAAATTCTGTTTTCTACCTCTCAAACATGAAAAGCTGGTTAGTGATGTTTAGAAGAATGTTTCTTTGATCAAAAATGTTTCAAAATACTTGAAATGTTCTCTAATGAATTTTCTGTTCAGAGACAATGAGATCTGGCAAATCAGATCGAAGCTGCCTAGCAAGCAGCCTCTGCCACCATTGTGACAGCGTGACCAACTAAACCAATCAGGGTATTCGGTATTTGAGTGCTGTTCTCTCCCGACTGACAAGAATTGATTACATTTATCAGGTGTCAATGTTGCGCGGTTTCGACTTTGAAGCACCGGAACCAAATAGCATACACAAGTCAAAGTCTGCCTCAATATTAGATGTCAGGTGGGATCTGCGATTGAAGCAAAATTATTCATGCAAAAATATCCTCAACTGCTGGCTCTGTTTGTAAAAATTTTCACCTGACAACATCTGATTCAAGACAGACTTTAGAAACGCTTCTAAGATTTGAGAAGATCCCATTGCTTTAAAAACTATATAAACGGAAAGTTTTGTATCAATTTACTATTAGCTACCATCCCAATGCACTAAAGTCTGTCTTCAACAAGATGTCACGTGACAATTGCGACAACGCAAATCTACTGATGCAAATTAATGTAATTTCACTCGCCCTCGTATAACTAATGGCAAGAAATTATAAGGAAACTTGATCGCGATTTTAGACCGTTTTAAACGGTTTCTTGAAGGTGCCTTAAAGAGAAATCGAGTATAACTTTTAAAAGCATATCAAAACAAATATATGTGCTTTTAAGGTTACTGTAACCGTTCAGGCGGTGATTAACGAACTCCGTTTACCACGGCCGTTCGTCAAAATATACCAAACAAACTTATGCATCATTCGACGCAGAATTAAACATAGAATATCATAAAAGTATATTCAGTTGATTCAATAAAATCACGAATGATTTATTCTAGATTTTAGGCAAAATCGACCACCCTTGCGAAAAAATCTTTGTGTACTCCAATGATAATCGTTGGACCACGACTTTCTATTTACCAAAGACTTAAGGCCCTGAACTGCAAAACCGTGTCACGAATGTTTGGTAAAAGATATTGTCTTGAAATGATATCATTTTAAATAAATGTAAATGTCTTCAATGTATTTTTTAACTTTCAGACCCTTGTAAAACTCGGACAGAGGATCTATGACAAATCGCTGACACGGTTTCGTAGTTATATGCATTGTGACTCTGTGTGCTAAGTTTCAAGCAATTCGATTGGCCTGTTGGGTACACAAAGATTTTTGTTACCCACCAGTACTCCGGAATCCTGTTTCGAGAAATCAGGCTTTTATCAAAATGAAAGCAAGACTGAATTATGTTTTTTATGCGCGCGCAGATATCCCTCGAAACCGAGGCAATGGGGAAATCAGAATTATTACAAACGCTCCTTTCCTCAATTCTAGAACTGACCACAGCTGAAACCATAATAGCAACAACAACGAGCATAGGTGAAGGTCACATGGAAAGAGCTTAAACTGAAATACCTGAAATACGGAGAACATAACATCCCAAAACAAAAACAAGACAGTTATACACACAAGTAACCCGCGGAGTTTTACCCAGTTTATTAATCGCAAGCCAGTGTTGTAAAGAAATCAAACTATTTGATTCTGGGCAATAAAAATCTCTTGCAAAGCCTGGAGTTTCTGCTCTCTCAACTAACCTTTCGATGGACTAGAACTTCCCGCCCGACGTGCGTTACTGCGAGTAACATCGATGAGCGAGTAATATTTTCTGAACGCAGTCATGCTTACCTTGAAGTAAAAATTGTTCTGTAAAATGTAAAAAATTAGCTTTGCTCAACGACCAATTTGCCATAAAGGGAATGCAAACATTAAATCAATGTCACAAGAAATTTGCGATATATTTCAAAACAACGAGAATTGTGGCCTAATCTATCATCAACTGACCCCCTGGTACATCAAACCAAACATCAAGTACTCAATACTAACATAGGCTAAGGACGGGGGTACAATTTTGACTTCACCTTGAGCTGTTGTCGTTGCTCTCCATTGTTTGCGACTGCTAGATTGTAAACAAACAAAGATGGCTGGCTGGGAAATCAGCATAAAACAAACACGTAGACATCTAATTTTTACAATGTCATCCCCTATTTTCCCGGCGGTACCGATACGATTTTCTGACAGCCAAATAAAATTTCGATCAATATAAAAAGTTTCCTGAAAAGGCTGCGGCCAGATTTTTTGCAAATTACATAGAAATTCGATCAATTTTTCCTCCCTATTTTTGAACCAAAATCTAGTAACCTTGAAATTTCTTGGCTTGTGAGGCTCAGAAGAGTCAAATAGGCTTGCAATTCAATGAAATAAACAACAAAGTATCTACCTCTTCAAAAATAATTTTACTGCTTGTTTATTTCAAGGATTTTGAACACCAGGAGGGTTTACTTTGGCAGACCAAAATACTTAGGCCGATAACCATGTGAAGATCACCGGTACTTCGATAAAAAATTGAAGTATGATCCCCTATTTTCCCGAATAGCTCACCTGGCTCAAAATGTTGCTCAGATCTTGGAGAAGGATTTCAGAGATGATGGTGAAAAGGCTGCGGCCAGTTTTGGAGTATTTTACAAAACATTAAATCCTTGAATTGTTCGTCTTTTGTGACAATCACCACGATATCTATTCCACGTGTTTGGAGCCCTTTAAAATGTTTGATTAACTTCAGCTCTCGTCCAAGTAATCTTTAACTTCCAACCTGTGCATTTAGCCAAGTACCAAAGACAATAGGCCAATTCCCAGGGGTCAGGAATCTTCGAAAGTCTATTGTTTGTTTTTCCTGGCAACTTTCCAGATTCACAGATTCCAACTAAATGCGGGGGCGCAAGGTCCTGTCGGTCAGCGGCAAAAACATAATTCAGTCTTGCTCAAAATGAAGCAAAAACTGCTAGAAATACGATCATGCATGAAAGGTCAAGCAATAAGGCTTAAGCGCGGTATTGGTAAATGGTAAAGCATTATGTCAATAACAAAGCAGCACGGGATGTCATGAACATAGCTGCAAGGTCAAGTGAGTTTACTTTAATCCCCTAATGTATATTCCCGCAATTTTTGAGAAACAGGATTGCTCCTTTTGAAATGCTCAAATCTCCAAGTAATTGTGGCTATTTCTGGAAGTGAGTTGGTTTGAACAGTCCTCAAATACTTATACCATCAGAATATGACAAAAACGAAAAATCGAAAATTTTTCATCTGAACAGCTACAGTAACCTTAATCTGAAATTATGTCAAATTGGTAGAATTAGTTTGGAGGACGAGTCCCGACTACCCTTTAGCATTCTGGAGGTAGCTTGCTATTGGGATCCTGAACTCATCATTTTATTGTTTTCAGCATGCCGAAATCTATAGGTATGTCAATTCTCGTGCTTTATGTGCACGATTGCAAGGCCTTTTCCCTCGCTAAGGCCTGTAAGGTGTGTACCATTCTTTCAATAAAGCCTGACAGATTTTTGAAAACAAAAGGGTCTTTAGAGATTTTTTGGGATTTCTCTTGGAGACAAAAGGACTTTGCAAAAGGCGTTCGAGGTTTCCATAGAGTGCAATGCTCCTCAGAATGCCCAATTTCAGAAAGGCTGACATGAAATTTGCCATGTTATCACTTTGTGCTTAGCTACCAGTAACAAATCAAGCCAGCACAATCTAGAGAAACAACTTATTTCAAGAAACAACTACGAATTGTAAGCATAGAATGATAAAACAAGGGCGTAATAGACCTACATCTGTATATTTTATATTTTCCATGCAGTGTCATTGATGCAATCCGCAGTACCTCTGTCCCTTCTCCAACGAAGGTTGTCTTCCTTGCGAAAGTCCCCTGGTAACAGGAAGCTTTCTAATGAGCACAATGCATATCAAATAACACAAGTTATTGGAAATAAACCTTTCAATATAGCAATGATAAATATAGTTGTAATAAATGAGAATCATTCATTTTCGATATACATAAAACTAACGACGGACGACAAAGGCAACAACATGGGAGAGAACATTGTTTGAATGTGGAAAGGGCCTAAACAGGCGTGACGTTGAAAGGGGAATGGTTACTTATTACCGACATCTTATCTCAAAATATTCAATCTGGGTATCTGGGCAGAGCATATATAGTCTTACAAGGAAGGATACCCTAGAATATCTGAAAAATGTTGGTAAATATTCTCTAAATCTTGCTGCCGTAACTTAGGTCCTTCCACAGCGAACACCACCAATTTTCTTCAGATTGAGTAAACACTTCAAACAAAATATTAAGAAAATTAAGGAGAGATTCGGATGAAACTTTACGTCTTGAAAGTAGCTATTAACATTTGTCAATCACAGCTTTGATCATTGCTGGTTTTGCGTGTTCTACCGGGTGTCCCAAAAAAAGTACTCCCCTTTGAAAAATCACCAAAAATTGATTTCACGGCCGACCTTCAATTTTCTTTTTTTGTCAAGTATATTATTATAAGTCAATTATTTTTCAATATGTAGCTGATCTTGTAATTGGCGTAAAAAAGTAGCAAATTTAGCTCTTTTTAGGGTACCTGGTTTTGAACCATACTGCAAAAAACCACTCATGATTGCCAGATCGATTTCTTTCTGCATGTAAAGCACCTAGTTTGGTCATAAATGACAGAAAGAAATGCGCAAAATCATGGCAGACCTCAATGATGATAAAAAATCTAAAAATTTTGAGTCTTAGGCAAGATCGACTATTTTGCTTAAAAACTATAGCTCAAAATAAGGTTTTCAACGCGTAATTGTTCTGCCTTGTTGCATCAAAAGCAAACATTTTATCATCTATGAATATTTTTGGGTCTTTGAAAAAATAACTCAAAAAGAAAATTTTATCAAAGGTTTGATAATAAATTTTTGGTGATTTTTGAAACAGGAGTACTTTTTTTGGGACACCCGGTATAAAAGATTGATAAGCGAGATCAAAGATCTTTGATAAGCAAAACATGTGTACTATATGTTTTTTATTCAAAACTGTGCAAAAAGTACCACATTTTCTGTCTAAGGCAAAGAACCATAAACAAGAAAATTATGTTTTGCTGGCACGCCATTCGCTGCCCCTAGAGGTTGTCGGTCATAAGTATAAAAAAATGGGTAACTTTAGTTCTCTGCACCATTGTCCTCTTACCCTTCCTGTCGTCTTTGAATCCAAAAACCATTTACACTTAACTCACATTTAAACATGCAGCGGGCAATTTCCTGCAGTTCTACTAAAAAACGCGAGTTTTGCATGAAAGTTATATAAAATAGCCTTAAATAACGGACCCATCGTAATAAACCCACAAACACAACATTCACATTCACACTTGCAAGGTAAACCAGGTTAAACTACACTAGTTTATCAAAGTTTGCGTTCTAATTGGTCAATCCCACAAATTGAATTGATTTGATTGGTCGAAATTGAACCTTGCGTAGATCAAACTGGTTTAACTGTGTCAATCTAAATGGGGTATTAGACACTGTAATCTGTGCAAATAAGACAGTTAAATCTGCAAGAGAAACGACCAATTACTCGAATTAACCTGAAACTCTGAAAGAGAAACAATTCAACGTTGCTCTTTATTGCAGCTATTAAGTTATTGTTTCTCTCTCAGAGTTTCTTGTTGATTTGGTTAACTCGTCCTTTCTCTTGAAGGATTTAATAGCTTTCTCCCTGGTTACAGGCTAATTTGGTTGTTATTATTTTGCAGGAATTAACAGTTCTCGTTCGATAGATTAATCAAGGCTATTTCTAAATTCTGTACAGCAAATTATTTGAAAATAACAGTAAATACGGTTCGTTGAAAGTATTTTACATAACTTTATCTCAGGCCTTTCTAAGGTATGCTCGTGGGCCAGCCGGCCCATCAGCCGTCGTTCGTGGCCCACTACTTTGAGCAGCTAATGCTATGATGTGCTAAGTGTCCAAGGTACAAGGGGCCTACCTGAGCTATGGTATTGTACGTTTTCAAATGTAAGCAGTTTGAATTTTCGGGATATTTGAGGAAGCATTTTGGATTTCAGGGATATTCAAGGAAGCATTTTCTGAGTTTATATATCTGTGTGTTTTTTCTGAGTTTATATATCTATTTATATATCTATTAAGGAAGCAAACATGGGATTCTTTATATAGAATGTAGAATCTCACATTTTCGATATGAGATTTCGGGATAGAACTCTTTTCGTATACATCATGCCATGATTCTTTCCGCTGCAAATAGACCCTTAGGTTATCACCACACAACTGTAAACAGGTAATCAAGTGAGTTTGTGCCCCTTTTATTGAAATAGCAACCAGTAAAAGTTTCTTAAAAAAGGCCTGCTGATCGAAGTGAATAAATAAAAAGTTAAATCTATAAAATCTATCCATGGAATATGAAATTTAAACAGAACTTTCGAGCGGATACGTTTCCTCAGCGTATTCATGACTGTCTTCAAAATCTTCACTAGGCTTTCTAACACTCACCTTTACATTGACAATCTTGATGGTCGTTGTTGTTACTGTTGGCGAAATGGACCTTGAGCTCAATTCTTCACCAGCTTTGCTGTTGTTGTTGGTGTTGTTGTTGTTCGGATCAGCTTTATCTTCGTTGCGACAGATATCTTCCCCGCGTGTCTCTGTGATACTTCGTGTATCGCCCTCTGTGGACACTGCCTTCTCTGTGCTTGTTTCGGCTTCGTTCTCTCGGCTTGCTTGCTCCGTAGGAATTGCCTCTTCCTCACTTTTTCCCTCCGCCGTGCGTGAGTTTTGTGCTTCTTCATCCCCGTCAGCGGCATGGACATTTTCAACTTCGGTGTTTCCTCCATCAACGTCCTTAGAGCCAGAAACAATGGCCATAATTTCAGTATTGCTTGTGTCGTCATCTTTTGCAAGAAACTTTGCATTCGTTTCGGGTGGATCTATTTCGTTTTTGAATGAATGTGAAGCGGAATCTCTTTCGCCGGAGTCTGTATCTTTTTCAAACGTATCTGCATCTCTTGCGATTGAATCTGCACCGTTTTTGACTGAGTCTGCATCTTTTTCAAATGTATCTGTATCTTTTACGACTGAATCTGCGTCTTTTTCGAGTGAATCTGCGTCTGCTTCAAGTAGATTATCATCGCAAACGTCTGCAGCTTGAATTGAAGGAGTCATGTTGACAATCTCAGGTCTTTTCTCAGGACAAATATCTTCCAAAGAACTTTCTGTTGTTTGTGAATTAATGTTTTGATCTGCATCGATTGAATCAAGTTTGGATGGTAGATATGTTGACGTGAATTCATGGCTGGTTTTCAATTGCATTTCCTCTTTTAACTGTGCAGAAGAAAACAATGAAAAGAAACGTTAGTCACCCCGAAAAAAATGTTATACAGTATGCCAGTGTACTGTCGCGCATTCCGAAAAGGCTGCACCTTTTGGATGATTGCTAGAAGTAGATCTATACATCTATGGACCCATTTAAAAAGTGTTTGCTTCAGCCTATCGATGATAGCCTCTGTAAAGATGAATTCACACTTAAAAAGTCACCCTTGGTGGATTTCGGATAGCTATGAAGTACCTTGACGCACAGTATAACGCAAAAGATTTTGCCAATGCAAAAAGTTGCATCAATAGGACTTTATCACGCTGCCCAACATTACATCACAACATCGCCTCGAGTGTTAATTCAGCTTTAGAGTTGAATCAAAGATTAAGAACTTTAGTCGTAATTTTAACATTGTATACAGGGTGTCCCAAATTTCTTTTCGACGTTTGGTTAGATATTAATAAATTACGATAAAATGAATGCGCTCCTGGTTAAGTATCCCTGTTCCTGATGTCTTGAAATTAATTTTGACATCAGAATCTTGCAAATCCGGAGTCACAAGCGTTTGAAGTTTCAAGTTCGGGCGAAAGCAGAAACCAGACGCCCCTGACTAACTTGTTTTCCAGAAAGACGTACCAAAACCGAGGAAAAAGGCGACTACCCAATGCCATACCTCTCGTTGATACCAGAGCTAACCAAATAGGACTTTGAAGTGCTTTAATTCTTGTAACCATTGCCAAAATTTACTTTAAAATGCAAGCATCTGAAAACATTGAATGTGAGGGTCATTTCAAATAGTGTTCAACAGGGTGCCTCTAAGTATCTATAACCTTGACTTAACCTTAGCGAAAGCTAGGTTATTGAAACTACTTTCTAAATTCCACTTGATTGGCGTCGAATTCTACGTTCTAGATTCTGCGTTCACTACAATTGCTATTTAGGAGCGTTTGGTTTCAGCTTTTGCACAAACTTGAACTTCAAAAGGTTGTAATTCAGTTATGTTTAGCGAACCATGAATTTCTCACCAATTCTTTTCTGTTTTCTTTTATTTATTTATGACAATTTGTAATTAGTTTAGGTTTAGGTTTAGGTTTAGGTTTAGGTTTAGGTTTTATAGCAAATGTCGTTTTTATTGTAATTTAGTAGTTATTTGTAAGTTTTTAGCATGGCCCCCTGTAAATCAATTATTATTATTGAGGGGCTACCATGGGTAAAAAAGATAAAATGAATGAAATGAAAATGAACTTTCAATATTCTGGTGTCTAAAATTGATGTAAGATCTCAGCAATATGGTTATCTTACCATAGAGCCCATTCATTATTCTATCATTTTCTAATATTCAATGAAACGTCGAACAATTTTTTTGGGACACCCTGTACGCTATCAGGATCAGGCATCGCTTTTGAAGCGATCGTAAGGGCGCTGAAAATGATTTGTTATTTTGATGGCGAAGGAGCATAGCACTTGAAGTAGATTTGAGAGAATTTATCTCTGAGTTTTTATTGTCAGGGAAGCGGCATTTTGCATTTGTTCGCCTTGAAATAAGTTGCTTGAGACTTCTCATCTTTTCAAGCTACCTTGAGATTAACTATTTTTCGAAATTGACGTTTACTGTAGACTAGAAAGAACAAGCAGGGACGCCGGAGCGATGGTAGGGCAAGGGGGGCGACTAGGAACGTAAGGGCAATCGAGACCGAAGGCGAGCGAAGCGAGCCTAAAATTAAGGGGTCCGGGGGTACTCCCCCGAAAAAATTTTTGTGACCACGCCCTTTAGATTGGCTAAAATGCTATCAAAAACGTTTTAACGAATATTAATAATGTTCTTTCACAAAATTTTTCGGCTATTTCTCCACATGTCCTCATTCTGAATCGCATAAAATTGCATATTGCTTATTTTGAAGTTGTAATTGCCAGTCATTTTTCGTTACTGGTGTGTTTCTGATAAGGGAATGAAGCTATGGCGACTTTTCTATCAAGTTTCAAAGTAAATTATCGTTTTTCATTGAAAGGGCACTTTTGCCCCCCTTGCCCCCGTTAGGAAAGGGCAGGAGGGGCGCTTGCCCCCCCGCGCCCCCCCTCTCCGGCGTTCCTGAGAACAAGGTCAGAGAGAGCAGGAAAAATGAGATCGATCCAAGTTAGCACCGAAACTATTGGCAAGAAAGTCAGCAAGCTAGCAGAGTCCAGAAAAAGTCACGGCTCCACGGCTGTGAGGCGGAGAAAGATTTTGCTTGTAAAAGTCATATTTTGTAGGAAGATTTAGCAATATCTGTAAGAAGCCTTGGAGACTTCTGGGATATTTTGGCAACAGTAGAGCAGTGTCGCCCTGGTCCGTCCACTCTTCAAAAAACGAAGATTTTCCGCCAGGTCAAAAAAGTTTTGGAGAGGAACTCACCTTGAATAGGCTTCTCAACTCATGCTACAAACCTCACAGTGAGATCTGTATCATCCGTTTCCTTTTTGTCATGCTGGAACAACACAAATACGGACATATCTTGAACGCCTAAATTAGGCCGTAGCGCCCTGGTCAGACCGCGGCAGAATTTATTGTTTTAGTACATCAAAAACTTTTCAAGCCGTTCACCAGTTTACCGCAGTATCATTTCATTTCCCAGAAGACCGGGAAGTTACAAAACAAATTCTAATTTTATCGAAAATGATTTCAAAATATTGTTGATTTCAATCCCGCTTTCAACTCTCTTATCCTTGACCTCAGTTACCTAAAGCACATTATGCATCAAGAGCCTACAGAACTAAAGGGTTGAACGGTGTGGACACACCTGGGCGCCATTAGGTCAGTTACAGTGCTCTTCCAAAATGAGCCGTAGGTCTGACAATTTGTGTGCGATTCTTGAGATTTCTTTGGATATGAAACCAGAAGAGTTGGAGGAAACTGTCCTGAAGCCAATTTTGTTTTAACTGTAAGAATATATCGAGAAGCGACACAAAATAGACATGGTATGTGGAAATGTCAAGGGAAAGTGAATTGTACTTACACCTTCGCTGCAGGTAGGTCAACTTCAAAACTTTATTGTAGCTCTTCTGAGCAACAAAAAGCAGCGAAATCGAAAAAGTATCAAAGAGATGACTTCAGCAAACAACTTTCGCGCGCTTTTTGGAAAAGCTAGGCTCAAGCTTCCTTTGATTTCAAAGTTTTATGCAAGGCGGTTGCACAACCCGGAATTCATTAGTGGACAGACCAGGGCGACGCTACTCTAATTGGTTATGACGCCAGCGGTTCAAAAAATTTGGCTATATTGACCTGATAGAATGAGGAATTTTAAATTAACAAAATTGATCTGCGGTGGAGTGCTTGGCCCTTTTCTGGACCCTGCCCGTTGGCTAGGTCGTCCTTAGTCTGCTAAATCCGGAATAATACTCTGAAAACCTGCAGGTGCAAGAAGTTGTGCGTGGTATTGAATAATACTCTGAAAACCTGCAGGTGTAAGAAGTTGTGCGTGGTATTAATGGTAAAATTGCATAGCATTAGAGATCAAGTCAAACAAGAAAACAAGACACAAATGTTATTGGTTACAAATGATAATATGCATTATTCATTAACACTGAAAATTTGTTAATCATTAAGAAAGTCAAGAGAACTATATCTGAAACATAAATCTGGTGGGCCTAGTTCAACTGCCAAGTGTCTTTAACTGCCATAAACTCAACTGCTAGGAGTTTTTTCACCGTGCCAGCTCGAAAAGAATGAACGAATAATTCAGGGACTGAACAATGGGCAATGCAGTTCTTGTCTATTCTTGTATATAAACCAAGGGCCTAAGGACGATCTTCTAGTCGTTCCCACTGCAGTTAATTTCTATCGTGTGTAAAACTTACCTTTCCATGTCCTTGGTTGTATTGTTCGTGAAGGATTTTCTTGGTTTTGCTTTTTAAACAACATATTATATCTCATCTTTTCTAAACCGCATGTTCCATCATCTTCCATTTTGAATTTGGAGAACTGAACTGAACGAGAGCATGAAAGTGAGGTTAATCTCACGCCAGCATCGGAAGGGAGGAGAGGGGAGATGGGTCTGTCATGCGCTGTCTCTTATTGTTTCCTCGTATAGCAAGGCTTGTAACCCAGCCACTACCATATATAGAAGCGTGTCCTGACACCTCTCAATTTTGAGTGGTTGCTATATTGTTGCGCGGGCTTTTCAAATCGAATGAAGGTAACGAGCCTAGGACCGTCACATGACACGCTCATAGCTTTCTGATTGGATAAGAGACAGCGCATGACAGACCCATCTTCCCTCTCCTCCCTTCCGACGCTGGCGTGAGATTAACCTCACTTTCATGCTCTCGTTCAGTTCAGTTCTCCAAATTCAAAATGGAAGATGATGGAGCATGCGGTTTAGAAAAGATGAGATATAATATGTCGTTTAAAAAGCAAAACCAAGAAAATTCTTCACGAACAATACAACCAAGGACATGGAAAGGTAAGTTTTACACACGATAGAAATTAACTGCAGTGGGAACGACTATAAGATCGTCCTTAGGCCCTTGTATAAACAGGAGAAGCTTAGATCTGTCTTCCTCCCTTCAACATTTGCTAATTGCTTCTATCAAGAACCACTATGCACAACCAGTGAGTTAGTTCTTAAGGTTACAAGGAAACGTTTGCTGTCTGCCATTGTTTACATTAGTGACTTAACTAAACGGCCGCAGAAATCCTTTTGTAAGAAATTGCTAATCCCTTTGGTCTGATGATTTGGTCTGACGAATCAATCGAAAGCAACAAATGCGATCGATATAAACTATGCCTTTATTCTATACACAGACAATAAAAATACCAGCCCAAGAAGCTGAAGATTGTTAACAATCATTCCTGCCAAATGGTTATTTCTATTTCTTTAATCCATTCCTAGGCTCCACCAGCGAAATATCTTTCAGATAAAACTCTTTTGGTGAAAAAAAAATCGTAGTATGCATAGCTATTCTTACTTGGAGTAGCTGGCCCAAGGATTAAGTCGGTATGTATATCTTGTGGAAATCATAACATCGCAAAATCGTTAGAAACAGTAGGTTGCGATCATTCAAGTTTTATCATGATAAAAAATGATTTAGGAACGAAGGTAACAACATTAAAATCTATCCGATAACTCGGCATAATGATCTCCTGCATCAATGCAATGAAAAGCTCAACTGATTTAGCAACAACCCGCATAGGCACATACAGATTACATAATCCTTGGGTGATACTCCCTCGCTGTTAGGATCAAAAAGATCGCAATAAGTTAACAAGTGATAAACTAATTTCTTGTAGCGAGAAGACTCGCATTGTAATGTAAATCAGCAAATGAAAAATCTGCAGGACACAATTATAAAATTAGGTGGAGTTAATAAGCTGTCAGTATCTTGAATTTCACATGGAATTTCCCTGTGTTATCGCGAAAGTTTAGCGTCAGTTCCATATTCCACTGTTGTTAGCATGTTAGCTTTTTGAAAGTAAAAAATATATTGATATCTTGCCTCAGTTGTTCCATGCTCAGCTGGTTCTACCACTGGCTCAGGCTGTAGCACTTCAACTCTTATCTCATCAATGTGAAGGTTGGAGTCGATTACCTCGTCTGTGCCAGAGTCTGATTCATTGTCAATCATCGTCAAAACTTCTGGTCCATCTTGTTCTCTGACACTCTCCACGCCATCTTCAGCAGCTGCTTTGCCTTGTGAGGGATCCTCGCCTTCTAACGCTGTCCCCTCTTCTTGATTATCAACTCCGTCATTTGCACCTACTCCTGCTTCTGTGTCTGATTCATGGTTCTTGATGAAGGTATGATGCACAATTGATTTGCCTTCCTCAGTTGCCCCATATAGCACCGCATGGTCACGTATCCTCGTTAGAGACTGATGCTTGCTGTCTTTATCACAAAATTCAGGTGGTGCACAAATGATGATATCAAACTCTTCATCGATGTCATCTTGATCTTTCAGTTCAGTTTGCTTACAATCCTGATCCAGCACCCCACCGGGTGTCGATGGCCTCTCGATCTGAGCATAATGACATATCTCTTCTCCATTGTCAGTTTCTGACTCACTGTCACTTGGGTAATCAAGAGAAAGTACAGTGTCAATAAGCATCCGTTGATGTTTGGTAGGAATCATTCCACTTGGTGTTAATGGTGTCTCTTCGCCTCCTTGAACATCTTTCTCCCCTTTGTCATTTTGCATTTGTGTTTCTGGAGAAGGTTTAGCTGCAATGGGAGGACCATCAGTCTCTTTTGCCTCTTTTGTTTTAGGGTCTTGTGACTCTTCAGCGATGTTTTCATCAACGATGGATTCAGCCGTGGCTTCATCATCAATCTCCACAAAACTCTCCTCCATTTTTGCAGAAGGTTTTGCTGCAATAGGCGGTCCATTTGAGGTCCCATTTCTCTCATTGGTCATAGTAAATCGTGGTTCTTCAACGGTGACTTCGTCAGTAATTCCCAAACAGTTTTCGTCCATCTCTCGAGAAGGTTTAGCGGCAACGGGCGGCCCTTCTGTGGCTCTGCTTTCCTTTTTGCTGATCATATCGTGTTGCTCCACGGAGGTGGCGTCATCCGTGCTCTCCACACGGTTCTCCTCCACTTCTCGAGAAGGTTTAGCAGCAACGGGCGGCCCTTCTGTGGCTCCGCTTTCCTTTTTGCTGATCAGATCGTGTTCCTTTACGGAGGTGGCGTCATCCGTGCTCCCCACACGGTTCTCCTCCACTTCTCGAGAAGGTTTAGCAGCAACGGGCGGCCCTTCTGTGGCTCCGCTTTCCTTTTTGCTGATCAGATCGTGTTCCTCTACGGAGGTGGCGTCATCCGTGCTCCCCACACGGTTCTCCTCCACTTCTCGAGAAGGTTTGGTCGCAACAGGTGGTCCTTTTACGGCTCTGCTCTCCTCTTTGTGGAGAAGATCTTGAAGCTCTGCAGCAACGACTTCATCAGTACTTCTTACACAGCACTCATCCTTTTCAGCGGTCGACTCAAGCATCGCTAAATACTCTTCAACAGTGTTATCACTGGTTTCAGTCATTCTTGCAATGTATTCCTCAATACCTGTTTCAGCTTCACTTGCATCAATCAAATTAAGATATTCCTCTATTGCAATGCCACTGTCTCCTTCGGTGGGCTCCTCCTCAGCTTCAAAACATTCGTCTGATTCCTGCGCATCCACCTCAAGCTGTTTATCATTGATTGGCATTTCATCATTTGTTTTAACATCATGATTCACAGTCTCATTCGTAATGCCTCTTTCATCAACTTTAACATCTTTGAGATCGATATCTTCACCTTTAGAAATAAACTCACCATCACGCACCTGATTCTCAATTTCAGTCTCTTTTTCCTTCCCAGCTTCATCTACATCTTTATCTCCTTGATATTCTTCGCTCCCATCACCAGTCTCGCTTTCACTACCTTTATCATTTAGCCTCTGCGACTCCTCTTTCAAGTCTAATATTTCCTGCCTTATAATATCAGCTCTTTGGGTGCATGCGACGGTAGGCCCCCCTCCTTCAACTGGTTTTGGTTGCTTTGTGGAATGCTTGTTGATCCGTTCAATTTCTTTCTTCACTTCCATCCGCACTTCATCCTCCCCCGGACCGGCAGCTGCTTGCGATTGCTCCGCAGTGTTATTTGCGTTGTTTTTGGATACAAGTTGCTCTTTGTACACGATAGAGGTGAGATCAGAGTTCGAACCCTTTGTTGTTCTACTCGGTGGTTCATCAATAGCAAGAAACATGTTGCCAACTGCATTGTAAAGATATGAGATATCAGTCTGGGTGAGACAAAATAGCACGCCCTGTTTGAATAGCTACCGTTCCCAAAACATGACGCAATAAGTTTCAACACCCATTGCTATACCCATGATCCTTTGCAGCCCTAAGCCATCTTTGTATGGTATGAAAGTTGTTTCAGGCCTAGCTTCTGTTTGTTTTGCTTTTCATCAGGCATGCAAAGGATCACGGTTAGCAATGCGTTATTAAGACTCTTGGTTAAGTCAGATCCTTTGTCCACTCAGGGCCTGCTTACATGGGGAAAATCGTCCCATCTTCTAGACTGTGAGCTGAGATGTGAGATCCCACCCTCCTTGTAATTTTCTTCTTGCGCTTATATGGAAACGCCATATCTCGTTCAGGTAGGATCCCACTGTACGAGAGATGGAATCTTGCTGAAGTGAGATGAAATTTTTCCATATAAACGCTGCAAAGGTGACATAAATTACTAGATGGTGGGATGCAATCGTATGTTTTGTGCACATCAACGCAAAGCAACTGAAAACGTTATCAGTGCTGGCGCAAACACCAGTGACTGCCCGGGGGGGGGGGTACGTAACATATTCATGGTACGGGTATGTGCCGCCCATATGGGTGGGTTTTTGGGCCCAAAATTCTCTAAAAAAGGGTCCTTTTTCGGCAGATTTTCCATAAAAATGGGTGGGGTTTCGCTGAAACTCGCAAAAATAGTTGGAAATAGGCAGCTTTCCGCCAAAATTCATCATAAAAGGCAAGTTTCGGTAGTTAGAAGAGCGTACCTTTCTGAAATCCGGGCGGCGGACCCCCGTCCATCCACAAGTCATGTACCCCCCCCCCCCCCCAGGAGTGACTGCTATCGTCTGAAATCATGAGCTGTGCGGAGGGATGAAAACTGGATAGTGAGATGAAGTATACATTTTGTTTCGCCTGACAGCTCATAGCCTGGAAGGTAGGTTAGCTTTTCTAATATATACAGGCCCTCAGATGATAATAAAATGCTACGAGGGCCTAGAGAAAATCCAAGTTTTGTCTGTCAAATATTCTGCGGTACTGCTGCAAAGGATCATTATCAACCAAGATTCTTTTTACGAGATCTAAATTACAAGCTGGCATGGCCAATTAGATCTGAACGTTTAGTTGATTTAAATCAGCCAAGCTGCTCAGAAGCTTTGTAAAGTTTATTGAGGAAGCCCTTTCATAAAAACTGCCAAAAGTGGCTGGAAACGACAATCAAATTTTCCTCAAGCATCTGCCTGACAGCGATGACTTCAGTAGTAACCAAGGATCTTTGGGGTGCCTGTCTCCAGAAACAATTGAAAATGTTTGAAAGGAATTGCCGATTCAGGTCCTGTAAACGTTAACAATCTAATCAACAGTCTAACTGAATGTCTTATCTATTCGGTGAACGGTAGCTCTTCAAACATGAAGTGTTTTTTACTTGTCAGGTATTTGGTAAGCAAAGGATCAGTCAACGAAGCCCAGTTCTATCCATACAGTTTAAACTATTCTTGTATAGAGGGCTTTCAGTTTAGATAAGCTTTGTTCGTTATCAATCAAATGAAATCACATTTTATTTCCAAAATGCGGTGGGATCCTAGCCTGTGTTTGAGCCGTTTGATTGAAACTAGTGAAAAGGTGACCTAACTGTAATTTGGTTTATTCCTTAAATCCTCAATTTTGTACAATCCCCACGAAAATTGACTCTAAAATTTCCGAGCTATAACGTTCAATGAGCTAAATTTAAACGCAGGCCAGAGACGAGATATCATATCGAGTGAAACAAACTCATATTTAGAGTGAAAGAAACGTTCTGGTGTCATGCTGCGTGTGGCCATCTTCAATTCGAAAACTTCTAAAATATCGGGTGTCCCAAAATGATGTATCCGCGTTTGATGAACGGTAACCATGAATTATGAATCAATTTGAAAGAACACAACCGACCACGTTGAAGCAAAGAGGCTACATTAGATGCAGAACTATATTTTGTTTTAAAATCTCTGTCATATATGGTTATTAACAATTCTATTTGGAAGCTATTTTCAAAAATGATCGAGAAAAGCTAGAATTTACGAAAAAATTTCATCCCGTTTTCAGAATTAACAAGGTGAATACTGCATCAGTTATCTTTTTAGGAATTTAAACAAGTAACCCATGCACGAAGCACATATTTGATATCAGGTTTCAATGGATTCCTTGGAGATTCTCCATGATAGTTTTCACTTTTTGAAGCTGAAACTGTGAATATCATCATTGACATTTTTAGTAATCTTTTAACTGTGTCCAAAGCAAGTCCCAATTAAAATAACCCGCTATTCTAGAACACTAATTTTAGAACACTAATTTTAGTTTGGTAACAACTATAGCGAGGATTGTTTCCGAATTTTGAGTAGGGCAATGTCTGCATTCCACCTCAAGGTTTTAGAAGCGGTGTTTATTAAACTTCGAGATCCCTCCTTGTTTTCACGCCGCAATAGTTTTGATTTGGCGCCAAAGGCTTTGACCTTTGGTGGCTGTTGATTGAGTTTAGCCAATGAGTGGCTTAGGTGTTATTGACATGCAATTTTCAATTTTCTTTTGGTCTTCTGATAATAAAAGTGGCATGTTTGTATCGTTAATTTGTTCTTCGCACGAACTGAACTGACGATGTGCAGTTACTGGTGAGTTACTAACTTATTTCCGTTTTTCTCTTTGCAGGATTCAACAGTTTTCTCTCTTGTTACAGGTCTATTTTGGTTGTCATTCTTTTACATGAGTTTCTTTCTACAGATTACGGTGTTTTGTTGCATTTTTGGGTTTAGTACGATGAGTCCATTATTCAAGGCTATTTACTAATTTCAATGCAAAACATGCATACATCTAAGTAGTTTTTCTAATACAAAATGTCTAATGTACCGGGTGTCCCAAAAAAATGTATACAGATTTTGTTGACTCCAGCAATGTGAATTTAGCTTTAATCAATGGCTAATCACTCTCAAATGTTCCTCGATAGTTAACTTGAACATAGATACCTCGTTTGTTGGTATTGGTGCTTTGATAGTAGAAATATCAATCTTGAAAGCTCAAATTTGTCTCCCCCTGCAAACCAGAGCTTTGGCCTATTGGCCTAAGCAAATTCCTGTAGCACATCGAAATTAAGAACTAAAATTGATGAAAAATTAAGAAACTGCCCAGTGGGTGACTAGAGGGTGACTTCTGGACAACAAAATAACTCAAAATCTAATATTACTCAATTTTCATCAAGGCTATCGTTCATTTATATGCTGTGCCTTAAGAATTTGCTTAGGCCAAAAGGCTAAAGCTCTGGTTTGCAGGAAGAGGCAAATTTGAGCTTTCAAGATTAACAGGTCTGCCCTCAAAGCACAAACACCAACAAACGAGGTACAAATGTTCAAGTTAACTATCGAGGAACGTTTTTAGAGTGATTAGACATTGATTGAAGCTAAATTCACATCGCTGGAGTCAACAAAATCCGTATACATTTTTTGGGACACCCGGTAGTGATTTTTACTCAAATCGGTGCACAATTCATGATAGTATATTTTGGCAAACGCTGACATATCAATTTGGGACACCCGGTAGATATCATAAGGTTTGATCCAGAAGCACTGAACAACCTGCTTCCTATTTCATACATACCTGAATGTAGCTGTGAACGAAACTATCATCGAAGTGACAAATTCAATCGTTGAATCAATAAAGGAGGCGGAAAAGTGTTCGAGCTACAGTGTCCACATATTTTCGTTCTTCTTGATTTTGCTATTGTTGTCAGATGTTGTTGTTGACTTGTGAGTATCATGCACGATATTGTATGGTCTTGGTGACCTTGTGTCTTTTCTATTGCGGTTGGTACAGATTAATGCAAATTGTTATCGCTAGTTTTGAGCTATTTTGATGATAAAGAAACAGTCCAAAATGGACCAGTCAACGAAATGTCAATTTGGCATAGTGAAACGAATAACCAGGAAATTTTCATTCAATCTTATTGTCGTTGTACAGGACTTTGAATTCGACTTTAAGGAATAAAACAAAGCCAGGCACACGCCATTCTAACAGTTTTTCGCGTTCTTCAACCCACTGGCACATATACTACTATCCATTTTTGGCAGGCCACGATACAGTAAAACCCCGCAAACAAGAACATGAATTTCTGACCAGACTGTCAATGTTTAACACGGTGCTCTTACTGCATTCAGGGTGAGGCTCTTATTCCAAAGGGCATTATGACTGTGATTGCACAACATGCATTTAATAAATATAGGAGATGCATGACCGCAGTTTGAATGTTGGAGGAAACCCTACTATGTTGGAGGCAAAAGCAAATATATTACACAAATTGCCCAAGCAGTTGCTTGCAGCTTATAGTTTGTATTTGGACTCAGGTTCTATAGAATAATGTGATCACATATTTCAAGAAATACTTATATTCCAGACTCACAAACTTAGCTATTTTCAATGAGATAGAAATTGATGACTTTTGATGCTATTAAGGTAGATTGCTCTTGATGAGTGCATCCTCCTTTAACAACATGGACAGAAAATCAGTGTGCTTTTGGTTCTTATCATGGGTGCCTTAAAAAAAAGCAGCCGGTAGGTTCTTATTTTCTGATGTTCTTGTTTGCTAGGTTTAACTGTAGATCGCTCGCCAGACCGAATTTGAAGATTCGTGGCTTAATCTTTAACAAAATACCTGAGTTAGCTACCAGGATTTTTTCAAAAGTTTTCTCTTTCTATTCTTAGAGCCATTAGCGAATTTCTTGAAGTTTTTGTTTTCGAAAAAAACTAAAAACAATCAAAAAATATCGATCAACATTTCTAAAGACTTGACATGAATGGACAAAGAGAACACGTTTTCGTGATGATTTGGGAATTCAGAAATCAGTCAGTGACCTTTTGCACGAGCGTTATTTCAACGACGGGCCTGTTGTAAAATTCTGTAGTAGTTGCAATAAAGTGCCTCACCAAGCTGATGCCGTTCCTATATAAAAAGAATTAACTAAACTCATGCTTACTTGGCCTCATGACGCTTCCCTGTTTGTCATTCTTGACATAGGAATGCAACTTGCCTTTAAGCATGAATTCAATGAAATTACAAAAGGAAGACATTTCATTCAGAACCAATGCTCGTGCAGCAGATTATAATTAATCGAATTCTAAATCCCAAATCACCATGAAAATGTTTTCTCTATGTGCATTCATGTCGAGTCTCAAGAAAATTTGATCGAAATTTTTGTATCATGAACTAGCCCAGGGCCGTAGGAAGAAGCTTCGGATTGGGGGGGGGGGCAATTGTTCTTAAAACAATAGAGAACAATACATCTAATTAATTCGTGTGACGTAGCACCATTGTTTTCAAAATTATTGGGGGGGCTTGAGCCCCACCTGCCCCCCCCCCCCGCTTCCTACGAGCCTGAACTAGCCCATAGCTCTGAGACAGGAAAGGAGAAAATTTACAAAAAATAATCCAATTCAGCCTTTTTGCAACAGTTTAAGTCATAAATATTCGAAGTCGTCCCATTTTACGATTGATCATGGCCTGCACTCGGTATATTTTGATATTCTTGCAAATTCTGTACTTTCAAGAGATTACTGAGAGTACGAATATATCTGGTTGGCATCAAGAATATTCTTCAAAATTTCAACATAATATCTGTTTGCTCCAGATTTTATTTCAGAACAAATCTTTATACAGTAGACCATACTTTATTGGAAGAAAATTTTGCAGGAAGAAACTTTCGCGAGTTGAAAAGAAACGTAAATTTTTGCAATTAATTTTCGCGAATCAGTCAAAATGGGAAATCTCGCGGGAATAAACTTTCGCGTTTTGCAAAGACACCATAATTCGCGGGAATTGAAAATTCGCAAATTTCATAGGTTAGACCATTTCGCAAGAATAAACTTTTGCGAATTTCACATTGTCAGAAATTTCACAGAATAAACTTTCTCCAATTTCAGCCAAAAACTTGAAAAGCATGAAAGTTCCTTTCCACGAAAGTTTCTCCCTTTAAAGTATTCCAAGCACCTGAAATATTGATTACACAATTGCCTCAAATTTGTCACTTCTACACACGATTGCAAAAATGGTTTTGGCTGCGGGTATAACTTAATATAAGCCGACTCATCATTATGTAATGGCCAAATCCTTCATCCTTGATAACATCTTGCACCCCCATGGATCAAAATGAAAAACAATTGAGTATGTGTTATTGCGCATAGATTAGACTTTGAGCACCGAATTTGTATCGGCAGCAAACAGTCGTATCGTGAAATTTTGAAAAAGATCCCTTATATCGGCAGATGAATATACCGTGTGTAATGAAATGAATTACACATAAATAAAACATACCCGCCAGGACAGATGATGATCCAGACTGGCTTGTTTTACGTACTCTTGATCCGGATCCGGTTTTGTTAAACGTCGCTGGCAATCCAGTTGTTTCGCCTGTGAAAGTAGATGATCGAGTTCGATGTCCAGTATGATTCAAATCGCCATGGGTCAATTTATGTTTGTCTTTACGAACAGCTGATGACTGACAACGCCTTCTTATTGGCTCCACTGTTAGGCGTTACGGTTAATTGAAGATTATAGAAAAGGAGAAAATAATACGTTAGCAGATGAGACATTATAGCTACGTCCATCAGTGAGTAAAAGTTTAACTGGGTGAAATTATTTTTTGCATTTGCTTTAGTCCCGTCCAAACACCTAGTGGTCCACACAAGAATGTACCTGAGACATTGACAATTTAGGGTGCTAAGGGTGTTTTTATACTATGGTAAGGAGATTTTCAAGGAACAGTATGAATTCTACAGATTTGGAATGAAAAGACCTTCTTTTGCGATTTTGGAATACATTTTTGAATCTAATGACATAGCGAAATAAAAATGTCGATTACATTGATTATATTGATTGACATTTTTGTATAAAGTGCACTATGGTACAAGCAACAGTAAGGAGTCTGATGCCCCATTTTGCTAACCAACTCCACCCAATCTCAAGTACACTTACGCGGAAGGAAAAAGGAATATTACCCATCTAAAAAGGAATTCACTGAAAACGCCCTCCATAGATGAATCTTTCAAAAATAAAAATTTCCTGCTTGCAAAAACCTGCAAGTAAGAATATTTGCAACTGCACAACAGGGCAACATTTCGTTTTCAATAGACCGAGAAGTTTGTTTTGATTTGGGGATTGACCAATCAGATCACGCTATTTTCAAAGATGGCGGCCCGCTGTAAACAAACAAACCTCCGAAAGATGGCTAAAACCTATCTTTGTTTTTGTTCCACGGATTTGCGGTTTTTGAATATTTTCGAACAATAACAACGAATATCTCAACTATGGATTCTGATGCACACTTCCAATGTGCATTTTCCCGATATTCGGCCTAAATCAAGAGTAACAGGGTGTTAAAACTACCGAAAAAATCGCACGGTTTCGGACCATACCCTCGCCATTACTTGTTCAAATAATTTGCAGGAAAATTACTTGGAAATCAAAACAAGCCCGAAAAGATTATTTTACAAGTCATTCCACTTTGAAATTGATAAATAAAAATAGATCTTTAGTCCTAATGAGTTAAAGTCATGTCAAAGGGGTTGACTGCTTCGTCTATCAAAAGTGTAGATTTCCAGGAAGGGGGCGTGTTGCTATTTTATGTTAAGGGTCATAGAACCAGAACCATATAATTTGGACATTTGCGACGAACTGAAATGGCAAGCGCTTTGCAAAAACAATGTTAAAAAAAAATAAACTATCAAAGCTAAACTTTAACTGAACTAAGATGGGCAATTCTTACAACCATTGCTCTGGCATATCAGATTGGCACCATCTCAAGATTCTATCCTCCAGCATCAGCGCCCTTGATAGTCTGTTGCCTCCAACCCCACGAATTCATCTGGCACTGTTCCATCGTTATCGTCATCTCGTTGTCCTATCAAGATATCATCGTCTTCAGTGAGTTGGAAGCCACATTAAAATTTGACGAGTTTGCCTTCATCGCCATTGTTACCATCTCCCACTCAAGAATTCGCAACAAATAGGGCACTCGCTGATTGCTGGCAAAATGCATTCTGTGTGAAATGGGTGGCCACAACCATGAAAGATTCACTAGCAGGACTCATCACATAATATCCGGGTTTGTCATATTTTCTGTGAGATGCATGGTAGTATTCTTAAAGTTTAGAAAGCCTTGAGAGCTATAGCTACAACAGACATGCAGTCTAATGTACAAAAACAAGGACGGGTAAGTTTTACATTTACTTTTTGATGAAAGTTTTTTCGTTATAGTTGGCAAAGCAGTCCCATTCATGGTAAACAATTTTTAAATCGCAGTTAAAAGTACACCAAATCAGCAGAGTGGAGGACGCAATAAGAATTATATTTCGTTGAATCAAAGTTGTTGAACCAATTTGACTCAATTGAAATTGTGGGAAAAAATGAGATTTTGCATTCCAAGGGCCACATTCGCAACGAAATTTGTATAACAAAATGGTTGAACTAAGATTTACAACTAGAATATCTATAAAGGGTATACGCGTATCATTTTAATGCAAGAATCTGCTTGTGAGAAACTGCAGGCTTTGTTTGTTTTTTCAAACATTATGAAACTAACTACACACTCGGATTCAAAAAGCTACGAACGATTTTAATTTGAAGTTAAAATTTTCCTAGGTCACCTGAACAAATTTTGGTACTGTGCAGTACCGAAATGTTTCTGAATATTTTTAGTGCAATTTCTGTTAATACTTGCTTTGAAATTTCATCACAAGGTACTCCCAAGACATAAAGAGACTAGTCACAAACTTTTCGAGTAAAATGGCCTAAAATTTAAGAAACTGGCTAAAAAATTTGTGTAACCGCTTGATCAACGATATTAATCAAGAAAGCCATTATGGTGATCACGATGAAATTTTACAAACCGGATCAACCAATTTGGTCATTGCTCTCGTTGAAGTTTGACCATCTTTTGCCAATGTTTTGAACACGTTCAGTTGCTTTTGAAGGCCATTAGATTTGATGTTAACAATCTCCGCTTCTGTACCATTCTTTATTCATACTTCATGTAAGGGAAAAGGATTCCCACATTTCTGTGAAAATCCTCCAGGCATCTCGCGAACTTTTCCCGTAAACACAGGCATACTTCAGCCTACAACATTAGGCCAAAATTTAGCTGGCACAAGAACTAAGATTTTCCCGCCAAAACTTTCCCGCCGAAACATTCCTATAAAATTTCGCCCCCTTGGAGAGCTGAGCTGAACAGTGAAGGGGTATGCGAAGAGTGAAAAACGCACTTTGGTTCTTACAGCAAAGAGATCGAGTCCCCTTGTCAGAACATGTTTTGCAAAATGTTAGATAGGCTAGAGATGCCCTGTTTCTATAAGCAATAAAAAGCCACTTGACCTTTGTGGACTCCTTCACAAGTTGGGATTAAAAAATAAATTTGAAAGTGTCAATTTCAAGGTCGTATAACTTGTAAAATAATCTTTTCGGGCTTGTTTTGATTTCCAAGTAATTTTCCTGCAAATTATTTGAACAAGTAATGGCGAGGGTATGGTCCGAAGCCGTGAGATTTTTTCGTTAGTTTCAACACCCTGTTACTCTTGATTTAGGCCGAATATTGGGAAAATGCACATTGGAAGTGTGCATCAGAATTCATATTTGAGAAATTCGTTGTTATTGTTTGAAAATATTCGAAAACCGCAAATCCGTGGAACAAAAACAAAGATAGGTTTTAGCCCTTTTTCGGAGGTTTGTTTGTTTACAGCGGGCCGCCATCTTTGAAAATAGCGTGATCTGATTGGTCAATCCCCAAATCAAAACAAACTTCTCGGTCTATTGAAAACGAAATGCTGCCCTGTTCAACTGCACAGGGCAGATAACTGTGCATATTTAAACCATATTGGCGTTTCTATGTGAATGGAAAGTTTTCGAAACCGCTTCTTAGGGCCTGTTCATATGGAGAAAGTTTCCCCGGGATTTCCCCGGTGAAGCGGGATTCCCGGCTAGCCGGGGAAATATTCATCGACCTTTCATATGAGAGAAGTTTCCCCGGCAAGCCGGGGAAATAAAACAATAGCGCTTTGTCTCTGACGCCAAAGAATTCGAAAGGATTAACGATAAACAAAAGAAGTTTCCCCGCCTAGCCAGGAAAATGTGTTCATATGGGAAAATATTTCCTCGGCTAGGCGGGATCCCGGTAGAGTTCAGGCGAGATCTCGGCTAGCCGGGGAAATGTTTTCTCATGTGAACGCTCGTTCTATTTCATGTGATAAAGCTATATGAGGCGAGATCTCGGTTGAACGGGAATCCCGCTTCACCGGGGAAATGCCGGGGAAACTTTCTCCAAATGAACAGGCCCTTAGCTGGACTGGAATTATGATAAGGGATGAAAAGTTGAGATTCTGAAAATATCACAATACGTATGGACGTAGCCTGGTGTGTTTACAAAACAAAGGAAGATTTTAAAACGATAGAATCTATCATGACTTGATTGACAGCTGAAGAAAACAACAAACAAGCCTCGTTCTGAATGAAAATCGATAGAACAAAAGAACAGAAATCCCGGCTGTCAAGTCATTCAATATTCAATTCAATGCTTATTTGAGGCAGTGTTGCACAGATAATGTCTTATGTTGAAATTGGCTCATTTTTGGGGTGAAATATTTCTTATACCGGCATGTAGAAACAGAGATTTTGCAGTTTTTGAAGGCGATACCCCACATGTGCTTCATATTTGTTTCAAAATGGAAGCGCAATTATGAAGATAAATCTTTGTACTTCACAAAGGAACAAATCAAACATTCACGTCTTTCGCGATCGCTCGGATATAAGTGGATTTTTGATGGTTTTTCACCAAAAATACTTTAGAAAACAATGAACACGTGCCTAAAACAATGGTGTTTACAGATTTGTTTTCAATTTGGCGATGGAACCCAGCCCTTTCAAAATTTGCTAGCACAAGTGCCATTGAAGTTTACGAAGGATGAGAAACTTATCGTTCATCCTATAAATCCTAATATTTAGAGCTCTATTCAAATGCACTTAGTTACAGTTAAGCCCGACATTATTCATACCATGCCAAATTTGGAGCCTTTTATCATAGCTATGAAACTTCCACAGCGAAATTGGTCCTCAAAAAGAGGTATGCAAAATACTCAAAATTTGTTATGGCTATGAATAATTTCGGGCTTAACTGTACATACCTCAGACCTATTACTACATTTAAGAAGATAGTTAAGTCAATATTTCATATCAAGGTAGGCATTAAAATTAATCATTAGATAAATCAACAAGCACCTCATAAGTCATGCTACAGACTGGCTTCAACCAGTTTCAGGGCTCATCACTGCAGCTAGACAGTACGCAGAATTGGATGCCAGGGTCAATTGATTGGTGAACAATTGAATTTAATGTCTGTCTCATATTAGATTCCCGGTGATATTTGGAACAACGCAAAATCACTCATGCAAATCTAACTGATTGCTTCGAAAAGGGAAATCATCACGAAATATACCATGGAGCATAAATGACATTGCTCATCAGATGTTAAAATAAATTTTGCTGCCATCCTCATAAAAATCCGTTGAAAAATGATGGAGCTATAACCTTCAGGAGACCAAATTTGCCTGATGACTGAAACCAGCAGTAAGCCATTTCGTCTTACCATTTTGCAGCGATAAATAGCTCCATGAATGAAATGAAACAGCAGCCTCCAATGTCATAGCTCTCGTGAAAATCCTGATAATCATCAGAGAGTTTTCAACTATTTTTTACCTCATAAAAACTATTTCTTACCTCAAATGAAGCTATTTATCACTGCAAAATAGTAAGTCAAAATGGCCGACCGCTGGTTTCAGTCATCAGGCAACTTTGGTTTTCTGAAGGTCATAGCTCCATCATTTTTCAACGGAATTTTATGGGGATGGCAGCAAACTTTATTTGAACATTTGAAGAGCAACATCATAGAAAAGTTTGGTAAAAATATTTTACCGTTTTGTCGCAATCTTCAGGCAAACCGGGCACCATTTTTTTTGGGACACCCTGTACTACCTAAATTTAATCAAAGCAACATATCTCACTGTTACTTAAATCTACCCAATCTCTGCTGTCGTTCCGGTGTTCGGTCATATTTCCTTACATACCTTTTTCTGGGCGTGGAGAAGGTTGAATGATGAAGCCGAGCGCTGCCTTGTTCAGCACGTCGCACCATTTTTCAACATCAGCATCAGATTCGCAAGCAAACACAACTCCTTTGGCATCTTGCAGGGCCTCTGGTGGGACATTCTTTGGTACAAGTTTGAATGTGCTGAAATAAGGGACACATCCTCATTGTCGTTCATGCTAGTCTGAAGAACAATGACTGCAAAATCTGATTTCCTATCTAACCGAGACTGTATCGTCCTATGCTCCCTATGCACTCATTCGAAATGGGGGCACTCAAATTATGCGTTAGTATCACGTCACCGCTGATGTTTTTTTTGAAGCATGAGACATGACATTTTTGAAGCAAAAATGATTACATCTCCTCCAAAGTATGTCGAATCGGCTTCAATATGGTACAGCTGAATTGAGCTTGGTTAAAAAATTAAAATGATGTATACTTCGTTAGTTTTGGTGAAATTTCCAAAGATGTTTCCCTATTCCAATTTCCCTATTACGTCATGCTTGACATTCTTATGGCAATGCCAGTTCAAATTTTTCTTCGTTAATCCTGGGTAAATTGATCATGCAGATTCCAGTTCTGCGATCAGCCAACAGTTATTAAGTTTAGCAATGACTTTTTGACACACGTTATTCTCACACCAGTGTAAACCCAGTTCCACAAAATTGTAAAAAACATTCAAAACACTTTGGGGGAAAGTCACGCTGTCATGACGAAGAATTTGCAACCTCCCATTTGATTTTTAAGAATCCCCGTACTCCATAGTTTAGGAAACTATCAATACAGTCTCGGTTAGATGAGAAATCAGTTGTGTATGGTTATTACCCTGCCTAATACTAATAGAATTGAATAAAATCTAAAAGATGTCTCTAATGACCTTCTACATAATCCTGGCCTGTCCTTGATGCATGAATTCTGAACAAAGTGAAACTTTATATAACCCTGGTCTGTCTTTCCGTGTGCGAATTTAAGACATGCGAAAAAATATGTCTGAACGAAAGATATTACTAGACAAATTCTAAAATGAGCAAAGTAGTTTAAATAAAATAATAAATGAATGAACAATAAGTAAACAACAGGAGCAGACTCATCAAACAGAGCACTTACAATTTTCTTTTTTCTTCTACTGGAGCAACGCTGAAATTGCGCACACTGTACGCATGCTGCGCAGCAATGTCGAAGGATGTTTTGTAAAGGTACAGGATACCATTTTTAAGTACAACCCAGCACTGTTTCCACACCACAGGACTCAGTGTCGTTCCACCAGCTAGAAATAATAAAATTCATATTTAATCAATGTTGAGGACTTTGCATGCTGGGTTGGTATGAAATATATGTTGATTGTTTTCGATGTGCTTGGTTTGTTGACCACATTAAGCTACAGGAACTGCAGTGGATTTCATAAAAAAGAAGATAGATCCAGTGAAGTTACTGTGAAGCAAGGGCAATATTTCTGAAATAGCTAAGATCATCTACAGCACGTTCTGAAAAAATTTTGCCCCTTTTGTGTGGCTGTGGAAGAGCTGTAGCTTGAATTGTCCCGTTGTTATCGGCTATCTCTAAAGTATGGAATATGGAATTATGGAATGGAATGATGGAATAGCTCATATGGAATAATGTTGTTATCCGTTGTTATTTGCACGTTTGCGTTGCATTAGCTTTAATTTATGGTTTGAGACCCTTCTGAGTCAATCTGGCAGTGGTTGCTGATTTATGGCACAGGAAGGGCAAACAAGTGGTTGCTTGGACTTGCTCCAAGTCTCGCTCTTCAATTCAAAAATCCCCTTTCCTCCTTTACCGTCCCTTTGTTTATTGATCAAGAGTGAGACTTCGTGCAATAACAGTGGTTGCTTGAAAACAGCACTCCTTTTGTTTTCCAGTAATGTCAAAATTAAGTAAAATCGCAAAGAAAGGGTTCTAGCGCTGCATCTACATTTTTCTACATTTTCAAAAGGGTAGTGTTGCTTATATTTAATCCTATCTCACATAGGACTTTTGAAGCGGTCAATACCTGGGGGTTAATTTGAAGCGGTTAATTCCACCCCACCCTTTTTTTCACTGTTATAGTATCAATAATCTTTAAACTTTGTGAATAGATGGACTTTGATGCAAACAATCAAAATCACGTGACTAAATCAAATTATCTCTATTGTTCTTGTTGATATGACAATAAGAAGATGATTATCATGGTTATGATTATCATGATTATTACCAACATGATTGAAGCAATGAAATAAGCACTAAATTGAAATTGTTTGTTTCAAATTGAATTGGATATCATCATGTTCATGTGTAAGCATAATTTGGCAAATACTTGAGATTAATATCTGCAAAAATGACGCTTGAACTCTTTCTTTAAAACATGACTTGATTTTGATATTAATGGAGAACAATAGAAGTGCTGTTCTTAAAGCAACTACTTTTCAGATGGACTCAAAAAGGTCTCAAACCTGAGTTGATACCTATCCTATGTAGCTTTGTAGAAAACGAAACAATTGAAGCAATAGCTCCTTTACATCAGCCACACAAAAGGGCCACAATTTTCTTGGGACACCCTGCATTTTGCAGCAGTACTTTGCGATTCTTGGTAGCCTCCAATCGCGATTCGACCAAACTTCAACGCTATGATTGGGTTTTCAAAATGGTGCAGTTTTTGGTCACTGATTAAAATCTATTGTTTTCCTGCTATCAACTCGTGCAATTTACTTGCCAGAAAATATTTTGGAGTCGAGTTTCCAAATCTGGTCATTCTTTTTTAAGGAAAACAAAAGCATGACCCCCCATCCTCAGTATAAAAATTGCTAGCTCTGGCATGAAGTTGCTTCAACTCTCCTCCGTACACTTTTTAGAGCTAAAATCCACAACTTTACTCTTAGTGAATTTGGAATGGTTCAGTATGTACACAGGGAAGTTTCAGTTGGCTTTTGGGGCTTTTGGCCTTGTTTCTCATTATTTTCATTCACTCTTTCAAAGCACGTCAATCTTATACTTTTTATTCAAAAATGAACTTTAAAAACTGTCTACTTAGAACAGAAATAAAAACTTGATGGAGATTTGATGGAAAGAATCGTTGTGCCCCCTTGCTTAAAATATCATAATCAGATAGTCTTTTCGACTCACATTTTTTGAAAAGCCATCCTTCATAATCTGCAGGAGCAAGGTCTCTGCATTGTACTTTCAGTTCGTCCCCTTCAAATTCTGCCTTTCTTCTCGACCTTGAAATTCTTCGACTTCTCCTCGCTTCTGGAAACGTTTCTTGTTGCTTTTCACCGGTAACCTCGATCTCTTTCAGAGCTGCAAAGTTAATCATGATAGGTATCTGTCTCCAAAGCAAAACATTTCAGCAATTAACATTTAAATCTTTCAAAAAGCCTCAAGAGTAGCTCAATACCAGGTGAGCCAGAAAAAGTTCTCACTTCCAACAGGCCAGGACAAATCAAACATTGGATCACTTTCAAATATTTTTGATCTAATCTTTTACCAGTATCCTAAATTATTCTTGGTTATCTTTTGTCGATTTCTCAGATACCTACTCATCAATTTACGATTTCTGGAATTTTTTTCGCTGCAGACTGCTCAAAAAGATCGAAAAACAGCTATCAAATTTTCTATCGACCGAATTTGGCAGAACAAAGCGAATGCTTCTCGAAATGACTGGGGAATTTGGAAATGGATTATGATGTCACACGAGCGGTCGCTTAATAATTGCACCACATCAGAATCATTTTTATCAATACAAAGACTTTCTTTTTTACCATTTCTTTGGAATAATACTTGTTAGCTAGTTGGTGCATTTAGGGTATTAAAAAAAATATTTCAAACAAGCGTGTGTGGACTTTTTGATACAAAGAACCTATAGGGACAGTGCAAAATTTATTGCATTACATGGCTGGTGGAGAAAAAAATTCTTGCACAAAAATCTGCTCACCCTGTATGAAATTATTGCAAAAAAGACCAACTGCCCCGTCACTCTTTCCTTAAAAAAATGTTTCTGCCCGTATTCATGAACGACAGATGTTGTTTAGTACCAACAACGATGAAATAGCCAACGACCATAACAAAATGAATTCTTGTTCTTGCGAGTTTTATTGTCAACGAAAAAATTGGCTCTGCAAATGAAAAGATATGACGGTTGAATCGTCCTTGCAAGCTCCATTATCTTTGAAGCAACTGACAAGGAAACTTTGCATCATTTTTAAAGACACATCCTTCCAAGCATTCCCCAACTTGCATTGTCCATAATTTCGTCCTCAAAATGAGCCATTTGATATTTGAAACTCCACCTTGAGCTTATAGAAGTTACTGCCCTGTTCATATTTGCTTTGTAGAAAATGTTGACATAGTTCTGTAAAGGCTCAAGCAAAGTAGTTGCTCCGTTACATTTTCATCGGCCATGTTATAAAATGAACTTTGAACTGTCCCTCACCTAATTCCCTACATGCACAAGCCACAGTAGGTAGGAAATTAGACTTAAAACGATGAGTCCCTTGTATTCCTGCGGTAAACCTGCTCAAGGGACTCATGATGAAACAGTGAAAATGCTGACCCTATTTTGTGAAGTCTCGCTTTCAGATTGCCTGCCAGAGTGCCCAAACATTTAGCGAAATATTTTTTGCGAAACCTCCAATGACTTGTCTTTGTGTTGTAATGCATTGAAGAACAAAGCTCTTTCTTTTATTTCAGGACGCTCGATTGGTTTCCCTGGAGACGTTCTAAAGGCCAAAGTCAAGTCTACAGCAAGACTTCGCTTGTTCTTTGCAAGTAGGGCGGACGCACAAGGCGGACGCAGACATAAAAGCAAAGCGATAAATTTTCCCTGCTTCTGCAGGCGGACACGCTAAGACATCTTTACCCTTCAAAACTTTTAAATAAACGGCCTTCTGGAACTCGCGCAACTCAACTCCAAACTGTGTTCTGTTTTCTGCAGAGCTCTGAGTCAGCCATCTTGCATTTTGTTTGGCGAATCAAGACAGCAAAATCGCTAAATCACGAAAATTAAAAGATGAACAGCCTCTCTTTGCCTCCTTTGCTACCAAACCTCGTCAGTTGCCATCACCATGGTAATCACAAATATCGCAATCTGATTAGCCTGCGCGCAGGCGCGCAGGCTAAATCTGATTGGCACTCTAGGAAGCTCAGAGTTTGGGCCTAAATAGGATCAGGTTTTTCAGAGTTATATGACGAGTCTATGTTGACCGAAGCGCCATCGTCAAGTCAAAGAGCAAAGGGAAACAAGAGATTCCAGCTCATAAGTCTAGTAGCAAGTATCATTTCAAAAGAAATAATACAAAACTGAAAGTCTTTGAAATTATAAAAGTGATGCTAAAATGCTGGGTTATTGTGGGGTGAGTGGCCGAGCGGCTTATATAGTTGCCATCAGCGGACTGAAGTTAAGCTCGTTCGAGTGAGGTCAAATTTCGGACCTCAGAGGCCTGACCTTGCAAGTTCACCTCACCTCGCCTCGCCGTCCTTCGGACGGGACGTTAAACTAGGGATCCCATGCCTGGATGCGGCATGCATAGTGAATGGGCTTAAATTAGCTTTGAATAGTTTCTCTTGCTTCTTTTCTCATAGATTCAACGCTCTTACCTTTCCCATCCACTACTATCTCCTTCTGCAGTCCATATTTTGTCACGGGTGCATGCCTCTCCTTTAGTGGCTCTGGCTTGTCAGGTTTGTCGCCCCCCAGTATGTTTGCAGTGCTGGCAGCTATCAAGCAAAGAATATCATAATTAACTAATATTATGGAAAGAAAGATTTGTTCGGGTACATGGCTTGGAAAAAACGAATTTAGGGTCCGTTTATATGATGCCACCATGCCGGGATATCTCCCTTAGCCGGAACGGGATACCCCGGCTGCTTATAGGAACTCGTATAATGTTCACTTGTATAATATCAGTTTGTCAATCATCTTCGGTTGGTGCTGAATCAAAATCTGCGAAGAAGAGAAACTCGATCTTCTCTACATTTTGAAATTCCAAGATCGACAACAAAAGTCACTCCCTAGCAAATTCCAGAAACTTCTTCATGCAACATATTTCGGAGCTTTAATTCCCGATAATTGGAAGCTGAAGTCGATATTTTAATAGACACCCCCCCAATAATTTCTCAGTCGGTCCAAAAATTTTCTCAAAAGTCGGTCCACGACAAAATTGGATGGACCGACTTCGTGGACCGACTTTTTCATGGACCGACCAACCACGACAAAGCTCGACAGGTCCACGATAGTTTGAATCAAAATCAAAGTTGGTCCGATTTTAAATGTTTTGAGCAAAGGTCGACCCATAACGACAGTATTCACAAGAAATGCATGGCAATGACTGGGAGAGTCGCTCTAAGCCAAAGCAGGGGATAATAAAAAAATTTCTTAGGTGCATTGCAAGATTGTCCAGGCTTCCATTTTTAGGGGCAAGCAAATAAGTATAAAGTATAGTTCGCAAACACATTGGAAAATCTTTTTGAAATCAGGAGAAAAAGGAGCTTCAGAATACACATAGTTGATTTCTGAAATATTTACATAAAGAACTCGTTGGAGCTCGAAAGCCTGGTTAGGCTTAAAGGGAAATTCTTTGTTTTCCAGCATGAAATTTCACAATTTTCACAAAAGCGGCTCTTTCTGCTTTAAAATCTGTCTCGAATTAGACATCACGTGAAAATATCCACGAATGCAAACAATTGTAGTGTTTGCACCATTAATTTTGATTCATCGCAAATCTCAGGTGACTTCTAATTTGCGACAGACTTGTGACAGCTTTCTTTAGTATCTATCTTGTCACATCTTGTCACAGCAATGAAACATCTACAGCGGTATGTAATTGTATTTTTTAATTTTAGATATCTCGCAGAAGAGATATAGACATTAGAACGTTGTCACCACAACAAACAAATAACAATGAACAAGGTAACCTGTGCAAAATACTACGAACAAGTCGCAGCGGATATTTCTGCGCCTCAATCAGTGGCTCGTAATGACCGATATTAGGGTGCATACTGAAAAATGATAAGAAATCTCGACCAAATATCAAATGCTGCAAGAAAATTTCAAAAATTATGAGAATGCTTCGAAAGGCTCGAGAATCGAAATTCATTCTAATTTACTAATGGAATTTTGTTGTGAGTGCGATATTACATGATATTGCATAAGAACAGCAGTCGATATCCTTAACATGTGGTCTCAAAACATTGTTCCTCATACGACTGCTGAAAAAGAGCTTTGCTTTCTATTGTCCTGTTCTTCATACAGTTGCATATGACCACATGCTTCAACTTAGAGTTTGAGATCTGTTTTAGCCAATCTGACAAGTGGGTGCTGATTTATGGCACATGAAACTCAAAAACAGCATTTTCTTTGTTCTCAAAAAATGCCAACATTTTCTGTAGTCTAAAAAGTGAAAATTGTATCGTTTACTTATAACACAACACAATGACACAGAGCAATTTTCAAATGGAGAAAAATTCACATACAACGCTAGAGCCCTTTGTAATTTGACATTTTTGGAGAACGAAGAAAGTGCTGTTTTTGAAACGGCTGGACTTTTTTAGCTTCCTGTGCCATAACTCAGCAACCACTTGTCTGATTGGCCAAAACAAGGTCATTTAAGCAGTATCCTTGACAATTGTGTCAAAGGACAGAACAATGGAACGTACAGCTCCTTCGCAGCAACTACACAAATAGGGCACAGTTTTCTGGCACACACTGCAGAAAAAATCAATACCGGTAACAGGGAACATAAATTAGAGCCCAGGGGGCAGTCAGCAGATACGCATACAGGGGATCAGTAAAACTATCAATTTCATTGCAACCTACATTATACACTTTAACATACAAATAGCATGGACATAATTTCAGTTTACTTAGACCCAAAAATATCACTTTTCGCAATGTTCTTGCCCAACAATATTGGCCTTGCTTCCCCGTATGTGCATTTGCTGAGAGTGCCCCCTGGGAATTGGAGCATGTGATCAGAGGTTATCTCAAATTTTTTAGGACACCCAGTATTCTTTACTTTCGACAACAGCCGGTAGATTAGTGATACCAGCATGTCTCTCACGTTGAAAACCGGGGTTGGTCAAGTGTGCAAGATAGCGAAATACCATCAGACACTTCACATAAAGGGCTGATCACGTTTGGACTGCAGCGTTTTTGGGAAGTGATGGAAGACACGAGACTGTGCGCTCAGCTTTTCAGGATGTTCACAGAGCGTTCAGTTGCTGAGCCGAGCCCCATAAACCAACAAAAATGTCACACTACCGCTACTACATGCAATCTTTTTCACAAGGAGGTCTACCTTGGAAAAAAACAAGGGGGATGTGCTTGCCAAAAGAAAATTTTATGACCCTGTTCTGGAATAAATGTTTGAAAATATAGTAGCTACCTGTCCTGGATAATACACGTGTCTTTTGTAAGTTACCTTACTTTTGCATGTCAAATCTGACCTGTCCTGGGAAAATAGCTTTAATGAACATACCTGTGCGGGAATAAATACACAAAAGGTATAATCCTGTCCTGGAACTTTCAACCGAAAATGGGGGCCTATTGGCAGGCACATCCCCGGGTGCTCAATGTATTAAGTAGACCCTCCCGGCTTTTTCATGAGAAAAATAGTGAGCCAAAAATTACAACCATTTTAGGACTAAGTGGCTAAGTGCTGAGATTGAAAGTATTGAAATATACATAGTCTTTGCGTGGAAACAGTTAAATCCTGCTTTCTGATTAAGCCTAGATATGAATTTCAATCATTTCAGACTTTTAACCCTCACAGAAGCGTCGTCTAGAGGCAACCTAGAGAACATTTTTGATGAAAAATAAATAAAAGATACTCGAAAATATACATCTAATAGCATTTGAATTTAAGAAAAACTAGCAAAATGACGGCAATCAACCTTTGACATGAGTTTCTTATTAAATAAATTGATGCGCATGTATTTCTTATAGGAAACTAAGAAACTGGCCGAGTACTCAAAGTGTTTTAACAGTGCCTAGGAGGGTCCCTGAGATTTTCATTGTGTTTATGAAACTGAAACCATGTCTCTGTTTGGACATTATTAATCAAGTCGTAACATAAAAATCTACGACTTGCCACCATGGATACACCGGTTCCCATTTGACCACCGAAGTTAAGCATGGTTGGGCCAGGTCATTACCAGGATGGTTGAATACCTGGAAACACCCGGTATCGTACGTACAGCACCTCACCAGTGTACAATTGCTACCTCAGTGATGAAGGGCAATAAAAACATCAGAAGCAGCAACTGCTGGGCTGCAGGCTATGTCACCCAATAATACTCATGAAAGGGAGAAAAAATGCAGTGCCAATCAAATTGCAGAACAGCGTAACAGGCTCCAGCGTCAATGTAAGCGTTGCAGTTTACGGAAAACCCTCATTGTCACTGGGAATGAGGTTGAGACGGCAGGAAAATCAACAACGGAGAGTTTCTTACATGACGAAGAGTGCTTAATGATTTGATGAGCCTCCTTACAAAATGTTTTTTTTACAACAACATACATGAATCGATAATCGGTTCTCCGGACTTAGATGGAGAAAGGAAAGGTGGCCCGCCCTATCGTTCTTTATGTTTGCCACATTATTAACCACATCCTAAGCGAAACCATATTGGATCAGGTTAGATCATGGTAAGATCATTTAAGACAGACAGCTCTAAGGCATTGGGGCATAAAAACCTCAAGACGCTTTTTGTTAGGCTGAAATTATAAAAATAATGTGACGCTACTTGAAGTTCTTTGAACCCATTAATGACGTCATTCTGTGACCTTTGAGGCCCCTTTCCTGCTCTTTTCAGTCGGAGTATTTGCCTACATACACGTCTCACCAGGGCCTTGGCACAGCCTTACTTAATTGAACTAATTTCGAAGTTTAGTACCACAAGTAGAGACCAGAGTCTGAAGATCACTCATATTGAACACAAATGTATGGATCTGATATAAAAATTAAACCATACAAGCCCAAACTATCGCTTTCATAGCTTGATACATGTTCCTGCTAACCAAGCATTCATTGAAAATCAACGGCAATCTAAAATTCGATTTGTTGCCTCCAGAGATTTACAAAAACACATGATATTTCTCACCTTTCCTTATGTTCCATTTCTTTCTAAGGATACCAAGGTTCATGCTTGCTCTGTGACGGTTCGAAATATAACTTTAATCACACTCACACAGCCAGCACTGCAATTTTATGTTATTATGGTCACCGTTCAGTTCACCTACTCTGAAACCAAGGTTTCTGAAACAATCCCTTCAAAGAATTGAGAGGAGATTCAAAAACCTCATGCCAAGATATTGGCTACGGATATTGTCATGCCAACGTGTTTCCATAAGTCAGGAAGCTCATCATGACACTCAAAAAGCAACACTTTCATTGGTTGAAGGCATTACTTCAGTATTTTCAAAAAAATACTGATACTTTTGTTACATTACGTCACTTTGTTAGAGCTTCAGTGGTGTGGCGAAACTGTTAGCAAATTTGTAACTTCGAGGCTTGGCTCTCTGCAGCATTTATTGGAAAACAAAAATGAAAAACACTTGATATTTTTTCCTGATTGCGGCCCTAAATCTTGATTCCATCTTCTATAACCTCCTATGTCGAGATCTTGCTGCCACACGTATTTTCGTTTATATGGGAACGCTTATAAGGAACTACAGAATCAATGCTCAAAAATCATTCTACCAGGCTACCTGGTTTATAAAAAGCAAAGAAACATTCAAAATTTACAGCATCGATTGCTCCCGCTCACGCTAAATGTTTGGACATTGTGCAGTAATGACAAATGCTTTCATCTTCTTGTGAGAAATCATCACGTTTCATCACGCTGGTAAAGTTAGTCCAGAAATCGTTCTGCAGTAAACTGTCATTGATCCGAAGGATATCGTTTTTACCAGCTGATTTTCTGGAGGAGATTTACTACAAGACCGAATACCAGCAGTGACATATGGGATGCTGATATGGGCATTGCCGCTATCAGCATCCCATATGTCACTGCTGGACGCTGGTATACGGCAACATGTCCCAAAAACAGGATAAATTGTCTCGAAGAGATCCATGCTAGAGCAGCTAGAATTATTCACCGTATTCGAAGAGGGACAAACACGCAATATTCATTAACCAAGGCAAACTGGAAATCCCTCAAATATTTGTACAATCGAAGACTCGCATCATTCATGTTTAATGTATACAAGAACAACACTGACCCTAGGTTACTGAATTTATTCAAACCATGTACAAATAGAAGATCAGCAAATAATTTTGAAGTAATAAGACCTAAGAACGAGACAGACAGAGACACTCTAGCATTTAGAGGGCCACCATTGTGGAACTCACTCCCTGATGGAATCAAGTTATCAGCAAGTAAGGGGATATTTAAGAACCATATAAAGAATGAAAGACCATAAACAGTACATCATTTAAGGGAACAGTTTTCAATAGGAATAAGGAGAAAGACTATGTTTATTATTAGTAGGATGTTTTTTTTACGAAATCGTTAAAAAGTTTTAGATTTTAACTATTATATATTTGATTTGTACAAGGTTTAGTTAGATGGCAGGCCCACATCAGCTTTTAGCTGCCCATATTCTGGCCTGCCTGAACAAATAAAAAATTTATGTATGTAATGTATGTATGTATGTAATGCATATCTTCAGTTTGATTTTTGCTTATGATACTTGTTTTGAGTGTTTACTGGGCTAGGCTGCTTGAAAGAAACAGATTCATCCTACTTTTAGAGCATTAAAAACTAGCTGTTAACGCAGTTAAGTAAGTGCTGCTCATAGCATTATTGATAATAACATTCCGCAGATTGTCAAAAGAATAAATGTCAGAGTGGATATTTTGGAGCATGTGGTTGAAACCAAGTTAAATTTAAGCTTTTTAAGGTAAAACAATTAAAAAAACCATGAGAACTGTTTGTAACTGTCAATACTGCATCAAACGACTATAATAATCATTAAAACTCAATGCGATATTAATCTCACTTCAAGTCTTCAATTGCAATTTCAAGACTCAGTTAATCAATGTCAGTTCATTTTGTACTTTCTTGGACTGCAAGGTTTTCTTTCTCCTAGGTGGTACCTCAAATAGTGTATGGTTTTCTTTCTCATTTGGCCATAGATCAACACTGCTATTTCAACACAAAAAGTGTTCCCCTTTTCAATTCTGTGTCAAATAACAGGCTTTGTACTTTGCCTCAAATGAAAGCAAGTCTTGAGGGTATATGATGCACAACAGTTGACCACAACAATTCTTCAAAAGTTCATCTGGTGACAGTTTGTATCAAAGTTAAAAGGTCACAAGGTGTGAAGAATGGTCACAGAAGCAATGCTGATCCAATGCTTTTTGGTTTTTGTAAGAATGTGCATCCAGAAACTAATTTGTAAGATAACTTTCTTATGCTGCGTTGGTCTTTGAATGTCAATGGTTAAAGAAGCAAATACTGATCCAATGCTTTGCAAACTGTTACAGGAATATGAACAGCTGATATGCAGAATGTGATCCAATGCTGTGTTAATCTTTACATGGGCTGTCACAAATTAATAACGTTATCTTTCACTTCTGCAACAAAATACATGAGATATTAAGCTTTTGTTTATGAGATGCATATGTGCATGGTCATATGGCAACATTAAAGGGGCGTTTGCAAGGAGCATGGTTTGTGAACACACCATTGTGTGGTCTTTTCGTTCTTGCCATTTTTACAGTCCACGAAAATGACCACCAATAAAAAGATGGCACATGCAAGGTATGGTGGCTGGAAAGGCCGATTTAAGTACATATATTCCAATTGAGTAGATAACAGAAATATACTGACAAGAAAAATCTGTGCTAAAGGAGGGGAAAAATTAATCAAGAAGCCAATCAAAATTCTTTCAGGTGCAAAAAATCATGGTTGAAATATCCTTTCAATTATCTTTCTTTTGCAATCCTCTCTTGTGATTTTCTATGCAATGGGAAATTATCTCTTCTGTTCTAAAAAAATTCATGGAACATTTATGCACTAGATGTTTGCAGTTTTAAGCAAAAAGAAAACTACAGTTCTAAAGTGCAACAATACTCTACTAAAAGATTACATAAAACCCTGAGTTTGTATTGTGAAAAATAGATACCATGTACCCATCTAATATGAAAATTGCATGGTTGTTATCTGTGAAAATCTTTAAGTGCTGTATGCAAGGGAATGAATGGTGAATCATTACAATAATGGGCAATTCACTGTTTATAACCACAAATGGGTGATTCACTTTTCTTTCCACAATGGGAAAGTCACTGTTGTCAGGTGCCTCAGTGGGAATTTCTGATATATTGGCTTTTATTGCTACAAGTGGCAATACCACAATGGGTTTATACGTTTAATTTGTTGCCACAAAGGGCAGGTCATTGCTGTTTATTTGTGAACGTGTAAGAAATGCTTAGGTAGGCCTAGTCTAGGCCTTCGTTGATGACATCTTCCTGGAACCTGTCCGCTGCAGAAGAACAAATTTTCAACACAACAGAGAGCATAAAGAGAAATCCTCTCTTATTCACTGTGAAATGAGATGTAAAAAATGATTTGATACGTACTAGAGTCCGTGAAAATTCCCTTCTTCTTCTCGCAATGAACGTGAGTCAACTCCTTGCATCCAAAATCAAAGCGGTGGGTGGGAAGCATTTCAGTCGACGAGCACGATGCTTGTTTGGTTGCGTGGGCAGCATTTCAGTCGGCGAGCACGATGCTTGTTTGGTTTTTGCATCCATACAAACATACAAACAACACACTCATCGACACAGGAATTCCAATCAACCCGTCTAAATTCTGCTACGCGCATGCGCTAAGCAGCAATAAAAGAAATTCAATAGAGAGATCTGGCAACAAAAGGGACCTAAAATTGAGAAAGTGACTAGCAACGCCGGACCTAAGTTTCTAATAAAACATGTGTGTATATCATTTGCTGCAATGACGTCATTTTACGCACTTTTCCTGTCAGTATAGCCTAATCACCTGCTATTTTTTCTCAAAACCACCGACCCTGAAATGCCGCAAAAAAACTCCAACCCGTACGTGATATTTTGCTCGTTTGGGGGCGCAAAAGATCTCGTAAATTCGCTCCTTACTTTGAGATTGTGATCGTTGCAGCAGTTCAGTCGAACGCGTTGTTCGTACGCTTTTGTTTGCCTTTGGCGGGGAGTTTGAATTTAAGAAGAATCAGCCAATCCGATCACGTTCTTTGAAGTGTTGCATCTTGATTAGCCTACGCGTAGACCCATTATCCCAAAGGAGGATAATGGGATAATGGGTCTACGCGTAGGCTACATCTTGATTGGTTGGGAACAAATTTGTCCATAAGGCCCTCACTGAAGCGACATCAAGAGCAACAATTCACTTCAATTAGATGAGTGTAAGTTGAGGGTCCTTTTGTAGTGACGCTACTGAACAACTCTCCCGTGAAAAGGAATGGAAATTCCATGTTGGTACCAAGTAAAGAACTTATTCTAAATTTCATCCACAAAACAGCTCGGCTATGATAATTTCAAACTTTTGTTTTGCGCCACACAGCCACTATGTCCTTTTCTCCGTTTTGTTTGTAAGTGTAGCATTTTGTAGTAGTTTAATTAATTGTTATCTATTTGCATGTCTTTATGTTGATGGCCATGGGGGTAGTCATTGTCTTTTGCTACCTGTGGTATCGTCTCTGTAGTGTCGTAAAGTTGTAAAGTAGTTTAAAAACTTTAGTAGAATGTAATTGAAAGTAACATGCATTGTAATATTTCATAGGAATATATATATAAAAACACAGGACATGAAATCATTTGTCGTACATAGCCGATTGCTCGTGGCCCATGGTCGAAACCGCCAAAGCCTCATTTTCACCGACCAATCAGACGGCTAGAAAGCGAAGGAGACTAAAGAAACTTGTGAAGATTTTTCTAAATTTGACCTACCTTCATAAAACGCAACCAGGACAAAAAACTGCTTGAGATTTCTCGAATTTTTTTAAAGCAATCTACTCTCCAGATGTTTGTGTGTACGAGTTTGGATGCCGGTTAAAATATCTCCAGGATTGGCGGAGTTATGGCCACAAACAAACCGAGAAGACACTGAACCTTAAACAACAGCAATTCTGGCCGGGAGACAATAGTAATAACAATAGTGATTGTTGCAAAAACGATCCGAAAACGCCAAAATCTGTGTTTTCAATTGTTCCTGCTATTATCTCTCGCTAAATTTTCTTTTGTTCAAGATTCAATGACTCTGCGGTTTCTATATGAATTGAAAAAGTCTACGAAGGCTTGTTCGCGCATTTCAAGTCATGTGGCAATACTCTAGGGAAGTTTCTGTATTGTAATACTTTTTGCATTCATGGCACAAGTTTGCTTGTTGCGAAATAACTTATGAAATTCAAAAGAGGTTTTATCAAGGGGCTTTATTACCTGACTTGAAGTGGCGTAAACAGGCCTCAACAAGCCTTCGCCGATTTTATCTATTGGAGAGGCAATAACTCCGCCAACCCTGAAGATATTTTAACCGGCATCCAAATTTGTACACCCAAACATCTGGAGAGTAGATTTCTTTGAAGAAATTCGGGAAATTTCAAGCAGTTTTTTGTCCTGGTTGCGTTGTATGAAGGTAGGTAAAATTTAGACAAATCTTCACGAGTTTCTTTTGTCTCCTTCGCGTTTTAACCGTCTGATCGTGAAAATGAGGCTTTGAAGGTTTCGGCCATGCGCCACGAGCATTCGGCTATATACGACGAATGATTCCTATGCTGTAACTCTATGTTTTGTAACTTCTTTCATGCGGAACGTTATCTTATATATCATGAAACACATCGAAGGAAGCTGTAGAAGTGCATAATGATGCAACGGTGCATGCTCCTGCGAAACCTTTAGTAAGCTGGTAATTGACACTTGAAGCGTCGACGCATTACCAATAACAATAACGAGTGGCAACGCATTGCCATTGTTGACAAAACTAAACTTTATCGCATCGCGCCGAATAGCATCACAGAATCATCGCCTTCAGGGCTCTGGTACAATTTTCTTACATATCAGAAAGAACGTGCAATTTTGGAAGGACGGCACATACTCGAACGATTTTCGTAAGCAAAATTAAGCTTCATTTCAAGAAGAATCCCAAAAGTAGCAATAGAGAGGGCAAATTCTAGCTTTAGATTGTTACATTCAGTCTTGACATGCCTATTAAAATGTACAAACGACCGGTATTTGAATATCGAAAACGGAACATATAGCTCGGTCACATTTATAGACCTGAAGAGCCACGAAATCCTAACTGATTAGCTGCAAATCTATGGAGTTGCAGGCAAAGAACTACGCTGTTTTCAACCATACCTTTCCAACAGGAAGCAGTGCTGTAAGGTAAACAGGAAGCTTGCCAACCTGGATGAAGTAACTTGTGGAGTTCCGCGGGGATCATGCTTAGGTCCTCTACTTTTCACCATCTATATAAATGATCTCTCCCTATTTGTTAAGCACTCACAAGTTAATATGTAGGCCAATGCCACCAGTTTATCCTTCTCCTCAAACAGTATTTCCACAAAATATGAAAAGGTTAATGAGGATCTTGAATGTCTGAACACATAGCTTGCAGGAAATAAGTTGTCACTTTACGTTACAAAAACAAACAGCATGGTGATTGGAAGTCGGAAAAAGGTTAAGGATATTCAACAATCATCAGATATAAAGCCGGCACTTGTTATTCACGATGATGACATTTCAATGATAGAGCGCACCAAATACTTGGGGGTACATGTGAACCAATATCTGAGTTGGGATGTTCACATAGCCGAAATGATAAAAAAGATATCAAGGGCATTAGGTATGATACGCCATGCTAAACAGTATCTCCCTTTAAGCATATTGCAGACCATGTACAGAAGTATGGTTGAGCCTTATTTCCGTTTCTGTCGCCCTGTCAAGGGTGTTTGTGGCAACACAGCACTCAACGAGCTTCAGAAGCTCCAAAATCGCGCAGCTAGGATCGTGACAAATAGCCCCTACAGATTATCTGCACCACCTATCATCAGACGGTTAGGGTGGCAAACGGTCAACGATCTCATCGAAACAGAAACCTTTAAAATGGTCTATAGGTCCATAAACCATAAAGCGCCTGAGTATCTCACAGGACTCCTCCAAAGGTTATCAGAAACCAGCACTAGACAGCTTCGTAATACCAGCACTGAGCGTTATGTACCATTGCAAAAAACCGCATGTGGCCAAAAATGCTTCTCATTTAGAGGAGCCAAGTTTTGGAACAAACTAAAAAGAGAAAATAAGATGGCCAATACTTTCACACAATTCAAATCGTCATTGGAAAATACCAGATCCTGAATATAATCACACTTTTCCTTTTGACTTTTAAGTACTTATATATTATACTTAGTTTTTATCTTGATATTGTAAGTTGTTTTTTTTTCTTTTAACAGGGCAGTTTGTAAATCAATTTGTGTTATACGTTTAATACTTACCCTGTATAAATATAAAATGAAATGAAATTCTTGATACGTGCTACAAATATGCTATATTGTTGCCTTGAAAAAGCAGCAGTGAATCAACTATTTTGCGAAGCTTCCAAATTAGTATTCTGTATCTATCTTGACACCCAAACGAGATTGCTGAAAGTCTATAAGTCAATGAATAATAGTAAAATATCAAGTCGTGGTTGAGGCATCCTTCAAAGCATTATATCGGTAGTGATACCTATGACCATCGCAATAGATCCAGTTTGTAGTTTCGAGGGAATCTTAGCTTGAAGCAATCCTGAACCAATCCCACGTAACTGATCTATTTCAACAGGAAATAATGACATTTCATAGGATAGAGTTTGACCGCAAGTGCATCAGTGCAATTTGATTGCTAAGATTCCCTTAAACGCATTTCTGATTCAGTTCTGGATGTCAGAAATAGGGTTGCCTATAGTTTTGAGGTATATTGGAAAATGCACAGATACTTACCACATTATGTTAATTGTGTACAGGGTGTCCCAAAGAAATTGTTCGACGTTTGGTTAAATATTAAAAAATGATGGAATAATGAACAGATTCCACGGTGAGATAATCATATTGCTGAGATTTGTAATTAATCTTAGACACAAAAAGCTAGCAAAACGGCCAAATATTCATGGAGCAACGAGCTTTTGAAGTTCAAGTTTGTGTGGAAGCTAAAACCAAACACCCCTAAATTGCATATTTTGTGAAAGTAGCATCTTGTTTATTCAAACCAAATCATATGGAATTTAAAAAGCATATTCGATAAATTAGCTTTCCCTAACATTGAATGAACGTTATCGATGCTTGAAAGAATCCTGTTGAGCAAAATTTGGAATGGCTCATCTTTCATCAATTAAGTTTTCGTGCCATGTTTTTGGATCCTTGCATTCTTAAATAAATTTTGGCAACGGTTACAAGAATTAGATTACTTTTGAAGTCCTATTTGGTTTGCTCTAACATCAGCAAGAGGTTAAATATTGGACAGTCTTTGTTACCTCGATTTTGGGACGTCTTTTTGAAAAACAATTCAGTTAGGGGCGTCTGGTTGCAGCTTTCGCACAAACTTGAACTTCAAAAGCTTGTAACTCCGTGAATTCTTAGCGGATTTGCAAGATTCTAGCAACAAGAATAAATTTAGAATCTTAGGAACAGGGTTGTTTAACCAGAAACCTGTAATTTTTATCATTAATTCCTGATATTTAACCAAACGTCGAACAATTTTTATGGGACACTCTGTTATTTTGCTCCTGTCCTGGTCAGTTTATTTCGTTTCATTTCATATATTTATCTATCTTTAGTATTCAAGGGCCCCTCCGTGCATCAAAGTTTGAAAGTAAAAGTACCAGGAAAGACAGCTCGTTGCAGCTCTAAAACGAATTCATCGACCCTCTATCGGTTTTACCTTGGCTGTCACTCATGGTTAAAAAAAAATTCAATGGTCACCAACTCGCATCAAGAAAACAGGAGAATTCACAGCAACTGCTCGTTGGCGCGTTCAGAATCGGCGCGTAATTTGTGAATGCGCATGCGTCCTATGCATCCTAATCCAGGTTCGCCCCAGATCGAACCCTCCTCCAGAGGTGGGTTAGTTTAACCCCGGAGTTTAACCCAGGGCGAACCCAGGTTAGCTGCGTTTACACTACAAAAATCTAACCTAGGTTAGTTCTAACCCGGGGCGAACCCAGGTTAGTTGGTGTAGAGTAAAAAGGCTAATGTCAGATACCCCTTAAAGTGAGTGGACCAAAGAACCCTAGAATAAAAAGGCAGTGTCAGGCAGCTTGGAGAAACGGGCAATAAAAAGGGTATTTTCCATGAGTAAACTAAAATTTCCAACAGCATGACTGCTATTCGTCCCCCCCCCCCCCCACCTCATCGCAACCTTTATCAACATGCACTAGAATATATAAACGATTAAGAAATCTTTATCTACATAACGCAAGAAACTAACCTTCGTTTTCTATGTATTCGACTGACTTTGATTTTTTGCTTGATCTAAACATTCGTTGGAATTTTCCTTGGCGTGCGCCATCTGGTGTCTTCGGCGTTCGAGGTGATCGTGGGGATTTCTCTGGAGATTTGCTGGGCGGTGAATTTTCTCCATCTTCGTGCCCATTTTGATGTTCTGATTCTAATTTGTCTTGACTCCCAGTTTTCTTGAATTTCCTTCCAAAAGGATACAGTAAATTTATACATACAATGAACAAAAGTGTTTCAAACATCAGACATAGAAAGAAGAGTCACTCCTTTTCCATTCCAGAACATTTCCTGAAAGCTGTAGACTTGCTGCATGTCTCTCTTTCTCTCCTTAGTCATCCAAATAGTCCGGAAAATGTGAAATCTGAAATGACCTAGTATTTTCCAAACTTTTTGGACCAGAGAAAGATTCGTAGCAAGTCCACAGAACCCACAGAGACTTCAAAAATCAACAACCACCAGCGGTGTCAATTTGCATTCCGTACATGGTTGTAGGTTTCTTTGATGGCTAACTAAAAGTGTCAGCTGTTGATAGTTGACAGTATTTCATATGGTTGAAAGTATTGATAATAAATTTGAAAAAGGCAAGACTGAATCTCTTCTTTTTGGGACTTCGCAAAGGATCGCAAAACACTAGACGCTGGATATATATAATGTACCGATGGTCTAAAATCCTGAACGCCATACTGTACAAACATCTTGGTATTGACATAGATAATACCCTGAATCTGAATACCCACTTCAAACGTGAATCGTCCAGATTAAGATTACTGGAAAAAGATAAGGGCAGAGACATAGGAACCGGGGAGGCACTGGGGACACGTGCCCCCTTAAGATTTTGCAAAGAAACAAAGATCTGCCCTTTTTACTTTCAGGAAGTCCCCCTTTAGCTTAATAAAAAAATGTCGTGCCCCCAAAGTTTGAGATGCTTCTTACGTCCTAGGATAAGGGATTCCCTCAATCTCACCTCCGCAAAGGCTGTGTATGACTCAATGATTCTCTCAACATTTACGTATTTCGGAGTACTGCAACTCATGTTGACTTCAACTCAAGCAAAGAGACTCTTGTCGTTTCATGATCGCTGTATGAAAATAATCAATGGAAACTCGAAAAATCCCACTGCAATTCAATCAGTTGTCAATGCCAACAGTACCAGGGCATGTAAACTCGTGCGTAAATATGTTTAGAAAATGATATTTGTGAGAAATTTTACAGCTATTTTGAGTTGCAACAGCACAAAACGCAAACAAACAGAATACGCTAGGAAAAGAATATGATAGGAAGTCCTTCTATTTTATGGGTGCAAGGATTTACAATGAACTTCCAATTGACCTCAGAAAAACTGAATCTTTTAAGCAATATGAAGAACTATCAAAGAAACATTTTAATTGAAACTTGTAATATGTATGGAACTTTTAAATTTTCATTTTAATTGCTCGTTTTATCAGAGTTGTGACTGGTATTATCTATTTATTTATTTCTTTCTTTCTTTTTTCCTTTACAGGACACATGTTGATAACAGCATTTTTGAAAGATTGGTTATTTGTACAAATGTCGCAATATATGTCGCAATTCCAAACGTCGCAATAATTCAGCAATTCCAGCAGGAAAATTTTATCGCTGAACATCGAAAGAACGCAGAACTCTCAGCAACTTATGTTTTCTCACCATTAAATTATGAGTCAATGCAAAGAAAACTTCAAACTCATCCAATAACGGACAATCTCAAATTTCAACCTTCATAAACTCTTGGTTGAATTGTAAGAGACGAATTTTTGCAAGAACTTAAAATCTCAGACGAGCAATCGGAAGAAAAATATTTTTGAGGCAGAAAATTAGTCTTTTTATCTTGTCTATGAAATCTATGGGATTTGTTTGCTTTTTGATATATCCTTGGTATCATTCCATACCTTGGTACAATACCACACAGCATGGTCTCATAAGAATCACTGTGAAGATTTTCCCGAAATGTAACGTCAGGATTTTCCCGCCAATGCAAAAGTCTAGAATCTAAGAAGACAGCTAAGAAGCTCCTAAGCAATGTTCAAGCTGGGAATATGAGAATTTTAGGAATTGAGCCGAGGGGGGGGGGGTACATTACTGGAGGATCGATGGGGATCTATCACCCGGTTTTCAGAAAGCTACCCTCTTCTAATTACCCAAACTTGCTTTTGATACCCACTTTTATGATGATTTTTTGGCGGAAAACTGCCCATTTCAACCATTTTTTGCGAATCTCAGCGAAACCCACCCTTGTTTATGGAAAATCTGCTGAAAAAGGACCCTTGTTTAGAGAATTTTGGGCCCAAAAACCCACCCATATGGGCGACACATACCAGTACCCTAAATATGTTATGTACCCCCCGGGCCGGGGAATCCCCGGGGAATATTGAGGGAATCCCCGGGGGCCCCGGGGAATTGACCAAGCTCTTGCCCCCATGGTGAAATGTGTGCATGAACAAAGCAATATTTCATTCATTTCATTTTACAATATTTATACAGGTTAATAGGATTCATAATAAATACACTCATTTTTTTATAAGAAACTAAGGTCCGGGGCTGGTAGGCAGTTTCTTGAATTTTTGAGCCATTCTGCTACCAAAAGTTTCTTACCTGTTTCTTATATTTTAATGCCAGAAGTGTAGAGTTAATCTTGTTTTGTCTAAAGGGTTCCCAAATTACTTAGTAAGATCTAAAAACAAGTCAGTAACATAATTCGCACTCAAAATAATGTCCAAACAGTTACTAGAACTGTACAGTGTCAAAACAATTTTGACTGCGATAGGAAAATTAAAACTGTAAATTACAAAAGTTTCTTAGCTTTTTAAATCCAGGTAGGGTTGTTTCTAAACTTTCGAAAACTTGAGCCTACCGTTTCTTATAAGCGGTTTCTTATAAAAAAAATGAGCGTATGTTTTTCAACCTGACCTGTTTCAACAAAAAGAAAAAATAACCTAACCACTAAAACTAAGAACAAAAGAAATTTACATGCCTAATTTACAATATTATTCAAAACTATATAAAATAAAAGTTGTCCCTGTCTATAGCTGTCCTTTGAAGGTTTTTAGGGAGGGTGCCAATTTTGTCTCTCTTTCTAGGTTGTTCCACAGTTTCGCACCGTGATAAGAAAAAGCCTTTTGGCCATGGATAGTTTTTAGGAACGGTATCTTAAGATCAGTTTCTGATGAGCGCAGAAACCGCTCTCTACCGTCCGAACATTTTATGAATATTTTGTTCAAGTAGTCTGGGGCAAGCGAATTCAAAGATTTATAAGTTAGCGAGGCTGTCTCTTTTCTTACAAGATTTCTGATATTTGACCAGCCAAGATTCTCAATTATCGGAGCAGCAGAAGCATCGTATCGGCTGCTCGTTACAATTTCGTATCGGCTGCTCGTAAGAAATACACGATATGGAATGAGTTGTGTCAGAAGTACCTTGGGTACCAGAGCCTCAAAAGTAGAACGAAATTGAAAATATGGAAAAGGAAGAGGGGAGGAAGAAAGGACTACTTTCTTTCCTTCTTTATTTTTTTATTCTATTATTTTTTGCTCTGGTACCCAGGGTATGTCAGAAGCTACAATTTCCTTACCTCAGACTACGATTGAGCATGCTGCCAAATTTCCTGGAAAAATAATTATCTGATTTTCCTTCAGTAGGACTGCTTGCAGGGCTTGCAGTTGCACTGTTTCCATCAGTGGTATCTGGTGTTTGTGCTGCCGGAGTTTCCCGTATAACATCTGGGGGGTTGTCTGTTTTAGGCTCAGCCATATTGCCGTTACCTCTCCTTCAAGCCAGTTACTACAAGAAATGTATAGAATGAGTCTACGGTGATCAATGTTTCTGTATTCAGAATCCAGAAATACCCGATTTTCTTCGAGACAATAAGATCAATAAGATGGTTTTGCTTGCATCTTCTTACTAAGATCTTAGCCATATTCAGCTTGATTACAATGCTTGCAACTTTTAACAGGAGTGGGAGGGTGATTTTGGCCCCATTTCACAAACGAGCAGTGGTAGAATGAAAGTTTAGACACTGCATTAGGCACCAATGGGGATTGCGAAAAAGCATTGATTAGTAATTTGTCATGTGATTTATTGCTAGGCAACTAGAAATGGTAGGAAAATCAAGAAATCAAGTGACGGCACTTGGAAAGCCAGATGGATACAAAGATTTTTGAGCTATGGTCCAAATTATGTCACAAAAATGTAAGTCATGTGTCTTATGCTGATAAATAGTTAGGAAACAACAGTTAGAATATCTTCTAGTCATAGCTACATTTGTCCAAGTCGTCTTGTCAGTGTCAGAAAGAGAGAGAAGAGACGACTTGTACTGAACAGCTCTTAGCTGGATAGCGTAGCTATTTGACTCGTAGTAGTATGCATCGTACGTTATTGATTTATTATAAGGCTTCGTGCAAACAAAAGAATTTTATGTCTTTTCTGCAAGGCTTGAGGCAACAACACAGAGGGGAAATTAACGGACGGTTTTCGGACAGGTAGGCGGCATCTTTGGTCATGATTTGTTACCAATAGTAGACAAAACAAAGCAAATAAAGTGCTGGAAAGGCGATAAATGCAATTGCAGATTCTGCAAAATATATGTACCGCAGGTTGGGTTCCTAACACGATAAACTTTTCTATGTTTTTATCCTCGTGTAATTAGTGTTGATATCCATTTTGTAATTTAATAAATTTTTTAGTGTAAAATAGGCTTAAATTAGCTGTAATTCAGAACTATGATTAATTCTCGCCTACTATGAAAATAAATTAATGATGATGATGATGATGCAAACAGTGTGCAACTAACACCATATGGTTTCTCAAAATGTTGTGGTTACGTCATAGCAAGATAAAATAAAGGAACTATCTTGGTCATAGGGGGTCCAGGGGTGTCAGTAAAGACTGCAGTTTTGGTTTCTTTGCTTCCCTGTGATCCTGTTTTTGAAAACAACGTTATGTGAGAGCCGTTATCTCATTGGCTGCGGTTTGAACTTGCGGTTTTTTTTAGATCCTGCACATCGCAACGGCAAGAAAAGGGAAAAATTGTACTGTATTCTACAGTAACAATAGCAGGCTGACCGCAGATGATGTAATCTGTATCAAATTACATAGCTGTTGTTTTCATAAAATGGATCAAAGGGAAGCAAAGAACTCACAACTACAGTCGTTAATGACAATCCTGGACCCCCTGTGGCTAGGTCCTATCATAAACATTGAGTCAAGCGAGACCAACACAGTTAATGAGGAACTTTTTTGGGGCAAATCGTCTCTTTGTCTTTTACAAGACGTTATAAAGATGCATGACGTCAAAGATGTTGAAATATGCTGATATATGCAATGTTGGGTGAAAACCACATATCAGGCCCCGTTCACAGGGGGTCCATTATAGGGGGTCCGATATCCGCATAACCGCGCCTTTTTTGCTCCGATTTTCGTTAACCGTTTTAAGGTAGAATACCCCCCAAAATAGAAAAAAGCTTGCTATGTAGAAACTGGCAGCATATTATGATACAGCATCATTGAGTTACCTATTTTTTTGAAACAAAATTAATAAATCACTTATCGTGTTGTCATGGCAACAGTTTTTGTCGCGAAAATGCGCGAAACATGCAGCATCAAAAATTGAGATATCTCTGTACCCTGTTGAGATATTTCCTCCAAATTTTCAGTGGAGCTTCATTGAGCAATGGTCTATGCTGTGTAGCAGAATGAAGGTTATGGTGATTACTTTCACTGAAATGTGAACTTCTGAAAACTGACATTTTTCAAATGATCACCATTCATTACCTATTGCAGGTATGATTGTCTTTCTGCTACACAGCACTCATCAATGTCCAATGACTCTTTCCTGAAAATTTCATTGAAATATCTTGAATAGGAAAGAAAATGTGGCATTCAAGATGATTTCGGTGACGAGAAATCGCATTTTGAGAAAACGCACTTTAAAGTTGAGTAAACAGTTTCACACTACAAAAGTTGCCTGCACTGTATGTTGGTCCCTCTTTTTTATGAGTTTTTCATTATGTCCTTTTCTCTTGCTTCTCAGCCTTTATCTGGCTACTTTTGACAAGTCTTTCACCTTCTATAACCTACATTGGTCAATTTTTCTTGCAGCCTGCTGTTGCATGTTTTCCTAGCCCATTTTCGTTTTCTTTAGAATCTCTTAAGAGATCACGATGCATGTCCATATTAAAGCTTCTATCATCGTCATATAATCCAAGCTCAAATAGACCTCTTCCCACATAAGTATTTTTGGGGACTCTGTCCCATATCATTTTGTTGAAAGACTCATTTTGATTTTGAGTCTTGCCATGAAGACATTTCATCAGCAGTGCGCTTGATTGCTGTGCAACTGCAATAAAGGTTGGCTTCAAATCTGCTATCATCACTGGAATTTGAACCAGTCCTGGGTTTAGGCTTCTGTGTTCCTTTTATTGGATCTGATTTTTACAGGCACCATGAGTCTTCACCATCTGGGTTGGCATTATGGAGAAGCTGCACTGAAGATGATGGCCTTGATAAGATGATCGATGGCCTAAGTCGCTTTTAAATCACTGTAGTATTTAATTTTGGCCTTCTTGTAAGACTTTGACATGGTGATTGCCTCTAAATACTCTTTTACGATACTTCTGTGACCTTGCTTTTCCCATTTGAACTGGTAAATGAACTTGTAAAAGCAGCAAAAGGTTTGAAAACTTTCGTCGACCATTGTGAGATCTTGAAATGTTTTTGCTTTGAAGCAGAACTTTATTGAGTTGGATGCTTGCAGTCATGGAGCTCAAAGGAGGCTAGCAAGCCTCGTTTTGAAAGAGGGCTTCTTTTGGGGAAAAGAAGAGGGCCTGTATCATATTCGAGGGTCTAAAAATACTTTTGAAACATCACAACTCGTTGCTAAGGACGTTGCTAGGGAATTTTTTCAATATTTTGATAGGGTTGACCTACAAAAAATCATTTTATGAATATTTACCCATTGGCTACCATGTCAATGTTATATATTTTCGAAAACTACAATAAATTCTCTACAATTTAGATGTATTCTCAAATTTTCACAGAAAATGCATTTTTTTACCAAAACTGGGGGGTATTCTACCTTAAGATCGGGATCCTATGACAAAAGGCAGCCTTTATAGGAAGAGGGTCGTTGATGCTTTCATTTCATCACAAAATAGTGGTGGTGTTACATTACGATAGAACATATAGCATAGAGGTGCGCGTCTAGAGAAAATTTCTAGCACTTTTTGAAATACATTTCTATATAACTCGTGTTCGCTAAGGGTGTTGAAAACCCACAAGTACCTGGACTTCACCACAAAGGAAGGGATGTTGAAATAATATTGATAAAGTTTGTGAAACAAAAATATTGCAATAGTGATTTGCGTTAATGAAGTTTTCTGTTATCAGGCAGATGCAATCTTTTCCTACGAGAATTTCAAGCCAATTTGTTGAAAAGGAGCACCCTTTTATAACAGTGCTAATAACTAATTCAGAAGAATTCATTGAGGCAGGTCATTGTAAAATTTGTGATCTATTCTCCCTATCTCGAAACATCGTATCCAAAACATTGATGTTCGTTGACGGAGAAGTTTGTTATACATACAGGGTGTCCCAGAAAAATTGTTCGACGTTTGATTAAATGTTAAAAAATAACAATAAAATGTACAGGCTCCTGCTTAGGTAACCCTGTTCCTAAAATTTTGAATTAATTTTAGACGCCAAAATTTTGTGATTCCGCTAAGAATTCACGGAGTTACAAGCTTTTGAAGTTCAAATTTGTGCGAAAGCTGAAACCAGACGCCTCCAACTGACTTGTTTTCCAAAAAGACGTCCTAAAATCGAGGTAAACGGAGACTGTGCAATGTGTTACCTCTCGTCGATATCAGAGCAAACCAAATAGGACTTCCAAAGATATTTCATTCTTGTAACAGTTGCCAAAATTTACTTAAGACTGCAAGTATTTAAAACACGAAATGAAAACTTAATCAATGAGAGATGGGGTAATTCTAAATTGTGCTGTACAGGATTCCTCCAAGTATCCATAACCTTGATTCAACGTTATAGAAAGCTAGTTGATCGAAAGTGATTTTTAAGTTCCATTTGATTTGCGTTGAATAAACGAGATTCTACTTTCACTAAATATGCAATTTAGGGGCGTCTGGTTTCAGCTTTCGCACAAACTTGAACTTCGAACGCTCGTAATTCCGTGAATATTTAGCCGATTTGCTAGTTTCTGGTGTCTAAAATTAATCTAAGATCTCAGCAATATGGTTATGTTAACAGGGATTCCATTCATTATTTCGTTATTTTGTTATATTTAATCGAACGTCGAAGAATTTTTTTGAGACACCCTGTAGAAAAGTAAAGACAGCTGTCCTGGAACGATACAGTATATGATAGGTGTATTTTTGTGAAATACAAACTTGATTGCTATCTTTTCCCATGAGAAATACCAAAGGTGGACCGCCTGAATCTGCAATAAATCCCATGTCTCTTGCCTGCACCCTTTTCAGTCAAAAAACCTTCGATTGAACCTAATTGTTCTGCCAAACCTTGATCTGGAGCCAACAAGAAAAAATGCTTCTTCTGCCACTTGTGCTCTATCATCGTACCTATTTTGATTTTCATTAACATCTCTTATATTTTCTTCATCTTCAGTCTCAACTGAAAGATACTCGTCCGAGCTGCCATTTTCTTCAATATCGCTGCTGCTATCTACCCTTATACCACTATCTCCTCCTCAGTCTCTATTCTCTGGTCTCCATTATCCGGAATTTGTTCAGCAGTTCTCAGATTGACCACCTCCACTGGCAGGTTGGCGTTATTGTAGCAAAAAGATGGAAAGGTCCCAGCTTTCACCATTGTGGTCTCCTGACGTCCAGTTCGGTGTCTGACCGCTCTTCCGTATATTTGAAAAGTCAATTAGCCTTTGGATGTTCTCCTTCCTCATCTGTTTCACGGGAGGAGGCTTTAATCTTGGATACTGAGCCCTCTGAAACAAGATACCAGCTTTTCATATGAGTGAAGTAGAGCACACTCCAATGAGATAATCGTTTCAGGCTTTCCTTTATGCAGTCTCCAAACAATCGACAATGTTGCAGCATTGACATTACTGGCATCTTATAATGGGTTTTGGCATGAAAATGTTCAGCATCGAGAGTCGAACAGCTTTGTAAATTGCATCTGTTGTACCCATAAAGATCAGTGATATCAATTAGGTGGCTCAGTTCCCATTCAACTAATCGAACTGACTCGACAGTTTCACTGGCAACAGTTCCTTCAGGACTATTTAAATTTTTCGGTCATATTCTTGAGGTTATGTCTTGACCTATGGCTTCTTCGCTTTTCCCCAGAACTACCCTACATCTTTCAACAAGATGCAGTGCTGACTTCAGGTCATACTTGTGGTATTTTGCACCTTTTTTGTCGAAAGAAAATGCCTTGTAGACTCCTCCCACAGCTTCTAGAAACTCAGTTGTATTGGAGATGGGTGAAATGACTTGAACCGTTGCAGAAGCGACATCTGTTGCATACACAACATTATCGATTTAAATTGCAAGGCGACAGGGCTGCCAAAATCTGCATTCAGTAGGCCCATCCACACTACCTGATTGCCCATTACAGGCAAAGTGCTCAGTCAAATTTGATGTAGGATGGTACTGGAAGATCTTGTGATGTATTGTATCCGTGAATACAACATTGAACTCTTGCTCTAACTTGGGATGGGCTAATATCATCTCTAACCCTGTCAATCACATTTCTGACCTCACCTTCTGCACTTAAACTAACCGCATCAATTCCTGTCGACATTACAACGTATAAAAAATTCTCAACCACATACAAGCTTGATACAGAGCCCCAATGACTGCCATATGAACAAACCTGACTTGCAGAGCCACGAATTTCAACACCATCGTACATGATTGAGATTGAAAGAATTGCCTTTCTCGTAGTACAAGCTATGTAAATTAATTTGCTATTTACAGGACAGATTGCCAAGAATCATAGTTGATTCTCTGAGGGCTGAAGTTGCCAAAAGTTCAAATCATTTATTGCAAAACCTTTTGATACAGAATCATTCTTTGAACCGTTTCTTCTCTCTGGAGAACCTTTCTTTCATTTGCTGGAAAGTGTCATTAGCAGAAACATTTAATCACTGACATCTTTGAGTGATAGCTGCTTTAGATTTCAGCTTTCCCAAGTTAACATTGATCTTCCCATCATCATCAAGGAAGGAAATAGGAGAATGACCACCACAGAGAAAAGCAACTCCTTCGCAAAAATGATCTACTTGCTTCTTCAGAACAGAAAACTTGTCCATGGAGAATGCAATCTTGCTTTAAGGAGGTCCGATTTTCAAGTCGATTTATCGCGAACGAAATGATAAATAAGGGTGAAACAAATCTAAATCAAACTGGGAACGAGAAAATTCCAAAGTGAGTTCGTCTTCACCAATCCTGGTATTCTGCCAATCCGGTATCCGCTCTCAAGCAAAAAGTTTTTCCGCAACCGCAAGGGATTTCGTTAACCGTTAACCGCACTTTAATTTGCAAAATATCCGCTAACCGCACTCAAATTTAGGCCAAATTCGCATAACCGCGAAACTATAATGGACCCACTTCACACTGTTCCGTGTTCATGTGAAAACGGATAAAAAAGTATCCGCTTTCGCCTTGCGTTCACACTGCTCCACCATGAAAATGGAGACTTTTGAAAACGCAAAAACGCAGTATGAACACCGAAAACGCAAAAATTGATACTTTGAAAACGCTAACAACAACAACAACTCAACAACATGCTTAGCGCATATGCCAATTTGAACAACTTCTCTCAACATGGCTGACTCACTCGAAGTTAGTATAATGCTTGGAGTGTAATGCTTTGTAATGCTTTGGCACCAAAACTCAAAATTTGAAAGAGAGGCTCTTGAAAGAGAAAGAGAGAGAAATCTTGTCAAGGAACCAACGTGCTATAAATCTCGTACACCAAGATGTATTGATCTTGCATTGACAAACCGAAACAGGAGCGTGCAACAAACTACCACAGTTGAAACTGATTTATCAGATTTCCATAAAATGGTTGTTACTATCCTTAAAACTACTTTCCCCAAACAAGGACCTACGGTAATCAACTATAGAAATTATAGAAAATATAATGAAATTGCTTTCAGGAATGATCTTCGAGAGGAATTAGGGAAAATAGAGACATTGGACTTGAATTACAGTTCATTTGAAACTACTTTTGATAGAGTTTTAGATAAACATGCTCCTGTTAAGAAAAAATATCTCCGGGCAAACGATAAACCATTTATGACTCGTGCTCTGCGTAAAGCGGCCATGCTACGTTCTAGATTACGTAATAAATTCAACGAAGATCGAACTGCTGAAAATTGGAACAAATTTCGCAAGCAACGAAACTCTTGTGTTAAGTTATTTCAGAAGGAAAAAAGAAATTATTACAATAACCTAGACATCTCACTTGTCACTGATAATAAGAAATTCTGGAAAACTGTGAAACCTTTTTTCTCGGACAAATCACAATCTAAGAATAAAATAGTGTTGATTGAAGATGAAACCATTATTTCCAACGATGTTGAGGTAGCAGAAACTATGAACGAATTTTTTGTCACTGTGACGGATTCCCTTGGCATAAATGAAAACTCTAATTACGAAAATGCAACAGAAGGAATCACAGATCCTATTGACGAGGCCGTACATAAGTTTTCCAATCATCCTAGCATTCTGAAAATTAAAGGTCGCTTTCAAGATGCTGGTTCCTTTACTTTTCAGAAAGTTACCCCTGATACTGTTGACAAAGAGGTTAGGAATCTAAATCCTAAAAAAGCTACAACGCACAAAAATATTCCTCCTAAAATTCTTAAATCCAATTCTGATGTATGTGTAGAACCTCTGACGAAAATATTTAATGATTGCATAGAAAATTCGTCCTTTCCTGATGAACTAAAGTGTGCTGCGGATGTCACATCTCTTCCCAAGAATGGACCAACCAACTCTAGGACCAACTTTAGGCCAATTAGCGTTCTACCTACGGTCTCAAAGATGTTTGAAAGAATAATGGATAAACAGATAGTTGCTTATATTACACCCTTTTTATCATCACTTCTCTGTGGTTTTCGAAAAGGTTACAGTGCCCAGCATGCTCTCGTACGGCTCTTAGAAAAATTCAAAATTAGCCTTGATGAAGGTGGTAAAGCAGGGGCTGTATTGATGGATCTGTCCAAGGCATTTGATTGCATCAGACACGATCTTTTGATTGCAAAATTGCACGCCTACGGTTTCTCTCGCGAAGCATTGGCACTAATTAATGATTGCCTCACAAATAGACAACAAAGAGTCAAAGTAAATGGGTCATTTAGTTCTTGGAAAAGCGTCACACGCGGTGTTCCTCAGGGGACAGTCTTAGGGCCTCTGTTATTCAACATATACATTAATGATCTTCTACTCTTCATTCAAAACTCGGATATATGTAATTATGCAGATGATACTACAATCTATGCCTGCGATAAGAACCTGGGCAATATAGCTCATAGGCTTGAAAATGACTGTAGTGCAGCTTTAGAATGGTTTACCGACAACTTTATGAAATTAAATGCAGATAAATGCCATCTTTTGGTTCTTGGGCAGAGGTGTGATGATCCTGTTACTGTTAGGATTGGAAATGCTGATGTTGTAAATAGCTCCGAAGAGAAGCTACTCGGAATTCAAATTGATAGCAAACTTTCCTTCGGTAATCATGTTTCCAAATTGTGTCAAAAGGCTAGCAATAAACTTTTTGCACTTGCTCGCATATCCCCTTACATGGATCAGAGCAAACTAAGAACACTCATGAGGGCATTTATTACCAGTCAGTTTCAATACTGTCCTTTAATCTGGATGTTTCACAGCAGGCAGCTTAGCCAAAAAATTAACAAAATACAGGAAAGGGCTCTGAGAATTACTTATAAGGATACTGAATCTACTTACAGTGAGCTATTAGAGAAGGACTGTGCCGTTACGATTCATGCAAAGAACTTGCAGTTACTTATGACTGAGATGTACAAAACAAAAAATAACCTGAGCCCTTCATTCATGCACGAAATTTTCAGCGAAAATGAAAGTCATTACAATTTGCGTAACAATAACGAATTCTTCCAACCTAGGGTGAGATCTGTCAACAACGGGACAGAAAGCATCCGATTTAAAGGTCCACAGCTGTGGCAAACGTTACCACCAACTATACGAAATTCAGATTCTCTTTGTCAGTTTAAAACAAAAATAAAAAATTGGAACGGAGAAAATTGTCCATGTAAATTATGCCGCGTTTTTATTCCGAACTTGGGCTTTTTATGATGATAATATTTGAATATCTGCTTTTATACACTTTTATGCCTTTATATTGTATACTTTCGATGAATTGTAAATATTTTATCCCCTTTTTTCTGATGTTACATTTGTATTTTAAAATTTTAACTAACGTTGGAATTAATTAGCTGACTACTTTTAGCTATATTTTTTTATGTATCCAACGGTAAAGAAATTGATAATAATAATAGGCGTTGATCTCGTTTTCACAGCGTTTTCTTTTTTAGCCGGAGCGGAGCAAGAACGCTTCTTCGTTTTCATTGAGTTTTCACAATAACCCAGAGCAATGTGAACAGGTAAAACGAATAAATATGAAAACGGATAAAACCAATACGGAGCAGTGTGAACAGAGCCTCAGATGAAAGATCTTTTTGCGACAAATCGAATTTTTCTATATGATCTAATAAAAAGTTACAATGACATAATAACAAGTTGCGCTACTTAGAAAATTACTCTGCTATACAACTGAACCAGCTGTTAATGACATTAAGGAGGGGTACTTCGGGGGGTCCCAATACCGCAATACCGCTCGAAAAAGACACCAAATACCGCAATACCGCACTAAAAAGTAGCAAAATACCGCAAACGCTAGAAAACTAAAAACAAAGCTATTAATACAGTTCACCGGTCTGTAGCAGTTTGATTGCCACCTAAATCCATCTTCCTCCATCAAAATTTGTAGTTTGATCTATTAGATCGTAGTTAGATGTTTTACAGACAAAATAGTGATGTGAAAACGATGGGGAAAAATTTCATCGATGTGCTTTTAGTAGAACTGCATTGACGGCAGAATTTATGAATATATAGAACAGATCTTATATCACAATCGTATCATTGATCTAAACTGTTTACCCTTTAGTGGTACTTTTAATATCCGGGTCAAAGGTGCAAATGTATTCGAAAGCAACATGATTCGAAAGGAAACTTTTCAAAACAAAAAGTAATGATAACGATAATGATAATATCTAATATTTTGACAGGTTGACTTGTTCAGCATAAAACTATCTGTTATCATTCCAGGACCTGTAACCCTACCTATTGACAATCGTTGTAATTGAAATTAAGGCAAAAAAGTAGAATAAGATGAAAATAGTTTAATGTACAATTAAAGGATAAGAATTTATTAGAGTCAAATACGTTTTTCTTGGACTTCGATGGTTTTAGATTCTATTTATATAGCAAGATGGATATTTCGTCGGTTGAAAATGCGGGCTCCCTGGTAGGCAAACGATTTTTTCCAGTTTCAGTGCGCATTTTCGGTAAAACAACACAAGAGTGTTAATGTCATGCTGAGATATTTTGAAGTAACCATTCAGGTCTTTGTTGTCCCATGACGTTATCTTTGCTCTTGGGTTGAAAATTCTGGCTGCTCTATTTTGTATATACTGTAGCTTGTTTACTGTTCCTTGGGGTAGGGAAAACTGTAGTGGGTAGCAGTACAACAGTAGTGGCCGTATCGTATCATTGTTATCTATATCGATTCTGCTACATGACGGCTGACTTTTTCGCGAATACAAGATAAAAGCTTTACTCTGGCGGATGCTTTTTTTGTACACATTTTCAAAATGTTGATGTAGGTTCAGATGGTTATCCAAATCTGCACCAATGTACTTGTATGATTTTGTCTCATGGATAGTTTGATTGTAGATTTTGATGTCCACCTTTGGCTGTTTGGACAACTTTTGATGTGATCCATATAGCAAAATTCAGTTTTACCTTTTTTCAAGTTAATGAACAAGTTATTTTCATTAAACCAGTCTGCAACGAAAATTGCACGTTTCAGACCATGCCCTCGCCATTAGTTGTTCAAATAATTTGCAGGAAAATTCTTTGGAAGTCAAAACAAACCCGAAAAGATTATTTTACAAGTCATACGACTTTGAAATTGACACTTTCAAAGTTATTATTTAATCCCAACTTGAGAAGGAGCCCACAAAGGTCAAGTGGCTCTATATTGCTTATAGAAACAGGGTATATCTATCTAACATTTTGCAAAACATGTTCTGACAAGGGGACTCGATCTTTTTGCTGTAAGAACCAAAGTGCGTTTTCCGCTCTTCACATACCCCTTCACTGTTCAGCTCAGCTCTCCCCGGGGGCGAAATTTTAAAGGAATGTTTCGGCGGGAAAGTTTTGGCGGGAAAATCTTGGTTCTTGCGCCGGCTAAATTTTGGCCTAATGTTGTAGGCTGAAGTATGCCTGTGTTTACGGGAAAAGTTAGCGAGATGCCTGGAGGATTTTTACAGAAATGTGGGAATCCCTTTCCCTTACATGAAGAAGTATGAATAAAGAATGATACAGAAACGGAGATTGTTAATATCAAATCTAATGGCCTTCAAAAGCAACTGAACGTGTTCAAAAAATTGCCAAAGATGGTCCAACCTCAACGAGAGCAATGACCAAGTTGGTTGAACCGGTTTGTAAAATTTCATCGTGGCTTTTTTGATAAAAATCGTTGATCATAGCGCACTATGAGTGAGTACACACATTTTTTGCCAGTTTCTTAAATTTTAGGCCATTTTACTCAAAAAGTTTGTGACGAGTCTCTTTATGTGTTGGGAGTACCTTATGATCAAATTCCACACCAAAGCATGTATTAACAGAAACTGCACTAAAAAAATTCAGAAATATTTCAGTACTGCACAGTATCAAAATACTTTCAGGCGACCAAGGAAAATTTTATCTTCAAATTAGAAACGTTCGTAGCTTTTTGAATCCGAGTGTGTAGTTTGGTTTCATAATGCTTGAAAAAGCAAACAAAGCTTGCATAAAAAGATACGTGTATACCCTTTAGATATTCTAGTTGTAAATTTTAGTTCAACGTTTTTGTTACACAAATGTCGTTGCGATTGTGGCCCATGAAATGCAAAACTTCATTTTCTTCCACGTTTTCAATTGAGTCAAATTGGTTCAACAACTTTGATTCAACGAAATATAATTCCTATTCTATTGCGTCCTCCACTCTGCTGATTTGGTGTACTTTTAACTGCGATTTCAAAACTGTTTACCATGAATGGGACAGTTTTGCCAACTATAAAGAAAAAACTTTCATCAAAGTAAATGTAAAAAACTTACCTGTCCTTGCTTTTGTACATTAGACTGCACAAGGGTGGGCATGTAGGTATGGAGACAGTGGTCCTATGTATGTCCCAGGAATCGGTTTATTTTGTCCTTAATTTGACAATGTTTGTCCTCAAAATCAGGTTTTTTCATAGGCCTTTAAAACTAGTTTATTTTACACTACAAGTATGGACGATCTATATTTCGCGATCTCTGTCCCCAAAAATGGGTTTATTTTGAATGTCTGAACCTGGACAATGCTGTCATCGGAATTGTTAGTCTGCAGAATCCGGACTTTTTTCGTGAACTTGGTGGACAAAGCTTGTCTGACAATCTTCTGCCATTTCATTGAAAATAACGGTTTATTTCTCAAGTAATGCTGGACAAATCCCGAACAAAAACGTCACATTTTGAAAATAGTGTGGATATACGGTTTTTTTTATTCCTGAAAGAGGACAGAGGTGGAACCACTTATGCGGTTTGTCCAGATCATTTCTTGTATCTTGAGGACAATTTGAGGCAGATTGTTAAAAAACTGGTTTATTTTCGGAATAGTTTGGACACAGGTGGAAACAGTTTTGCTAAGACTGGGTAAATCAAAGGCGTCTAGAGAGAAAAAGGTGGAACCAAGATGGTGGGAGAAATGGGTGTTTGATACAAACTTAGACTTAAAATGAGATGAACTCATGTAGATTTAACAAAAGTTTCCATTGCAAATGTCTGTCCCCAAAACCAGTCTTTGGTGGAGAGTAGATCACATTTATTCTCCAGAAACTGGGTAGATTAATTTTTTCTCGTGGACATACATAGGACCATAGAAATTACAGTACGTGCCCACCCTTGACTGCATGTCTGTTGTAGCTATATGGGATTATGGGAGTTGTGGAGCCAATCCTGCTCTCAAGGCTTTCTAAACTTCAAGAATACTACCTTGCATCTCACAGAAAATGCGACAAACCCGGATATTATGTGATGAATCCTGCTAGTGAATCTTTCATGGTTGTGGCCACTCATTTCACACAGAAAGCATTTTGCCAGCAATCAGCGAGTGCCCTAGTTGTTGTGAATTCTTGAGTGGGAGATGGAAACAATGGCGATGCAGGCAAACTCATCAACTTTTAATGTGGCTTCCAACGGGCTTTATTTCTATGCTTTCAACTCACTGAAGACGATGATATCTTGATAGGAGAACGAGATGACGATAACGATGGAACAGTGCCAGATGAATTCGTTGAGTTGGAGCCAACAGATGATCAAAGGGCGCGGATGCTGGAGGACAGAATCTTGAAATGGTGCCAATCTGATATGCCAGAGCAATGGTTGTAAGAATTGCCCATCTTAGTTCAGTTAAAGTTTAGCTTCGATAGTTTATTTTAATGTAACGTTGTCTTTGCAAAGCGCTTGCCATTTCAGTTCGTCGCAAATGTCCAACTGATATGGTTCTATGACCCTTAACATAAAATAGTAACACGCCCCCTTCCTAGAAATCTACACTTTTGATAGACGAAGCAGTCAACCTCTTTGACATGACTTTAACTCATTAGGACTAAAGATCTATTTTTATTTGTCAATTTCAAAGTGGGGTGACTTGCAAAATAATCTTTTCGGGCATGTTTTAATTTCCAAGTATTTTCCTGCAAATTATTTGAACAAGTAATGGCAAGAGCATGGTCTGAAACCGTGGGATTTTTTCGTTAGTTTCAGCACCCTGTTACTCTTGATTTAGGCCGAATATGGGGAAAATGCACATTGGAAGTGTGCATCAGAATTTATATTTAAGAAATTCGTTGTTATGGCTTGAAAATATTCGAAAACCACAAATCCGTGGAACAAAAACAAAGGTTGGTTTTAGCCCCTTTTCGGAGGTTTATTTGTTTACAGCGGGCCGCCATCTTTGAAGATAGCGTGATCTGATTGGTCAATCCCCAAATAAAAACAAAGTTCTTGGTCTATTGAAAACGAAATGTTGCCCTGTTGTCTGCAACTGTTTGCAGTGCACTGTTAAGTAAATGTTCTATTTCATGTTAGTTATTTCGTGCACAATATTGAACACTATCGTCGGCATATAATATAATGCCAGCATCAGTGAGCGGAATATGGAATGATGTCGTTGATTATCAGCCTAAAAAGAAGGGGCCCCAGGATGGATCCTTGTGGGACACCACATGTAACATTTTCTTCGCATGAGCTGGTGCTATCAAAAATTACTTTTTGTTTTCTATCAAAGACATAATCACCTATCCATTGTAATTCCACATTACCTGGTAATTTTTCCCGCAAGGTTACATGACATGCTGTGTCGAAGGCTTGACGGAGGTCAATATAGACAGCACCACTACATAGCTCTTTATCAATTTTCTGTGTAACCTTTTCTGACAGTAAGGTAACTACATGTTGCGTAGATCTCCCTTGTCTAAACCTAAACTGATGTGGGCACAATAGGCCATTCGACTCAAGTTACTGGGACAGTTGATTATAAATGATCTTCTCCATAACTTTTGATAGAGGAGGAATTACCGTGATAGGCGTATAGTTGTCCAACATTGTCAGATTGCCTGATTTGAAAGCTGGGGTGATTTCCCCACATTTAAAGTTTTAATTCGTGCAAATATTTGATTCTTTTTCTTTAGATAAAAATGTTGCGTGCCCTCCTCCGCAAGTACCTTTTTCAAGGTTGAGCAGGTAGAGCAGGCACAGAGAGAGAGAGATAGATAAGGGACTTCCCTCTCCTTCGTTGTTCATTCCTCTATATCAATTCGTCTCCAAGATGCTTCGTTCCTCAACAGGAAAATGGTATTACAGGAAATTTGGATGTTAATTTTCGTACAATACCGCATACCGCGCTGTGAAAGTTCGATACCGCAATACCGCAAGTTTTTTCTGTCATTACCGCAATACCGCACAAAATTTACCCCCGATACCGCAATACCGCAAACCCCGAAGTACCCCTCATTAAGTGAGTGCAGTTCAGAAGAGTAGTATAAGACAGTTCTAGTAGGGGGGGGGGGGGGTTGCTCACTACCATTCAACAGCAGTTATGTGCCCCCAGAAGGTTGCATTTTGCAAGAGAAGATTCGAGTTGAAGAGCAGTTCAAAAAAGAAACAACTGTTTGCACATTTCAAGACAGGCATGCATTTCAAAGCATGACCCAACTTTATGATACCACTCTCAGTTACAATTAAATATTTAGCTCCTGCGCTACGATTGTAGACCTGTGGCAACAGCAACATTTGTACCTGCCCAATAATAAGAGAATAATAATGATACAACAGGTAACAGGGAAAAATTAGTATAAAAGTAATAAGTACTTCTATCTTTACTTTAGTGTTTACCAGATCTGCCAATTTTGTCTAGATTAGATTAGGCCAACTATTCCCATTTTTTCAGACGCCTAGCCTGTGGAACATATGTTACTTTCCCAAGACATTTCTATTGCAAAGGACACTTCACTGGTGACTGGTTGGGAAACAGAAGGGACTGGTGGGAAGGTTAAAGCACGCTAGTTTCTATGTTTAAAAGTGCTCTGAAACTGACAAGTATTATCGTTTGATTTCAAAGAGAATTTTCAGATGAAAATGATAAGACAAATGCCAGACGACACAGGTTAAGAAATGATTACGACACGATAACATGATTTTGACTTACCTTTCTAACGTTATGTGTTTGCTTCCTGTACTTGCCACCTTTGGGCTTTTTTCATGTAAGGATAACAAGGATTAGTTTTGAACATTTGAGGACATCGTATTCGCGAACACGAAAAATATTGATAACGTCTATAAAAAGGGCCTAAGTAGGAGGAATTAATCAAATAAAGTCATTCGGAAACAAATATTGTTGACTTAATTGTTGATATAGCTAATCGAATGTCTAATATATCCTTCTTTGCAATCAATTAGCATTTATTAATGAGATGGGTGGGGATAAACCAATATTGAAAAGACTGATCACGCACTAAGGTTTACCATGGGTTTGCCACCTGGGTTCGGCTGGCCCACCCCATAAGTTTCCTGCTGTTCAATGGGCCTAATTAGTGCTTAGGTGTTAGCCTGTGAACGGTCGAAAAAATGTCAAAAACAGGGGAATCTTTCTTCTCCCTCCTTTCATTTTTCTTCCCCTCCAAGCAGTTCAAAGCCGTTCACAGGCTGTTAGGTGTTGTATACACTGGCAACGTAAAGTTCGTGAAACGCTTGGCCCCGGGGGGGGGGGTACTCCAATTGTGGCCTGACAGGGGGGTCCAGTCAGGGTTAAAGAGGGCCAAAGCAAAAATTTTGAAAAATACCCTCAAATGGTAGTATCTTTTTATAGAAACCCCCAAATGGTAGTTTGTGGACCTAAAATTGGGCCATTTGGTAGCGTGTGGTAGCAAAAATTTTCTGCAGTATTTCAAAATTTTCTATTGTAAAAACTGATTGAACAAAGCAAAAAAACTTCAAAATTCAATGATAATTACTGCTGCAACGACCATATTGCCGTGCGGAGGAGTCTACTGAGTTGAAATCTTATAACTGACCAAGAATCTTGGAATACCCCCAATTGGTAGTATATGTTTGACAAATAGGGCCATTTGGTAGCCATTTCGTAAGACCCTCAAACCGACTGGACCCCCCTGTTAGGCCATAATGGAAGTACCCCCCCCCCCCCCCCGGGCGCTTGGCATTCTGCTACTGCTAAAGCCCATTAAAATACCAAGTCCTTGCAGACCTTGTTTTTTTTTCTGCAAAGTTTCTATTCTTTCTTGGAGAAAAACAGGGATGAGGACTGCGGAAAAGATCACATACCAGACACTAGAAACATCACATACCTTCATTGCACCTTATGAACTCCAAGGTAATTCAAAGTCTAAAGCCCTAGCCAAACCAGCTAAGTTCTTTGACGACAGACATTTAAGATCTGCTCTCCATGTTTTTGAAAAAGCTCAAAAACACTTTCTGCTTGTCATCAAGACACTAAAGTTTCGCAAATAAATGCTTTGTGGGGTGGCCGAACAGACAAACATTTTATTTGGCAAACATTTCTCAAACATTTTACTTGGCAAGCACTTTGGAAGACGGTTTTGGTCATTTGGCCAGGCCGCAAGGAGAAATTCAGAGCATCAACACTAACCAGTAAGGAAACGAGAGAAAGGAAGAAAATGGTTATATCTGATTTTGAATTTTGAGAAACGCTGGCACCCATATGTTTCATGACGCATCATTTAACGCAGTGGCAATACAAATGAAAGTCTCTTCCTGCGGAAAAGGGTTCACTGGTAACAAAAATGCTGCAAGTAAAGACAAACAGAAACAGAGCATGATCACATGCACGGTGGTTGCAACATCATAACCTTGAGAAATTGCTGGACCTCCCCAGGCGGCCCGTGGGAAAATTCTAGGCCTGAAATTACCAGATCTGAAATACAAAGCCAAAAAGGGTGGGTTTCGGGCGTCCTTACAGAGAAAAGCCGACAGAGTACTGAAATAAAACTTACAACAAACTTGCACTGCTATTCCCAAAGAACTTCTTTCAAATTGTTGTGCGAGTCTTTATGATTTCCAAAACAAAATATCCACGAAAGAATCGTAGGAGATTCTTCAAAATTTCTGCATGCTCAAATACAGCTTGACTTTCAACAAAATATCAACAAAAGAGGTAATATTGGGAAAAGCTTATCATCACCTCAGCTTGAAATATTACGTTCTGGCCATGACATGGAGTTTCCAACAAAATCATTGGTTTATTTGTAAATTATGAAGTTGTTTGCTCGATCTAGAACGCTGAGAATACTCATAGGGAAATATTTACACGAATGTAAAGGAGGAGCGAGAAACAGAGAAAAGCAGATAGGTGTCAATCACTTCACTTTAATCATTTTATCATTCCCAGGCTTGCTCAGATTCTGCATCTGGTTTCGCTTTGGCCTTATCCAAGAAAAGAGCCCGCATGCATACTCGGTCTGTCAAATGAAGTAAGTTTAGTTCAATTGAAATTTCTACGCACACCAAACAAACAAATTTCAATAAACATAAGCGGCTGGGAGGGCATAGCAGCTGGGAGGGCTGCAGCCCCCCTAAGCAAGCAAAATTCATTGCATTTCGGACTCCATTCGGCCAGTTCTATATCGATGAAGAAATCATATTAGGGCATCTAGGATAATAAGCCCACTGAAAGCGAGGATGGCTCAAGCTGAAGGTTGATGGTTCGTCGAGTCCCCGCCCTGCCGAACCTGCTACAAAGTGTGAGAGGAGAGTTACCAACTCTCTGTAATTTCCAGGCCAGGAATATCATTGATTTTTGAATGAAAGACTTTCCGTCTGAGTCGCCCGACTTTTCGTTACGAAAACTTGGGGTTTTTTTCAAGAGGCTCTTATTTCGACATACGACGATTATTTTCAGCTGAAATTGGCAGAAGACGGTCTATGAAAAACGTCAAGGCATTAATTTTTGAATGAAAAACTTTCCACCTGAGTCGCCCGACTTTTCATTTTTCTCATAAGGCCAGAACGAAAACTCGGGCGACTCGGGTAAATCCTAAAAAGTGTGTTATTTTGAACATGAAAGGGTGTTTGTGTCTTCTGTGCCCAAGGAGGTTCGGAATATTGCTATCCAACATTGTTTTTGCAGTGAAAAATATTCACCCGAGCCGCCCGAGTTTCCGACCTGGCGGTATCGACTGTTTATAGGTCACATTTGACATAGCTGGGCAGAGAAAGACGAACATTAGAAAAATCTCCGTATTAGGAAAGGGGTGAATTCCGGTCAAGTGACCCATGAGGTAGACGTTTATTTAAAAAAATGGATGATTGCTGTAATGGCGTATCAAGAAGGAGAAATAAATTTGAGGTCTATATTTTCTAGCATAGCCTCCAAATCTTTTCTTTTGTCCGAAGTTCCCCTGGGACGCTGACTCATCCTCTGATCAGATTGCGTTTTCTCCTAAATTGACCAATCAGGTGCCGTCATTTCATTACTTCCGCGTTTCGCAGCTAGATTTAGGCCATTTTGGGTACCCCCCAATAAAAAAATATTGCACGCTCGAATAAATCGAATTTTTTGAAAATTTCAACGGGAAAAGGGTGCTTATACATAGGACCACAAGTGTTCATGTAACCCCCTTGCCATCATCTAAGATCGAAAAATTACGGCGATTTGAATGTTTGTCTTTGGTATTTTTTCAAACAGGTAGAGGCATCTTGCTCGCCCTCCCCCAAAAATTAGTTTTTTTAGCAAAATTATCAACGATATACATATTTCCATGAATAATTCTTCCGAAATTTCCGAAATTTGCGCTTTCTCCGCCTTGACTTGCGAATTTGCGACACCTCCAAACTCTTTCCCTCTTCCCTGTATGGTAACTTATGCCTCTCTCTGGTCTGGACCCAACATAACAGGAAAAGGCGAATAAATCTTTAACGGTGGCGGTGTCGTCATGTTTTTGTTGGTAAAGTCATTTATCGTCTCAAATGTTTCTTCAAAAAATGGGGAAAGGAAAAGAATAATTTCGTTTAAATGCAATGCATGCTGACTGGAAGAGCTCGACAACATGTTTATCAACTCTGAAAGAGCGTTTTGGACTTTGCAACATTTCTCCTCCAAAGCATTCACATTATTGAAAGAGAGACACCATGAACAAATTTTTTGCTTTGACTGCCTGATGATATGTCTCGACAAGAGAGAATATACAAGAATTTTACCAACTAAAATCAAAAGTCTACCTCTGTATCAAAAGGTTTGTTGGAGTTGTAAAAACAAAATAAATTTCACAGACAACAATTACCAACATTTGCATCACATGTATTATTTTTGTAAGAAGCTGCTTCTTTATTTTTTTTAATCAATGACACTATACACGATGGTACATGGTCTCTACAAGCTAAATTTACGAATATTTTCTAAGAAACGCTAAATTTACGAATATTTTCTAAGAAACGCAGCCCTCGGATCGCCAAATATTAAGAAACTCCAGTGTACATACTTTTTTATAAGAAACTAAGAATTGGGTCAGTACTGAAAGCTCCTTCAAAGAATTTCAGTACTCTGAGTTTGTTAGAGGTTCCATAACAATCTTCATGTTCCTTACCTGTACCCTCGTGAACATTTCAAAACAAGGTTTTTGAAGCCTTTCCAATGCTAAGCATTACAGGAAACAAGTGAAAATAAAATAAAAATATGTCAAGGATTTCCTTAATCTTTATGAAGAAAAATAGTTTCTTAAGTTATATTTTCCCAGTGCTGGAGTTTTCACAATTTTTTGGCGATCTGAGAGTTGAGTTTTTTACCCTTTCTTGTAGAAAAATACGTGTACAGGGAAAATATAGGTCAAGAAACTATTTATGACGATAGAGGAAATCCTTGGGATATTTTTACTTTATTTTCACTTGGTTATTGTATCATGTTGCTCGGAAGGGGCTCGGAAGGTACTTGAGAAAAGTGTAAACATTGGGAAGGCTTCAAAAACATTGTCTCGAAATGTTCACGTGGCACAGGTAGTAAACATGAAGATTGTTTATGTAGTGAACGATGAGCAGAAGAGGGACAACATCCACAGAGAGCAGGCATCGAGTTGATCTTTTGCGCTTTTTTTATTCAGTTATCTGCTAACTAGTTTCGCCCACTAGGGCATCTTCAGAGCAACACTTCAGAGCAAGATTGTTTATGTATATGTCTAAACATTGGAAAGGCTTCAAAAACCTTTGTTTTGAATGAAATGTTCACCGGGGCACAGGTAAACTTTGAGTAGTTACTCAAAATCTGATAATCTTAAGAAACATTTATTACTTTCACTACTGGCCCAAATTTTTATTTTCTGATAAACTCGTGCACTAACTTTTACAACAAACTGGTCTCTGAGTTTAGAGTTGTTTAGTCTGACCCCAGTCCTTCCCGGGGTAAAAGTTTCTCGGGAGTCACTAATTCAAGATTCAAGATTCAAGATCCAAGAATCAAGATTCAAGATCCGGAATTCAAGATTCAAACTAATTCTAGATCCGGAATTCAAGATTCACACTAATTCTATATCCGGAATTCAAGATTCACACTAATTCTAGATCCGGAATTCAAGATTCACACTAATAGATCCGGAATTCAAGATTTAATTCTAGATCCAGAATTCAAGATTCACACTAATTCTAGATCCCGAAATCAAGATTCATACTAAACTGGTTTTTTTAAGAATTCCTGGGAGAATCTGCGTGGTTTCATCTTTTTCGCTATATTTGCTTTGTATCAGGCTTGTGAATAAATGGTTGATCTACCCAATTCCTCAATTTAAAACACATATTCTTTGTTTTCTGTATCACATTACTTAAAGGTACTTGAGCTAAATGTCTAAACGTTGCTAAGACTTTTAAAAACACCTTCTTTTGAGGGCACAAGCAGTGAACATGAAGACTGTCAATGGAAACTTTTAATTAAAGCTGCAAATTACAAAACTTTCTTTGCATTTTCAATCCAGGTAGAATGGTTTATCGACTTCAAAAAATCGAGCCTTACATCTCTTATAAGTTGTTTCTTATGAAAAAAGCAAGTGTAAGTCAAGATCTGGAATTCTATTCTAAATCAAGATTATCTTAAAGGTTATTCAGACAGAAATTGAAATAGTAGCCAACGTCACTTTTACTGAGTGGTATGAATAATTCTGTCATAGCCCTTGCTGCGATGAGAATCTTAATTAAAACCCTTTCTGTCTTTACGCGCTCTGCAGATATTGAAGGAAATAATTGACATGTTAGCACACAACATAAATCTGTAACAAACGAAAGACTGTTTATCAACAAAGCAACGTAACAGTTATGATACATATATTTACTGTATCCATAATGCCTTTTGTGCAAAGTGAAATAGTTTCAAGCACACATTTTTAATAAGAAACTCTTTATAGAAACTCGACTCTTCGATAACAATAATGAACAAACTTCAATACTGGGCCAACTTATTCAAGAAACTCTTTTCCTTTTATCAAGGAAATCCATGGCATTTTTATTTTCACTCATTTCTTGCACACATACTTTTTAAGAAACTAATAATTCGGGCCAGCACTGAAAGTTTCTGGTCAGATTTTCAATGGTCAGAGTTTTTTACGAGTTTCTTAAAGTTCCATTAACAGTCTTCATGCTCACTACTTGTGCCCTCAAAGGAAGGTTTTTTTAAGTCTTTGCAACATTTAGACATTTACGGAAGCTCAAGTACCTTTAAGTAAGAATGCGTATGTTGTAAATTGAGGAATTGGGTAGATCAACCATTTATTCACAAGAAAATACAAAAGAAAATACAGCGAAAAAGACGAAACCACTCAGATTCTCCAAGGAATTCTTAAAAAACCCAATTCAGTTTGAATCTTGATTTCGGGATCTAGAGTAGCGTCGCCCATTATGGCCGGTCGCCCATTATGGCCGGCTAGCAACAGGGATTAATTTTCAGGGGACTGAAGACTAGTAATAAAATTGCAATTGCGCGGAAAATCTTCGCTGACATCTGTTTTATCATAATTTGACCTTCACTGAAGTTTCAGTTCATTTGCATTGAAACCCGACGAGATGGTTTGTGCATATCTCTAATTGATTCTTTCAAGTATTGCAAATTTCATGATTCTATTTACATTCCTTCCTTCTTTTTCGTTCGCTCAGCACCTTGCGGTTTGAAATTTCTGAAATGTGAATTGATTTTTCAGAAGTCCTGTCTCTTGAGAGAAAATCTACAATGAAACCAAAGCAAAGTGACTTCTGATTCAGATTTAAGGTTATGAAGTCTGTGTGCTGCTAATTGCTATTTTCGTCGCCCATTATGCCCATCAGTTTACCAGAGAAGTTTCCAATCGCTTCAAAATATTAAAATGCAACATTCATTAAAATAAAAACCAATTTGGGTTAAAATCTTACTAACTGACTTGGAAAATCATTGAAACCCAATAAAAGCAGCATTATAGTACGTTTATTTTCATTTTAGAAACTAGGCCACAACTCATCCATCCATGCACAAGGAGATAAGGCAGGATTTAGAACAACTCGAAGCATGTATTTCAATTGCCAAAACTCGAAGTTTAGGTTAATTCTTATTGATATTTTTGTGTTTAAAGTACCAAATGATAAACAAAGAACAGTAATTGAAGCTGTTTTTCTTATCAAAACTTTTTACCGGAGAGTAGTGTTCATTGTTTCTCCGGCGGCCATAATGGGCGACGCTTGAAGAAAACGACGTTTTTACCCCCTTTTTTAAAATCTTCCAAAATCAGTATAAAGAGTTTACGTAAAAAATCAATACTCTGTGATCTTTTTCTCTTTTAGTTGGTGATATAATCTGGCTAGTTGGTTTTTTCATTAATTGCTTTTTTTGGATCTAAATCGGAACTTCGCGACGACATGGCCATAATGGGCGACACCACTCTAGAATTAGTGTGAATCTTGAATTCTGGATCTAGAATTAGTGTGAATCTTGAATTCCGGATCTAGAATTAGTGTGAATCTTGAATTCCGGATCTAGAATTAGTGTGAATCTTGAATTCCGGATCTAGAATTAGAGTAAATCTTGAATTCCGGATCTAGAATTAGTGTGAATCTTGAATTCCGGATCTAGAATTAGTGTGAATCTTGAATTCCAGATCTTGAATCTTGAATCTTGGATCTTGAATTAGTGACTCCCAAGTTTCTCCCAGATTTCTTTATTTTTCACAAAATTGAATTTTACAATTTCCCACAGCACAGGCGGCTTCTTTCTTGTAAAAATTGAGCGGAAATCGTTGTCAAAGTCGTCTTTTTATAAGAATGTAAAAATTTGAAATGCGCTCAGTGCAAGAAAGACAAAGTAGAAGGACAACTTTTACTTCATCGTGATCTTGATCGCTCCTGATAGGCAATGCCGTCGTCTTCTTTGAGAATTGTTTGCAATGGTTTCACTCACACTCCATCCCAACCGCACGAATTAAAAAATATTGGCAGTTGTTTCGATACTTTGCTTCAACTTCAATGGTAATCGACAATCTTCTTATAGATTTGTGAAGAAACATTTGAGACGATAAAAGATTTTACCAACAAAAACATGACGACACCGCCACCGTTAAAGATTTCTTTTCCCGCCTTTTCCTGTTATATGTTGGGTCCAGACCAGAGAGAGGCATAAGTTACCATACAGGGAAGAAGGACAGAGTTTAGAGGTGTCGCAAATTCGCAAGTCAAGGCGAAGTAAAGCGCAAATTTCGGAAATTTTGGAAGAATTATTCATGGAAATATGTATATCGTTGATAATTTTGCTAAAAAAAACTAATATTTGGGGGGAGGGCGAGCAGGATGCCTCTACCTGTTTGAAAAAATACCAAAGACAAACATTCAAATCGCCGTAATTTTTCGATCTTAGATGATGGCAAGGAGGTTACATGAACACTTGTGGTCCTATGTATAAGCACCCTTTTCCCGTTGAAATTTTCAAAAAATTCGATTTACTCGAGCGTGCAATATTTTTTTATTGGGGGGTACCCAAAATGGCCTAAATCTAGCTGCGAAACGCGGAAGTAATGAAATGACGGCACCTGATTGGTCAATTTTAGGAGAAAACGTAATCTGATCAGAGGATGAGTCAGCGTCCCAGGGGAACTTCGGACAAAAGAAAAGATTTGGAGGCTATGCTATATTTTCTTGCTTCTGATATCTCATGTTTTTCCATTTTGATGGTTACCATATGCCAGCATAGACTGATTACGATGAGTCCCAGTAATCGCTATCCAAAACGAGACTATTACGCCAGACCGAGACCGCTCTTACTGGGACTCATAATATTACGGCAATATTTTTGGACTGACTTTTTTCACTTTTGAACGCCCTTGGGAACGAGGCTGCTATACACAGTCATGTACAAAGTATAAAGTATACAACCAAATACAACGCCATTAGAATCTCTGCAAATTCGATTGATTGATGTTGACCAACGGAAACTCGAAGCTCAAAGCAGAGTTTCAAGGAGCTTGGCCGGACAGAACAAAGTCTTATAAACAAGAATACCATGAAAACAGATGGCGACAATATCAAATTTTGTACGTAGGTACTATTTTGCTGCTTTCGCTAAGCATTAACTGATTTATTGTGAAGTTTTCAACTCAATGTGTTTCATTTGAAAACTACAAATGTTTGTGCTTTTCTGCGCCTAGGCCCTTATCGAAACGAGGCAGGCATAGTCATTTCCAAATAATGGCGTTTGATTATGAGTCGTAGTTAGGAGCGTCCGGCAGTATTTCAATAGCGATAACTACGACCATATCATCAGTCTAATGCCAGCATAGGAATCATTTGTCGTACATAGCCGATGCTCGTGCTTGTGGTTGTCGTGGCCCATGGCCGAAATCGCCAAAGCCTCATTTTCACGGACCAATCAGACGGCTAAAAAGCGAAGAAGACAAAAGTATCCCGCGAATATTTTTCTAAATTTTACCTACCTTCATAAAACGCATCCAGGACAAAAAACTGCTTGAAATTTCCCGAATTTTTCTTAAGGAATCTACTCTCCAGATGAATGGGTATACAAGGTTGGATGCCGATTAGCAAGGCGCCGAAATGATTTGACCGCTGTACATAGAGCACTTCGCGCCTGCGGGTTGCTTTGTCAGATGTTCTCTTTAGGCTTGAACAGGATATTTGCGATCTGGTGTTAAGTCTCCGTCTTCAGTTGTCCGGGCAAAAGTCATCCATGATCTTGTAGATCATTACTGCCATCTCGAACTTTATTAAGCTTGAGACTGAAAGCCAGTCACAGTTTCACCAATCCTTTAATATAGACCCCTCTTTTAGTGTCAGTACTCTACTTTCTAGACTCTAAAGATGATCGAGCTTCGAAGAATTGCCCCAAAGTTTATTCTACTTCCCATGCTATGGACTTTTGTTCTCGTGTCGCATCGAAATTTTCTTGGTTTTTTCAGTTTTTCACAACTTCTACCGGTGCACACTTTGATTGAAAGTGTTGGAAGGTTTTCGCAAGATGGTGTCTGAAAAAATGGAAAATACACTTTCGGGCAAAAATGGAGAGACTTTGAAACCCCGTGGATGACGGATTTTTTTGCGAAAAGCGTTTGGTAGTTGAAATATAGCATTAAGAGTACATCAATATTCCATTTCATAAAAATGAAAAGCGCCATGACGTGTGTCAATCAGAAAATACGGAATTTTTTGCGGAAAGCGTTTGTAGTTTGAAATATAGCATTAAAGACAAATGACGGATATATAGCGTCTGGTTTAAAAATAGAACAAAATACGGCTACATTCCTTCATTTGTCCAATTGATTTGATAATCTCTCGAGATTACGAATACAATGGAATACAATAGGCTATATTTAGATTGACCAGGCCTCTAACATAAGTTACCATATATCTCTGTCATTTGTCTTCAAGGGTACATCAATATTCCATTCCACAAGAATGAAAAGCGCCATGACCTGTGTCAATGAGAAATCAAACACCAAAACCCCTTCCCCAGATACATTTTGGGTCAAGTCATACTTCGTTAAAACTTCAAGGCAGTCTTCCACAAATATGTTGGTCCCAAAACTTTAAATATCTATTTTTCATTTTCATTTCATTTCCATTTATTTAGCTAGAGGGGAGGGCAGCCCTTCAGCAGAAGTGCTGATTTTCAAGGGGGGCCTTCCCATAAAATAAAACCAAACTAAATTACAAAAATGATTAATATGAATATGAATAAACTATGAATAAACCTATTGACAATCTAAAAAATTATCAAAAATTTACAATAAAAAGAAAACCCTAAACCGACTGCTTAAATAAGCCCAGGGAAGATGCTTGTTTTGACTCAGCTGAGAGGCTATTCCACAACTGTGCTCCTTTGAAAGAAAAACATTTTTGACCGTTGCTGTTTTTTTTCAAAGGTAGCCTCAGGTCCGTGTTTGTATTGCAGAGGCTACGGGAGGAGCATTCTGAGTTTCTTGTTAAAAAGGTTACTCTCAAGTATTGTGGACCCATTCACGGATTTTAAGACCATTGTTCCAGACTCATTTTGAATGAGTCCCTGAATGGTCTTCCAACCAAGGCCTCCAATAAGTGGTCTGCTTGGGGCGTCGTAGCTGCTGTTTGTTACAATTTTTGCAGCGCAATTCTGAAGTTTTTGCAACTGATTCTAATTTCAGTTGAACCTGCGCATCCCCAAACGGAGCAACAGTATCGAAAATGGGGCTCCACAATATCTGCGTAGAGAGTTTAAAAAGATTATCTCGGTAGGAATGATTTGACATGCTTCAAAAAGCAAACTGCCTTGGAAACCTTGGTAGGGACCACCTTTACTTGTTCTTTCCAATCCAGAGAGCAGTCAATTTGTACATCAAGGTATTTCGTTTTTTGAACAACTTACAGTTCATTTTCATGAATTTTCATTTTCAATAATTTTTGAAAAATACGAAACTGCGTCTATCAAAGTTGACATTTTGTGGGATAAAACAAGAAGCATTGAATGTGGTTTTACCAGCTACAGATATACCGAGATTCCTCAAAGTAGACCCATATCTTATCATTAATTATGATATATCGTTGCGTAGTATTTGTGCTATCTTTTGAGCATATATAAATATTACCCTGCCCCACGCTATAAAAGACCACGGAAATTGATCCCAAAGAAGTCATTTGTAGAAATATAACAACTAATTTAAACCTACGAGACTACCATACCGGGTGAATAAAAAAAATACCTGTTCGAAAGGTCACTGCTCCCTGGATATCAAGGCAATAAACATGGTAGGTTATATCATGTAATTATATCATTCAATAGAGAACATGTTCAAATCTATTTTAGATTTACCTGTGCCTGAAATTTTGCATTCCGCCCTGAAATTATGAGGGATTTTCTCATGAAACTTAAAAACTTAGAAACGGGCCAAAACTCATGACCATTCCATAACTGAATGTTAGGCACATTGTCGTGGCGCTGATTGGATGAATGAGCCAATATAAAAGAATATAATTGGGCAGGCTTGTACAGCTTATAACAATCTGACTCCCTTTATTCTCGAAACAAAATATGACCCAAAAGCATAATGGCTTGGTAATTATTCAAAGGCCAAATCCGTTGTTAGTGATTTCAACATTACGACTAGCCAACCACAGCCACGACAATGTGCCTTTAATATTGTTAATGTTGCAAAAATCATTACGTCTAGTAAAGTCATGAAAGCTATTAGACAAATTTGGTCTAGATATTGGCACATATTAAAGGCAGAACTATCAGACAAATTTGGTCGAGATTTTGGCACATATTAAAGGCAGAACTATCAGACAAATTTGGTCGAGATATTGGCACATATTAAAGGCAGAACTATCAGACAAATTTGGTCGAGATTTTGGCACATATTAAAGGCAGAACTATCAGACAAATTTGGTCGAGATATTGGCACATATTAAAGGCAGAACTATCAGACAAATTTGGTCGAGATTTTGGCACATATTAAAGGCAGAGCTATTAGACAAATTTGGTCGAGATTTTGGCACATATTAAAGGCAGAGCTATTAGACAAATTTGGTCGAGGCTTCTTGAAGCGGCTCTCTCGAAAAACTCCCTCATAATTTCAGAACGGAGTTGCCGATTTCAGTCAGGTAAATTAAAAATTTTATTTGAACATGTCTAACAATTAATAATATACCGAGTGTGCAAAAAAGACCATCCACTTTGGACAGACCATAATAAATCGTTCACTGGACCGATTTCGAAGATCTATAACTTGATGGTGTAAGATACTCTAACTTACGTTTTGCTGATGACACAGCACTAAAATGTACAGTTCAAAATCAGAGTTTCTAGAGCTCCTGAAGCAAATAAAAGAAGCCAGTAAGAAAATAGATCTGCTTTTGAACACCAAGAAGACAAATATCATGGTTGTACCGAATGAGTCAATAAAAAAAATTCCAGATTGAAAGGCTACCGCTCTCTAAATATCAAAGCAATAACATTGAAACTTTCTTGTTTCATTGCCAATATGTTCAGTGACATTCAGTAATTTACCCGGCTTCAATCGGTCATTCCTTCCTGTCGATATGAGAGATTTTCTGCAAAATAGCCCTTTTCAAAACGTGCAAAAACGACTGCAAACGGCGAACAAAATTTCCTTTTTTTTTGTCCTCTTGGGAGGATGGAATCCCCTGGATGAGATATTAATACTACGGGGAAGACTCTTCATCCTCCCAAGAGAATAGCACGTGCTAAAGCGTTGTCAAGTCATTGCTGTTAGGTAAAAGTATGGGGGAAAGTTGCTCGTGATTTTAGTAAGAACTTTCTGGAGAAAATTCCTTCTAAATTCTGAACGGAGCGATCGATTTCAGTCAGGAAAATTCTAAAAATAATCCAATATGTCGGCTATTCATTTCGATATTGCAAAATATCATTGCTTATATATTTAGGGAGCAGTAGCCTTTTAAACGGGGATCGTTTTCATTGACTCATTCGGTAGACAGCAATCGAACAGATATAGAGGAGTTTATGTTAGGTGAAGAAGAGGTTGATGATTTTGTGTATCCACGCCCGACAACACCAAGCCTGAATTCTGACGTCACTTCCGGCCTCTCTTGCAAGAAAGCTGTGGCGCGAAAGCAAAATTTTGTGATAAATGGCGTCAGCAGGCGTCCCAAGTGTCCCAAAGCAAAATATCGAGATATAACGCAATAGCTGTATCTTCGCTCTTTCAAGTTCTTTGAACATTTTGGACTCAGAGCTTCTTGGTTTTTCATATTTTTCAAAGGCCGTGGACAACTCTGTTTACAAACTCGGGATTCAGCACAGCAGGTAAGCAGACTTTATCATAAATTTAACGTTTGTCCTTTGTTTCATGGAAATTTTGTAGAAAGTTTTGGATTCCTCGATGTCGTTTTGTCCTATTTTGCCACCTTTCGCCAATTGTTGACGAAATAAACTTGTCTTTTTCTCGTCTTGAACTTCGGCTTGCAGTTTCAAGAAAATGAACTTTTGTTGGCCTAAATTTAACCGAAATTTTTTCAAACTCCAATATTTTCTAAACTAAGAAAGGAATTCTCCTTTTGGAGATATAACGCAATAGCTGTAAGCATCTAGTTTCTAGGAATGTTGCCTGTTTTGCTGTAGCCTTTGCCGGTTTCCCACAATTTTCAAAGGCAATTTTTCCTCGAGAGCCATGACTATTTAATCTGCGTTAACTTTACGTGCTTCCTTTTACAAACTTGTCTGCTTTTTAGTCAGAAAACAAACGTTGACCTTGGTTGAATGTATCACTTTCGAACTTAATCTGATGTTTTCAGAAATGAAAGTATTTTAGAGTACTTGCTACCTGTTTTGGCCACCAGGGCAATAAGAATAATAACAAAACTTTGACTTCGCTCTCAGATAACTTTTCGTCGGGTTTGGCCTAAATGTAAACAAACATAAAGTTGCATTGTTGCTTATTTTCTTCAAGACTAATGGGGAAGCTCTGACCTAGAAATAGGAGATTTGCTTACTAAAACAATGTTATCAAGGCTACCTTGTACAAAAAATTATCAGCTTTGATTATTTTGCCTATAAATACGATAGTTTACTGCAATTATTTGCCCTTAAATCTGATTTCTTTTTCTTGAGCAGGGTATTGCTGCTCTGATTTTAGTTTGCAAAGACATCTCCTATTTTGGTTTGCTGCTCTTTTTTGTACATGCAATACTCTATGAGACAAAGTGAAATTTGCTATGCAGCAAACGTTTCTAGTAGGAGGAAATAATATTGTCTCTGTTTTATTTTAGGACCCAAACAGAACAGGATTATCCTTTACCAATCAAGCCCAACCTTGAAGCAACATTTGACAACAACCACAAAAGACTGCAATTCTTGCTTTTCAATGCCTGAAGACTGATGCAAAACTGATGGAACATGACTGTTTCAAACAAAGCATTCAATGAAAAACAATATTATGATATATCAAAAAATTTGAGTAATCCAATAATTGATACTCTGATGATTTTACTCTGATGATAGGAAGATGGTAAGATAATAGCAATTGAATCATCACAAAATTGAAATGTTAATGCTTCCAATTCTGAAACAGTCTGAAACTTATTCTGAATTTGATCTGCAAAGACAATTGTTTGCAAAGACAAAGACAAAGCTCGCCCGTTTCACCCTGTAGCCCCTACTGCCATGCTTATTCATGAGTTTCTGAAAATTACCAAAAAGCAGTTATTGCCGTTGTCCATTCAGAAATAGTCATTGCAATTTCGATAGACAGCATCCTTCCCTATCTTCTTTGTTTGTGAGTTTTTAGAGCCAACAAGAGAAGATTTCCAGACTGCATTGAGTTGCTCCATCATTGAGAGGAACTTGCCTAGTACAAATAACATATTTTCTATAATTTGCTATCCATTTGTCCATCAAAGACATCTGCCATCATAAACAAAACGATTTTAGTTCTTGATCCATAAATATCCGAGTTCTTTCGTTGGAAGCTGCTTCTTCTTGTCTCATTCTTTCTGGCGGGTTGGAGACTTATTTGAAAACATGAAAGCATCTCTTGTCCTTCACTGGCAGTAAAAGGATCACTAGTGCTCTGCATATTGGTTTATTGCTTCGTTTCGTTCAGAATTAAAAAGTTTTCTTGAAAGCAAGCAGCAAGCAGGCCACGCCGCTTCAAAACAATTTCTACGATCTACGGCATTTTCTAAATGTCATGGCTTTCAAGGCGCTATTTACTTCACCAAAAACAATGAATTCGAAAAATTTGCCCAAATACGGATGAAAATCTCTTAAAATAAGACCATCACTCCTGTCAAATTGCGTGGAGTTTACCAGGAAGTTTAAATCAAAACGATTTTAGTTTTAAACATTTCTTAGATAAATTCACTACCTTTTAAGATTAAATTAACGCGGAAAAAGCACACCGCATCACTGCAAGAAACGTTCAAAGTCGACGAAAATATTCACTTCCGGTCATTTTCCTATACATTTGTATAGGGGCATCAAAGCGAGGCTGAACTCCTCGAGAAAGGTGTTGTCGGGCGTGTGTATCTGGGCTGGGTTCAATTATTGACACATCCTGTAAAGATAGCAAGGAAATAAGAAAAATGCCAAACATCTGGAAAAGCAGAGGAGATTAAGCAAGCTGAAATTACGGCTGCTACATGCTACTGCTTTTGCTGTAGCGACATACGGGTGCGAGTCCTGGACATTTACAGAAACAGACGGGAAAAAGATCGACTCATTTGAGATGTGCTGTTATAGAAGGCTATGGTGCTAGATAAGATTGGGACCAGCTGCAGAAACAAATGAGTTCAAGAAAGATACGTTTCTTTGGGCACATTATAAAGAACGGAGGCATGAAAAGTGCATTATCAAGGGAAAGGTTGAGGGAAAGGGAAGAAGACGAAGGCCACTGACATCACGAACAAGTGAATCCGCAAGTCTGTTGTGGGAAATTGCGCTGATGCAGTCTATCAGAGCGCGAACTGACTTACAGGAGATCTGCTTTCCGCTCTGATGAGCACGGAAAGCCCATTTTCAGAAATCATCCTCTCCAGAACCTTATTGTTCTATCAAAATTCTGTAAAAAGTATGGTATTACTGATATTCTTGGCAATCGACAGATATATTAAACAAAGTTGCTTGTTTTCACGGCTTTGGGGAAGGTTCGTTTGAAAATATTTTATTAGTTCCAGAAGAACTTCATTTTCCACTCCACTAATCAAAAGAAGTTAATCAAACTTTTTTACCACTCACACCATATGTTCACGGACACACATGCCAAATTTGAAGTCAAAAGCTTGGCCATTCTTTCTGCAATGAAATTCTAAAGTTTGGCAGCCTACGCGACAACAAACAGTAGAGAAACTGGTGAGTCGATTATCGATTAGCAAATGCGAAAGAATCAGTGAAGCGTTTGCAAGCATGTATGAAACAAGTCAACATTCTCTCGAGACGGTTCACGCAAATCTATCTCTTATCTTACAATTCTGTTTCGCGTGTACGAGCTATGAACTATCATGCTTGAGTCCCAAGGCAATGAAAAAGAAAAAGGTTTGCAAAGTAATGTGTGACTGAAAATTATCAAAATATTTCCGTACATCGTAACATGATGCAATCACAATAGTAGAAAAGATAGATCTGCACTGTCAGTCTTAAAAGAATGCTGACATGTTGCTTCACACATGTTTGCAAGAGCTTCGCTGATCCTTTCGCATTAGCCAAGCGATAATCGACAGACCAGCTTTTTTAGTGTTTGTTGTCGAGTAGGCTACCAAACTTATGAATTTTATTGCGGAAAAGTTGGTGAAGCGTTTGGTTTCAAATTTCGCATATGTGTGTCCGTGAACGTATAATGTGAATGACAAAAAAGTTTTATGAGCAGGGCAGAAAACGAAGTTCTTCTGAAACTAGTAAAACACTTTGAAATGAGCCACCTAAGCCGTGAAAACAAACAATTTTTTTTTAAATATTTGTAAAGTTGCCAAGAATATGAGTGATGCCATACTTTTTACAGAATTTCGATGGACAAATTGGTTCCAGAGCAAATAACAAGTTACTAGAGCAGAGGATTTCTGAAAACTGTCACCTTAAAGGGGCTCCGTCGCCAAACTGTAAACAAATCTGTAAACGCTGCAAGTGTCAATCATTCTCCATTGTTTTCTGCAGTTTGTTTGGTGGCTTCACCCAAGCCACAAAAAGTGTTCGTTAAAAATCTACTTATATCCAAGCAATCGTAAAAGCTATGAATGTTTGGTGTTTTCCTAGATTTGTTTTCCAAATGATGCTTTCATTTTCAAAATAACAGGCAAGCGTCTGTATGATATTGCCTGTTAAAAAAACAACTTCATTTTCACAGTTTCAATCGAATTTTGGAGATTCATTGTTTCATTGTTTCATTGTTTTATTGTTTGTAAAAAGGTTGAATCTGATTCGAGGATTTTATGCAATTTCTGTCCTCTGTCTTTAGAGCCGTCTTTAGTAGCCCCAAACGGAGCAACAGTACCGGGTGTCCCAAAATGATGTATTATCGTTTGATAGCTTATATGTCCATAACCGATGAACCGATTTTCAAAAACTGGTAAAACCACAACCAACATCTTAACATCCAATTTAGCATTTACGCATTCAAATAAAACAAAGTTTTGAAAATCCGTTCATTGGTTATGGACATACAAGCAATCAAACAATAATACATCATTTTGGGACACCCGGTACTTCAAATGTATACATTTTGATAAGTATGTCAGATGGAAGATATTTCTTAGGATACTCCCCAAGGGCTTGATTAACCTTGGCCATGATAGTATCGGTATGTTTGTCCCAGTTCAGTTAACTGTCTATGTGAACACGTTTTAAGTATCTCCTATTAGTAATCATTTCAAATTTCCTGGTCACCTCTTGAAAACGATGGTTGAGCAACAGACCGGCTTTCGATCTTACGGATTTTTCGGTAAGAACCTATAATAAGCGACTGCGTAAAAGTTCAGAGAAAGTTTGTTTGCATGCAGCCAATCGCGTAGCTGCAAAAGATCTGAGTTTAGGTCATTCTCAGGTGATCGATTTTTTCAATGTTTTGAGGTGGACAATTCGAATTCCAAGAAACTCACTTATAGCTCTGAAATAGAATACAAAAAAAGTGCAAAAACCCTAGAATCAAATTCCGGCGTTTTGCTAAAGATTAAGTCATAGATTTTCAAAATCGTTCCAGTGTATTTGCCAATTTTATTGCCTTGATATCAATGGCAATGGCCTTTCAAATGGCTTTCACAAGGGGAAAGTTTTTAACCCAAAAAATAACCCCAAACCTAATCCCATAGTAATTGTCATGCATCTTTGTTTGTTTCTTTCCTGGACAATAACCTCAAGGTGGGACTGGACTGCTGGACTGTCCAGCAATTTCGTCGGAACAATAACCACCATTCCACTGGGATGAGAAAACAACTTGATTCTCTTATAGGGCTATCTACTATACTATACCAGTTTCAGGATGGTCACAGTTCACAGTTCTTTTGGTCACAGTTCTCTTCATTTCTTTGGCTTGAATTGATGAAAGTCATTCTATGGCATGCTCTTCCTGTACTCCTCCCAGCATTACTGTCGCAACTGAAAGCGAAGGATATTAGATGTTTTATTTGAAAAGGTATGACTGAATGGGTAGCATGGGTAGCGTCGGGTAGCGTCGGGCGTACTGAATGGCTAACTCGATCAATATGCTAAGGGGGACAAGTGCGGCACTTCGGATTAGATCAAATAAGACCTTACAGAAAAGAAGGAAACACCTTTCACGTAACAATTTTGATACTACCGGGTGAGTCAGAAAAAAGAATCCCCGCTTGGAAGGCCGCTGCTCCATGAATATCAATGCAATAATATTGAAAACTGTCTTGTTTTATTGCCAATATGTTCAATTAGGTTCAGTAATTTACCCGGCCTTAATCGGCCATTCCTTCCCGTCGATATGCGTGATTTTCTGACGAAAGCCCCTTCCAAAAACCTGCAAAAACGAGCATAGGAATCATTCGTCGTACATAGCCGATTGCTCGTGGCCCATGGTTGAAACTGCCAAAGCCTCATTTTCACGGACCAATCAGACGGCTAGAAATTGAAGGAGACAAAAGAAACCCGTGAAGATTTTTCTAAATTTTACCTACCTTCATAAAACGCAGCCAGGACAAATAACTGCTTGAGATTTCTCGAATTTTTTTAAAGCAATCTACTTTCCAGATGTTTGGGAGTACAAGTTTGGATGCCGGTTAAAATATCTCCAGGATTTGTGGAGTTATGGCCACAAACAAACCGATAAGGCACTGAACCTCGAACAATAGAAATTCTGGCCGGGAGACAATAGTAATAACAATAGTGATTGTTGTAAGAACGACCCGAAAACGCCACAATCTGCGTTTTTAATTGTTCTTGCTATTGTCTTTCGCTAAATTTTCTTTTATTCAAGATTCAATGCCCCTACGGTTTCTATGTGAATTGAGAAAGTCTACAAAGGCTTGTTCATGCATTTCAAGTAATGTGGCAATACTCTAGGGAAGTTACTGTATTGTACTACTTTTTACATTCATGGCAAAAGTTTGCTCGTTGCGAAATAACTCATAAAATTCAAAAGAGGTTTTATCAAGAGGCTTTATCACCTGACTTGAAGTGGTGTAAACAGGTCTTGACAAGCCTTCGCCGATTTTGTCTATTGGAGAGGCAATAACTCCGCCAATCCTGAAGATATTTTAACCGGCATCCTAAAAAAATCCGGAAATCTCAAGCAGTTTTTCGTCCTGGTTGCGTTTTATGAAGGTAGGTAAAATTTAGAAAAATTTTCACGGGTTTCTTTTGTCTCCCTCGCTTTTTAGCCGTCTGATTGGTCCGTGAAAATGAGGCTTTGGCGGTTTTGACCATGGGCCACGAGCAATCGGCTATGCTGCAAAAACAAATGAACACAATGAGCAAATTTTCCTTCCTAGAATTGATGACACTCACATAGATTCATGTATTTTGTCCTCTTGGGAGAATGGAATCCCCTTGAATAGGTCATCAATACCAGGGGAGGACTAGTTCATCCTCCCAAGAGGATAGCAATTGCACAAATCAACAGCCTTTCAAACGACGTTCTGACGCAACTTTTATTGTATGGCGATAAAGACCTTTCAAATGACGTCAACCAAAGTGTACTCAAACTGACTCTAAATTTCATCCATAGAACTGGTCGGTTCAGTTAAGATAATTTCAGACCTGGTACACACCACATAGATACTAAGTCCTATTCTCCTTAATTTTTTCTTTCTCTTAATGTTTGTAAGTCTGATTCACATTGGATGTGAGGCGTCTATAGTGTGAATGACAACTCATCCACACAAACCCAAAATTTCAAATCCATAATATTGCGAACTATGAACCTCAAACCGACAGCACATGGGCCATGTTTTTGAGCGGTGGAGACCCTGGAGGGGAAACAGCAGCGGCGGCAGTTGTTGTCGGTGGTGTTTTCTCGGTCGGGGTTCCTGCTGTTTAGCATTATCGCCTGTGCTAGCCATGAACTCCAGTGTGAAACAGATCCTAGAATGTATCCGTATCTAATAGTTTATGTGTAGCTCTTTGTAATTATATATTTGATAGTATTTAGTTGTATATAACATTCAGCACATACGTTTGACTTCCGAGTCCCTTTATTTTTACATATATTTCTTTCTTTTATGTAGGATCTTCAAGTTTATTTGTAATATCATGTATTTAGGTTAGTTATGTTTTTAAGCAGGGCACATTGTAAATCAGTTAATTTATATTTACTGAATGTATTTAACCCTGTTAAAATAAATCAAAAATCAAAAATGTATGATGCTTTTTTATGGAATGGCCAGCGAGTTGTCATTGTCTTTTGCTCTCCCTGGCATCGTCCTCGTAGTGTTGTACAGTAGCTCAAATGTAATGTCTTAGGTACCTTCTGTATGTAAACGTTTTAACTAATTAAATAAAAAAAAGAGGATAGCACGTGCCAAAGCGTCCACAAGTCATTGCTGTAAGGTCATTGCAAGGTAAGGGAAATTTGGTCATGATTTTGGACACGTTTTGAAGGTTTTTGAAGAGGATTTCTTGAGAAAATCCCTCATAATTTCAGAACGGAGCGCCGATTTCAGTCAGGTAAATTTTATAGTAGATTTGAACATTTCTACCATAAAACTAATTATATATTTACCAACATCATGGTCTTGATACCCAGGGACTATGACCTTTCGAACGTGGATTCTTTTTTCTGACTCACAGAAAAGAAGTAAATCCTAAAAGAGTACAATAAAAGTCTGTAAAAAGTAAGTTAGGGTGTTTCTTTCTTTACAGAGAACTTAACCCTATTCGTACTGGGGGGGGGGCGTTTTTCGCCCCCCCCTAACAGACTTTGCTGCGTTACGCTAAAACGACAAGAGATATAACCACCAGTTTTGGTGACTTTTACTCAAATTTCATAGGCAATTAAATTCTTAACATTTCATTGTTCTACCTATGATCATGTGACCACAGTAACACCATATTTGGAGAGTAGTCAACAAAAAAAAGCTTAAAATGTCCGTAGTTTTTGTCTCGTTTGCTTGATCGCTCTCAAACATGCACCATTCGATTGCATTTGATGAGTACTTTCATTTGATATATAAATTGTTCATATTTGCTGATGTCAGCAAAATTTAATATCTATGACGTCATTCACATTTATGACGTCATTTACCTAATAAAGAAGTGTCAAATATAAATTTTTTTGGTCTAATTTGCTTCATCTTATTAATTTGATTCATTTTGAGTCTATATTTACCAGATAAAAGGGCAGGACTGGCAAAAACCTGCGATTAAAGTAAATGCATGCAACAAAAGGCTAATTTAAGGCTAATTGTGCTAAAAATAGAAACTAAAAAATTTTGCAAAGTATGTATTTGTAAACTATAACACGTTTCCTACTATTTGAAACAAATTTGGAGAAAATCGGTTGAGTGGTTGATTAAATAGAATTTTTCTGGTTAAGAAGGTATAAATTTGCCAATTTTCGTCAGTTTTTCGGTTGCCTAGCAACGAATCACGTGACTTATTAATTGTCATTGTTATATTTGAATAGCCAATTGTCTAAAGAACAATAGGGGTAAGTCTTATTGTTGTATCTTTTGTAGTTTTGGAGAAAAAGAGGGGGGGCGAAAAACGCCCCCCCCCCAGTACAAAATACCTAAAAAATCGCCCAGTACAGATAGGGTTAATCCACCGACGCAGAATTCCATTCAATGGTAGCAACGCAATGCCACGCAACGCAGCAAGTCAATATCTCTTGAGTACAACCTTAAATGTGCTTGGTACTGTGACTAACTGCTAATGAAAGGTAAAATCTGTCAGGCAGAAATATTAAGGAAGCTTCCTTGTGATTTCATGCCGTTCTTCAAGATTTCTTGAAAGAACTTTCTTGAGAAAATGCCTAATAATTTAAGTGTCCGATTTCAGTCACGTAAATCTTAAATCTGTTGGAACAAGCATTTGTCAATATCATTGTCTTGATTTGAAGGGAGCAGAGCATAGGTTCCAAATCTTTAAAAAGCCTGGTGTAAAATTCAGTTACTTATTTCTTTGAACTGAATGATTTCAAAGAAACTTCAGCTATTTCTCTGTAATTCTACCGTTGGACTTTTGCGAAATCTTCAATATTTTCAGAATTAGAGTGTTTTTCTTGATTTTCAAGAATTAAAGAAAAATTTTCAAAAAAACTTAAAACCATCGTAGTTTCTAAACGGTTTGAAGCAACATGAAATAATTTCAAAGAAAACCATAGTTTATGGATGTCTACAATATGGTATCAAGCAAAAGTCTGTCACTTTTCTGGTTTATGATTTAGGAATTTGATGACGTCACACCCTCAAATGAGTTGAAATGTAACATACGCTGAAATTTAAAAAAATATTGAAAATTTCTGAAAAGTCCAACGGTAGAATTAAAGATAAGTAACTAAATTTTGTTTCAAGCCACTCAGTCAGAAGAAATAGATCACAGAATTTTACACCCACCTTTTTAAGTCGAATTAAAGATTTGGAAGCTATGCTAGGGAGCAGTGCCTTTTAAAATGATGATTTTTGGTAACCCAATATATCACAGTTACAACCTTCTTCCTTTTATATTTAAAAATCGTCTGGTATCATTTGTGATAAATTGAGATCCAAAAGTTTCGGACGGTTAAAGTTTCAGACAAGGATTGGGTTTGTTCAAAGCTTTTGATCCAAATTGCCTGTAAACTCCGGGGTGGGTACTTCACAATCCAATTATATAGAGATGAGCGCAATTTTTGGGGTGGCTTTTGGCACGAAAGTTCTGGGAATGAGATACAGGAATTCTCTGGGATTGAGAAATTCTGGCAATGTACAGGTTTGGGATAAACAACAATTTTACAATTGCTTTGTTGTGAAAACATTTATGGGAGACTTCATCTTTATTCTGGATTTGGCACCAACACCCCCGCCTGTATTGTGGGATAGGGTCATGATTAAAATTCTTGCAGTGCACACTCCCATGTGACCAAAGGAGAAGAAGTCCCCTCCACCCGGCTTTCAACTGATTTAAAAGCGTGCGAATTTGCTCATTTAGATATGAAGCATTTAGTTTCATATCTCTTTTAGGTTGATTCTTTCTATTTCACGCAAAATACGATCAATGAGCTCTGAAAAGGGAAATTGTTTCTGACTTAAAAAATTGGCCAAAACTTCTTGTCCATGTTTCTTGTCCGTAACTTTTCCGTCCAGAGCAGTTTGGATTTTAATGTACATCTAGTGACAGCAAGGAAAGTATACGAACCTGGTTTAGCTTTCTCATTCCAGTAGACGTCATCCCCAAGCAGGACAAACGGCGCCCATATTTTCTCATGCTTATACAACTCAATACTCTTCAATGCCTTCACTGCCTCATTCAAGCTGCTACTTGCACTCTTCCCATCGACAAAACACTGGTAGAATTTCTCCATCAACAGAAACGTTGCTTTGTCTTTCACATTCCATAGTGCAACAATTACAGCTCGAGCTCCTGCAGCAAGAAATGCTCGTCCAAATCCTATGATTCCTTCAGGTGTTTGCGGGCCGTCTCCACTTTTGCAACAACTTAAAACAACCAGTTGTGCTCGAACACCTATTTTCATTACATCACTCATATGTAACATGTAATCCTCTTTACGAGGTAAACACCCTGTTGATGTATCATTTGGAGTGAGGATGATCTTGCCAGGGGATATTCCATGAGCAGCAATATGAAGAACTTTATGGTCTCCTGAAAGTTGATTGACAACAACATGCCTTGTAGCCTCTTTTCCGATCAAAGGGTCAGCTTCAAGTAGTTTTCCAATCATTTCAGCCTCTTCCGCAGCATATTTTAGCTTTGGGAATGTCTCTTCCCTTCCATCGTACTTCACTTTGCCAACATCATCAGCAGCAACTATCAATGCTCCTTCTTGGCTGTGTTCGTGTAACGAAGAAGGGTCAGTCAGGAGTTGCAACGTCATTAGAGATGGTGCAAGCCTTACATTCCTTGTATCTGCCAGATGCTTTCCAGTGTTTCTATTTTTCAAAGCATTAAAGGGAATTTGGAACATGAAGTTGTCTGGGATGATTATGATTTTATCTTTCGTAAGTTTATCTTCAATCGGTGCAATTAGCCAATCGTGGAGAAGCTCAAACTGATTAGAATTCAATAGCTTTGTTGACAACTCATTATCGTTATCACCTGCTGTGTCTCCTCGAAATTCGCAAAATATTTCCTTGGGAATCATGAGGTCTTCATCACCACATTCAGTACTGTCACCATCTGCAAAATCCTTATTACCTCTAAAACTATAACCCTGTCCCACCACGGCGTCAAGATTATATACAATTTGCCTCAGGCAATATGCAGGGTCAGTTTCTCCAGCAAATATTAACTCTCTATCTTCACACATAAACTTCGTGATCTTTTGGCACTCGATACCCTTCTCAGAAATGACCCAAATCATCATACAATTCTCCTGCATCAAATAGAACACAATGCAGCAATTTTCTCTTGTCGCCATATCTCGAATTGTACCAAGATTCAATCCTTCACTTTCTGATTCATCTGCAACAGCCATGCAATATTTCTTTCGCAAAATTTCTTGCAATATACTCATTCGTCCACGATCGGCAAATACAAGGGCTTCGTCCGTTTCGTCATTGTCAGTTAGATATTGTACAAGCTTTTTGTGAATTTCAGTGAAGTCCTTTAATGATGACACCTTGTGTTCGTCATGTTCTCCATAGCTTCTTGATATTTTCTCATTGTGGGCAAGACCCGCTTTCAAAAAGATTTTGTATGTGCTCGAAAGCAGCATCTTGTCCTTTGGATCATCTACTTTTTGAGAAAGGGAGTTCACATGTGAAATACAATAATTTATTGCCTCAGTGTCACCAGTTTTTAAAGCAACTTCTCGCAATTGGAACAACAACTTTATCCTAGTAGCTGCAGTTGTTTCTGGCTTTGCAATTTCAATTAAATAGTGCAATTCACGGACTTGAAAATCTGTATCAGGTTGCTTGATACCGGAATTGAGTTTCAACATCTCATGATAACAATTTTCTGCAACTGCCAGATCTCCCTGGTATCGTGCGATTTTGCCAAGACAATGATATCCCTCCAATTTAAGAAAGTCAAACTCAGTAGTCAAAGCAATTTTTAAGTACTCAGAAGCCTTAATGCGTGCGAGATCATACTGACGGAGGCTAATGTGCATGCGCGTGTAAATATATAAAGCATCTAATTTCATGTTGCAGGGTTCTTCACGTTCACAAATAGGCCATGCCTTTTCAAGATAATTATTGACGTCATCGTATGATTCCCTCCTCAGTGAGATATCTGCAAGCTGTAAAAAACATTCAACACGCTTTCTATCATCACCTTTGCACTTTCCTAAAGCTAAAAGAGCAGTAAGATGAGCTTCAGACAAGAGCTTGGAATCAATTTGTCTCCGTGATTCCATCAAAAGGAATTCTACATTATTTTTGGAGTTCTCTTGGTATTTTCCATCATTATCAATGCAATCTTTTGCAGAATTAACAACTGATATGGATTTGGCATTTTCTCCGGTTGAAAAATTCAAACGTGACAGATATTTCGATATTTCAATCTGAAGCTCTGGATCATTTAGTTCTTTGGCATGTAAGAGAGCTTTTTTTAGCCATTTTTCTGCTTCAGTCGAATTGTATTTGATAGAGTAACCGCGACCTATTCTATGGCACATGTCTGCGATTATCCATTTGTAAGCCATCTTTTCTGCATTTAAAGCACTCAGTGGATTCTCAGCCCATTCTGAAAGAGATTTCTTGTAATACTCAATTGCTTTATCGTGGTCACCTTTCTTCGATCTTATTTCACCTAGCAGTCCTAATGCTCGTGCTAACCTAACATTTCTGTGAGGTCCTCTATCAAGCTCCAATAGTTTGCAGTTTTGAGCAAGGAATGATCTATTGTAACCTGTTGGTAGCATTGCTTTACGTGACTCTTCTTTTCTATCAAGCTCAGTATGTAATGTGACATACCTCGTTAAGTATTTATCAGATTCATCATATTGTTCATCAGCAAAATAAACGTCGCCTAAATTAAAGAGCAAATGCTCAATAATTTGGTCTTTCATATATTTGTCGCCATTTATTAGGGATGCAATAGCTAGTGCTTCTTGCAAACAGTAAAGTGCTTTCGAAGTTGATTTTGAGCGTACGTGGAGAGCATAACCAAACGTTCCAAATGTACGTACAAGTAAAATCATGTGATCTGTCCCACAAACTAAATCAAAGGCAAGTCCAAAACATTCAGACATATACTCAACATGATTAAGTTTGGCATGCAAATCACCTAAGTTCATGTACATATCCCATTCTTGTAGGAGCTGCCCTTTGATTATTTCCAAACCATTTTCAAAGCACTTAATTGCATCTTCATACCTATTCATTGATTCGTATGTTGCTCCTAACTGCTCGTATTTTTTGTAACACAAATTTCTATCCCTACTAAATAGCGCCTGGTTAAGTTCTCTTTCAGCATGTGCACAGTCTTTTGTCATCTCTTCAGTTCTCTTCCTGGCCATGTTTCAATTCACTCCAAAGATATAGCACAACGTAATCCAACAGGTTTACAACAAAGACGGAAAGAACTCACATAATTTCAGGTGGCTCTTCGGAAATGTGTTTCTTGCCTAGGAGGAAACGGAAATCAAAATAAACTGAAGGATAAGGACATATGGGTGTGATGTAAGGAGCAACGGAGAAAATGTTTATTTTGAGTAAAAATGGCTTTGCGTCCATGGATTTTGAGCTTTTCTTTCGTGATAACATTTTTCTTAACTTCATTACTGCTAATCGTTAATTTTACTGTGAATTTCGTCAAGCTTTCATTCGTTGCAAATGTCATGAAGGATCGTCCATTTTGTTGAGTTTCTGCTTGTACTGTTATGAAAATTCTTAATCTGTAAAGGTATTACCAACAAAATTCCATTTTGCATCAAGCTGGAGAGATTGTGGACGATAGCATTTTTACGAAATGTCAACTTAATTTACTTTCTAATTTCAAGCCATACTGGGTGCACCAAAAAGGACTTCACACAGCAGTCGCGGCGTAGCTCTAAAAAGTTCAAAAGATGTGGGGAGGGGGGGGGGGGGATTCTTACGCAATTTTCCAACTTTATACCCATTCAAGTTTATGTCATTTTTCTTTGACAATTTTTGCCGAATTTTGGAATCTAGGGGGTGTGTCTCCCAATCACCCCCTGTTATGCGGTGAGCATTCGTTTTGCCAAAGGCATTTAATAAATTGGAATGAGTCAAAGTTTCGTTGATAGCCGAATTGCTGGAGTATTTTTGTGACTTTTTTCTGAGCATTGGTAGTGTAGGTCAAATTAAAGTTATAAACGTACTTAAAGGTGTTTGATTACTATCCGTGTGTTCTTTTATAAAGATTCTCTCCTGAACTCTTGAAGGGAAGGGGGGGTGGAGGATAAATATATCTGGGTGAAGAGATTACATATAACTTTGGTTGAGGGTTTTGCGCATGTGATGCAATCAGAAGTAACGCATTTAATGTACATCAAACGTTTATATTTTCAATTCACTGATAAATTGAACAAAGATTGCACAAGATACTTCTGCCTTACAAATATCAACCACAGTATGAGGAATTCAAATCGAGCCAGTACTCTCCGCACACAGCGGCGTGGCCAGAGTAAATTAAGTGGGGGGTATTAGAATGAGGGGGTCTGGGGGCGAACCCCAAAAGGGAAATTTTTAGGACCACGCCCTTTACTTTGGCTTAGAATTCATCTTCCAATATCATGATTGCCTTTAGCGGCAAGCAAACCTTGATCATTCTGTAACAATTATCCCATGGATCAGAGCACGAGGAAAATCTTTATAAAGAAAAATCCTTTACTTTGGCTTAGAATGTATCTCCCAATATCACGCTTGCCTTTAGCTTAGAATGAATCTCCCAATATCATGCTTGTCCGTGCTAAAATCGAAGATTTGACATTTCTCGGAAAATTCTTACCCTATACCCAGCTATTTTCTCTTCGGTTTTAGAGGAATCTTTAGGACTATCTTTCCACAAAAGTGGGGGGGGGGGGGGAATTGCCCTCCATACCCCCGTGACCACGCCACTGTCCTTACAGCAAAGTTTACAGCAATTTGAAACTTGCAGAATTATCTTCCGTTGAAAATCACAAAAATTACAAATAACCACAGATTTTGATAATGCTGCACGTTGATAAAGATCATGAAATTTATGAATTGAATTTGTGAACATCAGTTATCAAGCAGTGGCAAAGAATGATAAACCATGAAAATCTGCTACAAATTATTGAAACAAAAAGGTCTGACATAAAGGAGATAGGGATTTTCTCAAAGCCCGACTCCTGTGCTTTCATTTGATAGATAGATTTTGCATAATAGGTCGTTATGGAATTCGCAAGCAAGAAGTACAGCAAGTAGCCATATCTCAAAGTGAGACAGCACTTCATTTTCACGTTGTTCTAATTGTATCATTTGATGTAAGTTGGACCTTTGCTCTTTCCTTTGCATTGGCCATGTCATCTCCCGAAAATCTCTCACAGGAGTTGAGATGTTTTGCATTGACAATTTCTTCTGGAAAATCGTGGCGCAGATGAAGTTATTCCAAAGAGTCACTATCTTATTTATGCCTTACCTTTTGTTCGAGAGAAAGTAACTTTTCGATCGGTAAAATTTTCTGCCAGGAGACTCTGAGAACAATGTACAAGGGTATTGTTGTGGAGCAACATTTTCGCTATTGTTATTTTGTATGGGGCTGTTGCGGTGCGACTGAGACCAACCAGTTGTAAAAGATTTTTTGTAAGTTTTTGTACTCCTTGCAAATCAGCATTATGCTTTAAATTTGAAAATGAAATAAATCAAACGAGGCTGAAGCTGCGAATCTAGCACCAGTTTTCAATTGCTTCCCGGAAGCTGTTGCCAAATTCCCGAATCCTGCTTGAAAAAATATGATGATTTCTGGTTCCTGCTTCCAAAAGTGGTAATTCTGGTGGATTCCCAAATCATCTTGGGTAGTACCTTCTTTCATAAGAATACTGTATCTGGGAATCTGGATTCTTGAAAAAATGAATCAGACTTATTCAACATTGTATGCCCATCCGCATCATTAATTAATTTATAAAATTATTGCGAGGGACACAAACAGATGCAACGCAAGGCAAAACATTGGAGTAGGACCATACACAAGATGCACAGTGATCCGGAACAAAAGAAAGTTTGGAATGAATACAAAAATATGAAGTTTCAAAATCTGAATTTATTTCATGCCCATATCATCAAGTACACCCTGAATGTTTATGAAACGCAAACATTTTAAAAATTGGACAACGGGTAGCCAGGAAAATGATTTTTGAAGTTGGGCCTAATTGATTCATTTGTTTACATAAGCACTTCCGGAATAACACTGCCTGGATTGAATTTTCAAAGCAATATTTCTCTGCTCAGAAAGGTCCGACAATTTTCGTTTTCATCTCATTTCAATCCCCAAGTCATGTACTTTCAAGTAATTGCAACAATGATTGGAAATTTTTATATTTTGGTTGCTTTTTATGTGATTCATTATGGCGAAAATTTGCAAAATTCATATCTTTGAAAAACATTTAAAACATTCAACAGTTGAAATATAAAAATTGGGGCAAAATGTATTTACCAAAAAAATTAAAAATTAAAGCAACTATTTGTGCAAGTTTCTACCAAAGGATTTGTTCTAAATCGTACCCAAAAGAGGATTATGGTCATTCTTATTTTTGTGGTACAACGGAGATTTTTGAGACTTTTTCAATGTTTTCTGCAATAAAAATAAATCAAGGCCTGCTAAAGCCTTCAAAACTGACTCAACTCCATCTCTTTGACATAGTGTCATGAAATCTAACCCTAAGAAAGCTTTGCTTTTTATTGTTATACATAAAATCATTGTTTTCAAGCATTTTTATTTGTCACATCAGCAGAAAACGACCAAAAACATGTTTTTTTAATGAAAACTACCACAATAAGGGACTTTAAGACTTAATCAGTGTAAAATTGTCCGTGAATGATTTTCATCACTCAGATGCTCTTTAAGCCCCAAATTTCTCGGTAGTTATGATAGAAAACACGTTTTTCTTTGTTTCTGCTGACAGGACAAATAGAAATGTTTGAAAACAGTGAGTTCATGTAGATCAATGAAACACAAAGCTTTCTGGGGGTTAAATTTCATGACACTATGTCAAAGAGATGGAGTTGAGTCAGTTTTGAAGGCTTTAGCAGGCCTGGATTCATTTTTATTGCAGAAAACATTGAAAAAATCTCAAAATCTCCATTGTACCACAAAAATAAGAATGACCATAATTTTTTTATGGGTACGATTTAGAACAAACCCTTTGGCAGAAACTTGCACAAATAGTTGCTTGTAATTTTCAGGGCTTGAAATAAATTTCGGCGTTTTTCAATTCCGCGTTATGGACTTTTGCCTAATACGCCAGTGAATTACGCGGAACTCAATCTCACGGAAATTTTTCGAGAATTTTCTCAGCAAAGTCTGAAGGAAAAACAGATGAATTTCTGTTTGTTTGATTCTTCCTACTGATGAGTTAAACGGAGAACGTGGCTTTACTTCTGAATTTGACAACACAATGTCAACATCGTTCATAGTTAGGCCACTATGGGTCTAGCCAAATGAATAATAACAACACCGATGCAATAGTAGGCCGATCCTGAAGAGGGGCGAGAGTGCACTGTTTAAAAGTGTTTTGCAGATCCAAGGATGAATTTGAAAAAAGAATGTAATTTTCAGGGCTTGAAATAAATTTTCGCGTTTTTTCAATTTCGTATTATGGACTTTTGCCTAATACGCCAGTGAATAACGCGGAACTATATCTCGCGGAAAAATTCTGTTCCGCGGCTTACGCATTATGGACCTGGCCAAAAAAAGAGGCAAAAAGGATACCCACAAAGGAGTGCACATCCTGCACATCCCCTCAGCAAAATATACTTTGAACTGCCAGGCTGCATTCCATAAATTTTTTCCACCACATTTTCCACCAATAATTAGGTAACATGAAAATTTAAGCCAGAAGTTCTACTTCAATGACTAGCTCAAGCTTTGAACCGCTAATTGAGATGTTTCACAAATGTTTCACAAATTGTCCGATTCTTGCAATCGGACCTTACGTAATACCAGTACTGACCTCAGGATTCCACTCTGTAAGACCTCAAATGGGCAGCGGAGCTTTTCGTATCGAGGAGTTACTGTTTGGAACCAGCTGAGCAATGAAATAAAAACTGCTCCTTCGCTAGCCACTTTCAAAACGAGGCTAAAAGCATTTTTGAAAGATCAAAGAGGCTGATAATCCAATTCAACATTCAGCACATACGTTTGACTTCCGAGTCCCTTTATTTTTACATATATTTCTTTCTTTTATGTAGGATCTTCAAGTTTATTTGTAATATCATGTATTTAGGTTAGTTATGTTTTTAAGCAGGGCACATTGTAAATCAGTTAATTTATATTTACTGAATGTATTTAACCCTGTTAAAATAAATCAAAATGAAATGAGATGAGATGTCTAGAATTCCAAAATGAGGCAGCAAGAAGGGCGCAGGCAGGGGCGGGGGTACTTAGGGGTCGTTCAAAAATCCACCTGTGATCAATGGCCGCTAACTTCTCAACCCCTTCCCAGCATATGAGTCAAATATTTCAATAGGGCACAGGGAAACCCGCAAATCTTCCAATTTCACGCATATAAGCCAATGATATCGTCGTATTCCGATCACATGACTGAAAATAAGGCTTTCGAGATAAATTTTCGAGTACCTTCACGAAAATAAAAATGGATATTCGAGTAATAAAGATACAGAGCTGGTTTTACCACGAATCGATTCGAGAGGCCCCACTCCACATTTGTTTTTCTGCATTTGGTTAAAATCTCGTCAGGGATCGGCGTTACTTCGAATTTCATTCCTTCGAGAATTGGCCTATGTTCAAGAGTCCTTCAGGAACGATATACAAATAAGATATAGCTTTCAAAATTTCAAATGTTACGTGAATTATGTCCAGGAATAACATGAAAGTATTTGTTTGTGTGATTTTTGAAAATCCTAGATGAATTAAAGCTATTTGCTGCGAAGAAAGCTAATGGGCCTACCTTCACCCGCAGCAGAATCCCAGTAATCGGCATTAAATCACTCTTTTTCGCAATAATAACCAGTGGATACATTAACGAATAGCTTCACCACAAATCCAATTTCTTTCCACCATTTTAGCATTGATAATTTCGATAAATTGTGACAAGACTTTACAGCCTCTGCAGCAAACCATCCAACTACCGTCGATTCAAAGTGTTCTTGTTGCAAACACGTTGGAAGTCTTGCAAGAATTGCATAAAACAAAAGGTTTTGCAAGACTTAGGTCTCCCATATGACACAGCAAAATGACACGTTTGAGAATAGATTGCACACTCCTAAAGTCTTTCTATCGTTGCAAAATAAAGAGAAAATAAAACATTTCTCAAAGATTGCAAATTCGAAGTAACGCCGATCCCTGACGAGATTTTAACCAAATGCAGAAAAACAAATGTGGAGTGGGGCCTCTCGAATCGATTCGTGGTAAAACCAGCTCTGTATCTTTATTACTCGAATATCCATTTTTATTTTCGTGAAGGTACTCGAAAAGTTATCTCGAAAGCCTTATTTTCAGTCATGTGATCGGAATACGACAATATCATTGGCTTATAAGCGTGAAATTAAAAGATTTGTGGGTTTCCCCGTGCCCTATTGAAAGATTTGACTCATATGCTCCCCTTCCCTCCCCCCTCCTTAGCGGACTTACGTATTTTTTGACAAATCTTTGTTATGGGCCTAAATTGATCGCGCATTGGATTGCAGAACACTTTAAAGCAATACCAACAATAGTTGGTAAAAATCATTGTAACGAGTGCATGAAATCAATCCTCAACATACATTTTCTAGATCAGGATTCCTTAAAGTTCCACAAATGATCATTTAACGCATTTTGATGAGACCCCCTCCCCCCTTAGCGGCCAAATGCCGCTAAGCGATCACAAGTGGATTTTTGGACGACCCCTTAATTGCAGCACAGCAGTCGCGATAGCGCATGCGTAGCTGTCATATAGATCACTCAAATTACAAAATGTGGATGGGCGGGCGGACAGATTATATGGCATCTTTTGTCAACCTAGCTTCCATTGCGAATGGGACGGAGGAGGTTTTTTGTGATTGATAACAACAATGCCGACACATCAGCACTTTCGCTTTCGGTAGGAAAGCTGGCTGAAACTACAGGTTGTTGACAGGAACTGACAGGAAGAAAGGGATTTCATATACTGGTAGGCCTACGTGTTTCCTTGCAAATGTATTTGGTTCTCAAATAAGACTCAATAAACTTTAGAGGAGCTGCTTGTGATGGGATAAAACACAACAATTGCAGTGCGTCATTGGAAAGGTATTTATACCTGCAGCGTCTTTTTGGCAATCAAAACAATTATGACTCTACAATCAAATTCAATCAGGTGGTTGTAATTGCCATTAAACAATGCTCGAATTTTAAACGACAGACTCGCCATTGTTTTGATTGGCAAAAGAATGCAAGGATACTTCTGCATGCCTTACTGCATTTGCATATAATCAAACAACATAATTTGAATCCGTAATGTGTAGGCTACAATTTTCTATTGTTATTTCACCCTATCAAAGACAATAAGAACTTCTGTGAACCAATCAAATCTGTTGTAGCTTCATGGCTACATTCAGGATCAAAGCAAACCATTAGATGTAGCCACTTAGCCACGAATCAACATTCTAGCCTTTGAACAGGAGCTAAATATATGGGATGCAGAGCAGGTAAACAAAAATGTTGCTGCATGCATGGTCGCAGCACAAGATTTAATATTTGAACTGAGAGTGATATCATATTAACTTGCACTGGAGTTTGAGTCATGCTAAGCTGTCTTGAGATATGCAAACAATTGGATTGTTCTCAAACTCGAAACTTCCTGTGCAAAACCGCCCCTATGGGGGCACATAACTGGTCTTATACTACCTACTCTTCTGAGCTGCACTCACTTAATTCTATTAACAGCTAGTAGTTAGTCTAATACTGTAGTACATTTGTCCAACAGGGAACGGGGATGTTTCAGTTTTCTGGGTATCGTTTTCACCTCTTTTTGATTTCAATGTCTTGAAAGAATAATGCGAAGTTAACGCTACTACACATCACATCAGACATGCCACGCCACAGATATGAGCTCTTCGCAACCAGGATGTCATTGGGCAATTAAAGGCCAGAACAGAAAAATTCAAATCTAGTTTCTATCCTCATTGCTTATCTGAATGGAATAAACTTGATCCTGAGATTAGACTTGCACCGTTTGTTGCTGTTTTCAAGAAGAAGCTCTTATCGATAATTAGACCCCCTGTAAGATCTATATTTGGCATTCATGACCCAACAGGTTTATCCTATCTCACTCAACTCAGGGTTGGTCTCAGTAAACTAAACTTTCACAAATTCAAGCACAATTTTAGGGATACCATAAATCCAATGTGCCCTACGAACGATGGTATTGAGGATGCGGAACACTTTTTGTTGCTTTGCCCTTCCCTTGCAGTACCACGCAGAGATCTTCTCGCTGGAGTTTTTGATTTGCTGCGACCATATGGATACACCAATGTCCAAAATAATGTTCTACTGCAGATTTTGTTGTTTGGTGATAAAAATTTCCCCAACGAACTTAAAAAAAATATACTCCTTCTAGTTCTGACTCTAAAATTTATCCACAAATCTGGTCGATTCGGTTAGAAAATTCCAAAGAACTCCGTTATAAGTCACTTCATCACAGCCACAATGTTACATGTCCAATTTTAGTTTATTTTGTTGTTGTTCTTGATTTTCTTTAGTTAAGTCGTGTATTTTTAAATGTCTATCTCAAATTAGATGCCATGCAATATTTGCGATAATGCCTTATTTACCAATCCAAACAAAAGTCAACCTGATCGCAGTTATTTCTCATGGCATATAATTTGAGACAGACCATAGTAGTTTTAACTCAATGTCTAAATGGCCTCAGGGTAGTCACAGCCTTTTGCTCCTCGGGGTATCGTTCCTGTAGTATTGTATAGTAATTTTGTAGGTAGTGTAAGTAACATATATATTGTAATATTTTAGTGGATATATAAAAAAAAAGAAGATATGAGATCTCACGCCACAAAGTTCCTGGCAGCTGATACAGTATAAATTTCACGCCAAACATTGTTAACAGCTATCGTCAAATTAGCCCTCAAATTTCTAGCCCTCATTTTTCATGCGGTGCCGTATAACGTATACGGTTTTTCGCATCCGGGCAGGTCGTATGTTTGGCTGTTTTAATGTGATCTAGACGTTCTTGAGGACAGTATATGACATCTTGTTATTAAAAACATCATTTGTATGAATATTAATCAACACAGAGTTTCCTGAAAGAAGATCATTTCTTGCCGCGTTGTCCAGTGTTTGGGCCTAAGCAAGATCGATCACATCGGCGAAATTCACAACATTTTGGAGTTGAAGCTGTCCCATTTTCACCATGAAACCAGATGGTAAAGTAGAAAAAGCATTCATTGGATGTTTAATCGCTTTGTTTTATTAGCAATCATAAGTTATACGGCACCGCATGAAAAATGAGGGCTAGAAATTTGAGGGCTAATTTGACGATAGCTTGTTAACATGTCCCAATCCATCCCAATCCCAAATGCAACAAAAAATTACACAGTTTCATCCTACCAATGCCTGGTGAGTTTGTGTATTTTCAAATGCTGAATCCAAATATCTAAAAAAAATTGACATCTGCCATGTCGTTTATGGCACGCCACTGATACAGTTTTACATTTTGTTTCCCAATTGAGGGAGAAGGCGGGAAACCGTTTCCCAATCAGGCAAACTGTAGGGGGTGGTTCCAGAAAAAATCCGGACCCCCCCTATGGAAGACTGCTCACCAAATTGGAAGGTCCCGGATTTTTTATGATAAAATTTGCTGGATAGATCCGGATTTTGCCTCTCAAAGTACAGGAACGTCCGGATTTTTCGATTTTGCAGACAATTTACCCCCTATGGAAGAGTTTACCAACAACTTGTAGGTCTGGATTTTTCCAAATTTTTGTCATTTCCCCTGGATTTTTGTGTCTCAGCAGCTGCATGCCCCTGGATATTTGGGGATTGACGCACACTTCCGGATTTTCTCTTCCATAGGGGGGGTACGGATATTAACTGGAACCACCCAGGCCTAAATAGTCGTAGCCTAAATTTACCTTTTGACAATGTTTTTCTCTTTCTCTCCTGGATGGATCACATTTCTTTCTTGCAAAATTTATTTTACCACATACTTTGCTAAGAACTCTGCTGCGTGAATTTATGAATTTCTTGTTCAAATCATTCGCCCAGTATGGAAAGTATGGCAGATGCACACCTGAGATTTTTGTTTGAGTTGCTGCTTGCACACCTGAGTGATTTACGATAAAAACGACGAAGCAGAAAGTGAGTGCGCATGTGCGAAAATTGGTACCTTTCAGCCTCCCAAGTGCAATTGAAAAATTGAAAGGGTGTTGGCAATGATGACAATTGGCTGCCAATAATTCAATTGTGCTTTATATACCGATAATAAAGCTTTAAAGGTCAATTTAAAATACTTTGAAGCACTTTTTATTTGAAAAGTTTCAGGATGTGCACACTTGAACTGCACACTTGCTGACTGTTGCACACCGCACACTTAGAAATTTTTTCGTGCACACCCGAGATCTCGTCGAAAAGTGCCGTACTTTCCATACTGGTCATTCGCTGATGTGCTGTGAATTGTGACTGAAATTTGATGTAAGTTATTGCTTCAGACTTCAAAACAAGAACCACCAATGAAGCATGCGCATGACGAACCTTACTTATAACCAAGGCTTGTTGCAACCATATTTCTATTGATGGGAATTTGTTGTTGTTGTCAAGTTGTTACGAAAGAAAAGGAAATTCAATTCAATATAATGAAGCAGAAACAGGGACTATGATAATATGTCTAGAAATGGTCATTTGAAGAAGAAGCTGTTGGCAGGATTTTATTCTTTCAGAACTTGTGGCAATGTTTCCAGCAGGAGTCACATCTTATATCAAGAGGTTTCCTCCTTAACATTTGCTAAACGCCCATTAGGAATCGTCTTCAAATTGTATAATGTCCTAGCATTTGCTAAAGAAGATACTCGTCACTGTTGACATTGCATGAGCGCTTACACCAACCAGATTTAGAAACTTTTGTACGAAGATAGCACGCCCGCCATACCTAAACTTAGGCCCATTTCTTGGTGATCAACATGCTGCTTCATGAGCTGGAGCATGTAGAGTTCTTTGAGGGAACGGAGAAGCTGTTGGAAATATGGTTCAGCATTCCTGAGCGAAAAAATTCTATGGAAGGATTGAGATGTATCCCGAGGTAAGTAACATAATTTATCAAATGTCAGTCGGTGTGGGTTTTTCGGTTGGTTTTGTCCGCTAATCACATCGATCGGAGAGAATACAAGTAGACTAGAGGGGAGGGGAGAGGGACACGTGCTCGCATGTGGCAGTTACAAAAATTGTAAACATGGTAGACATAGTAGTAGACACCTCGTGCCCCCGTGCGTAGTAGTCCCAAAGCATCATTTCAGGGGGGAAACCATTGATAATAATACAAACTATCTTAAGTAACACTGCCGAAAGCGAAGTGTGGACAAATATAACAAAAAAAATATAGAAACGGAAACAAAAAAAAAGATGCAAAAAGGTATCTTTACAGCATTATTTCACCCGAGGGGCGTAAAAATCTGGTACGCCTTTTTGGCAAAAATCCCTTTGTTTTCAAGAAAAATCTGTAAAATATCACTTACACTACAAATCCTATTGTCTAAAAAATCTCCTACTCTCAAGTACCAACCAAATCGGGGGGGGGGGTGAGAATAGTCGGGGGTTGGAAATGGTTCAATATAATAATAATTGGAGGGTTGGAACCACAGGGGTTGGAAAAATAGATGATTCGGGAAAAGATGGCGGACCTCATTTCACTCAATGCATGATAGGAATATGCCCCGTAGCAATGCATACCTACCAAAACTAACGACAGCTATGGAATGCCATAGCGGACGAATGTCAAATTCGCAAATTCACTATCAAATTCTTATCAACAACAGTTAAAATTTGCATTTTCACTTTGCCAATTCATAATTTTTGTCTAATTTGTTAAGATTTTTGGAATAACTGTTTGAAGCCAAATTTTTGACTCAAAATATTTAACTTAAAATTTTTGACCCTGAATTTTTGACTCAATATATTTGACCCAAAAAGTTGGACTCAAAATATTTGACACAAAATTTTTGACTCAAAATATTTGACTCGGAAAGTTTGACTCAAAATATTTGACCCAAAAATTTTGACTCAAAATATTTGACCCAAAAAGTTTGACTCAAATTTTTTGACCCTAAATTTTATACTCAAAATATTTGACTCAAACTACTTGACCAAAAATTTATGACATAGAATTGTGGAGGGAGCAAAATGCTTTGTAGTGCCTGCTCCTGCACATGCTCAACCGTCCTGGCTCTGAGTGCCGTAAAATAGCAAAATCAGTCAAATAGCGAAATCCTATAGATTGTAATAAAGCACTAATCTTTGCTTTCTGTAGCTAAAGCCCTGGGTGGAAAGTTTGTTTTTGCCACACCAGAGCTTTACGCCACGCCAGTTGTTTCTAAACAATATGCTTATTGTTCTTCCATCATTTTCAACGTTGCTCCACGCCAGAGATCTCCGGCGTAACATACATGTTTTTCAGTATGGGCTAAAGCCATACGCTGTATCCTCCTACATCCATTACACGCCAATTCGCTTGTTATTATCCACTTTCCGTGGTGAAATTGACAATTTTATCATTGCCGCTCTTAAAATTGCTTAGGCCCATAAATGCTGCCCTGTATTCTTGGATGAAAACGAGGCCTCAACGTGCGGACAATGCATGTTGGAGACAGGGGCGGCTGGAAGCGATAATAAGTGGCTATTAATCGCAAAGCGAATGGGCAGTGAGTGTCCGGGGCTTGCCCCCGGAAAATTTTCTGGGGCCACGCCCTTCAGAACGCTGGAAACGCCCATCCTTTGCATAAGGGATCTGAACATAAAGCTAATACTGTTCCTGAATTATGATCTGTTTTGAAAACTAAATGTTCCATGCTTATTTCTAAACATTCAGAAAGGTTTTTTCAAACAAAACGAATATTTCTGCAATCGGTACCTTATGAATGAGTGTGTCATGGTTATCGTCTGGAAAAGGTGGCTACATACGGAGGGCTGTTTAGACTGGTGCGGCTTTCTGCCGCTCGGTAAAAGCTCTGCTATTCATTTCCAATTTGTAATAGCAAAGCTGGCACAGCCGCCTTGCGAGTTCAGTTCAGTTCAGTTCATATATTTTAAAATTCCTCTACATACAATATCTCAATAAAAACACTAATTACATACAATGACTACAAATTACATAAACATACTTATAACATACAATGAATAACAATTACATAAGATGTTGCATGCAGGGGAATTTCTTTAGGAGGAGCTCTCTCAATAGCTAAACTAATCGAGGAGAGAGCACCCCCTTTCAAATATGGTCTTGAGTCTTATTTAATTATTTATCGAGGGACCAGAGCGATATTTACCACTTTAGGATCAACTTTGATAGTTCTTCATGAATAAAAAGGCTTTAAGCTTTTGACGAAAACTGAAAGCAGATGACGATGTCTTTATATCAACTGGAATGTTGTTCCAAGATTTAGCACCAAAGAAACGCACAGACCTGATACCGTATTGCAAGGTATTTTTTCGATTTAAGAAAATGTCATTTTTTGAGGCTTGCCGTGTACCATACTGATGAACATTTGTCACTGATTCAAAAAAATTATGGAGCCGCTATGTAGGAGAGGGAAAATAGGAGAATATGTTTTCTTTGGGTAGAATCTTTCATCTTCAATAGCCCATTGCGTCACACACAAAGGAACTATGATGCAACTTCCAATTGTTGATTGTTGAGCACAGTTTTTGAAAAAATCAATTTTTTAATTGTTTCCAGGTCTGGGCACATAGTGCTGCGAAGTCTACCGTATACAGAAGACTTCACAGACTTGAGATGCCCAACAGAATATGCCTTTAAAAGAGCGCAGATTTCACGATTGATTTGCTACGGCCTAAATCTATCGTAGCTGTGGTCAAGATTTTATGCTGCAGTCGTAAATTTTGGTAGCTACATATGTGTTGCTAGGGGGCATATTCCTATCATGCATTGCGTGAAATGAGGTCTGCCATCTTTTCCGGAATCATCTATTGAGAATAGACGTTTTTGTTTTCTTAGTTTAACACATATCTTTTCTATATTAGTCATGTTACTGATACTTTCTTGCAAGCAGGTCAGACGAACAAAGGAGAGTAAAGTTGATAAATACAGCAAGTATATTTGCTTGGCAGGAATTATTAAAAAATTATGTTCACTATCATTTATATTTTTCAAGAATTGATAAAGGGTGGTTGGAATAAAAGTGGGGGGGGGGTATAAAAGTTGGAAAATTGTTCAAACATTAGTAAGAGGGGGGGGGCGATTATTCAGTACTTGAGAGTGACAACTTTTTGGAAAAGTGATACACCCCTTGATTTCACCTACCCATACGCATCATATAAGAACACCATGATGTTGGCCTATGTACGTAACTCCAGCACAGAAAGCTTATTTATGCTTTTCCAGAACTTAATCAAATCTGATGAGAAAAGTATGGCTAAAAAATATTCATGGATCAGATAGAACAACAAATAGATAAATGTTGGTACACTGAACTAAAAGAGCAAATGGAAAAATAAGAGATTTTTGAGCATATAAAATTCTGTTGTGTCTATGTATTCTCATGATACCAGTCTTTGTTATCATTCCTCTGATATTACTCAGCTGAGTGAAGCTACTGTATGAACAATGATTTTGAAAAATTAACCTAAAATTCTTAAAAATGAAAGTATGCATTTGAAAATTTGTGATAGGGAGCTTGAAGTAGTCCAAAATGGAACTTTAAGTAGTCCAAAATACTAAGTACCTTGGTGTACAGATTGACAGCTCTCTTGATTGGCAAGAACAAATCAAGGCGATTTCCACTAAAGACCTTTCTTCCAAGGGAAACCATTAATACTCTATATACAGGTATTGTGGAGCCCCACTTTCAATACTGCTGCTCTGTTTGGGGTTGTTGTGGTTAAATAGAACTTGACCAGTTGTAAAAGCTTCAAAATCGTGCTGCTACGGTTATAACAAACAGCAGTTTTGATGCCCCAAGGTAAGCAGACCATTATTGAAGAACTTTTAAATGGTGAATCTAAAACAATCCTTGCATGAGTCGGCTCCAAAGTACCCGTTTAGCCTCTTCGTTTAGCTGCCTAGGAAAAACTCAAAAAGTGGGCAAAAATGTTTTTCCTATAGAGCAGCAAAATTGTGGAACAGCCTCTTGGCTGAGTCTAAGAAGGCATCATCTCTAAATAGTTTTAAACTATAATTTAGATATTATTTCTTTTAACACTGTGTATAAATATTCTTGTAAAGTAGGTTTTTGAAATTATGGTTTTTTAGTAGTAATTACCTCTTTTAGACTTGTATTTATATTGTAAATGTAATTGATGTTTTTAAAAGGCCCCTTGAAAATCAGTTCTGCTAAAGGCAACCTTTAAATGAAATCTGAATCTGAGATGCTATGAAAAGTCAAAATGGAAAAAACTAATCAAAGATAAAGTACAACGATAAGTAAACAAGGAATACCAAGGAGGAAGCTACCCTGGGTACCAGAGCCTACAAGAATAAAGAGAGAGGAAAAAGATAAAGAAGGAGATGCGAAGGTGAAGTTGCGGTTTTTAGCGCCAAGCGCTGGGATAGCAGAAGTAAAATAGGCCTTATCGAGTCTGCGACCCCTTGTCATGACGCTCAGTGGTGTGGCTCCACTGGGTATCGGACCCTGTCCACCTAACCATTCTGGCTGAAAAGTCAGTGGACTACACCACTGCACCACAACACCTTTGAGAGAAAGTTGTCTCTTAATGGTGACACCCATTGCAAGAATTGATTGTAGGATTGTAGAAAACGGTGTCTTATAGGGTCTGCAGGGTTTCATTTATGCTGGAAAATGATAGATAAGAAAGTGATAAATCAACCTTCACAATATCATGGTTGGAGAAGGTGGGTAGTTCATACAGCTGGAGTGAGAGGAAGCCAAGAAAACTTGTGAATGAAGATTTTATAAGTTTTATCCACCTTTTGCCTTCATACCCATTTTACCACCCATTTTACACCAGCAGTCCCCATATGAAATTTGCAAATTACATTGCTTGCAATTGATCAGTTTTTTCATGTATGCCATGTTAATTCTCATTACTTATGAATCATTTCATATTGCAGGTAATTAATTCATTTCCCTAATTTCTGATCCTTGTTGCGTGCAGTTAAATTGCATTCCTGATAATTAATTTATGTTAGTTGCAAATGCAATCAATAGGGTATTGCATGTGATATTTATTTGCATTGCTCCACACTTATCCATATTGCTTGTGACCAATTCATATTCCTCTATGCAACCAGTGGTGGTGCCATATAGGAGAGCTACTTGTCAGAGTGAATTTTGGGTTGTTGTGGGAGGAAATTGGCAAATCACCTAACTGCATTTTTTAGCCATTCTATCAGAAGATTTCTGGTGTCACCCACTCCTGCGTGCAACTCTGTTTTCTGCTTTTACAAGCACGAAAAGTCAATTTTCAGACATCCTGCCTTCTAGAAATATGTCAAGAAATTTATCTACTCAGAAACCAATCAGTCTGTAGAAATTATGCGAAAAGTATGGTGTTAGGTAACTCTGCTTTCCGCTCCAGTAAACAGCGATATGCAGTTTTGCAAAACCACTCTCCTCAGAAAACAATCAATTTCTTCATTATCATTAGGCCTATCAAAAAGCGGTAAAAAGGATGTTGTTCAGTATAGTTTGGGCAATCGAAAGATGCATAAATCGTAATGTTTCCGTCAACACTGGCTTCGCAAATCCTTGTTCAAATCTTTTTGTTGATTTCAGAAAAGTGGATTTATCTCCAAAACTACTCAAAAAATTTTCCATTTTTTGGTTCCACCTTTAGCTAGGTAGTTGATCTACAACTTTTCAAAGTCTGATTGAAAAAGCTAGGCTAGATTTCCTAAAATCGAATTTTATATTTCTGTTTACTTTTCAACATCGAAGTGAAGAAACATTGGTCAACAGCTTAGTTCATGCAGAAGGAGTTGCACGCTTTTGAAAAAACTTTAGTTTCAGATCTATGCTCATATTTCATGAATGCTCATGAAAGTCTTGAAAGGCACCCAAAGCATGGTGTTGTGAAGTTGCTGGTAACAGTAAGTGACTTTTGATGAATAGATGCAAATGATACTTTTACAAGCGCACTGAGGATTTCCTTTGAGACTTGGGTATGGTATTCCCAAAAGATTGTTTGCCAATGGAAAAATTTTCTGAAAGTTATTTCAAGCCTGAGCTTTTGCAAGCGTGCTTCATAGCATGGTAATCTGTTGACCAAGGTTTCTCCATTTCGCTGTCGAAGAGTAAACAGAAATACGAAATTCGATTGCAGGAAATCTAGCCTAGCTTTTTCAATCAGACTCGGCAAAGTTGTAGATCAACTACCTAGCTAAAGATTGTGCGAAAAAAATCAAACACTTTTTGAGTAGTTTAGGAGATAAATCCACTTTTCTGAAATCAACAAAAGATTTGAAGTAGAATTTGCGAAACCAGCGTCGACGGAAACATTGCAATTTATGCATCTTTCAATTGTCCAGAAGATCAGAACAACATCCTTTTTACTGCTTCTTGATAGGCCGAATAATAATGGAGAAATTAACTGTTTTCTGAGTAGAGTAGTTTTGCGACACTGTGCGCCAGAGCAGAGAGCAGAAGCACTTTCATTTGCTTTCATAGCTTTGGAGAAAGATCCGGTTTCAGAGGAACTTCATTCTTTTCTCTGCATGACGTTTTTTTATAAGAAACTTGGATCAGCCCTTTGTACTAAAAGTTTCTTAATTTCGCATGAAAATTTCGGTGTTTTAGTAGTAAAAGTTTCTTAATTAGTTTCTTATTTTTGGACCTAAAATTGCGTTATTGTTCAAAGTTGAGCTTTCTTATCGACAAAGGGCTTGCATTTTGCATTGACATAGTCGCCACGAATAAGCCATGCACATTAAGGCAAAAAGTTACCAATTTTTGTCATTAGTTAAAAAAAGATGAAGGATAGCTTTGTTAGAGAGACATAAAATAAGAGAGACCTGCAGAAATAGAATTTTAGAGTTTCTTAACTGTTTTTGAGTGTAGTACGAGAGTTTCTTAAATTTTTGGTCATCATAGTACTAGGTTTCTTATGAACCAGTTTCTTACAAAAAAACGTGTAATCAAGATATTTCAATTTAGAATTTTACAACTTTTACCATGTACATTCATGCAGAAACTTATCCTAAATTTGAAGGCAATGCCCTTTAATGTTCTGTTCTGGACTTCCATATCATTGAGGTGGTTTAACAGTTCTTTGTGATCGTATGAGCACCACATTTTCCTCAGATGGCTCCTTATGCTCAATTTCTTCTCTTTCTATGTGTATAATATCTGCTTCTTTTTCTTGTACCCTTTCATTAGTTGCACTCTTGAAAGAAGTCCCCCTGAAGAATCACATGCAGATTCAGCCATGTTCACTCACAAAAACTTCAAATAGTGCTATCCATAAACTCACTTCCAATTTTGCATCAAATTTAACGTCCTTAATATTACATTTGACCAACCTTGGCTTCAGCGGGGGAACCCTTGGCAGAAGAATTCCTTTTTGGCAACCAAATAAACGAAAGTTTTCTCCTTTCAGGGAAGAATATGAAAAACTTGTGAGATACTGCAATGCAGAAGTTGTGAGCTACACGAAGAACAAATACATTGATTCATATGTGCTCAGGTGAGTTTTGACCAGAGATCAGCAACCTTCCTCATTTAATGCACGCAATTGCACTGGCACCCATTGGTACACGCATGGAGCCTATTATACGAGCGATTCATCACACGCATGAGTCGGATGTTTCACAACGATTGTTGAACTTGTTCAAATTTTCTATTTGTTGAACTATTAGAAATTTTTAAATTTTTTCATTTATCGGAATCGCTATGATCTACGGTGGTGCTTCCTTGTTGCCCCTGTGCTCTGTGGTAGGTTACCAAGAGGTCAAAAAGTTTGGCAATTCTGTTTTCCTGTTGTCCCAGTTGATTAAGTGCAAACTCCATTCAAAGTGTAAAAATTAAAAAGGTCGTCAACAGATTAAAGAATGTGATCAGAAGCTGTGAGAAGGAAGAGTTCTAAAACTAAAATGCCTCTCCAAAGTTTGTAAGTTTGTGAACAACATTACAAAAACATGTGCTATAATTCTATGTCACATAGCAAGAAAGCAGGCCTTTTCGTTTCATGCGGGCGATCGCCAGCGCCAGCGCCCTCCCAAAAATTTTTACGTGTAACCTCCAAGTAGCAGGTATGGCTCAGTGGTAGCACGCTTGACTCCTGGCCCTGTCTAACATGCTACAAAGTCCAGGCTAATGGAATCACGAGGTGTGGTCACATCGAGAGGAAGAACCAGGACTCTGCTTTGATAAACTCAGCATCCTAAAACTACCTTCGGATGCTAGGTAGAAATGTAAACGAAAAAAAGCTCCAAAAGGATTTCGTTTGAAAAAGACTCTGAAAGGAAACCCTCTTCATTTAAACTTGTTCCTTCATTCATCACTCGTTGTTTATACAATTTTACTGAATAGCTCTTCGACTTATTTTCGAAAAAACCCGTTGTGAAGGCGACCACTAGCAAAGCAAATAAGATTTAGAGAACTCAAGCGAAACTCTAAATGTTTGTTGATGTGCCTTTAGCAAAATGATTTTAACAAGAAACTTAAAAGAATTGCAAAATGCAAAGAAAATAGTGGTCCCTAAGAATTTCTTTGCAGTATTTTACGATATAGGTACCGATCCACACCAACCTTTTTCTTCATTGAGGTTCCCAGTTTATAATAAAATGAATAGTACTCACAGTTATCTTAACTTTGTTACAAAATTATTCTCCTGTTTAACATTCTGCAGCCCTTCTCTGCTCCGTAGAGCAGGCCTGCTACGAGTTTGAGTAAAGTTTTCCATGGTTTTCTAAGGAAATTTGAATACAGACTTGGTTGTTTTGTTCCAGGGTTTTGCATCTGCTACTCTAATCACCTTCTCCAATCTGTTAATGACTTTTATGGAATCTTTATTTATCTTGACTTGGAATTTCACCAGGCATCGCTAAAGTGCGGAAGCGTGCGAGCGCCGCTCGCAGGCACATTTTTAAATCCAGCAAATATCTGCAGGCACATTTATTTAAAAAAGAATGATCTTTTCTAAAGTTCGTAACAATCAATTGGTAGGAATTGAGTAACAAGATATTGCATTAAAATGATTTGAAAGTTTAAGAATAATTAAAACATAATTGTTTTGGACATGAGCTAATCTTTCAACATCTCACATCCAGTTAGATTTGCCCATAGTTGAATGAGCTGTCAGTTAGACCCGTCACTGGTAACGATAATTTCCGAGAGTTTTTGAGACGTGTAGAGGAGCATATTCCAGTTAACGGCCCAAATATTGAACATGCGGATAGTGTCATTGATAACAGTATGAAGCAAAATTGGAAGGAATGTGGAAAAGGGAATAAAACTAATTGGAATTTCGTTTGTTACTTAGATAAAGTGAAGGGCTTTACTGCATTCAAAGTTTTAGAGCGAATTCAAAAGTCACAAATAGATCTGATTCAAATTCAACTCTGTAACCAAACCATAATTTATGGAAAAATTTGTGATTTGAAGAAAACCTCCATTGTGTACCAGATGAGATTCATTGTTTCAAAGCAAAGAAACAACTGTATACGGTGTCAATTGTTGAAATGGAAGTATTCCTAAACAAAGCCAAAGTTTCATATATATTGTCTATGATAACATTTATTGCATAAGGCACCATCCAACTTTTTGAACCAAAATGTCCCTCGCTTTATCAAAGTTTGCTTCATGTGATGCATTGAAAGAATATAAAGCCTAGATGATATATACTCATTTTTTGATAAGAAACCGCAGATGAGAAACTGTAGGCTCAATTTTTCAAAAGTTAAGAAACAACCCTACCTAAATTGAAAGAGCTAAGAAACTTTTGTAATTTACAATTTTAATTTCCTATCGCAGTCAAAAATGTTTTGACAGTGTACAGTTATAGCAACTGTTTGGACATTATTTTGAGTGCGAATTATGTTATTAACTTGTTTGGAGATCATCTTACTAAGTAATTTGGGGGCCCTTTCGACAAAACAAAATTAACTCAACACTTCCGGCATTAGAAGTATAAGAAATACATAAGAAACTTTTGCTGGCAAAATGGTCCAAAAATTTAAGAGACTGCCTACCAGCCCCGAACTTTAGAATCTTATAATAGAAAATGAGTGTACGTTGAAAAAGTTTTTGCAGGCACATTTTTGTGGCAATTTTGCGCTTGCAGGCACAAAAAACTTTTGGTGAGGTCTGAATTTCACACTCAATCAAACAGGACAACAGGAAAGTGGTTGGCTTAACTGCTTTGGCCTTTTGCTAACTTAAAAACAATAATGGAGCAACAAGGAAGAACATTGCAAACACATACACATGGAATAAAGTATTCTCGTAGCGAAAAAATGTATAGCTTGTTCGAGTGGACTCTCTTCTCTCTAGTGGCGGTAAAGGAAGCAGTCCAAGTTGCAAAAGCAAAACCTTGAAAGCTTTCATTGCCTGTCAGTAAAAACAAATAAAATACAAGATTATTTTTAAGGGGGTGATCGCCCTCCCAAGCTTAACTACAAGGGCGATATCTATCTATCTATCAACATTATCAGTAAAGCCCACAGTGGGCATCACACTGATGAGGTTCTGATCACTAAACCCGCAAACAACTTATGAAACAAAACTTGAAATGAAAACAGCTATGATTTACCTGATTATGATGTTTGCAGGTTGAGTGATCAGTGATCAGATCGAGTGATCAGATCTATGGTTGAGTGATCAGATCACAGGTTGAGTGATCAGATCTATGCGGCTAAACATTGATATTACAAATTAATAATAATAACAATAGATTAATGGATTCAATTTTTTTTTTCGGACAAGTTACCACATGCCGCAACAAACATTCATAGCAAGTACAAAGAAAAAAAAATTATTCTAATTTTAAATGTCGTCTCAATGCTGATTTAAACAAACTCCGAGTTTTCTGGCTTTTAAGTTCTGGTGGCAGCATGTTCCATTCAACGATTGTTCTTGCGTAAAAGGAAAATTTGTAGCAGTCTAAGCGTGGTTGTAGAGGAATAAAGTTCCTTGAAATTGCTCCGCTGCTCCTTGTAGCCCTTCTCTGTTCCAAGATGTATGATGGAAGTTTCATGTCAATCTCATTGTTAATAATTATATAGAACATAACGAGACGCATATATTTCCTACGTGTCTCCAAGGTCGGCCAGCGTAAGTCCTCTAGCATTTTGGTCATTGTGCCTACTTCTCTGCAGTAATTATTCTCCACAAATCTTGCAGCCTTTTTCTGTACTTTCTCGATTTTGTCTTTCTGGCCTTTCAAATATGGATCCCATGCACATGCTGAATATTCTAAATGTGGACGTACTAGGGTAAAGTATGCTGCACATTTTATGTTCTTTGGGCACATCCCAAGGATGCCCTTGTGGAACTTTCTTTATGAAAAGGCCTGAAGAAAGTCTAAAAAATTATAGTCATGCTATTGGTGCTGCTAGATTTCCATATCTTTGTCAATTATGGGGGGTTGGGAAGGGGGGGGGCTCCAATCAGATAAGACTCAGAAATTTTCCTTGAAAGTCGGAAACGAAAGTGGGATCGAAAGTGCAATGAAGAAACAAATCACCATCAAGAAGTAGAAAAGTTTTTATCTGGAAAGAGCAAACAACATTTACAAGCTCAAAAATTTATATTCACTTTAATTCACTTAATTTATTTCAAAAATGAGAAGAAAGTTGTCCAAGAGTAGTAATATTTTATTTCCGAGAGATGTGTGAACATGATTGGGAGAGGCATTCTGAGCCAATGTAAAGGTTGGAGTTCTCAAAATTTTCCTGGACAGAAAATTAAGACAAGCTATCAGCAAATTTTCATAGTTTCCATGTTGGGGACAGGCAAAAATTAGATTACGAGAAGCGTTCTAAGACAAATGAGGGGTTCTTCATGCAAAAATTTGTTGAAAAGTGGTTATTGGTGTCGTCAAATATTCGGATTTGGCACAAAGGGATCCAAGAGGTCTCCTGAGCAAAAATGAATTATTTTTACTCAAAAATATTCCTGAGGGTATGCTACTCCGTAAAGAAGTGCTACAAAATTGTAAAAATCCCAATTCTGGACTGGCAAACATAGCGTTGTGAGAGGCATTCTTAGCAAAAATAGAGGGCATGTCCTAAAATATTTCCTGTGGCTGTTGTTCCGACGTTCATAAACATTCTATTGCCATTTTCTATCAACTGCTGAATACGAATTGTATTGAATATACCTATTCTCTAAGCACATTTAAGGACCCCGGTTATGTTCGGTTTTCCAGCAAAATACCTCAAAACAAATTCCCCAACTCAGTCAATATCATATTGCAAGAAATCTCAACAATGAAGGACAGTAGATTTCAAACTTTCAAAATTTCATACGCAAATCAAAAGGTATTTCTCAGTGGTCATTATTATTCTAAACTGACCAAGAAAAAAGACAATTTCCAGCAACAGCTCCCCTCTACTGCTCAAACTCCTGTTACAGTTTCGTCTTTAAATAACTGTGCTAAGAAACCTTTCAGAATCCATACGTGTTGTTAAGTTTTCTTGTGTGAGCACCGCGTATGAGGCATGTCTTGTCATTGATGTTAAGGGGTCCGTTTCATCCAGCATGCGTTGCACGTGCCATTTCTTGCTTGGCCTTTGTTGTCGCCATTTTCATGGCCTATGGCCAACGAAGAGCCGGCACGTGAAAGGTAAGCTGGATGAAACAGACTTGATAAGTTTGTCGCCATTTCTACAGCTCAGTTTCCTTTGAGTATTAGAAGCATCTCCTGTTGTTGGAATATAATGAACAAAATCTCCAGTGCAAAGCAGTAGGGTGCCAGGGAGTGGACTTGGAAACTTTGGACATGTTCAGTCTACCATTCTAGGTCAGAAGTCCTTGTTAAACATAGTAAAAACAGCTGTGTGTACCGTTTGTCTACATGCATTTCCACCCAGTTGTCTCATGAATGTACCTGACTTGCTGCTGTTTGTTAAATTCCTTCCTGGTCCATCAGACTTTCCACATACCGCCTCTACAGGGTTTTCTGTCCTGGAGTTCCCATTATGAAAATGACAAAATTCTGATGATATATTCTGAGCTTTTTTCTAGAAACCCCAAATCACGTTGTTTTTTACAAGATCCTGAATTGAGAAGTCTAAAAATGCACAATCCTTTCCCAGTAAACTCTTGCACTCCTCTCTGCATAGATTGAAAAAGAGTGATGAAGGTGGCTTGAATAAAAGCTGTTGAACGTGGAAGTTTTTAAAATGGAACAGTTGCAAAACAAAACACAAGAGAAATAGATCTTTCAAATGGAAATGCAGAAAACGAATCAAATCGGAATTAGTCAACAAGATATTTGCCTAATGCCAATCCATGTCTCTTACGATAGGAATGAAATAAGAACGGTTTTGTTGTGAAGAGAAAAGGACGCAAACCAAAACTAACAGAACTGGTGGGTGGAAACGGTGCCTTTGGCTATCCATGTAATACCTTCATTCATCTTTGATGCAATGCTGGCAGGACCAGTGAAAGGGGGCAGATGGGATGGTAGCAACACTACTCCAGGGTCCATGCAATATTTGTATCTTTGTTAATCATAAATGACACTGAATGAGAACAATAACAGCCAATATACTGACTTACCATGAAAGTTTCAATCAAATATCTGGTAGCCTGCCAGTATCAGCTCCTGTTGATGTCTTTGTAAAGATTTCCTCTCTCTTTTCCCAAGTGAGAGCAGCCTGTTTGTTGCAAAAGATCACATTGTCTTGAAAACATGTGGAAGGACAAAATTGCTTGCTTGTGTAAAGCCTCTGCTTGAATTAACAAGGAAGTACTTGAAGATAAACAGAGCAGTGGTGAGTCCTTGCTTTTTGATATCATATTTTAAATTTTAAACTTTGTTACTTACATGCATTTCTCTCAAGCATAAATGATTTTCAATAATCAAACAATTAACAGGTGATTAGACTGAAGGCTTTCTTGTCAATAATTGTATAACATTCACGTCAAAAAGTGAATCATTTAATCTTTTGATTCTTCAAAAGGTTTGATAGGCACACCACACTTGCCCATCGATAGTTTGCTGCATCCAAACAAAGCAAAGTAAAGATGTTCTAGTGCTGTTCATACCAAATGATCAGTGTAGATCTTTGTGGTTAGGTGAAGGTGAAGTTGTGGTTTTTAGCGCCAGGCAGAGGTGGAAAAAGTATGCGGAGCAGCTTCGCGGGAAGCCTGTTTCTTTGGTAGGAAGAAAAAAGGGATTGGACGGAAGGAAAATAAAGGAAAGGATGAATGGAGAACAAAAAATATGAAAATAAAAAGGAATGGAATAAAATGGAGAAGAGGAAGAACAAAGGATGGAATGTAGTTTGGATGATAGAGAAAAAATATTAAAAATACAAGTGAGGAAAGGAAGGAACAAAAAGGAAGGAAAGAATAAAAAAGAGAAAGTAATATTTGGATTAGGTTCTTTCCATTTACGGTTGTGTGATCCCAGGCAGCTATGAGTGATGAAATATCCTGGTGAATTATAACATAAACTGTTCACAATATTGCAATTTATGTCAACAAGTTAATAGTTGTTGTTGCCTGCCTATGCAACGATTGAATTGTGATAACTTGCAAGATGTTTAGCCTAATGAAATGTAAAGTGAACAACTTGTTAGCTTTGTGAAACCTAATTATAAAAGAAGAGAATTCCGAGTGACTCTAGAAATGCAAAAGGAAACTGAAATACGTCTTGTGCAATGGTGCATCTGAAATCTGGTACAAGAGAAAATATATATAGCAATAGAAGGAAGAATTTGCCTTTCAAGTTGCTTCACAGGAAGGCAAATAGTTTTGCCACCACTGGCGCCAGGCGCTGGGATCGCAGAAGTAGAGTAGGCCTCATTTGAGTCCGCAAGCCCTGGTCATGACGCTCCAGTGGTGGGGCTCTACCTCAGATTGAACCCTGTCCGCCCAAGTGTACTTGCTGCAATGTCAGAGGGTTACACCGCTGCGCCACAACACCTTAAATGCACCACAACAATCGTTAAGTTTTAGTAATTGTTTAGCTGTTTAATGTGAGTGCAGCTTTAACAACAGGTCACCTCATTGATTTGTAGAAAACAATGATCCTTTGTTTGAAAACAATTGTAACAAGCAATGCATTACGCTGAAACAATAGCTTTACCCCCAATATGTAGCGAAGTATATTCTTGCATTGTTTAATGGCCATACGTGTCTTGTTCACAACATGTTTCCTTGCGATCAAGGTTTCTGCGCATCTTAAGTCAAAGGATACCAAAAATGTTATGCTCGCTTTGCTTGCACTTTCATTCATGTATCACACTACCCCTTGGTTGGTTATCATGTCCAAGCATGCTGCTTTGTTAGATTGATCAACCCGATTTATGCACCCCTTTAACTTTATATGTACATGCGTCCGTTTGGGAAAGAATATAGATTAAATTCATTGCTTCTCAAAACAGAGGCAGAAAAGTGCTTGAAGCTGCAAAGCAGCTTTGCAAGAAGCTTGTTTCTCTGGAAGGAAGAAAAGGTGAGAAATATAGAAAAGCAGAATAGAAGGAAGGTAGAGAAAGAAAAGGAGAAAAGGAAGAATGAAAGATGAACGATGTCAAGGGGAAAGAAGGAACGAAGAAAGAGAAAACAAAGATTGATAATATAAAGAAGAGAGGAAGGAATGAAGGAAGGAAGGGATATTAGAATAAAGGAAGCAACTTTTGATTATGCAGTTTCATGAACAGTTGTGTGATCCAAGGAAGTTTTCCAGTTTCTAGTGGGTTATCGCTGACACTGTACACACTATTACAACATATATCAACAATTTGTTGTGGTAATTGACTGCCTGACTGAGAAACAATCAAATCATGGTAATTTGAAAGAATTTGAGCCTAAGAGCATGTAAAGCAGTCCCCTGAAATCGTATTACAGTTATTATAACAGAAGTCTATTCTGAGTGTCTCTGGTGAAATAGGTCTTCCCCAATAGTTCAGCTGAAATCTGGCACAAGGTAAAATTGACAAAACAATGCAGGTAAGAATTTTAGTTTGAAGTTGCTTCGTAGGAAGGCAAATATTTTGTTCATCATTGTCACAAAAATTTCTGCTCACTTCGCTCGCACTCCTATGTATATACATTTGTACTTTTCGGATTTGGCATGTTGTCTTCTTCATCAAGATTTCTATCCAGCATTGCAAGAATTTATGAACCCTACTTAAACCTTCCTTAACTCTTACGACAGGTTGTCTCCTTTAAAAAATGTAGTGGAACTCAGTGTGTGCTTCTCAAAAAAATTTCACTCATTTCATTTAACTCTTTGTTTCTTATGCTCAGTAAATTCCATCCTTCGATTGCACGAGTACTTGCTGTTCTTCTAGTGTCTCGTTCAGAGTTTCAAGACGAATCAAAATTGAAATTGGTAAACAATGGCATAACATTCTTCGTAAGGCCTTCCCTTCTTCACGAGCCGTCAATGGCTCAGCCCTTTTGCGTAAGAATGTCTAATCCACTTGTGACATGGATATTCTCCTATTAGCAATGACATTAGAGTTTCTAAACTGCAAAATTTGATGAGAATTCAAATGCAACTGGAAATAAAGGGAAGTTGTTGCTGATTGCTTTTTGAAGCGGCAATGCAAATTTCAATGAAACCTGTTTTGTCTGCCTGTTTTGTTTAGGCTCATTCTTGTTCCTCCTGTTAGTTTAGGTAAATGCAACTTGCTAAATATTTTTCAGCAACTTCATTGAACTTAGCCCTTGTATTCTTTGATTCTGAGCGGCTTGTTCTAAAAAGGGGTGTCCCCCGGCATCCTAAAGGTTGTGGTCGCCTAAAAACCATCCCGGGGGCAAGTCCATGGACACCCATTTTTGGTCGCTTCATTCGCAATTTTTAGCCCCCTCCCCTTCCCAAAACAGGACTCTTGCTACGCCATTGGTAGACTCCTGGCAACCTCAAGAAACCTGGGAGAGCTTCTACGTGTAGGGATTATTCTCTATGAAACCAGGATTTTTGTTGGTCACTATACTGAGATCCTACAGTTGGAAAGAATCTCTCACCCCCTCTAATGTAATTGACTTTATTGCAAAATAATTGATGATTCATCTTATGTTTTTGCAGATTTCTAATTCGGGTTAAAAAATGTTATGCACCCAAGGGTTGGTAGTCAGTCGTGATTTCTCATTTTTGAAGGAATTTAAATTATTGTTTGACTGTCTCTTTCTGTTAGAATATGTTTTACTCAAGAAGAGTCTATCTAAAGCCAGAACTTCAGGAGGAGAACTACCAGTCGTTCGATCAAGAAGTAAGTACTCTTTTATTTACTGTACTGTAAGATAGTATATAAGAAAATTACAAGCCCACAGGTATAAAATTAGCCTATTGTATATGATGATCATGGCGCCCTCATGAACTCTGTGCAGCTCAACAAACAATGGCATGTTTGGGCATTTCTTTTTCCAATTCAAAATTACTCCACCTAGCTCCATTGATTTTCTTCTATCCTAATCCTTGCATTGAGGGTGTGTTTTCATGCCCTCTCAAGGTTTTCACCTGAGCGTTTATAATTCATAAATTCACCCTGAAACTTCTGTGACTTTTACTAATTATATATTGGCAACAATTTAGCAAGAAAAGGCGTTAAGAATAGAACTTTGGATCATATGACATTCCCATGTTTGACAGCAGGTGCTCATACAGTAGACGTATAGGACACTTTCAAGGCGAAGATTTGCATCAAATCTCAAGTATTACATCTCAAATTAATCAACAAACAAAGAGCTTTCACTTTGTGTAAAGATGTTTAGACTTTGATGATGTCAGTTTTTTCCGATTATGCATCAATTTGCTACCATTTTGGGTCATTCTTCTAAATGTTTTATATTTAACCAATTGTTTTTTCAGAGACACTGTATTCAGGCATCGCTAAAGTGCGGAAGCGTGCGAGCGCCGCTCGCAGGCACATTTTTAAATCCAGCAAATATCTGCAGGCACATTTATTTAAAAAAGAATGATCTTTTCTAAAGTTCGTAACAATCAATTGGTAGGAATTGAGTAACAAGATATTGCATTAAAATGATTTGAAAGTTTAAGAATAATTAAAACATAATTGTTTTGGACATGAGCTAATCTTTCAACATCTCACATCCAGTTAGATTTGCCCATAGTTGAATGAGCTGTCAGTTAGACCCGTCACTGGTAACGATAATTTCCGAGAGTTTTTGAGACGTGTAGAGGAGCATATTCCAGTTAACGGCCCAAATATTGAACATGCGGATAGTGTCATTGATAACAGTATGAAGCAAAATTGGAAGGAATGTGGAAAAGGGAATAAAACTAATTGGAATTTCGTTTGTTACTTAGATAAAGTGAAGGGCTTTACTGCATTCAAAGTTTTAGAGCGAATTCAAAAGTCACAAATAGATCTGATTCAAATTCAACTCTGTAACCAAACCATAATTTATGGAAAAATTTGTGATTTGAAGAAAACCTCCATTGTGTACCAGATGAGATTCATTGTTTCAAAGCAAAGAAACAACTGTATACGGTGTCAATTGTTGAAATGGAAGTATTCCTAAACAAAGCCAAAGTTTCATATATATTGTCTATGATAACATTTATTGCATAAGGCACCATCCAACTTTTTGAACCAAAATGTCCCTCGCTTTATCAAAGTTTGCTTCATGTGATGCATTGAAAGAATATAAAGCCTAGATGATATATACTCATTTTTTGATAAGAAACCGCAGATGAGAAACTGTAGGCTCAATTTTTCAAAAGTTAAGAAACAACCCTACCTAAATTGAAAGAGCTAAGAAACTTTTGTAATTTACAATTTTAATTTCCTATCGCAGTCAAAAATGTTTTGACAGTGTACAGTTATAGCAACTGTTTGGACATTATTTTGAGTGCGAATTATGTTATTAACTTGTTTGGAGATCATCTTACTAAGTAATTTGGGGGCCCTTTCGACAAAACAAAATTAACTCAACACTTCCGGCATTAGAAGTATAAGAAATACATAAGAAACTTTTGCTGGCAAAATGGTCCAAAAATTTAAGAGACTGCCTACCAGCCCCGAACTTTAGAATCTTATAATAGAAAATGAGTGTACGTTGAAAAAGTTTTTGCAGGCACATTTTTGTGGCAATTTTGCGCTTGCAGGCACAAAAAACTTTTGGTGAGGTCTGACTGTATTAACCTATTTGCAATTGGTTTTTTCTGTTTTCACTTTCGTTTCTGTTTCCTCTTAATACTGAAAGAATTTCAGCGTCTACTGCATCATCAACATTAGCGATTTTCTTTTAAAATAATCGTTGAAAAATATTATTATCAATTATATTAGAATTGTAATTGTTTACCAAACAGTTACCAACAAGCATAAATCACTGAAAGTTGTCTTTCTAAAAAGAACTCGAATTTAACTTGAAAACCTACTCTTTGCAAATTCTTTGCTTTATGACGTCATTGTTACGTAATAGGACATGGTTACCACACCCAATTTTGGCTTTAAATTGCGAAAAAGTAGCTATCCTTCAATCAATTCCGAGTTTTAAGTTCATTCTAGAAGGGGGTTAGAAGTTGGAAGACACCCCCTATAAATGCTAGTGCTTAAAAAGCTAGGTCAAAGAGTTAAAGATTTTTCATTTTGATAATGGATTTCTCATCCACTTAAAATGTCTGGTGATGCATTATTGAAGCTGTTTAATCACTGGAAACGTTGAAACATTGCAATGGCAAATACTTCGCTAGATATTGCGAGCAAAGCTACTCCTTAGTTCCAAAGTATTATTCTGTTATTTTGTGTTCAAACTAAGTAAATTGTTCTTCCCACCATTGAGGGGCAGCCTCAGCCCATTAGTAGTATCTGCCACTGAATCATTAGAGATCACCAAATGTATTTGAAAAAAGGTAAAGATTATCAATAAGAAATTGTCCAAGGAGGTGCCCATATCAAAGTGGCTGGCTCAGTTGTGGTGAGGTATAATTTTTTAGGTCGAAAGTCTTTTTAGTCCAGTTTTTCTAAATATTATAATTGTGGTTGAATTTGTAATTTGTGTTTTGTTTATTTGTCTTGTTCTCTCATTGTTCTCTTTGCATTTTGTTCTCACAAGTCACATTCTTTGTTGTTGTTCATGCAATGGCTATGGGGTAGTCATGCCGTTTCTGTAATGTTGTATAGTTGCATTGTAATTAGATAATAGAGTAGGATGTGACATGTATTGTAAATTTTTATCTGAATGTAAGAAAAACAATTGGGCCAGCCTTCCTTGAGATTTAGTTACATGAGATTTTTTTGCGCTAAAAGGCAGGATTCAGTTATTCTCATTTTGAAGCCTCTATGCTTTGCAGAGCGAGCCATATATGAACAGAGAAAAATTCACCTGGGTTAACAAGGCCAGCCATTTTGCATTACTAGTCTTCCTTGTTTGAACACCTTTGGAGATCTGTTATTCATATCAGAAGTTAGCTATAATAAGGGATTATGATTAAATCTTTAATTTCTTGTAAAGCAAGTCATTCCCTAATTTTAGGTGGATCAGCTTCAAGAATTGTTTCCAAGTAAGTTTGAAGCCTTCATTGTCTTTATATTTGTATACAATGGCACAGTAACCAACTTCAGATCATGCACATTATATGATTGAAAACAAGGCTATGAGAAAATCTCGACAATAGGGTCATCTTGAAAAGCTTCTTCTTATAGCACATCGTTTAAAATTTTTCTTGCTACGTTAAGGCCAAAGAATAGTTGAAATGTTTCCCGTGCTACGTCAATGTGATTTGCTCTTATTTCAGCCAATTCAAAGATGCTCCTTTAGAAATTGTTTGCTTTGTTGGAAAGCCTTCACTGAAAAATTTCTTTGCTTTCACTTGCAGTTGGGGGCATCAATAAAAGACGTGCTCATTGGTGAGGAAGTGGGTCTAGCCAATAGCATATACGTTCTGTATAAAATTTCCTATTTCTCCTTGTCAAAAGTTGTACTAAATATCAAACAATTTTACACCCACATACTGTATGGATGGACCCATTTTTGATGTGTCTGCCTGTACCGTTGTTTTGAGTCGCAGAGACATAACCATTGTGAAGCTAACACATGAACTATTAACTTTTCGTCAGTTTTGGCTAGTTGATACAAGATTTGCAATGTTTTAGCTGAAAAATAGGATATTGCAGAGATAAGTAGCAATAGAGGCATGTTACACCTCAAGGGATGCATGGCGTTTTTCGGCAAAACAAGCATATGAATCATCCTAGAATAGACCTTGTCAGTGCTGTTAGTTGTTCTACGGCCGCAAGTCAGTGCTACAACTCTTTGCAATTTCGTTAGAAAATATTGGACGTAAGAGACATTTTACAGTGTATTGCATTGGCATTGGATTTTTGTGAAAATCGTTAGGAAATGGGGAAGGGCCGAAGAAAACAAGAGGAAAAGAGGGAGTGGATAGCTTAGATATTATGTTATCAAAAACTTAGAGATCAATCTTTGATATAACATACTAGGTACAAGTTCTATAGCTAGACTGATTATATAAAGCAAAGGCCTCGACATATCCAGAGGGAAAGATTCCTAATGTTTTAATAGCATTAACCTCTGACTCTGCTTACGTCAAATGGAATCAATAGTAAGTGAAACATTCTGTTTCCAGATTCTAGCGTACTTGACTTTGCATTTTTGTCATAACTCTGCATTTATTTACGTTATTGTCACACTTAGATGGAACAAGTTACACCTTGGGTAACACGAAAGGGGAAGAGTGGTACCTCTACACTTTAGATAACCAAAGTGAGCATACAGACAAACCAGATGTGACTTTGGAAATTTTGATGTCAGAGCTTGATCAAAACAAAATGAAGCAGTTCATTAAGAGATCTGACGATGGCAGGAAAGTTACAGAGGTATGATATTTACCGTCAAACGTATAGTTTTTAAGACTGGCTCAACCTATGATTTTAAATATGCTGCACACTGAACTCAATTTGAAACTGAAAGATTCGGTCAAATAAAACGTCATTGGAAATTTTTCGGCGGGAGAACTTTCTTTCACGTCGTATTACAATAGACGATTGTGCTGAAGATGGCGGCGAGGAACTTTTTACCAAGATGCACTGCGTTCCAATTACGAATCCTTAACGACTCCATAGGCATTCGATAAAAGAACGCAATGCATCTTGGTAAAAAGTTCCTCGCCGCCATCTTTAGCTCAATTGTCTATTCTTGCTCGGACGGGAACAGTATTGTGCAACATATGGGAGCTTTTTACAGAAACAGTGTCACAAAATATTGTGTGCCGTTGGTGTACTCCTATTGAGGAACTAATTTTGAATTGTCTCTCTTTTGGAAAGTTGTATGGGATGTCCTACAACGCAGAGTGTTGGATCTTGTTTGAGTGAGCCTTTGCTGGTGGTTGCTGATTTGTGGCACAAGAAAATGGAAATAGGTGGTTGCGTCAAAATGGATGTTTCTTTGTTTTCCAGCAATGTCAAAATCCAACTGCTTGCTAACACACATATTTCCTTTGAAGCACTCTGCACGTGCGAAGACGGTCTTTTCATTCAATGAACTTTAAAAGAGTTATTTCATGGTGCAAAATGTTGTAGATGCCTTTGAAGACCATCAGCACATTTGACATTCACAGAAGCTTTGTTTGTTTCACAAGGAAACATCAGATAATTGCTGTAGGATGAAACGTATAATATAAGGTGCCGACAGAAAGATTTATTAGTTGGTTCTAAAAGCTTGGAACGAGATATATACCACAATCAAGGATCTCTCTATGTTGCAACGATTTAAAAAACACTTCAAAATGCACTCAAGGAGCGTAAGTCAACTCAAGCGTTGACTCTCTGGAAGGTCAGCCCCACCCTTGCATTTTTGATTTTACGCTTGTATTTTTAGATTTCGTATATTTGTATATTTTAATTTTCCAGTCCAAAGTCTGAAGAAGCGTCATTCCACGGCTTGTTTCTACTGAGAACGGGTGTTGGGCTTTCGTTTTTCTTTTCAATTCAATCTTCTTTTCTTTCTAGCAAGTAAAAAGGTCTACGTATGATAAACTATGGTTAATTGTTACTTCTTTAGAAAACTGGCATATCAGACATTATCCCCGGATCTATGCACGATAGCATCTTATTCGATCCATGTGGCTATTCCATGAATGGTCTGAATGATGAGTCTTATTCAACGATTCACGTGACACCCCAACCACATTGCTCCTACGTCAGCTATGAGACAAATATTCAGCTTGAGGATTATGACACACTTGTTGCTAAAGTGTTGGATGCGTTCAGGCCTGGCAAGTTCATTATCACTTTGTTCGCCAATGAGGTAAGTTCAAGTAAGGCATATTTTGTCGATAAATTCCTGCCTGTGCTGAGTTCAACATAGGCTAAGTTTTAAAAGCATACCGGGTGTCCCAGATAAAGCGCAACGAATTTGAAAAATTATTATCCAAGCAGTTTCAAACTGATTGCAATTTTGGTATATTTCCAGTATTTTTGGTTTCTTGGTTAAGAATTAAGAATAATCATTGAGTTAAGAATTAGCAAACAGCATCTTGGTAAGTTCTGATTCAGTATGATTCTGGTGAGTTAACAATCAGCATACTTCAAATTTGCTCTTTGGCCAAAAACAGAGCTAGCAGCATTAGAGCAAAAGATACTAGATTATTCTTAGGCATGAGAACTCCTGCAAGTACGGAGCATTGCTGACAAACACGGGTGCACACACGTCTATTTTGCATCGAACAGACACTTTCACAAATATTTCTATCAAAGCACAATCATGCCTCCTCTTAGGTGGGGGTTCTTTTTCCTTTCTGGAATGAGCAGCCCATTGTTACAGTTATTCTTTCAATGATGAATGAGTATGAAGCACTCTAAGAAATTCCTTTGTTATATTTCATATTTCATATTTATTTCATATATATTTTCATATTTCATTCTTTTAAGGAGGGTTGCCCTTCAGCAGAAGCTGTTTTTCAAGGGGCCCTCCAATAAAAACTTAATTACAATATACAGCTAAAATAACCTTTCACTAAAAAACCATAACTTTAAAACCCTATTTACAATTATGCAATATTTACAATTGAAAGAAAAATTAACCCTTTATTGACTTTTTAAAACCATTCAGGGAGGATGCCGTCTTAGATTCAGCTGGGAGGCTATTCCATAGTTTAGCTCCCCGGAAAGAAAAGCATTTTTGCCCATTTGTTGACTTTTTCTTTGGCAACCTTAAATCAGTTTCAGTATTCCTGAGACTGCGGGAGGAACTTGTTGAGTTTTTGATAAAAAGGTTACACAGGTATTGTGGAGCCAAATCATTGAGCGACTTGAAGACCATCATTTTAGACTCAACATCAATGAGTTCTACGATAGTCTTCCAGCCCAACTCCTCGATAAGTTGTCTGCTTGGGGTTTCAAAGCTGCTATTTGTAATTATTCTAGCAGCACGATTTTGAAGCTTTTGCAACTGGTTTATGTCTGTAGAACCAGCACAACCCCAAACAGAACAACAATATCGAAAATGGGGCTCAACAATGCCTGTGTAAAGAGTTTTCAAACTCTCCTTAGGTAGAAAAGACTTAGCATGTCTTAAAAAGCCGATTGCCCTGGAGACCTTGGTAGAAACTGCCTTAATTTGCTCCTTCCAGTCCAAAGAGCTATCGATTTGTACTCCAAGGTACTTTGTCTTTTGAACTACTTCGAGCTCATTGTCACGTATTTTCAGTTCCAAGACTTCGTTTCGACTTTTGAGAGAGTTGTGTTTCTGCTTTGTAGATATAAGCATTGAATGAGTTTTTGCTACATTCAAGGACAGCTTATTGCCTTGCAGCCAAGTGTCCAGTTTTCTAAGATCACTGTTTATAGCCTCATTCAACTGAGTCAAATTGTTCGACTGTTGGCACAGACTGGTATCATCAGCATACATAGTCACAGAGGAATCTTGGACAGCCTGGGGAAGATCGTTGATATAGATGAGGAAGAGAAGGGGGCCAAGGCATGACCCCTGAGGGACTCCCACTTCTATTTCCTGGATATCTGAATCAACACCGTTAACCCTACAGAATTGTTTGCGGTTGGATAGGTAGGACCTAAACCAAGATAGCTCTCGCTGCTGCACGCCATAAAGTTCGAGCTTTTTACAAAGAATGTCGTGGTCGACCGTATCAAATGCTTTTTTCAGGTCAATAAACACTAATTCCACCAATTTACCGAGATCAAGCCCATTGTACCAATCATCGTTCATTTTAAGCAAACAAGTCAACGTGGAGTGAAGGCGTAAAAACCCAGATTGGTCAGCTGTGAAAAGGCCATTTCCTTTCATATACTGGTACAGTTGGTCAAAAACAAGTTTTTCAAAGAGCTTTGAGATGACAGGTAAGACTGATATTGGGCGATAATTAGATTTTACAGTCTTATCACCATCTTTGAAAATTGGGGTAACTCTAGCTACTTTCCATGAATCTGGGAACTGGCTGGTTTGAATGGATGTGTTAAACAAGAAGGCCAGAGAGTTTTCAATATAAGGCAAAGCAAGCTTCATAAAGTAGCTAGAGATATTGTCAATCCCAAAGCTCTTTGATGTTTTAACTTTGGCAAATGCATCCCTGATATCTTTCAGCTCGATTGTCTTGAAGTTAAATTTGGCCTTGTCTTTGTTAACTTCATAGTCACCTGATAGTAGGGGATTAGCGGCAGGTTGTATTTTATCTGCTAGTTCTCTACCTATAGTGCAAAAGAAGTTGTTCATTGAATCTGAAACATCCTTTTTGTCCCGAGTTTCAATGCCTGACTCTTTGAGACAATCAATGCTACTTGATTTTGATCTCTTATTGAGAAGTTCATTAATTGTTTTCCAAGATTCTTTCATATTGCCTTTACATTCAGAGATCCTATCAGTATAATGCTGTTTCTTCAGCCGAACATTAAGAGCATTGACCTTATTACGGATATGTCTGTAAGAATCCATAAGGATTGGGGATTTACCTTTGACTGCTGATTTTTTCAGTTTGTCTCTTGTACGCATCAAATCCCGAAGATTCTTGTCAATCCAGGGGCAATATTTTTCAGAAACCCGCATTTCACTCAAAGGGGCATGTTTTTCTATGATCAAAGAAAACATTTCAGACCAATGATTGACAAGCAAATTGACATCATCAGTTTCAGTAAGCATTTGTTCCCAACATATGCCAGAAACATCTGCAAGGAATGCTTCCTCGTTAAAATTTTTCATTTTGCGAGTCTTGATCTTTTTGTGACCTTTTTCTACTGCACCATCGAATTTCCGAATGCAGTAGACCATATAGTGATCACTCAAGGAAACCTCATGCACCCCTGACTTTAGTATGTTTCTGGGACATGTTGTAGCGACATGGTCAATGAGCGTTGCAGTGTCAAGAGTGACTCTTGTTGGTTCCTCGATAAGCTGCTTGAAGCTGAAAAGCTCATACAGACTAGAGATGTGCTTTGCATTGTTATCCAATGACTGATCAGTTGATTTTTTGGCAAGATCACAATTTGTGTCTCCAAGGAGAATAATTTCTTTGCCCTCCTTGTCAAGGAAAGCAAGAGCTTTTTCCAGCTTATCAAAGGAGTCAACAGGGTCACTGGGTGGTCTATACCAGGTAACAACAAGAAAGGGCTTGCTTTTGGGTGGGGAAATTTCAACACAGAGAAGTTCTAGACCATGGGAAGGCACATCATCCCTCGGTGTCATTTTGATAGAGTCTCTTACGTAAATGGAGACACCACCTCCATTGCAGGTCCTGTCAAGGCGCTTTTGCTGATAACCAGAAATTGCAGAAAGCTCTGTTGGAACAGAAGCATCAAGTTTAGTTTCATTTAGGGCAAGAATATGGATCCCCTGGTCATTTAAGAGCAACTTTATTTCATCATGGTGACTGCGCAGACCATTGATATTCAGGGATGCGATTGCCATACCCCTTTTAAAACCTAGATGCTGATGAGACCCTGTCGATACAGTATTACGATCGACAGCATCCTCCCTAAATGGCATTTGATTAACCGCCTGTGTAATATCATTTAAGATAGTATTACTAGAATTAACAACGTTAAATAGTCACATTTGTATTTCGTTCTGGAATGTTCTCTGCAAAATAGAATTACCTTCTTTGTTGAGATGGAGCTTGCTCGTGTTAGTGTGTTTCTTAGCATCTAATTGCTCGTGTTTAATAAAACCAAGCTTTTGACGTTGGCATCTCTTAGCAAGGATCTCGTTGACAGTTGCAGCTTTATCATTGAGGTTGTCTTCCCTTGGACAAATTCCCGAAACAGTAACTTCATTTGTGTCATTCTTCAATGTACTGGCGAGGTATACGATTTCGTCTGCAATTTTTTCTGCGGATTTGCTTTCTCGCAAGTCGTTAGTGCCGACGTGTAGAATATATAAGCTTGGATTTTCCTCTTCGGCAGGCTTAACGTAGTGCCTCATTTGTTTGACCTTTGCTCCGGAAAAAGAGCGAACTACAACCTGTGTGTCTTGGCTTTGCATTTTCCAATGCTGTATTCCTTTTATCATGGAGTCACCAAGAATGTAAACCTTCCTTTTTTCGCTTTTTCTGGGCGCATTAGTTTTCTTAACAGTACCTGTCTTCACTGCATTTGAATAGGTGCTCTCAGAATTTTGGTTCTTAGCTTCTTTTGGATTGTTATTTGCTGCGCTTCGGTGCTTGGCTTTTGTTAGGGCACCTTTGTTTACTGACTCGTTGGCATTGAAATCAGATTCCAGATCACTATTCACGTAATTGTTCAGAGCGTAATTGTTACATTTCCTTAGGTACATTTTCGTGTTTGATTTTATTCTTATTTCATAGTATTTACAGCAGGATAAGAACATTCAGTTCACGCTGTTTTGCAATGTATCCTGTTGAAAAACTCATAAAGCCTGGTTCTCATATAGCTTCAAACCATCGGCGACCCATCGGCGACCCACCGGCGACCTTGCTCCGGTAGTCTAATTTTAATGAGAACACTCAGCGCCGATGGGGCGCCGACTGCCGGCGTCCTGCCGCAGTCATTCGAAAAAGTTGAGCTGAGTTCAACTTTTTCACTCTGCTGCGGCACCGGCGCTAATGAAAATTATATGAGAACATGAGGCGGCGCACTGCCGGCGATGCGTCGGCGAATCATTTGCATTCCCTTGGATCAGGTGACCATAGCAAGCCAATCAAATACGAGGATCATCGGGGTATGCACACTGAGATATTGCTGACGGCGCCCTGCCGGCAACATGTCGCCGATAGGTCGCCGATGGGTCGCCGACGAGTCGCCGGCAGTTCAACTTTTGCAACGCAGTAGTGACGCCGATGGATCGGCGTCGGGTTGAGATTATATGAGAACCAGGCTTAACAGAAATAAGTATCTAGATTTTACAAGGAATCTGAAGACAAATTGAAAATTTGTTTGCCAGTAATGTTGTGATATTGTAGACATTGTCATGCTTTTGATTTCTATCATCTTCAGCTCTAATTCTCTGGTTTTGCCTAAAGAGCAAATTTGGAAGTCTGCTGATTTTTAACTCCAGAACCATGTTACCAAAACTAGCGTGCTTGAAATTGTATCAAAATTCAATCAAATCATTGCACATTTAAACAGAAATAATTGTGTGATTGTGATTGCATTTTTTAGGACACACAGTTTCTTATTTTGTTCTAAGTTTACATGAAATTAACAGGTATATCACCACTGACTGTGTGTTTTAGAACTGTCTCGGTGATTGATTTCCCAAACCATGCCCAAACATCAGCGACACTAAATTGACTAAAGCTAAATGCTTCATTTCCGAGCATGGCCTGAGCAACTGAACTTTTAGAATCAACTTAATTGGGTCGAGTAGGCCTTTCGATATCGAGAGAAACAGTAATATTAACGAAATAGTTATTGAATCATTCACTTACCGTAGAAGATCTAGAAATCCCCCTCTCTGTTAAGCCCCTCTCTATAGGCCCCTCCCTCTGAGCCAATATTTTACATAATTCCCCCTCCATTAATCCCCCCCTCCAATTAAATCAAATTCCAGAGGTTACCAAAGATTTCCATTTATTGACCTGAATAAATTTGCATGTCAATTTTCATACGATTTGAGATAAAATGGTGTCGAATTTATGTTTTTCACTCGTAAAATTATATTTTGAATCTGCAAAATATGGTGTAAAGGAACTAAAAAGCTATCATATATATCCTTGTCAATTGATTTTGTGACTAACCCCCCTCTCTAATAAGTCTCCCGCTCTTTTAAGCCCCCCTATGGAGTGGCCGAAATTAAATGAGTTCCGGGGGGCTTGATAAAGCTTTTAGGGTATATCCTTGTCACTGGTAAGTACTGTACCATTCTCTTCAAGTGTTATTTTTGACGCATCATTTGTGCCATTATTCCTAAGTAATAGTTGGAACGTTTTTCAGAATACTTTGTGGTTGCCTACTTTATTTGAGTCTAGCTCCCTGGAGAAATTTGCAGTAATTTGCTTGCTATATTCATGAAGTCTCTCCAAACTGATAATTGTTCTGCCAGCGTGTCAACTTAAAACATGAAATTTTGTATATTAAGATCAGTCATATCGTTGATCCGAACAATTTCATTAAATGATTTATTGTATCTTCAAAGTAAGCCTAAAATCCTTGCTGAAACTTGCACAATTCAATTCAACCTGACAATACTGGACGCAAGGTGGGAAATGAGTGAAACAAAGAGGCTCTAAGATGAAACACTTTTTAAAAGTTCCATTTAATTCATTTCAGACAACTACGTCAGGTCTACCCGGTTAATAGAGAGAGAAAATTGGAGACAGCAACCCATTAAAATTGTCCTGTGAAACAAAAGAACGTGTTTGAATCTTATTCTCTTGAACAATAGCTAATTTTGTAATAGCAGCATATGTTGGTGCTGGTTAGTGATTAGTGATCGCAGGCAAAGAGATTTCAGCGGCTGATTAGATGGACAACGCCTGGATGCACACAAAGCAGACCACAACTGTTAGTCTTAGAACTTGGCAGCTAACTTAATCGTTGTACAAGCGAAATAAGGCTATTAAGAGACAACACGAATATATATTGAAAGAAGGAGGATAATCCAAAGTTTTTTGTCCTTGATTTTATTCATAAGTTAGTCAATTCAATTCTCGTGTAAGCTTTAATCTTTCCTTGCTCAATTTATGAATTCGTTTCCTTTCTGGATAGCCCCATTTTGCTTGCACGATGTCTAACTTCGCCACCTAGGTTTCAGACCAACTTTTTAGGCCAGCTTGCTTCTCAAATTTCCTGTTAATTCAAGTATACTGCTTACTTCTTTTTCAGCGTGCAAAGTGTGGCCTGGCTCCCTCAGCTGTGAAGAAGTTGTGCCCAATGGGATACAGATGTATTGACCTCGAAGAAATGGGCCTGAAGAATTATTCCCTTGCGTATGGTCATTATAAAAGAGTAAATTCTTTCAATTAGAGTATAACTTTGATGCTACCTTTCTTTCGTTTTGTGTTTATTTATCATTATTTTATTGTTGTAGTCAGAGTCAGGCGGTAAAACAAAGCACGGCTCTTTACAAAGCACAAAGTTCTTTAAACTCATCACCGATATTGTAGGAATTCCCGCTTTAAAATGAAAACTGGCTTTACTTCATTTTAACATTTTGTTAGAAATTGTCTTCATGCAACATGCACATGATGGTGAAATGTTGCTTAAAAGTTTGCAAAGCGGACATGAGGGTTAGATCCTTACTATTGTTCGTCAAAGTTGAACTGATTGGGGTATTTCAGTAAGACCTTTTTTTATTCGTAAAGAATTTTAATCAGAAACAAATAAATTCGATTGTTTTCAGAAGCCCCATTAGTCAGAGCAATACAGGGAATGATTTAGAAGTATGCTTTGATTGTGCATGTTAAGCCATTTGATAGTTAAACAGATTACCAGTTCTCGTACATTTTCCGTCTTCACCTTTTTAGGACCTGATTCCAAAGAGAAAGGGCTACGCTAGTGAGCACAAGCACGAGGACAAAGTAGTTGACCCGGTTGCTAGGGATTATACACATAAGTAGATTTTGCAAGTGTCCTGTTTGCCATCTTTAATCAGATCTCCTTTTTGATTACAAAGTCCACTTTGTAATCTAAGAAGGGGCTTCGATGTCAGTCAGTGAGAAAGAAAGAAAGAAAGAAAGAAAGTAAGTAAGTAAGTAACCCACTTCCGTCACGCTCGTTAAAGCGATTGATTAACGTTTTATCTCTGCTAATTGGCACTGAAATAAAGAAAGCGCACATAAAGCGCATACAAGACAGAAGTTTCCCGCGATCCTATAGGAACATTTGACGTCGGCTTATTTCATGTTAGACAGATTTGACACCATAAGATGGATAAATCACCATGATGTTTACCCTGGCACAGCAACAAATTTACCCAGAATTGGCACGTTCTTGACTTCATTAGCAGCTCAATTATGTCAAAACAATCGTTTTCTAGAACGAACGAATCATTAGCCTTATTGATAGTACTCATTATGCAAATAAGTCAACTTTAGAGGATGATGTAACCGGTGGCCTGCACAGAGGCTAGCAGTCGCAGCATCACCGAAGGTAGAAGGATCCCCCTCCTACACAGCTACAGAAAGTTGCAGAATCCCAGCAAACAATGGCGCCATTGACAGGGGGAAGGCACGAGATCACACTGTACCAAAACATCTTCATGCATATCATTCTGCACAGAGGTTATCTTCGTGACTGCTTGTCTCAAATTAGATGCCCGCGAATAGTAACAATTGAAACGTTCTGTTGGGTTCTGCATAAGTAATCTTGCGTTATCGTAAATCTCACATGACATCTCATTTGGAGTTTTTTGCACGAACTAAGCAAACTAAGGGTAATGACTTTTGATTTTTGCGTATCATTCTCGTTTGACATAAAGACCAAAATGTTGCCTTTGATGCGGTTCTTTTTCTTATACAAGGCGCTTGATTTTCCATTGAAGGCGACTTTAGCAGCAACACTTATCTCTCTGACTGTAGCTAAAAACAGCATCTACGATCATTTGGGGTTATGAAGAAATCAATATTCAGATATTTTTAATCAGATCTCCTTTTTGTAGTAATTGTTTCTTGCCTAGACTAGGCCCGACTCAGTCAGGTGAATGATTTTGCCAAGTTTGTCTTCACTTCTTCCTTTAGACTTCCAACTGTCGTAGATTTGTTTTGCCGCCTGTTTTCATAATCAGCTGTGATTGATGTAGTAGTGAAATTTGCTTTTATTTTAGAAGTATCAGTAAAGCTATTGGTCATTTGTGAGAGACTTCAATCACCTTTTTATCAACGTGTAGCTAGCCTACTTCCCGTTGATGTGTGGATGACATTTTGCCAAGAGATCTATACTGACTATATCTAGGTAGCTTAATTGAGGCTACAGTTATATACAAACGAAGCATTGCATATTTTCAACCCCACCAAAAGCCAGTTTTGAAGGCAAATATTAACATGAAAAGAGTTGAATTTGTTAAAGAGATGCCGGTCTTCTCACAAGGTCAATCAATAAACGGTGGATGATATTAGAGATGTAACGTCGTTTTTGTCACTGATAACTTGGGAGAGGTTCAAAGAGGTTCATTGCAGGCCCGTCTGAAACGGGGGCAGGGGGCTCAAGCCCCCCCCCCCACAAATTTGAAAACAATGGTGCTATACGTCACAAGCATTAATTAGATGTATTGTTTCCTATTTCTTTAAAAAGAAAAGCCCTGCAATCGGCAGCTGCTTCCTACGGCCGTGCAGTACAGAGATATTTTTATGGCATCTGTAGCTTGCCGGGATTACTTACATGTATGGAGGCGGATAAAATTGCATCTAGTATAAAGGCAAGTCCCTTATATGCAAGCAACTGCGAGAAAAGTCACAAAAATGCGAGAAAATGCATTATTGCTACAGATTTAAGTTGACTCTCGCTGAGTAATCTCAAATAAAGACTTCTTTTTGCTAGCATAAAGATGGATAGAAATCGTCTAAGGGCACGCTTGCATATGATAATTGAGTTGGAAAGGTAGAAAACGCCATTTTTGAATATACTGTCCAAAAAATGATCCTCCCTTATATCGTGACTAAACAGCAATCGCAAGCTGCATTTGGAAAGTTTCAGATTAAACGAAGAAAATACTTCTCCTCTCGCAAATCGACATGTATCTCGTTACCTGATTGACATCGTGCCATGGTGTGCTTTTAATTTTGTTATGGATTTACTACACGAGTTCTGTTGCACTCCTCCTGTGGAGATAACGACCACGTCAACAATATCAACTCTCAAATGGATTTTGAAAAGACGCTAGCAAAGGACTTGTGTAGTGAGTCTCAATTAGTGTATTGATTCTAGCATTCCGTATAAACTGTATAACTGTAGCATGTGTTGCATTCTTTGCACTGTAAAACATCAATTAGTCCTGCGTTATTGCACTGCTGTGAACGAGTGAACTACTTTAGCATTGTGTGGACATTACTTTCATTCAAATGATTGTGGATTTAATGTCAGAACAATATTTATTGTTTTCTCTTTGTACCAAATGTCTACGAAATCAAAATCAAAGACCCTTTAGCAAACCTTTCAGTCACAGATACTTTGAATACCCACAGCCAACAGTTTCATGACTAGGAATCCGAACCCGCGCTGCGCGCGGGTTCGGAGTTCCTAGCTCCTGCGGAGGGCTAGGGCGCCTTCGGCGCCCGGACCGCCTGCGGCGGCGAGTGTGGCGCTTCGCGCGCCAAGATATCAGTACTTTCAGAGTTATTTTCGTCGTTGGTTTGGTTGCTTTATACTTGATCTTGTTATCCGTCATTATTCTAGTTACGTTAGCTGATGTAGTTGCATTGGCAGATGACGTGAGAATAGTTGCCGCAGTTCTTCACGTACCTGAAGTGCTTTAGTAGAAGGCCTTAATTAGTAGTAGGCGTTCTTAGTAGGGTTAATTAGCTGTCGCAGGCCTTAATTAGCTGTAATTTTAGCTATTTATTTTCTAGCCTACTTTAAATAGATTTTTAACAATAAAAATAGTAAGAAAAATAATAATGTCTATAGTTATTACAGTTAACTTTATTCTCTTCTTTTTTTCATTAATTCACATTTTTTTTATTATTTTCTAGCTATCCTCTTTACTTTAATGGCGTTAGTAGCCCAAGGGCGGGGTGGGGGAGCGGTGGTTTGCATTGGATTTAATCCATAATATTTTAAAGAAAAATCCATAAAAATTCCCTACAACCCCCATTGTTTTAAAGAGTCCCGTAGGCTTTTTGGAAAGAGAGATAGACCCCTTGGCTTCCTCAGGCAGCTTTGTGTCAGTAGGGTTGATTTAGTTGCGTGGTATTTGTTCACTTAGGTGTTTGTTTCTTTTGTGGTGTTAGTAGCCTTCGTTGTTTGCCTTTGTTTTAGTGTATGCGCTATTTGTTTGGTAGAAATGATGTAGTCGTAATTCTTGGCAGAGAGGCCATAGTAGCTTTTTGACGTTATTGACGGTACCATTGTTGTTGTGGTAGCGTTGTTCATTTGGTTGCCCAAGTAGCGTTTGTTGCGTTGACCCCTTGATTTGATGAAGTTGCTCTTCTTGCCTCAATGCCGTAAGTTGCAGTTGCATTTCGTGACGTTGTGATTATTATGACCGCTTCGGTAGATCTCCAGTCTCCCTACTCGTAGAGCTTTATTCGTTTCAGTAGAGTTGATTTAGATTCCTTCGTTGCCCTGGTTTTCTTTCTTTCGTATGTGGCGTTGGTAGCGTTTGTTGTGGGAGAAATTAGTTGTTAACTTCGTTACGGTGTGTGCGTTATTTGTTTAGTAGAGAAAATATAGTCGTAATTGTTGCCATAGTGGCCATAGTAGCTTTTGTGCCCTTAGTTGCCTTCCTTGCGTTATTAGTGTTAGTTGTGCAAGGTAAACCTCGCTGTTGTGGTTGCGTTAGTTGTTGAAGTTCCTCCCAGTAGCTTTAACTCCGTCCATTAATGTAGTTGCTCTTCTTGGGTGAGTTCCCTTAGTTGCATTTGCTGACGTTGTTGTTATTTTAGAACGTTTCCGTAGATCTCAGCCTCCCTTGTGGAAGATAAGATCAGGTAGGAAGACTGCAAGAGTATATCAGCCCTTCGAGGAAGGTTTTATGGCAACAGTGGAAGAAATGGACTGCTCATGCAAATGGTATTTGTGGGGGGAAGTTGGCACATTGCCAAATGACGTCACATAATTTGGCAAAGTGCCAAGTCACGTGACCGGAACTTGGCACCGTGCCAAGTCACATGACCAATTTTGGAACTTTGCCAAGTAAGTCACGTGACATGGGGGCAGACACGTGACTGCCCCCAACTAAAGTGAGATAGTGTGACTGCCCTGACAGTGTAGCCCCCTTTTGTATGGGATAGGTCATTTGAAATTAGCCAATAAGAGTCGGCTGTTATGTTTAGTAAGCTCAGTATGGAGGTTGTACCAATTGAAATTAGCCAATGGCAATCTGCCTATGCTAGATGGGCTGGGTCATTTGAAATTAGCCAATAACAGTCAGCTTTCATCTTTAGTAGCTTCACTATGGGGTTTGTACCAATTGAAATTAGCCAATGGCAATCTGCATATGCTAGATCTGTTAGCTCATTTGAAATTAGCTAATAGCAGTCGGCTTTCATCTTTAGTAGCTTCACTATGGGTTTTGTACGAATTGAAATTAGCCAATGGCAATCTGCATATGCTAGATCTGTTGGATCATTTGAAATTAGCCAATAGCAGTCGGCTTTCATCTTTAGTAGCTTCACTATGGGTTTTGTACCAATTGAAATTAGCCAATGGCAATCTGCATATGCTAGATCTGTTAGGTCATTTGAAATTAGCCAATAAGAGTCGGCTATTATGTTCAGTAAGTTCAGTATGGAGTCCGTACCAATTGAAATTAGCCAATAGCAATCTGCATATGCTAGATCTGTTAGGTCATTTGAAATTAGCCAATAAGAGTCGGCTATTATGTTCAGTAAGTTCAGTATGGAGTCCGTACCAATTGAAATTAGCCAATGGCAATCTGCATATGCTAGATCTGTTAGGTCATTTGAAATTAGCCAATAACAGTCGGCTTTCATCTTTAGTAGCTTCACTATGGGTTTTGTACCAATTGAAATTAGCCAATGGCAATCTGCATATGCTAAATCTGTTAGGATCATTTGAAATTAGCCAATAGCAGTCGGCTTTCATCTTTAGTAGCTTCACTATGGGTTTTGTACGAATTGAAATTAGCCAATGGCAATCTGCATATGCTAGATCTGTTAGGTCATTTGAAATTAGCCAATAAGAGTCGGCTTTCGCCTTTAGTAGCTTCACTATGGGTTTTGTACCAATTGAAATTAGCCAATGGCAATCTGCATATGCTAGATCTGTTGGATCATTTGAAATTAGCCAATAGCAGTCGGCTTTCATCTTTAGTAGCTTCACTATGGGTTTTGTACCAATTGAAATTAGCCAATGACAATCTGCCTATGCTAGATAGGTTGAGTCATTTGAAATTAGCCAATAAGAGTCGGCTTTCATCTTTAGTAGCTTCACTATGGGGTTTGTACCAATTGAAATTAGCCAATGGCAATCTGCATATTCTAGATAGGTTAGGTCATTTGAAATTAGCCAATAACAGTCGGCTATTATGTTTAGTGAGTTCAGTATGGAGTTTGTACCAATTGAATTTAGCCAATGGCAATCTGCCTATGCTAGATGGGTTGGGTCATTTGAAATTAGCCAATAAGAGTCGGCTTTCGCCTTTAGTAGCTTCACTATGGAGTCTGTACCAATCCAAATTAGCCAATGGCAATCTGCATATGGTGGAGGGGCTAGGTTATGTGAAAATAGCTAACAGGAAGTACCTTTTGTCTTTGCTGGAGAAGTGCTGAATGCTGCGCACAATAACCTCTGTGCAGGTGAACGTATTCATTATGCATTGAAGTAATGAGCAACTAATGATGTGATCGTCCTTATAACGATTGTTTCCCAGAGAAGTGGCTTCCTAATGATCTTGGCACGATTAACTTCCTACCTAATGATCTTGGCAAGATTAAATTACCTGCAAAATCTGTTGCGACATAAGATTTGGTCTTGCAGATGATCTGTAGTTGACCGCTGAATGTTAGGACAGTGATTCGTGAAGTTGAAATATCCAGAGGAGTGTTTGTTTAGGGAGAAGATCTTCGAAGATAGCGATTATGAAATTTAAATTACCTTGGGGGAAAGAGTGAAGGGAATTCTACGGAAGTTTCGGAAATCAAGAGCATGGAAGTGAAACGTAAGTAGGCCTATGTTTTCGCTGGAGCAGGAAGAAAGCTGGAGTTATATGCTACTTGCGTATTTTTCGTGAACAGTGTTACTTCTTGCTTCAGTAGAGGGGAATAGGCCTAACTTGTTGTTGACTTCCACATTGAGCTCACTCGAAACGTAGGGACTTGGCAAGTCACATGATAGGAACTCGGGGTAGTGCTGAGTCACATGACCAATTTTGGCAACGTGCCAAGTGAGTCACGTGACATGGGGTGCCATCACGTGACTGCCCCCAGTCAGTTTTCCCATTGTTTCTGTGGAGGTGTGCCCCACCCTCTACGGAGGAGGACCTGAGCCCCTGTGAAGGAAGAGCGGCGGCGAGGGGCACGGGAAGGTGGAGATCCCGGCAGAGCAGACACATTAATTCGAGGACAAAAGAACAATCTTAGCCGACCTCTCACCCGTTATATATAAGATAGATTAATTAGATGTAATTTTAGCTATTTATTTTCTTGCCTAATTTAAATGGATTTTTAATAATAAAAATAATAACAAAAATAATAATGTCTATAGTTATTGCAGTTAACTTTATTCTCTTCTTTTTTCATTAAATCACATTGATTGTTATTGTTTTCTAGCTATCCTCTTGACTTTAGTGGCGTTAGTAGCCCAAGGGCGGGGTGCGGGAGCGGTAGTTTGCATTTAATTTAATCCAGAATTTTTTGAATGAAAAATCCATCAAAATTCCCTACAAACCCCATTGTTTAAAAGAGTCTCGGAGGCTTTTTGGGAAGAAAGATAGACCCCTTGGCTTCCTCAGGCAGCTGTTTTTGCTTCAGTAGGGTTGATTTAGTTGCCTGGTGTTTGTTCACTTAGGTGTTTGTTTGTTTGTTTTGTGGCGTTAGTAGTGTTCGTTGTTGGAGAAATTAGTTGTTGCCTTTGTTTTAATGTAGTTGCTCTTCTTGGCTGAGTTCCCTTAGTTGCATTTGGTGACGTTGTTGTTATTTTAGAACGTTTCCGTAGATCTCAGCCTCCCTTGTGGAAGATAACATCAGGTAGGAAGACTGCAAGAGTTATACTCAGCCCTTCGAGGAAAGTTTTCAGGAAATAGTGAAGGAAATGGACTGCTCATGCACAGGGGCATTCGTGGGGGGGGAAGTTGGCACAGTGCCAAATGACGTCACATAATTTGGCAAAGTGCCAAGTCACATGACCGGAACTTGGCACCGTGCCAAGTCACATGACCAATTTTGGAACTTTGCCAAGTAAGTCACGTGACATGGGGGCTAGGCACGTGACTGCCCCCAACAAATATACATTTTAGCACCCTACATACTCCTTAGTTATCAACTGATGTAGTCTTTACTTACTATCACCCCTGTAATGAAGCATTTTCATACAGGGAGCCCTGTATATTCTTATAAAGAGCACCATTGTGGAGGAGAAAATATCACGTGATATGGGTGTGGTCACGTGACATCCCCCAATAGGCGGTACCAATCGCTGGCACCAACCATGCACCCCACCACCCAACGACATCGTCCATACTGGGGGATGTAACCTCAGAGAGCGCCGTTGTGAAGGAGGATACCGCTGGCACGAGCCTGCCAGCCCCTGCGAGGGTGAATGTGCACGTGACCACGGGCGATGTGACGTGTTAGGTTGTTTACCACCGAGCACTGACTGGATTGTTCGTTGATAGCCCTTGATAGCACCATCAAGTGTCATCAGTTGGGAAGACAATCGGCTGTCAATCAAAAACAATGACCTGCTGAAGAAGACTGCCAGCAAATTTGCCCCGCTGATACCCCAGCAGCTGGAGGTGACCCCAAAATTTGGAGCTCTGATGACACGCATAGATTTTCCCGTCGATTTTTCGAGACGAAGAGCGAGATTGCCGAGGGCGGGAGAGCTGAGATCTCGCTGTGGGAGAGGAAGAAATTGAGCGTCTGATCTGACCGCTCACTCCTTATGTATATAGACTAGGAATCCGAACCCGCGCTGCGCGCGGGTTCGGAGTTCCTAGCTCCTGCGGAGGGCTTGGGCGCCTTCGGCGCCCGGGCCGCCTGCGGCGGCCACTGTCGCGCTTCGCGCGCCACAATATCAGTACTTTCAGTGTTATTCTCTTCGTTGGTATTATTGCTTTATACTTGCTCTTGTTATCCGTCATTGTTCTAGTTACCTTAGCTGATGTAGTTGCATTGGTAGATGAAGTGAGAATAGTTGCCGCAGTTCTTCACGTACCTGAAGTGTGTTAGTAGTAGGCCTTAATTAGTAGTAGGCCTTAATTAGTAGTAGGCCTTCTTAGTAGGCGTTAATTAGCTCTCGTAGCCTGAATTAGTTGTAATTTTAGCTATTATTTTCTAGCCTACTTTAAATAGATTATTATAAAATAAAAATAATAACAAAAATAACAATGTCTATAGTTATTACAGTTAACTTTATTCTCTTCCTTTTTCATTAATTCACATTTTTTGTTATTGTTTTCTAGCTATCCTCTTTACTTTAGTGGCGTTAGTAGCCCAAGGGCGGGGTGGGGGAGCGGTAGTTTGCATTTGATTTAATCCATAATATTTTAAAGAAAATCCATAAAAATTCCCTACAAAGCCCATTGTTTTAAAGAGTCCCGTAGGCTTTTTGGGAAGAGAGATAGACCCCTTGGCTTCCTCAGGCAGCTTTTTGTGTCAGTAGGGTTGATTTAGTTGCCTGGTATTTGTTCACTTAGGTAGGTGTTTGTTTCTTTTGTGGCGTTAGTAGCCTTCGTTGTTTGCCTTTGTTTTAGTGTATGCGCTATTTGTTTGGTAGAAATGATGTAGTCGTAATTCTTGGCTTAGCGGCCATAGTAGCTTTTTGCCGTTATTGACGGTACCATTGTTGTTGTGGTAGCGTTGTTCATTTGGTTGCCCAAGTAGCGTTTGTTGCGTTCACCCCTTGATTTAATGAAGTTGCTCTTCTTGCCTCATTGCCGTAAGTTGCAGTTGCATTTCGTGACGTTGTGATTATTATGACCGCTTCGGTAGATCTCCAGTCTCCCTACTCGTAGAGCTTTATTCGTTCCAGTAGAGTTGATTTAGATTCCTTCGTTGCCCTAGTTTTCTTTCTTTCTTATGTGGCGTTGGTAGCGTTTGTTGTGGGAGAAATTAGTTGTTAACTTCGTTTTGGTATGTGCGTTATTTGTTTAGTAGAGATGATGTAGTCGTAATTGTTGCCATAGTGGCCGTAGTAGCTTTTGTGCCCTTAGTTGCCTTCCTTGCGTTATTAGTGTTAGTTGTGCAAGGTAAACCTCGCTGTTGTGGTTGCATTAGTTGTTGAAGTTCCTCCCAGTAGCTTTAACTCCGTCCATTAATGTAGTTGCTCTTCTTGGCTGAGTTCCCTTAGTTGCATTTGCTGACGTTGTTGTTATTTTAGAACGTTTCCGTAGATCTCAGCCTCCCTTGTGGAAGATAACATCAGGTAGGAAGACTGCAAGAGTTATACTCAGCCCTTCGAGGAAAGTTTTCAGGAAATAGTGAAGGAAATGGACTGCTCATGCACAGGGGCATTTGTGGGGGGGGGGGGGAAGTTGGCACAGTGCCAAATGACGTCACATAATTTGGCAAAGTGCCAAGTCACATGACCGGAACTTGGCACCGTGCCAAGTCACATGACCAATTTTGGAACTTTGCCAAGTAAGTCACGTGACATGGGGGCAGACACGTGACTGCCCCCAACTAATGTGAGATAGTATGACTGCCCTCACAGTGTAGCCTCCTTTTGTATGGGATAGGTCATTTGAAATTAGCCAATAAGAGTCGGCTATTATGTTTAGTAAGTTCAGTATGGAGTTTGTACCAATTGAAATTAGCCAATGGCAATCTGCCTATGCTAGATGGGTTGGGTCATTTGAAATTAGCCAATAAGAGTCGGCTTTCATCTTTAGTAGCTTCACTACTGGATTTGTAAAAATTGAAATTGGCCAATGGGAATCTCCATATGGTAGATTTGCTCGGTCATTTGAAATTAGCCAATAACAGTCGGCTTTCACCTTTAGTAAGTTCAGTATGGAGTTTGTACCAATTGAAATTAGCCAATGGCAATCTGCCTATGCTAGATGGGTTGGGTCATTTGAAATTAGCCAATAACAGTCAACTTTCATCTTTAGTAGCTTAACTATGGAGTTTGTACCAATTGAAATTAGCCAATGGCAATCTGCATATGCTAGATCGGTTTGGTCATTTGAAATTACGCAATAACAGTCGGCTTTCGTCTTTAGTAGCTTCACTATTGGGTTTGTACCAATTGAAATTGGCCAATGGCAATCTGCATATGCTAGATCGGTTAGGTCATTTGAAATTAGCCAATAACAGTCGGCTTTCATCTTTAGTAGCTTCACTATGGGGTCTGTACCAATCCAAATTAGCCAATGGCAATCTGCATATGGTAGAGGGGCTAGGTAATGTGAAAATAGCTAACAGGAAGTACCTTTTGTCTTTGCTGGATAAGTGCTGACTGCTGCGCACAATAACCTCTGTGCAGGTTAACGTATTCATTATGAATTGAAGTAATGAGCAACTAATGATGTGATCGTTCTTATAAACGATTGTTTCCCGGAGAAGTGGCTTCCTAATGATCTTGGCACGATTAACTTCCTACCTAATGATCTTGGCACGATAAAATTACCTGCAAAATCTGTTGCGTCGTAAGATTTGGTCGTGCAGATGAGCTTTAGTTGACCGCTGAATGTTAGGATAGTGATTCGTGAAGTTGAAATATCTACAGGAGTGTTTGTTTGGGGAGTAGATCTTCGAAAACAGCGATTATGGAATTTAAATTGGATGAAATTACCTTGGGGGAAAAAGTGATGGGAATTCAACGGAAGTTTCAGAATGAAGAGCATGGAAGTGAAACGTAAGTAGGCCTATGTTTTCGCTGGAGCAGGAAGAAAGCTGGAGTTATATGCTACTTGCGTATTTTTCGCGACAGAACAGTGTTACTTCTTGCTTCAGTAGAGGGGAATAGGCCTAACTTGTTGTTTACTTCCACATTGAGCTCACTCGAAACGTAGGGACTTGCCAAGTCACATGATAGGTCACATGACCAATTTTGGCAACGTGCCAAGTGAGTCACGTGACATGGGGTGCCATCACGTGACTGCCCCCAGTCAGTTTTCCCATTGTTTGTGTGGAGGTGAGCCCCACCCTCTACGGAGGAGGAACTGAGCCCCTGTGAAGGTGACTGCGTGACGTCGGTGTTACGTAGCCCCTAGGTTGTTGACAATCCAGCATTGTTTTCTGTTGACAAACCGATTTTGTCCGTTGACGACCCTTGATGACCCCATCAAGAGTCGTTAGTGACTCACCTCGATTGTTCCGTGACGTTGAGACGTACGTCAAACTGGAAAATAGGACGGCTGCCAAAAAGTTCCCCCGCTCCTACCCCATCGAGTGGCTGCCCCCAACTTCTCACACAGATTCGGCTAACTTAGATTTTCGGGGCGATTTTTCGAGTGGAAGAGCGGCGGCGAGGGGGCACGGGAAGGTGGAGATCCGACAGAGCACACAAACATATTCCACGACAAAAGAACAATCTTAACCGACCTCTCACCCTTATATATAGAGATAGATAGATTAATTAGATGTAATTTTAGCTATTCATTTTCTAGCCTAATTTAAATGGATTTTTAATAATAAAAATAATAACAAAAATAATAATGTCTATAGTTATTGCAGTTAACTTTATTCTCTTCTTTTTTCATTAAATCACATTTATTGTTATTGTTTTCTAGCTATCCTCTTGACTTTAGTGGCGTTAGTAGCCCAAGGGCGGGGTGCGGGAGCGGTAGTTTGCATTTAATTTAATCCAGAATTTTTTGAATGAAAAATCCATCAAAATTCCCTACAAACCCCATTGTTTAAAAGAGTCTCGGAGGCTTTTTGGGAAGAAAGATAGACCCCTTGGCTTCCTCAGGCAGCTGTTTTTGCTTCAGTAGGGTTGATTTAGTTGCCTGGTATTTGTTCACTTAGGTGTTTGTTTGTTTTGTGGCGTTAGTAGCCTTCGTTGTTGGAGAAATTAGTTGTTGCCTTTGTTTTAATGTAGTTGCTCTTCTTGGCTGAGTTCCCTTAGTTGCATTTGCTGACGTTGTTGTTATTTTAGAACGTTTCCGTAGATCTCAGCCTCCCTTGTGGAAGATAACATCAGGTAGGAAGACTGCAAGAGTTATACTCAGCCCTTCGAGGAAAGTTTTCAGGAAATAGTGAAGGAAATGGACTGCTCATGCACAGGGGCATTCGTGGGGGGGGGGGGAAGTTGGCACAGTGCCAAATGACGTCACATAATTTGGCAAAGTGCCAAGTCACATGACCGGAACTTGGCACCGTGCCAAGTCACATGACCAATTTTGGAACTTTGCCAAGTAAGTCACGTGACATGGGGGCTAGGCACGTGACTGCCCCCAACAAATATACATTTTAGCACCCTACATACTCCTTAGTTATTAACTGATGTAGTCTTTACTTACTATCACCCCTGTAATGAAGCATTTTCATACAGGGAGCCCTGTATATTCTTATAAAGAGCACCATTGTGGAGGAGAAAATATCACGTGATATGGGTGTGGTCACGTGACATCCCCCAATAGGCGGTACCAATCGCTGGCACCAACCATGCACCCCACCACCCAACGACATCGTCCATACTGGGGGATGTAACCTCAGAGAGCGCCGTTGTGAAGGAGGATACCGCTGGCACAAGCCTGCCAGCCCCTGCGAGGGTGAATGTGCACGTGACCACGGGCGATGTGACGTGTTAGGTTGTTTACCACCGAGCACACTGACTGGATTGTTCGTTGATAGCCCTTGATAGCACCATCAAGTGTCATCAGTTGGGAAGACAATCGGCTGTCAATCAAAAACAATGACCTGCTGAAGAAGACTGCCAGCAAATTTGCCCCGCTGATACCCCAGCAGCTGGAGGTGACCCCAAAATTTGGAGCTCTGATGACACGCATAGATTTTCCCGTCGATTTTTCGAGACGAAGAGCGAGATTGCCGAGGGCGGGAGAGCTGAGATCTCGCTGTGGGAGAGGAACAAATTGAGCGTTTGATCTGACCGCTCACTCCTTATGTATATAGACTAGGAATCCGAACCCGCGCTGCGCGCGGGTTCGGAGTTCCTAGCTCCTGCGGAGGGCTTGGGCGCCTCCGGCGCCCGGGCCGCCTGCGGCGGCCACTGTCGCGCTTCGCGCGCCATATTATCAGTACTTTCAGTGTTATTTTTGTCGTTGGTGTGGTTTCTTTATACTTGCTCTTGTTATCCTTCATTGTTCTAGTTACCTTAGCTGATGTAGTTGCATTGGTAGATGAAGTGAAAATAGTTGTAGCAGTTCTTCGGGTACCTGGAGTGTGTTAGTAGTCCCGGGGGGGGGGGGGGTACATGACTTGTGGATGGACGGGGGTCTGCCGCCCGGTTTTCAGAAAGCTACCCTCTCCTAATTACCGAAATTTGCTTTGGTACCCACTTTTATGATGAATTTTGGCGGAAAACTGCCCATTTTAACCATGTTTTGCGAATTTCAGCGAAATCCCACCCTTGTTTATGGATAATTAGCCGAAAAAGGACCCTTGTTTAGAGAATTTTGGGCCCAAAAACCCACCCATATGGGCGGCACATACCCGTACCTTGAACATGTTATGTACCCCCCCCCCCGGGGTTAGTAGTAGGCCTTAATTAGTAATAGGGCTTAATTAGTAGTAGGGCTTCTTAGTAGGCCTTGTTAGTAGGCGTTAATTAGCTGTCGTAGACCTTAATAAACTGTAATTGTAGCTATTTATTTTCTAGCCTACTTTAAATAGATAGAATAAAAAAAAATAATAAAAAAAATAGCGATGTCGATGTCTTCTAGGCGGAAGAGTAATTTGCCTCTCTCAGGCTAACTCCGTTGTTATTCATTTATGTTTTTATTTTAGATTGTAAATATAGGTAATTTGTTAGTAATTTTTAGTAATATTGTGAAGTTTGGCACGGCCCCCTGTAAAGCAATCCTCTCGATTGACGGGGCTACCGTGTAAAAATAATGAAAAATGAAATGAAATATAATTATTGCAGTTAATATTATTCTCTTCTTTTTTCATAAATTCACATTTTTTGTTATTGTTTTCTAGCTATCTCCTTGACTTTAGTGGCGTTAGTAGCCCAAGGGTGGGGTGGGGGAGCGGTAGATTGCATTTAATTTAATCCATAATTTTTTAAAGAAAGATCCATAAGAATTCCCTACAAACCCCATTGTTTTATAGAGTCCAGGAGGCTTTTTGGGAAGAGAGATAGACCCCATGGCTTCTTCAGGCAGGTTTTTTTGTTTCGGTAGGGTTGATTTATTTGCCTGGTATTTGTTCACTTAGGTGTTTGTTTTTTTGTGGCGTTAGTAGCCTTCGTTGTTGGAGAAATTAGTTGTTGCCTTTAACATGATTCTCTTCTTTTTCATTAATTCGCATTTTTTGTTATTGTTTTCTAGCTATCCTCTTGACGTTAGTGGCGTTAGTAGCCCAAGGGCGGGGTGGGGGAGGGGTAGTTTGCATTTGATTTAATCCATAATATTTTAAAGGGAAATCCATAAAAATTCCCTACAAAGCCCATTGTTTTCAAGAGTCCCGTAGGCTTTTTGGAAAGAGAGATAGACCCCTTGGCTTGCTCAGGCAGCTTTGCTTCAGTAGGGTTGATTTAGTTGCCTGGTATTTGTTCACTTAGGTGTTTGTTTCTTTTGTGGCGTTAGTAGTCTTCGTTGTTTGCCTTTGTTTTAGTGTATGCGTTATTTGTTTGGTAGAAATGATGTAGTCGTAATTCTTAGCTTAGGGGCTATAGTAGCTTTTTGCCGTTATTGACAGTACCCTTGTTCTTGTGGTAGCGTTGTTCATTTGGTTGCCCAAGTAGCGTTTGTTGCGTTGACCCCTTGATTTAATGAAGTAGCTCTTCTTGCCTCATTGCCGTAAGTTGCAGTTGCATTTCGTGACGTTGTGATTATTATGACAGCTTCTGTATATCTCCAGTCTCCCTACTCGTAGAGCTTTATTCGTTTCAGTAGAGTTGATTTCGATTCCTTCGTTGCCCTAGTTTTCTTTCTTTCTTATGTGGCGTTGGTAGCGTTTGTTTTGGGAGAAATTAGTTGTTAACTTCGTTTCGGTGTGTGTGTCATTTGTTTAGTAGAGAAGATGTAGTCGTAATTGTTGCCATAGTGGCCATAGTAGCTTTTGTGCCCTAAGTTGCCTTCCTTGCGTTATTAGTGTTAGTTGTGCAAGGTAAACCTCGCTGTTGTGGTTGCGTTAGTTGTTGAATTTCCCCCCAGTAGCTTTAACTCCGTCCATTAATGTAGTTGCTCTTCTTGGCTGAGTTCCCTTAGTAGCATTTGCTGACGTTGTTGTTATTTTATAACGTTTCCGTAAATCTCAGCCTCCCTTGTGGAAGATAACATCAGGTAGGAAGACTGCAAGTGTTATACTCAGCCCTTCGAGGAAAGTTTCATGGAAATAGTGAAAGAAATGGACTGCTCGTGCGCAGGGGCATTTGTGGCGGGAAGTTGGCACATTGCCAAATGACGTCAAATAATTTGGCAAAGTGCCAAGTCACCACTTATATCCGAGCAATGGTACAAGATACGAATGTTTGGTTTGTTCCTTAGTGAAGTACAATGATTTATGTCCAAACGGCAACCATCATTTTGAAAAAAATATGAAAATCCTATGTGAAGACCTTTCAGAAAAACTGCGAAAATCATTGTTTCGTTTACATAGCTGCCTTAGCGCTTTTAGTTGCGTTAGTTGTCTAACCAGCCTCGGTTGGTTTAGTGGCCTTACTTATGTTAGTTGGCTTCTTAGTTGTTGAGTAGATGTAGCTGCGCTTCTTGCCCGTGGACTTAGTTGAGCCAGGACCTTCAGTGCCCTTAGTTGTCTTATTGGCCTTGGTAGCTTTAGTGGGCTTTCTTGCGTTAGTTGGCGTCTTGTCTTAGTTGCTAAGTAGATCTGGTTGCGTTTCTTACCTAAGTGGAGTTGGTTATAGCTCGATTTGATTTGATTTTATCTTTTTACCCATGTTAGCCCCCACGTGACCTACATTGGCAACTTGCCAGGTAAGTCACGTGACATGGGGGCTAGGCACGTGACTGCCCCCAACAATTAACCGTGGTAGCACCCTATTGTTCCTTAGTAACAAACTTGTATTGTCTTAACTTACTATAACCGGTGTCATTTAAGCATTTTCATAAATGGAGCTCCGTATATTCTTAGAAAGAGCACCATTGTGGAGGAGAAGATATCACGTGATATGAGTGTGGTCACGTGAGAGCCCCCAATAGGTGATAATAATCGCTGGGACCGATCATGCACCCCACCACCACCCTACCACCTCGTTGATACTGCGGGATGAAGCCCTGACAGAGCGCCGTTGTGAAGGAGGATACCGCTGGCACCACCTTGCCAGCCCCTGCGAAGGTGAACGTGCCTAATTTAAATGGATTTTTAATAATAAAAATAATAACAAAAATAATAATGTCTATAGTTATTGCAGTTAACTTTATTCTCTTCTTTTTTCATTAAATCACATTTATTGTTATTGTTTTCTAGCTATCCTCTTGACTTTAGTGGCGTTAGTAGCCCAAGGGCGGGGTGCGGGAGCGGTAGTTTGCATTTAATTTAATCCAGAATTTTTTGAATGAAAAATCCATCAAAATTCCCTACAAACCCCATTGTTTAAAAGAGTCTCGGAGGCTTTTTGGGAAGAAAGATAGACCCCTTGGCTTCCTCAGGCAGCTGTTTTTGCTTCAGTAGGGTTGATTTAGTTGCCTGGTATTTGTTCACTTAGGTGTTTGTTTGTTTTGTGGCGTTAGTAGCCTTCGTTGTTGGAGAAATTAGTTGTTGCCTTTTTTGTTTTAATGTAGTTGCTCTTCTTGGCTGAGTTCCCTTAGTTGCATTTGCTGACGTTGTTGTTATTTTAGAACGTTTCCGTAGATCTCAGCCTCCCTTGTGGAAGATAACATCAGGTAGGAAGACTGCAAGAGTTATACTCAGCCCTTCGAGGAAAGTTTTCAGGAAATAGTGAAGGAAATGGACTGCTCATGCACAGGGGCATTCGTGGGGGGAAGTTGGCACAGTGCCAAATGACGTCACATAATTTGGCAAAGTGCCAAGTCACATGACCGGAACTTGGCACCGTGCCAAGTCACATGACCAATTTTGGAACTTTGCCAAGTAAGTCACGTGACATGGGGGCTAGGCACGTGACTGCCCCCAACAAATATACATTTTAGCACCCTACATACTGTACTCCTTAGTTATTAACTGATGTAGTCTTTACTTACTATCACCCCTGTAATGAAGCATTTTCATACAGGGAGCCCTGTATATTCTTATAAAGAGCACCATTGTGGAGGAGAAAATATCACGTGATATGGGTGTGGTCACGTGACATCCCCCAATAGGCGGTACCAATCGCTGGCACCAACCATGCACCCCACCACCCAACGACATCGTCCATACTGGGGGATGTAACCTCAGAGAGCGTCGTTGTGAAGGAGGATACCGCTGGCACGAGCCTGCCAGCCCCTGCGAGGGTGAATGTGCACGTGACCACGGGCGATGTGACGTGTTAGGTTGTTTACCACCACCGAGCACTGACTGGATTGTTCGTTGATAGCCCTTGATAGCACCATCAAGTGTCATTAGTTGGGAAGACAATCGGCTGTCAATCAAAAACAATGACCTGCTGAAGAAGACTGCCAGCAAATTTGCCCCGCTGATACCCCAGCAGCTGGAGGTGACCCCAAAATTTGGAGCTCTGATGACACGCATAGATTTTCCCGTCGATTTTTCGAGACGAAGAGCGAGATTGCCGAGAGCGGGAGAGCTGAGATCTCGCTGTGGGAGAGGAACAAATTGAGCGTTTGATCTGACCGCTCACTCCTTATGTATATAGACTAGGAATCCGAACCCGCGCTGCGCGCGGGTTCGGAGTTCCTAGCTCCTGCGGAGGGCTTGGGCGCCTCCGGCGCCCGGGGCCGCCTGCGGCGGCCACTGTCGCGCTTCGCGCGCCATATTATCAGTACTTTCAGTGTTATTTTTGTCGTTGGTGTGGTTTCTTTATACTTGCTATTGTTATCCTTCATTGTTCTAGTTACCTTAGCTGATGTAGTTGCATTGGTAGATGAAGTGAAAATAGTTGTAGCAGTTCTTCGGGTACCTGGAGTGTGTTAGTAGTAGGCCTTAATTAGTAATAGGCCTTAATTAGTAGTAGGGCTTCTTAGTAGGCCTTGTTAGTAGGCGTTAATTAGCTGTCGTAGACCTTAATTAACTGTAATTGTAGCTATTTATTTTCTAGCCTACTTTAAATAGATAGAATAACAAAAATAATAATAAAAAATAACGATGTCGATGTCTTCTAGGCTGAAGAGTATTTGCCTCTCTCAGGCTAACTCCGTTGTTTTTCATTTATTTTTTTATTTTAGATTGTAAATATAGGTAATTTGTTAGTAATTTTTAGTAATATTGTAAAGTTTGGCACGGCCCCCTGTAAAGCAATCCTCTCGATTGACGGGGCTACCGTTATAGTTATTGCAGTTAATATTATTCTCTTCTTTTTTTCATTAATTCACATTTTTTGTTATTGTTTTCTAGCTATCTCCTTGACTTTAGTGGCGTTAGTAGCCCAAGGGCGGGGTGGGGGAGCGGTAGATTGCATTTAATTTAATCCATAATTTTTTAAAGAAAGATCCATAAGAATTCCCTACAAACCCCATTGTTTTATAGAGTCCAGGAGGCTTTTTGGGAAGAGAGATAGACCCCATGGCTTCTTCAGGCAGCTTTTTTTGTTTCGGTAGGGTTGATTTATTTGCCTGGTATTTGTTCACTTAGGTGTTTGTTTTTTTTTGTGGCGTTAGTAGCCTTCGTTGTTGGAGAAATTAGTTGTTGCCTTTAACATGATTCTCTTCTTTTTCATTAATTCACATTTTTTGTTATTGTTTTCTAGCTATCCTCTTGACTTTAGTGGCGTTAGTAGCCCAAGGGCGGGGTGGGGGAGCGGTAGTTTGCATTTGATTTAATCCATAATATTTTAAAGGAAAATCCATAAAAATTCCCTACAAAGCCCATTGTTTTCAAGAGTCCCGTAGGCTTTTTGGAAAGAGAGATAGACCCCTTGCCTTCCTCAGGCGGCTTTGTGTCAGTAGGGTTGATTTAGTTGCCTGGTATTTGTTCACTTAGGTGTTTGTTTCTTTTGTGGCGTTAGCAGCCTTCGTTGTTTGCCTTTGTTTTAGTGTATGCGTTATTTGTTTGGTAGAAATGATGTAGTCGTAATTCTTTGCTTAGCGGCCATAGTAGCTTTTTGCCGTTATTGACGGTACCATTGTTGTTGTGGTAGCGTTGTTCATTTGGTTGCCCAAGTAGCGTTTGTTGCGTTGACCCATTGATTAAATGAAGTTGCTCTTCTTGCCTCATTGCCGTAAGTTGCAGTTGCATTTCGTGACGTTGTGATTATTGTGACCGCTTCGGTAGATCTCCAGTCTCCCTACTCGTAGAGCTTTATTCGAGTCAGTAGAGTTGATTTAGATTCCTTCATTGCCCTAGTTTTCTTTCTTTCTTATGTGGCGTTCGTAGCGTTTGTTGTGGGAGAAATTAGTTGTTAACTTCGTTTCGGTGTGTGCGTTATTTGTTTAGTAGAGAAAATATAGTCGTAATTGTTGCCATAGTGGCCATTGTAGCTTTTGTGCCCTTAGTTGCCTTCCTTGCGTTATTAGTGTTAGTTGTGCAAGGTAAACCTCGCTGTTGTGGTTGCGTTAGTTGTTCAAGTTCCTCCCAGTAGCTTTAACTCCGTCCATTAATGTAGTTGCTCTTCTTGGGTAATTTCCCTTAGTTGCATTTGCTGACGTTGTTGTTATTTTAGAACGTTTCCGTAGATCTCAGCCTCCCTTGTGGAAGATAAGATCAGGTAGGAAGACTGCAAGAGTTATACTCAGCCCTTCGAGGAAAGTTTTATGGCAACAGTGGAAGAAATGGACTGCTCATGCGCAGGGGCATTTGTGGGGGGAAGTTGGCACATTGCCAAATGACGGCACATAATTTGGCAAAGTGCCAAGTCACATGACCGGAACTTGGCACCGTGCCAAGTCACATGACCAATTTTGGAACTTTGCCAAGTAAGTCACGTGACATGGGGGCAGACACGTGACTGCCCCCAACTAAAGTGAGATAGTGTGACTGCCCTGACAGTGTAGCCCCCTTTTGTATGGGATAGGTCATTTGAAATTAGCCAATAAGAGTCGGCTGTTATGTTTAGTAAGTTCAGTATGGAGTTTGTACCAATTGAAATTAGCCAATGGCAATCTGCCTATGCTAGATGGGCTGGGTCATTTGAAATTAGCCAATAACAGTCAGCTTTCATCTTTAGTAGCTTCACTATGGGTTTTGTACCAATTGAAATTAGCCAATGGCAATCTGCATATGCTAGATCTGTTGGATCATTTGAAATTAGCCAATAAGAGTCGGCTATTATCTTCAGTAAGCTTCACTATGGGTTTGTACCAATTGAAATTAGCCAATGGCAATCTGCATATGCTAGATCTGTTAGGTCATTTGAAATTAGCCAATAAGAGTCGGCTATTATGTTCAGTAAGTTCAGTATGGAGTCCGTACCAATTGAAATTAGCCAATGGCAATCTGCCTATGGTAGATCTGTTGGATCATTTGAAATTAGCCAATAGCAGTCGGCTTTCATCTTTAGTAGCTTCACTATGGGTTTTGTACCAATTGAAATTAGCCAATGGCAATCTGCATATGCTAGATCTGTTAGGTCATTTGAAATTAGCCAATAAGAGTCGGCTGTTATCTTTAGTAGTTCAGTATGGAGTTTGTACCAATTGAAATTAGCCAATGGCAATCTGCATATGCTAGATGGGTTGGGTCATTTGAAATTAGCCAATAAGAGTAGCTTTCATCTTTAGTAGCTTCACTATGGAGTCTCTACCAATCCAAATTAGCCAATGGCAATCTGCATATGGTGGAGGGGCTAGGTTATGTGAAAATAGCCAACAGGAAGTACCTTTTGTCTTTGCTGGAGAAGTGCTGAATGCTGCGCACAATGACCTCTGTGCAGGTTAACGTATTCATTATGAATTGAAGTAATGAGCAACTAATGATGTGATCGTTCTTATAAACGATTGTTTCCCGGAGAAGTGGCTTTCTAATGATCTTGGCACGATTAACTTCTTACCTAATGATGTTGGCACGATGAAATTACCTGCAAAATCTGTTGCGTCGTAAGATTTGTTCGTGCAGATGATCTGTAGTTGACCGCTGAATGTTAGGATAGTGATTCGTGAAGTTGAAATATCTACAGGAGTGTTTGTTTTGGGAGCAGATCTTCGAAGATAGCGATTATGAAATTTAAATTGGATGAAATTACCTTGGGGGAAATAGTGAAGGGAATTCAACGGAAGTTTCAGAAAGCAAAAGCATGGAAGTGGAACGTAAGTAGGCCTATGTTTTCGCTGGAGCAGGAAGAAAGCATTAGTTATATGCTTCTTGCGTATTATTGACGACAGAACAGTTTTACTTCTTGCTTCAGATGGGAATAGGCCTATGTATTTCGTGTTGATTTCCATGTTGTGCTGACTGGAAACGTAGGAACTTGCAAAGTCACATGATAGGAACTCGGGGGTTGTGCCGAGTCACATGACCGATTTTGGCAACGTGCCAAGTGAGTCACGTGACATGGGGTGCCATCACGTGACTGCCCCCAGTCAGTTTTCCCATTGTTTTTGTGGAGGTGAGCCCCAACTGTTGCGGAGGAGGAACTGAGCCCCTGTGAAGTTCATTGCGTGACGTCGGTGTTACGTAGCCCCTAGGTTGTTGACAATCCAGCATTGTTTTCTGTTGACAAACCGATTTTGTCCGTTGACGACCCTTGATGACCCCATCAAGAGTCGTTAGTGACTCACCTCCATTGTTCCGTGACGTTGAGCGTACGTCAAACTGGAAAATAGGACGGCTGCCAAAAAGTTTCCCCGCTCCTACCCCAGCTCGAGTGGCTGCCCCCAAATTCTCGAACGCATTCTGCAAACCTAGGTTTTCGGGGCGATTTTTCGAGAGGAAGAGCGGCCGCGAGGGGGCACGGGAAGGTGGAGATCCCGGCAGAGCACACAAACATAGTCCATGACAAAAGAACAATCTTATCCGACCTTCACCGTTATATATAAGACTAGGAATCCGAACCCGCGCTGCGCGCGGGTTCGGAGTTCCTAGCTCCTGCGGAGGGCTTGGGCGCCTCCGGCGCCCGGGCCGCCTGCGGCGGCCACTGTCGCGCTTCGCGCGCCATATTATCAGTACTTTCAGTGTTATTTTTGTCGTTGGTGTGGTTTCTTTATACTTGCTCTTGTTATCCTTCATTGTTCTAGTTACCTTAGCTGATGTAGTTGCATTGGTAGATGAAGTGAAAATAGTTGTAGCAGTTCTTCGGGTACCTGGAGTGTGTTAGTAGTAGGCCTTAATTAGTAATAGGCCTTAATTAGTAGTAGGGCTTCTTAGTAGGCCTTGTTAGTAGGCGTTAATTAGCTGTCGTAGACCTTAATAAACTGTAATTGTAGCTATTTATTTTCTAGCCTACTTTAAATAGATAGAATAACAAAAATAATAAAAAAAAATAACGATGTCGATGTCTTCTAGGCTGAAGAGTAATTTGCCTCTCTCAGGCTAACTCCATTGTTTTTCATTTATTTTTTATTTCTAGATTGTAAATATAGGTAATTTGTTAGTAATTTTTAGTAATATTGTAAAGTTTGGCACGGCCCCCTGTAAAGCAATCCTCTCGATTGACGGGGCTACCGTGTAAAAATAATGAAAAATGTCTATAGTTATTGCAGTTAATATTATTCTCTTCTTTTTTCATTAATTCACATTTTTTGTTATTGTTTTCTAGCTATCTCCTTGACTTTAGTGGCGTTAGTAGCCCAAGGGCGGGGTGGGGGAGCGGTAGATTGCATTTAATTTAATCCATAATTTTTTAAAGAAAGATCCATAAGAATTCCCTACAAACCCCATTGTTTTATAGAGTCCAGGAGGCTTTTTGGGAAGAGAGATAGACCCCATGGCTTCTTCAGGCAGCTTTTTTTGTTTCGGTAGGGTTGATTTATTTGCCTGGTATTTGTTCACTTAGGTGTTTGTTTTTTTTTGTGGCGTTAGTAGCCTTCGTTGTTGGAGAAATTAGTTGTTGCCTTTAACATGATTCTCTTCTTTTTCATTAATTCACATTTTTTGTTATTGTTTTCTAGCTATCCTCTTGACTTTAGTGGCGTTAGTAGCCCAAGGGCGGGGTGGGGGAGCGGTAGTTTGCATTTGATTTAATCCATAATATTTTAAAGGAAAATCCATAAAAATTCCCTACAAAGCCCATTGTTTTCAAGAGTCCCGTAGGCTTTTTGGAAAGAGAGATAGACCCCTTGCCTTCCTCAGGCGGCTTTGTGTCAGTAGGGTTGATTTAGTTGCCTGGTATTTGTTCACTTAGGTGTTTGTTTCTTTTGTGGCGTTAGCAGCCTTCGTTGTTTGCCTTTGTTTTAGTGTATGCGCTATTTGTTTGGTAGAAATGATGTAGTCGTAATTCTTTGCTTAGCGGCCATAGTAGCTTTTTGCCGTTATTGACGGTACCATTGTTGTTGTGGTAGCGTTGTTCATTTGGTTGCCCAAGTAGCGTTTGTTGCGTTGACCCATTGATTAAATGAAGTTGCTCTTCTTGCCTCATTGCCGTAAGTTGCAGTTGCATTTCGTGACGTTGTGATTATTGTGACCGCTTCGGTAGATCTCCAGTCTCCCTACTCGTAGAGCTTTATTTGAGTCAGTAGAGTTGATTTAGATTCCTTCATTGCCCTAGTTTTCTTTCTTTCTTATGTGGCGTTCGTAGCGTTTGTTGTGGGAGAAATTAGTTGTTAACTTCGTTTCGGTGTGTGCGTTATTTGTTTAGTAGAGAAAATATAGTCGTAATTGTTGCCATAGTGGCCATTGTAGCTTTTGTGCCCTTAGTTGCCTTCCTTGCGTTATTAGTGTTAGTTGTGCAAGGTAAACCTCGCTGTTGTGGTTGCGTTAGTTGTTCAAGTTCCTCCCAGTAGCTTTAACTCCGTCCATTAATGTAGTTGCTCTTCTTGGGTAATTTCCCTTAGTTGCATTTGCTGACGTTGTTGTTATTTTAGAACGTTTCCGTAGATCTCAGCCTCCCTTGTGGAAGATAAGATCAGGTAGGAAGACTGCAAGAGTTATACTCAGCCCTTCGAGGAAAGTTTTGTGGCAACAGTGGAAGAAATGGACTGCTCATGCGCAGGGGCATTTGTGGGGGGAAGTTGGCACATTGCCAAATGACGTCACATAATTTGGCAAAGTGCCAAGTCACATGACCGGAACTTGGCACCGTGCCAAGTCACATGACCAATTTTGGAACTTTGCCAAGTAAGTCACGTGACATGGGGGCAGACACGTGACTGCCCCCAACTAAAGTGAGATAGTGTGACTGCCCTGACAGTGTAGCCCCCTTTTGTATGGGATAGGTCATTTGAAATTAGCCAATAAGAGTCGGCTGTTATGTTTAGTAAGTTCAGTATGGAGTTTGTACCAATTGAAATTAGCCAATGGCAATCTGCCTATGCTAGATGGGCTGGGTCATTTATAATTAGCCAATAACAGTCAGCTTTCATCTTTAGTAGCTTCACTATGGGGTTTGTACCAATTGAAATTAGCCAATGGCAATCTGCATATGCTAGATCTGTTAGGTCATTTGAAATTAGCCAATAACAGTCGGCTTTATCTTCAGTAAGTTCACTATGGGCTTTGTACCAATTGAAATTAGCCAATGGCAATCTGCCTATGCTAGATCTGTTGGATCATTTGAAATTAGCCAATAGCAGTCGGCTTTCATCTTTAGTAGCTTCACTATGGGTTTTGTACCAATTGAAATTAGCCAATGGCAATCTGCATATGCTAGATCTGTTGGATCATTTGAGATTAGCCAATAGCAGTCGGCTTTCATCTTTAGTAGCTTCACTATGGGTTTTGTACCAATTGAAATTAGCCAATGGCAATCTGCATATGCTAGATCTGTTAGGTCATTTGAAATTAGCCAATAAGAGTCGGCTATTATGTTCAGTAAGTTCAGTATGGAGTTTGTACCAATTGAAATTAGCCAATGGCAATCTGCATATGCTAGATCTGTTGGATCATTTGAAATTAGCCAATAGCAGTCGGCTTTCATCTTTAGTAGCTTCACTATGGGTTTTGTACCAATTGAAATTAGCCAATGGCAATCTGCCTATGCTAGATGGGTTGGGTCATTTGAAATTAGCCAATAAGAGTCGGCTTTCGTGTTCAGTAAGTTCAGTATGGAGTTTGTACCAATTGAATTTAGCCAATGGCAATCTGCCTATGCTAGATGGGTTGGGTCATTTGAAATTAGCCAATAAGAGTCGGCTTTCGCCTTTAGTAGCTTCACTATGGAGTCTGTACCATTCCAAATTAGCCAATGGCAATCTGCATATGGTGGAGGGGCTAGGTTATGTGAAAATAGCCAACAGGAAGTACCTTTTGTCTTTGCTGGAGAAGTGCTGAATGCTGCGCACAATGACCTCTGTGCAGGTTAACGTATTCATTATGAATTGAAGTAATGAGCAACTAATGATGTGATCGTTCTTATAAACGATTGTTTCCCGGAGAAGTGGCTTTCTAATGATCTTGGCACGATTAACTTCTTACCTAATGATGTTGGCACGATGAAATTACCTGCAAAATCTGTTGCGTCGTAAGATTTGTTCGTGCAGATGATCTGTAGTTGACCGCTGAATGTTAGGATAGTGATTCGTGAAGTTGAAATATCTACAGGAGTGTTTGTTTTGGGAGTAGATCTTCGAAGATAGCGATTATGAAATTTAAATTGAATGAAATTACCTTGGGGGAAATAGTGAAGGGAATTCAACGGAAGTTTCAGAAAGCAAAAGCATGGAAGTGAAACGTAAGTAGGCCTATGTTTTCGCTGGAGCAGGAAGAAAGCATGGAGTTATATGCTACTTGCGTATTTTGGATGACAGAACAGTTTTACTTCTTGCTTCAGATTGGAATAGGCCTATGTATTTCGTGTTGACTTCCATGTTGTGCTGACTGGAAACGTAGGAACTTGCAAAGTCACATGATAGGAACTCGGGGGTTGTGCCGAGTCACATGACCAATTTTGGCAACTTGCCAAGTGAGTCACGTGACATGGGGTGCCATCAGGTGACTGCCCCCAGTCAGTTTTCCCATTGTTTTTGTGGAGGTGAGCCCCAACTGTTGGGGAGGAGGACATGAGCCCCTGTGAGGTTCATTGCGTGACGTCGGTGTTACGTAGCCCCTAGGTTGTTGACAATCCAGCATTGTTTTCTGTTGACAAACCGATTTTGTCCGTTGACGACCCTTGATGACCCCATCAAGAGTCGTTAGTGACTCACCTCGATTGTTCCGTGACGTTCGACGTACGTCAAACTGGAAAATAGGATGGCTGCCAAAAAGTTTCCCCGCTCCTACCCCAGCTCGAGTGGCTGCCCCCAACTTCCCACATACATTCCACAAACTTAGATTTTCGGGGCGATTTTCGGAGAGGAAGAGCGGCGGCGAGGGGGCACGGGAAGGTGGAGATCCCGGCAGAGCAGACACATTAATTCGAGGACAAAAGAACAATCTTAGCCGACCTCTCACCCGTTATATATAAGACTAGGAATCCGAACCCGCGCTGCGCGCGGGTTCGGAGTTCCTAGCTCCTGCGGAGGGCTTGGGCGCCTTCGGCGCCCGGGCCGCCTGCGGCGGCCACTGTCGCGCTTCGCGCGCCACAATATCAGTACTTTCAGTGTTATTCTCTTCGTTGGTATTATTGCTTTATACTTGCTCTTGTTATCCGTCATTGTTCTAGTTACCTTAGCTGATGTAGTTGCATTGGTAGATGAAGTGAGAATAGTTGCCGCAGTTCTTCACGTACCTGAAGTGTGTTAGTAGTAGGCCTTAATTAGCAGTCGGCCTTAATTAGTAGTAGTCCTTCTTAGTAGGCGTTAATTAGCTCTGGTAGCCTGAATTAGTTGTAATTTTAGCTATTTATTTTCTAGCCTACTTTAAATAGATTATTTATAATAAAAATAATAACAAAAATAACAATGTCTATAGATATGCAGTTAACTTTATTCTCTTCTATTTTCATTAATTCACATTTTTTGTTATTGTTTTCTAGCTATCCTCTTTACTTTAGTGGCGTTAGTAGCCCAAGGGTGGGGTTGGGGGAGCGGTAGTTTGCATTTAATGCAATCCATAATTTTTTAAAGGAAAATCCATCAAAATTCCCTAGGCAGCTCTTTTGCTTCAGTAGGGTTGCTTTAGTTGCCTGGTATTTGTTCACTTAGGTGTTTGTTTCTTTTGTGGCCTTAGTAGCCTTGGTTGTTGGAGAAATTAGTTGTTGCCTTTGTATGCGTTATTTGTTTGGTAGAAATGATGTAGTCGTAATTCTTGGCTTAGCAGCGGCCATAGTAGCTTTTTGCCGTTATTGATGGTACGATTGTTGTTGTGGTAGCGTTGTTCATTTTGTTGCCCAAGTAGCGTTTGTTGCGTTCACCCCTTAATTTAATGAAGTTGGTCTTCTTGCCTCATTGCCGTAAGTTGCAGTTGCATTTCGTGACGTTGTGATTATTATGACTGCTTCGGTAGATCCCCAGTCTCCCTACTCGTAGAGCTTTTTTCGTTTCAGTAGAGTTGATTTAGATTCCTTCGTTGCCCTAGTTGTCTTTCTTTCTTTGTGGCGTTGGTAGCGTTTGTTGTGGGAGAAATTAGTTGTTAACTTCGTTTTGGTATGTGCGTTATTTGTTTAGTAGAGAAGATGTAGTCGTAATTGTTGCCATAGTGGCCGTAGTAGCTTTTGTGCCCTTAGTTGCTATCCTTGCGTTATTAGTGTTATTTGTGCAAGGTAAACCTCGCTGTTTTGGTTGCATTAGTTGTTGAAGTTCCTCCCAGTAGCTTTAACTCCGTCCATTAATGTAGTTGCTCTCCTTGGCTGAGTTCCCTTAGTTGCATTTGCTGACGTTGTTGTTATTTTAGAACGTTTCCATAGATCTTAACCTCCCTTGTGGAAGATAACAGCAGGTAGGAAGACTGGAAGAGTTATACTCAGCCCTTGGAGGAAAGTTTTCAGGAAATAGTGAAGGAAATGGACTGCTCATGCACAGGTGCATTTGTGGGGGGAAGTTGGCACAGTGCCAAATGACGTCACATAATTTGGCAAAGTGCCAAGTCACATGACCGTAACTTGGCACCGTGCCAAGTCACATGACCAATTTTGGAACTTTGCCAAGTAAGTCATGTGACATGGGGGCAGACACGTGACTGCCCCCAACTAATGTGAGATAGTATGACTGCCCTCACAGTGTAGCCTCCTTTTGTATGGGATAGGTCATTTGAAATTAGCCAATAAGAGTCGGCTATTATGTTTAGTAAGTTCAGTATGGAGTTTGTACCAATTGAAATTAGCCAATGGCAATCTGCCTATGCTAGATGGGTTGGGTCATTTGAAGTTAGCCAATAACAGTCAGCTTTCATCTTTAGTAGATTCACTATGGGGCTTGTACCAATTGAAATTTGCCAATGGCAATCAGCATATGCTAGATCGGTTAGGTCATTTGAAATTAGCCAATAACAGTCGGGTTTCATCTTTAGTAGCTTCACTACTGGGTTTTTACCAATTGAAATTGGCCAATGGGAATCTCCATATGGTAGATTGGGTCGGTCATTTGAAATTAGCCAATAACAGTCAGCTTTCATCTTTAGTAGCTTCACTATGGAGTTTGTACCAATTGAAATTAGCCAATGGCAATCTGCATATGGTAGATGGGTTGGTTCATTTGAAATTAGCCAATAACTGTCAGCTTTCATCTTTAGTAGCTTCACTATGGAGTTTGTACCATTTGAAATTAGCCAATGGCAATCTGCATATGGTAGGTGGGTTGGGTCATTTGAAATTAGCCAATAATAGTCGGCTTTCGCCTTTAGTAGCTTCACTATGGGATCTGTAGCAATTGAAATTAGCCAATGGCAATCTGCATATGCTAGATCGGTTTGGTCATTTGAAATTAGCCAATAACAGTCGGCTTTCGTCTTTAGTAGCTTCACTATCGGGTTTGTACCAATTGAAATTGGCCAATGGCAATCTGCATATGCTAGATCGGTTAGGTCATTTGAAATTAGCCAATAACAGTCGGCTTTCATCTTTAGTAGCTTCACTATGGGGTCTGTACCGATCCAAATTAGCCAATGGCAATCTGCATATGGTAGAGGGGCTAGGTAATGTGAAAATAGCTAACAGGAAGTACCTTTTGTCTTTGCTGGATAAGTGCTGACTGCTGCGCACAATAACCTCTGTGCAGGTGAACGTATTTATTATGCATTGAAGTAATGAGCAGTGGCTTCCTAATGATATTGGCACGATTAACTTCCTACCTAATGATCTTGGCACGATAAAATTACCTGCAAAATCTGTTGCGTCGTAAGATTTGGTCGTGCAGATGAGCTTTAGTTGACCGCTGAATGTTAGGATAGTGATTCGTGAAGTTGAAATATCTACAGGAGTGTTTGTTTGGGGAGTAGATCTTCGAAAACAGCGAATATGGAATTTAAATTGGATGAAATTACCTTGGGGGAAAAAGTGATGGGAATTCAACGGAAGTTTCAGAATGAAGAGCCTGGAAGTGAAACGTAAGTAGGCCTATGTTTTCGCTGGAGCAGGAAGAAAGCTGGAGTTATATGCTACTTGCGTATTTTTCGCGACAGAACAGTGTTACTTCTTGCTTCAGTAGAGGGGAATAGGCCTAACTTGTTGTTTACTTCCACATTGAGCTCACTCGAAACGTAGGGACTTGCCAAGTCACATGATAGGTCACATGACCAATTTTGGCAACTTGCCAAGTGAGTCACGTGACCAATTTTGGCAACGTGCCAAGTGAGTCACGTGACATGGGGTGCCAACACATGGGGTGCCAACACGTGACTGCCCCCAGTCAGTTTTCCCATTGTTTGTGTGGGTGTGAGCCCCAACTGCTGCGGAGGAGGGACTGGGCCCCTGTGAAGTTCCATTGCGTGACGTCGGTGTTACGTAGCCCCTAGGTTGTTGACAATCCAGCATTGTTTTCCGTTGACAAACCGATTTTGTCCGTTGACGACCCTTGATGACCCCATCAAGAGTCGTTAGTGACTCACCTCGATTGTTCAGTGACGTTCACCCTACGTCAAACTGGAAAATAGGAAGGCTGCCAAAAATTGTCCATTGATATGGATGTTTCACGATAGACGAGTTAACGCAAAAATTAACTCTATTCACGAAAGAGCATTGCGAATAGCGTATCATGATCGGACCTCCAGTTTTGAAGAACTGTTAATTACAGACCATTCAGTCTCCATTCATCAACGAAATCTACAGTTGCTTGTCACTGAAATTTACCGAACAAGAATGTATTTAAATCCTTGTTTTATGAGAGAAATTTTCGCGGAGAGAGAAATACATTACAACTTAAGAGTTACGAGCAACATCTATGCACGCAAACCTAGGACTACAGCCTATGGGCTAGAAACTGTGAGCTTCCTGGGGCAAAATCTCTGGCGAGATTTGCCATTGCATATAAAAAAGTCCCGATCTGTAGGGAATTTTAAAAGGGAAATTAAGTTTTGGAATTTTTCATGCAACTGTAGATTATGTAAGGATTTTATTGTAAATTTAGGTTATATTTAGGTTGATTATAATTATTACACATCTTTTGTATCGATAATGGTTGGCATTAATTAGCCTAGTGCTATATACCACGCCAACCTTAAAGAAATTAATTATTATTATTATTATTATTATTATTATAAAGTTCCCCCGCTCCTACCCCAGCGGAAGTGGCTGCCCCCAACTTCTCACACACATTCGGCTAACTTAGATTTTCGGGGCGATTTTTGGAGAGGAAAAGCGGCGGCGAGGGGGCACGGGAACATAGGGATCCCGACACTGCACACAAACATATTCCACCACAAAAGAACAATCTTAACCGATCGTGCACCCGTTATATATAAGACTAGGAATCCGAACCCGCGCTGCGCGCGGGTTCGGAGTTCCTAGCTCCTGCGGAGGGCTTGGGCGCCTTCGGCGCCCGGGGCGCCTGCGGCGGCCACTGTCGCGCTTCGCGCGCCACAATATCAGTACTTTCAGTGTTATTCTCTTTGTTGGTATTATTGCTTTATACTTGCTCTTGTTATCCGTCATTGTTCTAGTTACCTTAGCTGATGTAGTTGCATTGGTAGATGAAGTGAGAATAGTTGCCGCAGTTCTTCACGTACCTGAAGTGTGTTAGAAATGAGGGCCTTAGAAATTTGTTTGGTAGAAATGATGTAGTCGTAATTCTTGGCTTAGCAGCGGCCATAGTAGCTTTTTGCCGTTATTGACGGTACGATTGTTGTTGTGGTAGCGTTGTTCATTTTGTTGCCCAAGTAGCGTTTGTTGCGTTCACCCCTTGATTTAATGAAGTTGGTCTTCTTGCCTCATTGCCGTAAGCTGCAGTTGCATTTCGTGACGTTGTGATTTTTATGACCGCTTCGGTAGATCTCCAGTCTCCCTACTCGTAGAGCTTTTTTCGTTTCAGTAGAGTTGATTTAGATTCCTTCGTTGCCCTAGTTGTCTTTCTTTCTTTGTGGCGTTGGTAGCGTTTGTTGTGGGAGAAATTAGTTGTTAACTTCGTTTTGGTATGTGCGTTATTTGTTTAGTAGAGAAGATGTAGTCGTAATTGTTGCCATAGTGGCCGTAGTAGCTTTTGTGCCCTTAGTTGCTATCCTTGCGTTATTAGTGTTATTTGTGCAAGGTAAACCTCGCTGTTTTGGTTGCATTAGTTGTCGAAGTTCCTCCCAGTAGCTTTAACTCCGTCCATTAATGTAGTTGCTCTTCTTGGCTGAGTTCCCTTAGTTGCATTTGCTGACGTTGTTGTTATTTTAGAACGTTTCCGTAGATCTCAGCCTCCCTTGTGGAAGATAACATCAGGTAGGAAGACTGGAAGAGTTATACTCAGCCCTTGGAGGAAAGTTTTCAGGAAATAGTGAAGGAAATGGACTGCTCATGCACAGGGGCATTTGTGGGGGGAAGTTGGCACAGTGCCAAATGACGTCACGTAATTTGGCAAAGTGCCAAGTCACATGACCGGAACTTGGCACCGTGCCAAGTCACATGACCAATTTTGGAACTTTGCCAAGTAAGTCACGTGACATGGGGGCAGACACGTGACTGCCCCCAACTAATGTGAGATAGTATGACTGCCCTCACAGTGTAGCCTCCTTTTGTATGGGATAGGTCATTTGAAATTAGCCAATAAGAGTCGGCTATTATGTTTAGTAAGTTCAGTATGGAGTTTGTACCAATTGAAATTAGCCAATGGCAATCTGCCTATGCTAGATGGGTTGGGTCATTTGAAATTAGCCAATAACAGTCAGCTTTCATCTTTAGTAGCTTCACTATGGGGCTTGTACCAATTGAAATTAGCCAATGGCAATCAGCATATGCTAGATCGGTTAGGTCATTTGAAATTAGCCAATAACAGTCGGCTTTCATCTTTAGTAGCTTCACTACTGGGTTTGTACCAATTGAAATTGGCCAATGGGAATCTCCATATGGTAGATTGGCTCGGTCATTTGAATTAGCCAATAACAGTCGGCTTTCACCTTTAGTAGCTTCACTATGGAGTTTGTACCAATTGAAATTAGCCAATGGCAATCTGCATATGGTAGATGGGTTGGGTCATTTGAAATTAGCCAATAACAGTCGGCTTTCACCTTTAGTAGCTTCACTATGGAGTTTGTACCAATTGAAATTAGCCAATGGCAATCAGCATATGCTAGATCGGTTAGGTCATTTGAAATTAGCCAATAACAGTCGGCTTTCACCTTTAGTAGCTTCACTATGGAGTTTGTACCAATTGAAATTAGCCAATGGCAATCTGCATATGGTAGATGGGTTGGGTCATTTGAAATTAGCCAATAACAGTCAGCTTTCGCCTTTAGTAGCTTCACTATGGAGTTTGTACCAATTGAAATTAGCCAATGGCAATCTGCATATGGTAGATTGGCTCGGTCATTTGAATTAGCCAATAACAGTCGGCTTTCACCTTTAGTAGCTTCACTATCGGGTTTGTACCAATTGAAATTGGCCAATGGCAATCTGCATATGCTAGATCGGTTAGGTCATTTGAAATTAGCCAATAACAGTCGGCTTTCATCTTAAGTAGCTTCACTATGGGGTCTGTACCAATCCAAATTAGCCAATGGCAATCTGCATATGGTAGAGGGGCTAGGTAATGTGAAAATAGCTAACAGGAAGTACCTTTTGTCTTTGCTGGATAAGTGCTGACTGCTGCGCACAATAACCTCTTTGCAGGTGAACGTATTCATTATGCATTGAAGTAATGAGCAGTGGCTTCCTAATGATATTGGCACGATTAACTTCCTACCTAATGATCTTGGCACGATAAAATTACCTGCAAAATCTGTTGCGTCGTAAGATTTGGTCGTGCAGGTGAGCTTTAGTTGACCGCTGAATGTTAGGATAGTGATTCGTGAAGTTGAAATATCTACAGGAGTGTATCTACAGGAGTGTTTGTTTGGGGAGTAGATCTTCGAAAACAGCGAATATGGAATTTAAATTGGATGAAATTACCTTGGGGGAAAAAGTGATGGGAATTCAACGGAAGTTTCAGAATGAAGAGCATGGAAGTGAAACGTAAGTAGGCCTATGTTTTCGCTGGAGCAGGAAGAAAGCTGGAGTTATATGCTACTTGCGTATTTTTCGCGACAGAGCAGTGTTACTTCTTGCTTCAGTAGAGGGGAATAGGCCTAACTTGTTGTTTACTTCCACATTGAGCTCACTCGAAACGTAGGGACTTGCCAAGTTACATGATAGGTCACATGACCAATTTTGGCAACGTGCCAAGTTAGTCACGTGACATGGGGTGCCAACACGTGACTGCCCCTGTCAGTTTTCCCATTGTTTGTGTGGGTGTGAGCCCCAACTGCTGCGGAGGAGGGACTGAACCCCTGTGAAGTTCCATTGCGTGACGTCGGTGTTACGTAGCCCCTAGGTTGTTGACAATCCAGCATTGTTTTCCGTTGACAAACCGATTTTGTCCGTTGACGACCCTTGATGACCCCATCAAGAGTCGTTAGTGACTCACCTCGATTGTTCAGTGACGTTCACCCTACGTCAAACTGGAAAATAGGAAGGCTGCCAAAAAGTTCCCCCGCTCCTACCCCAGCGGAAGTGGCTGCCCCCAACTTCTCACACACATTCGGCTAACTTAGATTTTCGGGGTGATTTTTGGAGTGGAAGAGCGGCGGCGAGGGGGCACGGGAACATAGGGATCCCGACACTGCACACAAACATATTCCACCACAAAAGAACAATCTTAGCCGATCGTGCACCCGTTATATATAAGACTAGGAATCCGAACCCGCGCTGCGCGCGGGTTCGTAGTTCCTAGCTCCTGCGGAGGGCTTGGGCGCCTTCGGCGCCAGGGCCGCCTGCGGCGGCCACTGTCGCGCTTCGCGCGCCACGATGTCAGTACTTTCAGTGTTATTCTCTTCGTTGGTATTATTGCTTTATACTTGCTCTTGTTATCCGTCATTGTTCTAGCTACCTTAGCTGATGTAGTTGCATTGGTAGATGAAGTGAGAATAGTTGCCGCAGTTCTTCACGTACCTGAAGTGTGTTAGTAGTAGGCCTTAATTAGCAGTAGGCCTTAATTAGTAGTAGGCCTTCTTAGTAGGCGTTAATTAGCTCTGGTAGCCTGAATTAGTTGCAATTTTAGCTATTTATTTTCTAGCCTACTTTAAATAGATTATCTATAATAAAAATAATAACAAAAATAACAATGTCTATAGATATGCAGTTAACTTTATTCTCTTCTATTTTCATTAATTCACATTATTTTGTTATTGTTTTCTAGCTATCCTCTTTACTTTAGTGGCGTTAGTAGCCCAAGGGTGGGGTTGGGGGAGCGGTAGTTTGCATTTAATGTAATCCATAATTTTTTAAAGCAAAATCCATCAAAATTCCCTAGAAACCCTATTGTTTTAAAGAGTCCCGTAGGCTTTTTGGGAAGAGAGATAGACCTCTTGGCTTCCCCAGGCAGCTCTTTTGCTTCAGTAGGGTTGATTTAGTTGTCTGGTATTTGTTCACTTAGGTGTTTGTTTCTTTTGTGGCCTTAGTAGCCTTCGTTGTTGGAGAAATTAGTTGTTGCCTTTGTTTTAGTGTATGCGTTATTTGTTTGGTAGAAATGATGTAGTCGTAATTCTTGGCTTAGCGGCCATAGTAGCTTTTTGCCGTTATTGATGGTACGATTGTTGTTGTGGTAGCGTTGTTCATTTTGTTGCCCAAGTAGCGTTTGTTGCGTTCACCCCTTGATTTAATGAAGTTGGTCTTCTTGCCTCATTGCCGTAAGTTGCAGTTGCATTTCGTGACGTTGTGATTATTATGACTGCTTCGGTAGATCTCCAGTCTCCCTACTCGTAGAGCTTTTTTCGTTTCAGTAGAGTTGATTTAGATTCTTTCGTTGCCCTAGTTGTCTTTCTTTCTTTGTGGCGTTGGTAGCGTTTGTTGTGGGAGAAATTAGTTGCTAACTTCGTTTTGTTATGTGCGTTATTTGTTTAGTAGAGAAGATGTAGTCGTAATTGTTGCCATAGTGGCCGTAGTAGCTTTTGTGCCCTTAGTTGCTATCCTTGCGTTATTAGTGTTATTTGTGCAAGGTAAACCTCGCTGTTTTGGTTGCATTAGTTGTTGAAGTTCTTCGCAGTAGCTTTAATTCCGGCCATTAATGTAGTTGCTCTTCTTGGCTGAGTTCCCTTAGTTGCATTTGCTGACGTTGTTGTTATTGTAGAACGTTTCCGTAAATCTCAGCCTCCCTTGTGGAAGATAACATCAGGTAGGAAGACTGCAAGAGTTATACTCAGCCCTTCGAGGAAAGTTCTATAGAAATAGTGAAGGAAATGGACTGCTCATGCACAGGGGCATTTGTGGGGGGAAGTTGGCACAGTGCCAAATGACGTCACATAATTTGGCAAAGTGCCAAGTCAGATGACCGGAACTTGGCACCGTGCCAAGTCACATGACCAATTTTGGAACTTTGCCAAGTAAGTCACGTGACATTGGGGTAGACACGTGACTGCCCCCAACTAATGTGAGATAGTATGACTGCCCTCACAGTGTAGCCTCCTTTTGTATGGGATAGGTCATTTGAAATTAGCCAATAAGAGTCGGCTATTATGTTTAGTAAGTTCAGTATGGAGTTTGTACCAATTGAAATTAGCCAATGGCAATCTGCCTATGCTAGATGGGTTGGGTCATTTGAAATTAGCCAATAACAGTCAGCTTTCATCTTTAGTAGCTTCACTATGGGGCTTGTACCAATTGAAATTAGCCAATGGCAATCAGCATATGCTAGATCGGTTAGGTCAATTGAAATTAGCCAATAACAGTCGGCTTTCATCTTTAGTAGCTTCACTACTGGGTTTGTACCAATTGAAATTGGCCAATGGGAATCTCCATATGGTAGATTGGCTCGGTCATTTTAAATTAGCCAATAACAGTCGGCTTTCACCTTTAGTAGCTTCACTATGGAGTTTGTACCAATTGAAATTAGCCAATGGCAATCTGCCTATGCTAGATGGGTTGGGTCATTTGAAATTAGCCAATAACTGTCAGCTTTCATCTTTAGTAGCTTCACTATGGAGTTTGTACCATTTGAAATTAGCCAATGGCAATCTGCATATGGTAGGTGGGTTGGGTCATTTGAAATTAGCCAATAATAGTCGGCTTTCGTCTTTAGTAGCTTCACTATGGGATCTGTAGCAATTGAAATTAGCCAATGGAAATCTGCATATGCTAGATCGGTTTGGTCATTTGAAATTAGCCAATAACAGTCGGCTTTCGTCTTTAGTAGCTTCACTATTGGGTTTGTACCAATTGAAATTGGCCAATGGCAATCTGCATATGCTAGATCGGTTAGGTCATTTGAAATTAGCCAATAACAGTCGGCTATCATCTTTAGTAGCTTCACTATGGGGTCTGTACCAATCCAAATTAGCCAATGGCAATCTGCATATGGTAGAGGGGCTAGGTAATGTGAAAATAGCTAACAGGAAGTACCTTTTGTCTTTGCTGGATAAGTGCTGACTGCTGCGCACAATAACCTCTGTGCAGGTGAACGTATTCATTATGCATTGAAGTAATGAGCAACTAATGATGTGATCGTCCTTATAACGATTGTTTCCCGGAGAAGTGGCTTCCTAATGATCTTGGCACGATTAACTTCCTACCTAATGATCTTGGCACGATAAAATTACCTGCAAAATCTGTTGCGTCGTAAGATTTGGTCGTGCAGATGAGCTTTAGTTGACCGCTGAATGTTAGGATAGTGATTCGTGAAGTTGAAATATCTACAGGAGTGTTTGTTTGGGGAGTAGATCTTGGAAAACAGCGATTATGGAATTTAAATTGGATGAAATTACCTTGGGGGAAAAAGTGATGGGAATTCAACGGAAGTTTCAGAATGAAGAGCATGGAAGTGAAACGTAAGTAGGCCTATGTTTTCGCTGGAGCAGGAAGAAAGCTGGAGTTATATATGCTACTTGCGTATTTTTCGCGACAGAGCAGTGTTACTTCTTGCTTCAGTAGAGGGGAATAGGCCTAACTTGTTGTTTACTTCCACATTGAGCTCACTCGAAACGTAGGGACTTGCCAAGTCACATGATAGGTCACATGACCAATTTTGGCAACGTGCCAAGTTAGTCACGTGACATGGGGTGCCATCACGTGACTGCCCCCAGTCAGTTTTCCCATTGTTTCTGTGGAGGTGTGCCCCACCCTCTACGGAGGAGGACCTGAGCCCCTGTGAAGGTGACGCGGTGACGTCGGTGCTACGTAGCCCCTAGGTTGTTGACAATCCAGCATTGTTTTCTGTCGACAAACCGATTTTGTCCGTTGACGACCCTTGATGACCCCATCAAGAGTCGTTAGTGACTCACCTCGATTGTTCCGTGACGTTGGATATACGTCAAACTGGAAAATAGGATGGCTGCCAAAAAGTTCCCCCGCTCCTACCCCAGCTCGAGTGGCTGCCCCCAACTTCTCACATAGATTCCACAAACTTAGATTTTCGGGGCGATTTTTGGAGAGGAAGAGCGGCGGCGAGGGGGCACGGGAAGGTGGAGATCCCGGCAGAGCAAACACATTAATTCGAGGACAAAAGAACAATCTTAACCGACCTCTCACTCCTTATATATAGAGATAGATAATATAGTTTGCAACAGAACGTAAATTGTTTTGAAAATGTACCTAAAATAACCTTGCTAATTTGGCCATTTATCCTGTTGAAATTGTCAAGTGTTGCATACAAGTCGAGATATTCCGTTTCTACAAGCGTAGGGGAATGAGTCTCGCTGTTGACCGAAGCGCCATCATCAAGTCAAAGAGCACAGGGAAACGAGGGACTCCAGGTAATAAGTCTATTTTGCCTGCATGCCATGCCATGCCAGGCGGAGGAACTTCTTATTACTACAGGTAGAATTGCTTTTGCCGCACATTTCTAGTCTGCGTGCAGACTCAACAGAAAATTGCAGAATGGATTACCCGACCTTTCTATTCGATTAGGCTGAAGTGAAGAAACGCCCACAAACCCATTGTTTCCTTCGCCACACAATGAAATGGCAGGCGTCAGAGTTGTTGAATACAAATACAATAGATTAAATTTTTTTAACTTGGCCCGGGCCAGCTTTTTACTATGTCGATTCCCTTTAACTGGCACGAAAGCTTTGTACCAAAGTCACACAAAATATAAAAAACTAAATGGGAAGGCCATCATTTTGCTGCAAAAAAGACATTTCACAAGGTTGAAACTTATTTTTAACGGAATCCTTGAAAACATAGTGAAAAGCTCGAAAAAATTATTTTCAGAAATCCCACTAGAAATCCGGAAATTCTTACCAAATTTTGAAGGATTTCAGAAATCAGGGAAATCTCGTACGCTTTTTTGGCTGGTGATAAAGATAAGGCTCAAATCCTTACTGGTTGTCAGAGCATGCGGAAATCATCCAATTTCATGCTTATCAGCCAATGAGATCACCGCTTTCTAGCCCCTGGAGACAAAATCGGTCGTTTGAGAAAATTTTCTAGTACCCTCACTAAAACTGAAATGGATGCTAAAATACTTCAGTTATTTGCAATTTTTTTTAATAAATCAGTTGTGGGGATGTCCGTCCAGAGTTGTTTACATGTTTAGGCACATAGCTCGTTTGGGGCCGGAGCTGCGTTCATTTTCCGGTCGAAGAATATTGACCTTCGTTGAAATATCTATAAAAATCGCTACAAATGAGATATACAGATAAGAATTTCAGCAATTATGCATACTGACCTGAGCAATAACCGAAACTCTTTCACTGCTATCATATCTCAAAATTGGAGGCAATTTCTAACGATTTCTGGTAGAGACATCATTTGGGCCTAAGCTTGTCCTCGCTTAAAACTCATTCCATTGCACTTAAAAAGTAATGGTAAAGTTCTTGAGCTAGATAATGCGCTTACCCATGACTCAGACACCAGTTTGACTTCGTTTGCCTTCTTTAATTCACCAAATGTTTGTAAGAAACAACCTGTTGTGGGCGAATTGCAAAAACTTTCCTCAGTCCATATTTTTCTCTACACAGATTCTCCGCTTCAAACAACAAACAGTGAACTTTGACATTGTATCATAAAAGTCTTGCATCACAGAACATTCCTTTTGAACGATTCCATGCGTTTTAGCGAGGCACTCGTGAATTGTATTCACGCATTTCGTTCTTTTCGTTCTTATTTCAATCAATACAAAACATAAAAAGAACAAAACATTGTTTTGGGTTCGCTAAAAAAGATACCCGGTTTTACACTTTTGTTTGTTTGCATTGACATATTGAACCAAATGCGTGAAAACAATTCACGAGTGCCTCGCTAAGGCGCATGGAATCGTTCTATAGGAATGTTTTGTGATGCAAGACTTTTATGATACAAAGTTCACTGTTTGTTGTTTGAAGCGGATAGACGGTGCAGATAAAAATATGGACCGAGGAAAGTTTTTGCAATTCACCCACAACTGGTCGTTTCTTATAAAAATTTGCTAATGTAAAAAAGGCAAACGAAGTCAAACTGGTGCCTGAGTCATGGGTAAGTGCATTATTCAGCTCTAGAATTTTACCATTACTTTTTAAGTGCAATGGAATGAGTTTTAAGCGAGGACAAGCTTAGGCCCAAATGATATCTCTACAAGAAATCAGTAGAAATTGCCTCCAATTTTGAGATATGATAGCAGTAAAGGAGTTTGGGTTATTGCTGAGGTCAGTATGCATAATTGCTGAAATTCTTATCTGTATATCTCATTTGTAGCGATTTCTATAGATATTTCAACGAAGGTCAATATTCTTCGACCGGAAAATGAACGCAGCTCCGGCCCCAAACAAGCTATGTGCCTAAACATGTAAACAACTCTGGACGGACATCCCCACAACTGATTTATCAAAAAAAATTGCGAATAACTGAAGTATTCTAGCATCCATTTCAGTTTTAGTGAGGGTACTAGAAAATTTACCTCAAACTACCGATTTTGTCTCCAGGGGCTAGAAAGCGGTGATCTCATTGGCTGACAAGCATGAAATTGGATGATTTCCGCATGCTCTGGCAACCAGTAAGGATTTGAGCCTTATCTTCTGGTGATACACCCCTCGAATATTTGTTTGTGTGATTTTCGAAAATCCTTCTCGAATTAAAGCTACACTCATTTTTTTGTAAGAAACTAAGGTCCGGGGCTGGTAGGCAGGTAGATTTTTGGGTCATTTTGCTACCAAAAGTTTCTTATGTGTTTCTTATATTTTTATTAGAAGTGTAAAGTTAATTTTGTTTTGTCTAAAGGGCTCCCAAATTACTTAGTAAGATCTCGAAACAAGTAAATAACATAATTCACACTCAAAATAATGTCCAAACAGTTGTTATAACTGTACAGTGTCAAAACATTTTAAAGTGCGATAGGAAAATCAAAATTGTAAATTACAAAAGTTTCTTAGCTTTTTCAATTCAGATAGGGTTGTTTCTTAACTTTCGAAAAATTGAGCCTACCGTTTCTCATAAGCGGTTTCTTACAAAAACAAAAACAAAAAAATGAGTGTATTTGCTACCAAGAAAACCAATGGGCCTACCTTCACCCGCGGAAGAATCCCAGTAATCGGCATTAAATCAGTCTCTTTCGTAGAATTAACCAGCGGATACATTCACCAATAATATCTACACAAATCCAATTTCTTTCCACCATTTTATCATCGATAATTTCAACAAAATGTAATAACATTTGACAGCCTCTGCAGCAAACCGTCCAACTGCCGCCCATTCAAAGATATCTCGTTGCAAACACCTTGGAAAACAAAAGATTTTGCAAGGCTCAGGTCTCGCATATGACACAGCAAAAAGATACCTTTGAGCATAGATTGCACACTCCTGAATGTATTCTATCATTGCAAAATAAAGAGAAGAGCACATAAAACGTTTCTCAAAAATGCAATCTCTTTGTCACATGGTATCCTGGGTACAAGAGGCTCAAAATTAGAAGGAAATTGAAAATTTGGAAAATTTTACTTTATCATTTTTTGGCTCTGGTACCCAGGGCCCTGGGTACCAGAGCCAAAAAATGATCAAGTAAAATTTTTTGGGTATCACATCGGAAAAGTACATCACTTGTATAAAGAAATGTCCCCTGCATACTATTCTCAAAGGTGTACAACCTATTATCAAAGGTATCATTTTGCTGTGTCATATGGGAGACTACCTTGGGTACCAGCCTCTCTAACGTAAAAACAGAGAATACTGTTTTTACGTTAGAGAGTCTGGTACCCAGGGTAATGGGAGACCTAAGCCTTGTTAATGGTTCCTTTGATTAAAATGAAACAGAAGGACAAAACCCCTCAAGATTTACAATGCTTCATTTGACTTCATAAAGGCCAAGATCCACATAAACTCTCATTTGAGGTTCTGTCCGCGCGGTTCCGAAAACGAGTAGAAATGCGACAAAAGGAATTTTAGCGCAAATTTGGCAAATTTTGCGAAACAGTCCGAAATAGCTAATTGTTAGAAAATTGGGCAGTAAGTGCAGCCGCCCGGAATTTGCTAGCACGAACAACAACAACAACTTTAAGGTCGGTGAGTGGACTGAAATAAATACTTTATTATTTTTTCCGGGCCAACGCACCTGTCACACGACCGACGGCCGTGGAAAGAAAAGAGGCAGAAAAGAAAGTGGCGGGTAGGTGGGGAACTTGAATCGCAGAACCACCTGCTGTCTCTGGCTGATGAAGATAGACAACGATAAACCAACACGTTTCACTTTTATACTAGCCACGAGCAAAAGGCAAAACTTCCGCTCCCAATGCACAAGACAGCAGGAAGTTACTCCTGAGAATAACAAACAATAATCAAAACAAACGGCTCATGAACTAACTGACTGTAAAGAGCGTAACGGAAGGTCATATGATACGACGTCATGACTAAATTCCTTCAAAATAAACATGACATGTGCAGGGGCCTAGCCCCCCTCATACCACACCACACTTCGGGGGTAAACGGGCGTGGAGCAAATGTAAGAGTGTGAATTTTCATTCATTTCATTAATTTATTCATTTCATTTTTATTTATTTCAACAGGGTTATACATTCAGTAGAATTAATTACACTGATTTTGAATGTGCCCTGCTTAAAAACCTAACTAACCTAATTACATGAATAAATTACAAAGCAACCTGTATTACAAAAAAAAAATTTATAGACTAGCGTCGCCCATTATGGCCGGTCGCCCATTATGGCCGGCTAGCAAGAGAAATTAAATTTCAGGGGAATGACGACAAGTAATAAATTTGCTATTGCACGGATAATCTTCGCTGACATCTGTTTTATCATGATTTGACCTTCACCGAAGTTTCAGTTCATTCGCCTTGAAACCCGACAAGATGGTTTGTGCATATCTCCAATTGATTCTTTCAAGTATCGCAAATTTCATGATTCTATATACATTCCTTCCTTCTTTTTCGTTCGCTCGGCACCTTGCAGTTTGAAATTTTTGAAATATGCTTTGATTTTTCAGAAGTCCTGTCTCTAGAGAGGAAATCTACAATGAAATCAAAACAAAGTGACTTCTGATTCACATTTGAGCTTATTGGTATTTTCACACAGTGGTGCTAATTGGTATTTTCATCGCCCATTATGCCCATCAGTTTACCAGAGAAGTTTCCAGTCGCTTCAAAATATTAAAATCCATCATTTATTTTAGAAAACACCCATTTGGGTTAAAATCTTACTTACTGACTTAGAAAATCACTGAAACCCAAAAATCGCAGCATTTTATTAAGTTTATTTGTATTTAGAAACTCATGCAAAAAACTCATCCATCCAATCACAAGAGATAAGGCAGGATTTAGAACAACTCGAAGCGTGTATTTAAATTGCCAAAACTCGAAGTTTAGGTTAATTCTTATTGATATTTTTGTGTTTAAAGTACCAAATGATAAACAAAGAGCAATAATTAAAACTTTCTTTCTTATTAAAACTTTTTACTGGAGAGTAGTGTTCATTGTGTCTCCTGCGGCCATAATGGGCGATGCCCGAAGAAAACGACGTTTTTACCCCCTTCTTTAAAATCTTCTAAAATCAGTATAAAGAATTTACGTAAAAAGTCAATACTCTGTGGTCTTTTTCTCCATTAGTTGGTGATATAATCTGGCTATTTGGTTTTTTTCATTAATTGCTCTTTTTGGATCTAACTCGGAACTTCGCGACGACATGGGCATAATGGGCGACACCACTCTATACAATTTGTTCTGGTTAGAAAAGAAAAAGTTTGATGATGTACGAGAACTTTCACACCCTTTGATTCTTCAAAGCTTGTTTTAGTAAATTTTTGAAAGTGGCAAGTGAAGGGGCAGCTTTTATTTCTGTGTTAAGCTTATTCCACACAGTTACACCTCGATATGAGAAACTACATTGCCCGTAAGAGGTATTGTAAAGCGAGGTATTCTGAGATTTGTGTCGGTATACGGAGAGACCGTGAATTGTTTTCCGACAGTTTTGTAAACATTAGCTGCACATATTCAGGAGCTAAACCATGGAGAGCAGTGGCGTGGTGGCAGGGGGGGGGGCCGGGGGCCACGGCCCCCCCAGTGAGATTTTTTGAGGGGGCGCCAAATCGATCCACAAGGAATTTGAAAAACTTTGCGATGATAGGACCTCTCCGTCGCGATACATGTAGGTTAACTTTGGTAAAGGTAATTGACACCGCACACAGTTCACCAAGAAGATATGAAAGAAACAAGAAAATTCTACGGTCGAGACCAGTCGCGGCTTTGAGTTTCCAATGGGGGCAACACTCCATTTCACGATGAAAACTCAGCTTGGCCCTCCCTTTTTGGCGAGAAGAGCGCCCCTCATACTTACCCAAGCGCACTCTTTTTTAAGTGTTGCATTCTGACGAGTGTGGGAGGATCATATAAATCAAGGCATTATTTTGATAAAAAACAAAAAAATTCTTAAAAAAGAAGCAAAAACTTTCAGCCGTGCTTTCGGCGCCATCTTTCAAGGTTGCCCCCCTTCAACCTCGGGCTGGATGCGACCCTGGCCGAGACGATGGAAGAGTGTGAAGATGTCCAGTGGAAGAGAATTTTGAGTCATTTAACGCCAATCTGTAGGGCGTGCTTGCATAATTTTCCTGGGAGACCGGGGAATTATCAGATACGGCCCTCCGTTTTCCAAAATGGGCAGCCTAACTAAATTACGGGCAGTTCTAATTCAATTACTGGCAGTTCTAAATAACAAAACGGGCAGTTATAACTTTTCACATTTGGGATATTACAAAATCTCCGAACAGAATATGCCTAAATTATCAAAATATGCAATGCCTGGTTCAGACAATTTCGTACAATAGACAAAGTTTGTATTTCTAGATGGAAAGGATAACAATTTTGATGGCATTTCACACAATTCGGAGGTTGGTAAGGGGCTCTCTTCTCAGATCTTTGCCAGAGAGGGCTCTTCGAATTCTACCGAATCTGTTGAGAAACTTGAAGGTCTTGAAGCAAGGCAAAGAGACTGGAATATGCTACACAAGTAAAGAAACGGCGACTTCTTGTAAATTCTAATGTCATCTTAACCATTCTAAGCTAATCAAAGCAATAAAGACCAACAATATTCTGCTCGCTTTTCCACAAAATTTTCTTTTACTAAAAGTGGGATCTTTTAAATACATTGGATAGTTTGTTTGAAAGATGGTATGAGGGAAGCCTCGACAAATTTATTAATAGAGCTTGGCAATTTTAAATTATCCCTAGGATGATCCATACAACCCCCCCCCCCCCCCACCACCAAACGTAATTCTCTGGTAAAAACATCCACATTGTTTCATACACCATGTACTCAGGGTTGTGTTCGATATTTTGTAAAAATGGGATCGTTTGGTTGAGCTTTGCTGGCTTCAATCAAGGAAAAAAATGAACTTACTAAGCAGAAAATTTAAATAGCGTTTTCCTGAATCCAGAATCATTTTTTGATTAAACTTTTCGACTCTGATGAAGAGGATTTACAGCATGAGAACAAAATATGCACCAAGCTAAACTAACGAACACACAGTTTTATATGACTTGCTTAGAAGCAGCATTGCTTAATACTGTGTCAGAGGCCTTCTAATGAAATTTGATTCTGACCAATCCCTTGGAGAAGGGGCGCCAAAAATGATCTGGCCACCCCAGTGGAAAACGGCCCACCACGCCACTGATGGAGAGACTTGTAAACCATAGTTGCAGTTTCAAATTCTATAATTTCTTTTATAGTTAACCACCCTAGCCTTCCAATCAAAGGAAGAGTAAGAGATGATGCATCATATGAGCTGTTAGTAACAATTCGCGCGGCGCGGTTTGAAGAACTGTATCAGCAAAAACTAACTTTGTTCCAAATATTTTGTGCAGGATTGTAGGTGGCTTTATTATACGATTAATTGAATGGCCAATTGCCCTATGTGGCTTGCAAGATTTGTGATAATTGAAAATGGCGTAAATAGCCTAGGTGGTTTTACGCTCGCAACTTGCCCCCCAAAAATAGGACCCCGGCTACGCCACTGAATTTGGGGTATGGAGAAATGAATATTCAGATGTTCTTGTGCTTGCTTAGCTCAAAACCGCTCAGGAGGACGGACTTTGTAAGGCTATTGGAACGGCAGCCTACTGCCCGGGGGGGGGGGCACTACACATTTTTTGGTTAGGAAAGTGCCATCGGGAAGGGTATCGATTTTTGCGATTTTGGTATAAGGAACAGTATCGATTTTCACGATTTTTGGTAGAACGGTATCGATTTTTGCGATTTTGGTACAAGTATATGGTCGGGTATACTTTCTCGGAAGATTGGTATAAGGTCGGGTATACTTTTTCGGAAAATTGGTACTACGAACGGGTATTTTTTTGAAGCTTTGATGGCACGTCCCCGACCAAAACCTGGTTAGGTACCCCCCCCCCCCGGGGTCTACTGCCCAAGCAACAGACACAAATTTAGTCGATTGACGTCATAGCAGACTCACATGCTGTGAAAAAACAATAGGCCAGACAGACAATAGTAAAAAAACAAATTCAAGAGACAAAAGAGAATTCGAAAGAACAATTAACAATGGAGCCTTCATTTGTTATTGTGGTTTTGTAACAGTAGCAGATTTCCTGCAGCATGGTAAAGAATAAGAGATTGGGTTCAAACTTTGATCGCCCCTTACAAGCGAAGAAGCCCACAGTTTGCAGCAGCAACTCACCAGAGCAATGGGAAAAGGCAACAAGAAGCAAGAATCGTCGGTTACGGCTGTTGTTGAAACTCCTGCAGCTTTGCCTTGGTTTCAGCTGTTGATTTTTGTCATTGCAACATCCGCACTTGCTGTGTCTGTTTCCATTATCTATGGTTTCATCCCCATTGAAGGTAGGCCTATCTTGTCTCTCTCGTCTCTAATGCAACGTGTCATGGCCTAAGTATCAATTTTATTTTGATCGGTCTAATATTCTCTGTACATTTGTGCACATGCCATGGATCAACTTTCTTTCTTTTGGTGACAACTTCGTACTTGAAATGTGGGTGTCTGGTATTATTTCTGTTCTAAAGAAACTTTACATGTTTCTTCGTTGGTTTTAGTTGGTGGTCCAGATCGTGGTCCAGCTGGGAAGGGTGTTTGTTGTACTTAGCCTACCTTAGACCAGACATCAACAGCTCGTCTCCTCCCTTTTTTCACTTGCACTTTTTTCACAAATTAGCAATGCCTTTTCATGGGATGTCTTTCAAGTGCTTGAAAACATTTGAACAGCAACTTCCTAGCCTGACTCTCCGTCTCAAAAACCCTGTGTAAATCTATCTACATACACGTATTTTTGATAAGTAACTAAGAATTTGGCCCAGTACTGACATTTTCTTAAAATTATCAGATTTTGAGTACTCAAGAGTTTCTTACGAGTTTACCTGTGCCCTCTTGAACATTTCAAAACTAAGGTTTCAAGCCTTTCCAATATTTAGACATGTGCTGCATTGCAATTTGCACCTCCATCTCTGGCCAGGGTGAATGTCTTCATTCCTCTGCGCCAAATATTTCCGAGTGTAGTGACTTTGTGCGCCAGTGTGCGCCAAAAAATAATTGATATTTATTGTTTAATACAATGATACATTGAATTGCCCATTGTTTTAGGCCTCTTTCTACGCCGAAATGTGCGCCAAAAATTGGTTGAGTTCCCTGCACCCTGCACCGAAGATCTTCCGAAAATAGGCACTCAGATTCACCCTGGATCTCTGGTTACTTTGCTTTCAGCAGTCAGGTTCATTGTCATTCTGGGGAGGAGGTGGGGATACGGTACTTGACTTTCATTAGGACAGTGATGTCCCCATCAAAATAATTTATCACCTGGCTCCAGATTTTTGCTTGCAAACAATGGCTGCTTTGAGAAAAAAATCAGTAGAAAGTTTTGAAAAGTATACACATTTTTCTTACAAGACAAAACAGTAAGAATCTGTGCCAGCACTGAAAGTTTCTTCAAATTATGAGAACATTTCTCCTGAAAATTTCAAAATGAGGTATTTTGAAGCTTTTCCAATGTTTAGAAATTATTCAAGTACTTTCCGAGTAATATTATACAGGAAACAAGTGAGAATAAAGAAAAAATGCACAAGTTCCTTGATTTTTTGGTGATTTAAGAGTCTGATTTTTTATAAGTGGTTTCTTATAAAAACCATGTGCACTACAAACTGTAAATATTAAACCCAGCAACATAAATTGAAATGACAGTTTTTTCCAACAAAATTCCCCCTTTTGACAACATAACCATAAAAACTGCCTTCTTTTAATTGCTGATACATACAGGAAAGAGAGGGAAAATGACAACTTTATTCTGCAGGCCAGCAGGTCTAGTAATCTGCAGGTTAACGCGAAAGCAAACATGCGGGTCACCACCAGGGCAAAAGGCTCAGAGGCCTCAGGCACGATATGAAAATAGCCAGCAAAATGGGTTTGGATAACATACTGTACAAAGGAACAAAAAAATAAAAGGACTTTGCAGAATTTGTGTGGATCCAACACATGAGACTGCGATGTAATCAGTCTATACACCCACTGCATTCTTAGATTGGCTTTGTTGACGATTTGAACAGTAGGACATTCTTTGGCGCAAAGCATTTTAATGCCGTGAACGAACAAGGGTCACATGAATGAAAGACATTGAAACAAAAGCTTTTGATATAGATCAAAATCATCAAAGGGATTGCCTTTGACCATTTGGCGGCCTAACATACCCAACACAGCACATCAATCGTTGTATTGGGCCCTTGGCCCTGCATGTTTGCTTTCATGCTTGACCTGCAGATTACCTGACCTGCTGGCCTGCAGAATAAAGTCGCCGGAGGGAAAACATCACCCTTGAAAATGGCACTCCCCAGCCAAATTTATACCAATCCACAATGCAATAGGTCTGGATTGTATCATAACAAGTCAAATCTTTCAATAGGGCATTGGGAAATCCACAAGTCATCCAGTTTTACGCCAATGACGTTGTCCTCTTTGAGTCACATGACCAAATATAAGCTGCATGAGTCAACTTTTTGAGTACCTTTGCGAAAAATTGAAATGGAAATTTGACTAATAAAGATACAGAGCTTGGCCCCAAATGAATTCTACAGGCCCCAAAATCTGTTGAGATCAACATCATTACATAAAATTTTTGTCTATTTGAATATTGGCCTATGTTCAAGTATTATCTGGGAATGCTACAAATAAGATAACTTCCAGAATTTAGCATTTTACGTACAAAATACCAAAGAATAACATGAAATTACTCGTTGGTAAGATCTCAAATACTTAAAAAGTGATCCCTTAATGGCCACCTCCACCAACATGCACTTTCTATGAAGGATGTAATTCCAAAAACAGTATTTGTGCAATACGAAAAGCAATGATTCAAGTAGACTGATGATTAGTTCGGACAAGCACGGTGAATTAGGAAACAAACATTTAAATTCATTATATTTGAATGGTTTGCGATGTATGCTATGTATGTATGCATAATTTCATCACACTGATTAAAGAAATTAAATGTAAAATGAATTTCGGAAAAAGAACAGTCTAATTACTAACAATTTTGAATAAAGCATTCTAAGTCTAATTACAGATGCATAATATGATGTAATATAATAAGATAATCTATAAGTATAAAAGTTGGAGTTGTAATCTAAAAAACACCCCTGGTTTAAATGGCAGAGAGTCCACCGTAGCGCGAGCCGGTAAATTTGAGGCGCCGGTATATCTGAGGTTTGCCGGTAAATATGAGGTCGGCAAGATCAAAGGTATTCTTCTTAGGCGACAAGTAGTCATAATCTATTGTGAATTAGACAAAGGTGAGACACAAGGTCTGGTTTCAAAGGAAGCAATAGGTTTTTCCGGGGGTCGGGTCAACGGTCTGAGGATTTCGTATGAATCTTGTTTAGCTAGAATTGCTAAACGTTCTTTGAAGAGTAAATATTCCAAGGACCACGGTATTGCTGAACCTGTCTGTTACCAACCTTACCCCCCGACAAAAAGCAGTCAACAGCGGTGACCACAAAAGAGTAATGTGTCTTGTACAATGTGTGATTTCTATATTGCATTGTTTAATTTGAATGGCTTCTTAAACAATAACCCAGGTGTTTGAGTAGTCCCACGACACCTCATATTTACCGGCAAACCTCAGATATACCGGCACCCCAAATTTACAGGCTCGCGCTACGGTGATATATGAAATGGCAGGGATAGCATTAAAAAGGTCAAATGTGATTTTGTTATCACAATGGTCCCTCCAGAGGTAGACTTGCTCCAAGTCTATTCAGTGGACCATCAGCAATAAAAGAATAAAATTTCTTCTGCGGGGGCGTAAGCTACTAAGGTGACGCTGCGAAGGAGAAGTGAGAACGAAACTGTTTCGTTCTCACTTCTCCTTCGCAGCGTCACCTTAGTAGCTTACGCCCCCGCAGAAGAAATTATATTCTTTTATTGCTGATGGTCCACTGAATAGACTTGGAGCAAGTCTACTCCAGAGGTTACATTGAACGATGTTACTAAAATATGGAACAAGCGGAACAAGCCAGTAACAAGGGGAACAGGCCAGTAACAAGTGGAACAAGCAAGAAAAATACCCAGTAACAAGCAGCACAACTACGGAACAGTCCAGTAAAAAGCAACAATGAAAGGAACAGGCCAGTAACAAGAACAGTAACAAGAACAGTAACAAGAACAGTAACAAGAACAGTAACAAGAACAGTAACAGGCCAGTGATCTTGAATAGCGACACAGTAAGGACCATAGAACAGCTGTAATGACTCAAAATAATGGGAATATTAATAAAGGGAAACATCCGACCTCCAGTAAAAGAAAGTTTATCAAAAAAATCCCTCCTAGTGCAACGTCTTAATCTTTTAGGGATCTGACAGTAGAGTTTTTCGAGAAATATTTCCTATAAAAGAAATAAGTGTATTCATTGCTTTCCTCAATGCAAACTGGTAAAATGAAAGTTTTGCAATAATGTGTCATACTTTAGCTTTACATCTCTTTGCCAAATACTTTTTCGTTTTCTTGCATTTGTTGTTCTTTTTCATCACTCGATTCACGCAGCTCGTAACACATCGCAGGAGGCCTTAAAACGGCGGAGTACCCCACTCGAGGAGTTCAGTACGCTAATTTCATGCTTTCGGTGCTTTATTCAATGCATTACTGGCCTGTTCTGTATGTTACTGGCCAGTTTCTTACTTATTCCACTTGTTACTTTGATTGTTGCTTGCTTGTTACTGGGTTGTTCCTGGGTTGTTCCTTGCTTCTTACACTTGTTACTGGCCTGTTCCGCTTGTTACTGGCTTGCTCCGCTTGTTTCATGTTTAGTAACGTCGGTCATTGAAAGAAAAATTTTACGAAAGAAAAGAAAAACAGGATCTTGTCTCGGAAATTGAGATTAAATGCTGCTTTCTCAAAGATTGTCAGCAGGCAGTTTTGTTAGAGCTTTTAGAATTTTAATAATATATATAGGGGAAATGGTTGTCCCCGTTTTAGACTTCAGGTGTGAAGTTCTCAAATGCGGATGAGAAAATATTGGATTATTGTTCATATTCCAATAACATGGAACTTAATCTCACAGAGAAATCCTGTTCCACGGTTTCTGCGTTATGGACCTGGCCTTTTTCTTCAAATGTTTGCAGTCTGATTGCTCTGTGAAGATGAGGCTTTCGGAGTTTTTGGCCAAAAAGGCCATGGGTAAATACCAGGAACAAATTTTATTCCTATCTTGTGCGAAGCTGGTTTTCACTGTAAAGGGGCAGTTGGATTCATATTTGCCCTTGTGAGATGGTCTCCAATATGTGTGTTTTCAAACTTCCTGAAAATAGTCTCTTCCAGTACTTAATTGCCATTAGTGTCAAGGGCAAACAATAGGTTTTACTGATCGTTAGTTTATGGGATTTCTCTTTATGACACTTCAAGAATGTGAATATTTCTGCTATAGGAAGAAGAATAGCTTCCTTATTTGCTTTGCAAGATGACAACAGTATGTAGCTTAGTGATATTTGTGTGCATGTGTGCGAGTGCTTTTAGATGATCCCTGATCATTCGAGCCATAAATGGAGCGCAGGCCTCTGGTCTTCGCCATAAGTCGTGAAAATGATTAATTTTGGCTTCGATACACTTTCAGACTATGTTCAGACGAAAAGCGGGAATTTGTTAAAAACGAAGGTCGGGAATCGGGAATTGGGCTAAAAACGTAGCGGGAATTCGGGAATCAGGGGGTCTATTGGGTACCCTCAGTAATCTTGCCCATGTCAAGATTTTGCAGAATGCTCTATTGCAAATGGCCCTTACAGGATGAAGGAAGCAGGAGATTAGAGCTATCCAACCTGCTATCCAATACAGGGACACTGAATCTAGCGAGAACATGAAGAAGAATGCAGGTCTTGGTCATTGTTAGCTGGTTTTTTAGCACTGTTCACCGACGTTACTAAAACACGGAACAAGCGGAACACGCCAGTAACAAGCGGAACAGGTCAGTAACAAGCGGAACAAGCGAGGAACAACCCAGTAACAAGCCGAACAAGCAAGGAACATCTGTCTCTATCCCAAGTGTAGCTCGAAATATGTTGAAATGAAAGAGTAGCGCACGGCATTAGATAATAAGTCAAGAAGATAATAGGGTAAAGAGCAGAAAAAAGGCGCTGCATGTCCCAAAGGAGTCCAAAGTCGTTGCAAGGGAACATGAATAAGGAAGCAAAGGTGTGTGTATGTTCTTTCTTCTTCTCCTTATTGTTGCCGCAACTTTCTCGCCATTCTTTTTTTTCTTTTTGGCTTTCTTTCGCGTTGAATGGTCAAACGGTCAAACGGTTGGGGGGGGGGGGGGGGTGGGGTTGGAATTACCCTCCCTTGTTACCTTTTGTTTATATCAGTATTATTTCTCAGTATCAATTTTTTCACTATTTGTTATTATTTTATCTTCTGTCTCATCAAAACGCTTTTCGAGGCAGAGATACTTTGAATTTGCGTATGTTTTGTTCACAGTATTAGGAAAAGAATTCAAGGCATTATCATTGAGGTTCACTAAGAGCCACCCAGGGCCGACCCAACCGTCCAGAATGCTCATGAATATCTAAAATCAATACCAATAGACGATTCCGGAATTTCTATAGAATCACGGTCACGGTTGATTGCATTATAGCACGCAAACGCAATGCATTTTGGTCAAATGCCTCCCAACGCCATCTTTTTCGTAATCGTCTATTCTATTAACCTGCACCCAGACTTTGATCACTGAGGAGGAGAGGAGAGAAAGGAGTGAGAAACTAGAAGTCGTTCCTCTTTCCTCCCCAGTAACCAAAGTCTGCAGGCAGGCTACTATTCTATCCGCTATCGTTGAAACGTATAAAAATTTTGCCGCTACTTGACTGACTGATTGATTGATTGATAGATAGATTGATTGATTGATTTGAAGGGAGCAATGCTAAAGAATAAATACAAAGGGTATCAAAGTTGACCAAATTATTGGTTTAGCCAAGGGTACCATTTTCGTAAGAATCGAATATGCTCGCGGCAGACCCGTACCCAAAATTTTCAAAAAAGTACTGGGAAAATCTACCTCCATAATTTCAGATTTAAGAAACTAAATAAATTGTCTTTATTCATTTGTTTCCTGTATAAAACTATTCAAAACTTCAAACAGCTTTGTTTCGAAATATTCAAGTGCACAGACAATGGGAACAGATGAATGAGAAAGAAAGCCGAAAGGATTAATAAGAATGACGAGAAGGTTGCGGCAACAATAAGGAGCAGAAGAAAGAAAAGGCACACCTTTGCTTCCTTATTCATGTTCCCTTGCAACGACTTTGGACTCCTTTGGGACAAGTGGCGCCTTTTTTCTGCTCTTTACCCTATTATCTTCTTGACTTATTATCTAATGCCGCACGCTACTCTTTCATTTCAACATATTTCGAGCTTCCCTTGGGATAGAGACAGATGTTCCTTGCTTGTTCGGCTTGTTACTGGGTTGTTCCTCGCTTGTTCCACTTGTTACGGACCTGTTCCGCTTGTTACTGGCGTGTTCCGCACCCGTTCCGCTTGTTACTGCCTTGTTCCGCTTGTTCCGTGTTTTAGTAACGTCGCACTGTTCACACAGAAACAAGATGAAAAATTTCCAAAACTTATTTCAAGCCCCGAGTAAATACTTACAGGGGGATTATCAAAAAGTTAGAGGAATAAACAGTGACAAAAATTCATATGCATTGCTGATGGAAGGTTGGGCTCAATGTACTTGCAATTCTTGCCATTCCTCCAAATCTTGTGAGAAACTTTTGTTTGATTTTTTATGCAGGTACATTATGTCTACTCTTGATCCACTGTTTTGCCTGCACAATGAATAAGTTGGCCAACTAAGTTTAAAGCTATATTTTTGGGATCTCTTATTTGTTTGCATTCAGGAGTTGGATACTTCACTGTGAAAAACCCTTTGTTTGATTACCAATAGCTTTGTATACTGTACCGGGTGAGTCAGAAAAAACGTGGGGTGTTTGGCGGACTGTCACGTCGCATTCAGCCACTCGATCGTAGCGAACTAAATTTTCTCTTGCAGCCAGAGGTCTAACTTAGATCATAAGCCTTTCCCCATCGAAATCGGTCACTTGATGCAGTAATCAGAAAATATTTTCTTCGTAAGACGTTGTATGGGAGTTTTGCAAACTTATGAAATCTTTGATAGAGCGCCTTCAGCATTTTACCCTTGCCAAAGCTGCAGGTACACGTGGTATTATCAGAGGAGAATGAAATAGTTTTGTCATGAAACGTCGCGTTGATCTTGTTGAAATAAATCTCTTTACAACACAAAGAAGCATGGGTCTTTACTGTCTCTCAAACATATTCTCTTCGCAGGACAAGATATGACGTGACAAGGCATCCCAGGAGAGAAAACACTATTTCCGAACTGTTTCATGCTCCCTAGATAATACCACGTGTACCTGCAGCTTTGGCAAGGCTAAAATGCTGAAGGGGCTTGGTTAAAGGTTTCCTCAGTTTGCAAGACTCCCATACAAAGAATTAGGAAGAAAAATGTGTTTTAGATAATGAATCACATGACCGATTTCGATGGGGAAAAGTTTATGATCCAAGTCAGGTTTATGGCTGCACGGAATAATTTAGTTCACAACGGTCGGGTGGCTAAACGCAACGTCACAGTCCGCCAAACACCCCACGTTTTTTCTGACTCACCCGGTATATATCACCATCATTAAGGTTTATAAGAGACACAGGGTGTCCAAAAAATTGTTGGACACTTGATTAAAAGATCAGGAGAAAACGAATGGGCTTGTGGCTAGATGACCCTGTTCCTAAGGTCTTAAATGAATTTTTGACACAGTCTTGCAAATCCGCTAAAAGTTCACGCATGCTTTTGATGTTCAGGTTTGTGCGAAAGCTGGAAACCAGATGCCCAAACTGACTTGTTTTGCAAAGAGACATAATCATAATAATAATAATAATAATTAATTTCTTTAAGGTTGGCGTGGTATATAGCACTAGGCTAATTAATGCCAACCATTATCGATACAAAAGATGTGTAATAATTATAATCAACCTAAATATAACCTAAATTTACAATAAAATCCTTACATAATCTACAGTTGCATGAAAAGTTCCAAAACTTAATTTCCCTTTTAAAATTCCCTACAGATCGGGACTTTTTTATATGCAATGGCAAATCTCGCCAGAGATTTTGCCCCAGGAAGCTCACAGTTTCTAGCCCATAGGCTGTAGTCCTAGGTTTGCGTGCATAGATGTTGCTCGTAACTCTTAAGTTGTAATGTATTTCTCTCTCCGCGAAAATTTCTCTCATAAAACAAGGATTTAAATACATTCTTGTTCGGTAAATTTCAGTGACAAGCAACTGTAGATTTCGTTGATGAATGGAGACTGAATGGTCTGTAATTAACAGTTCTTCAAAACTGGAGGTCCGATCATGATACGCTATTCGCAATGCTCTTTCGTGAATAGAGTTAATTTTTGCGTTAACTCGTCTATCGTGAAACATCCATATCAATGGACAGTAGCTAAACTGTGACATTACGAAAGCCCTCATGACAATCTTAATTTTTTCTTCTGGCATATACGTTGAGGCCCTTGCAAGAGCATGTAGCTTCTGGCTTGCTTTTGTGCACACCATTTTCACGTGTTGCTTAAAATTTAGCTTTTGGTCAATTACAACGCCCAGCAATTTTTCTTCTTTACTCTCTTTAATGACAGAGAAACCAACTTTTATTGACATTTCAGTTTCTTTCTCGCCAAGTACAAGGAGATGGCATTTCTCCTCGTTTAATTTCATACAGTTTTGTTCAAACCACTTGCTTAGTTCAGTAGTATCCTTTTCTAGCCTTAAAATAACTTCCCGTAACTCTTGATGAGAACAGTAAATTGTCGTATCGTCTGCATAATTACAGATTTCAGTCTCATTCAACAAAAGGAAAATATCATTGATAAATATATTAAAGAGGAGAGGCCCCAGAATTGATCCTTGGGGAACACCTAATTTCATTTCTTTCCAAGAGCTGAATGAACCATTTATTTTGACTCGTTGCCTTCTACCTGCTAGATAACTGTACACCATCTGTATTGCATTTTTACTAAATCCGTATGCGTTCAATTTAGCAAGCAAGAGTTCATGGTTGAGACAGTCGAAAGCCTTGGATAAGTCCATAAGGACTGCTCCAACAAAACCTTTATTGTCTAAGGTTTTCTTACAAGTCTCCACCAATTTCAGCAAAGCATGCTGGGTATTGTAACCCTGTCGATAGGCGCAAAGGCTAGGCGATAGAAACTTATTAACAAAAGGTAGCATTTGTTACCTTTCAAGACATCTCAAAGTTGAGGTAAAGGAAGACTTTCCATGGTCATGCTGCTCGCTGATATCAGAACAATTTTTTTAGGACTGGAACACAGAACTCCTCAATCTTTTCATTCCGAATTTTTCCTAGTATTTTTCTGTAATTTCCTGTTTAAAGTGGTACTGTTTTCCTGCTCCGATGGTACCTGGTACTGACCTTAAAGGTACTGGGTATTGGACGTTTTAGTACCTGGTACTGCCCCTGTCGTACGACAGTGGTACATTTACCTGTCACCATCCTCTCATATGGTACCTCGTTTTCACATAGATTAAATGCCCTCATTTCAGGCCATGGTTCCAGCAATCAAGTTGTCCAAGGACCCCCAGGTAACAAAATTTAATTTCAACTACAAATCAACAAATGACTACTGAAGTTTTAAATGATTATAAACATTTTTAAGCCTAGGGTATTTCATGCTTTATGAAGACTAGGGGGAGGAGGAGGCTGATTCAACCCCTGCTATTTTATTTCTGTTCTGGCCCCTTGAAACTTTGCATATGCATAGTAGGGGAGACCAGGGTCAATTGTAACCTTTTTTGAACAATCAGCCATTTTCTCTAAATAATGATTAATTGCACTCTTGGATGTATAGATGATACTGTTGTACGTAGTTGCATCTCTTGGAATAAAATATATGTTTTTGGTTTCCATTATGTGGAGCCAACCATTATGATGCTGTTATAGTTTTCAAGTCAGTGGTCAGGTGTTACAATTGCCCCTGTAGCATTGGGAAATTGTAACACATGGCTGGAGCAATTATTGTTACATATCTTTAGAATCATTACAGATAATTATTGCAAGACTCTGTGTTTTCCTTAAACGAACTGTAACACCAGGCAGATTTTTCATTGCTTTGAAACTGGCGAATTAAAAATAAGACATGCTCTTTATTTGTTTGTAAATTTGGGCAGTGTTCGAACTAACTTTAATACTGCATGGATGCACATTGTTCGACCAGGTTAGAAGCTGAATAAAAACCAAGCCATTGGCTAGCTTCAGGGCAATTGAAACAGCGTGTTACAGTTGCCTCTAACCTGGTCAGCTATCACTACTTCCAATTTTCACATCTTACAAACTGTGGAGTTTAAAATGTTTTGATCCTAAATAGATGTTATGTCTGTGATCAGCAAAATCACAAGAGCAAAATCTTTCAGACACAAATTCACAGTAAAAGCATATTTTTACTTTCATGCTCAGTTTTCCCCCTGCAAATTTTGCAAACTTGGCTATCATGTGTAGAGGGCTAGAATGGGCTTGTTCTGTGCAAAATCAGCCTTTTTGCACTTTTCTGCGAGGTGTGAGAGCCAGTGTTCCAATTGCCCCATGTTACAATTGTCCCCAGTCTCCCCTACAACATGAGCTGAACCTTAAAATGAAATATACTTTTAGCTATGCTATGTCCCATTCCTTGCTCATGATGTCACAATGTTGCATTTTCAAAGGTGTAGTTTATGTTAAAGATCTTGAATCATACCGGGTGTCCCAAAAAAAGTACTCCTGTTTGAAAAATCACCAAAATTTGATTACACAGCCGATCTTCGATTTTCTTTTTTTGTCAAGTTGATCAAGGACCAAATTATGATCCAATGGATAGTTATTTTTGTAACTGGTTTCAAACTTAGTGAATTTAGCTCTTTTTAGTGCTACCTGATTTTGAATCATACTGCAAAAAGCATTGCCGATTGCCAGATCAATTTCTTTGTGCATGTAAAGCTTCTAGTTTGGTCATAAATAACAGAAAGAAATGCGCGCTATCATTGGAGAATTCAATAATGATAACAAATCTGAAAATTAGGACTCTTCCGCAAGATTGAGTATTTTGCTTCAAACTATAGCTCAAAATAAGGTTTTTTGACATATAATTTTTCTACCTTGCTTTGTCAAAAGCAAACATTTTATCATCTATGAATATTTTTGGGTCTTTGATAAAACAATTTTAAAATAAATTTTTATCAAAGGTTTTTGGTGATTTTTCAAACAGGAGTACTTTTTTATGGGACACCCAATAGATATGAGAAAATGGAAAGCAGTAAGGACATCAGCCCAATTTTTACATATTCTGTACACACATATAATCGCATTCACTTTTGGTACAAGAATTCCAAGAATTCCCCATTCGTATTGCCAACACATTTCGGACATCGATGAAATTATTGAAATTAGTTTTATTTTGCTGAAGCCTAAATTTTTTAGTGTAAGAAGGAAAGGTCAGAAAGTCTCAAAGTTTTAAGTGCACTTGGTAAAGATACACAAAAGGAAAACTGCTGGGGAGGAGCAATACAGTGTATACACTCATTTTTTTATAAGAAACCGCTTATAAGAAACGGTAGGCTCAATTTTTCGAAAGTTAAGAAACAACCCTACCTGAATTTAAAAAGCTAAGAAACTTTTGAAATTTACAGTTTTAATTTTCCTATCGCAGTCAAAAAAGTCTTGACACTGTACAGTTTAATAGCAACTGTTTGGACATTCTTTTGATTGCGAATTATGTTATTGACTTGTAATGATATCTTACAAAGTAATTTGGGAACCCTTTAGAGAAACAAGATTAACTCTACACTTCTGGCATTAAAAATATAAGAAACACATAAGAAACTTTTGGTAGCAAAATGGCCCAAAAACATAAGAAACTGCCTACCAGTCCCGGACCTTAGTTTCTTATAAAAAAATGAGTGTATTACTTTGATAGAGTTAGACATGTGAAAATTGGACACATCAGGCCAATGCATTGTTTACGGTAGATTTGTCACAAAATTAGGAGGTACACCTACTGTAGTCTCGATAAATGGGAAAGGACTAATACCAGAGAGCTTCAAAGCCACCAATATTGTACTGGACCTCTTTATTTGCTTTCTATTGATAAACAATTTGAAGTAAATAACTGTCCTAAACTTTCAATGCATGTGGTCATTTAATCAGTCTATGCCATACGATGCGTGTGAGATCACATGGACACAGCTTATTAGCACAAACACACGAAGACTGCATTCATCTAAGGTTGCATTTATCTTTGACTCCGTTACATTAAGTCTTCTCGTTTGTTTCAGGGCCCCAAGGACCTGCTGGAGAAACAGGCCCACCAGGTGTGTTTTTACAAAAATCATTGCAACACTAGCTTAAAGTGATACCTTTGTTTTGGTCTTTGTTCTGAAGAGAGAACTACAGCTCGGAAAACTTGGAAATTTCTGGAAATTTTTTTTCCAAACTTTAAATTTCCAACAAAACTTTCCAAAGTTTTCTAAACACGGACAAAATTTTCAAAAATAAATTTGTTTGTTTGTACGTGTGGCTACACTAAACGATTAATTTTCAAATCAAATTTTCCACAGTTTTGAAAACAAGGTCCAAATTTTCCAAATTTTGAAAACACCGACAATATTTTCCAAATGATAAATAAATAACGAATACGACGAAAAAAGAGTTCAAAGAGAAAATGGCATAATTTTCTATGGATATTTGTCTCAGAAATATGGTAGAAGCCCTGGGGGGGGGGCTACTCCCATACTCGACCTGACGGGATGTGCCGCTCAACAGGGTGTCCTTTTGCCGTAAAAATTATGCGCCAGGGTGTCCTTTTCTAACGAAAATTATGCGACAGGGTATTATAATAGGTAAGAAAATTGTAGCACAAGCAAAATCGCGTTCTACTTTGTCTTGGAGAGGCACATTCTTATGCGACAGGGTATACGTTTGGCCCATTTTTTATGCGACAGGGTATACTTTTGGCCCATTTTTTAGGCGAAATGGTGCAGGGTGTGGAGAGGTTTTCCACACACCCCCGTCACCTTCCTAGTCAAGTACCCCTCCCCCCGGGGATAGAAACAGGGGTACTCAAAATGGGTGAATGTGGAGAATTATTGCTTGTGTTGCAGACCACTTGAAAAGGACTGGTACACAGGCTAAAGAATTAGGGCTGGCTAAAAAGAGATAGCTCATGCTGTTGGCCGTAAACAGCAATCTGTCACAAAGGTGAAGGAACGTTTTGCTGTAACTTACTTTTTTGAAATGACTTGCTTGGGAAAATACGCCCCTAATGCCACCTGTCCAAAGTAGATCGAGTTCCCCCTCCCCCCGCCGGAGTGCAACATGGGCTCAATTTAAAACTTAATGGATTGTTTTCCCCTATCAAATCATAAAACCTAAAACTACAAACTACAATTGAACTGTGCCAATCATAGCGGAAATCAATCAATCAGTCAATCAATCACTTTATTAATGTGTCAAAATATTTAGCTTCCAAGTTAATTGGGGACACAACGAAAAGGTATAGAAAATTTGATTGAAATACAATATATAGAATTACAATCCATTTGTTAAAACTACCGGGTGAGCCAGAAAAAAGTTCCCACTTTCGACAGGCCACGATAAATCATACACTGAACCAATTTGAAATATTTTTGATTTAATCATTTGTCAATATCCAGTATTATTCTTGGTTATTTTTGTTGATTTTTCAAATGCCTACTTATTGATATATTTACGATTTCTTGAAATTTTTTTGCCAGCGGACAGCCCAAAGAGATCGAAAAACAGTGATCAAATTTTCCAAAGACTGAACTTGGCAGAATGAACTAAGTGCTTCTCGAAAATGACTAGGGAATTTGAATGGATTATGTCGCACGAGCGGTCGTTTAATGATCGCACAACATTAGTATCACTTTTATCAATACAAAGACTTTCAGTTTTTTACCATTTCTTTGAAAGGATGCTTACTAGCTATTGTAGTTCGTGCCTGTAGGGAATTAGAAATATTTCCAACAAGCGTGTGGTGTGGATTCAGGAATTTTTTATGTGAAGACCGAAGACCCACTACCTAATTCCCTGCAGGCACAAACTACATTAGCTACCGGGTGTCCCAAAAAAAAGTACTCCCGTTTGAAAAATCACCAAAATTTGCTCACACAACCGATCTTAAATTTTCTTTTTTTTGTCAAGTAGATCAAGGACCAAATTATTTTCCCAGATAAAGCAAATTTTGTAATTGTTTTAAATATTAGCAAATTTAGCTCTTTTTGGAGTTACCTGGTTTTGAATCATACTGCAAAAAGTCACTGGTGATTGCCAGATCAAATTTTTGTGCATGGAAAGCTTCTTATTTGGTCATGAATGAAAGAAAGAAATGGTTTTTCAGCCTGGAATTTTTTTATCTTGTTGTATCAAAAGCAAAACTTTTACAAACTAGAAATATTTTGGGGTCCTTGACAAAACAAGTGAAAAAGAAAATTTTATCAAAGGTTTGATGATTGATTTTTGGGGATTTTTTAAACCGGAGTACTTTTTTTGGGACACCCGGTAGCAAGTATCATTTCAAAGAAATGATAAAAAACTGAAAGTCTTTGTATTGATAAAAGTGATACTAATGTTGTGCAATCATTAAACAACCGCTCGTGTGACAGAATCCATTTCACATACCCTTGTCATTTCGAGGAGCACTTCCTTCATTCTGCCAAGTTCAGTCTTTAGAAAATTTGATCACTGTTTTTCGATCTTTTTGGGATGCCCGCTGGCAAAAAAATTTCAAGAAATCGTAAATATATCAATAAGTAGGCATCTGAAAAATCAACAAAAAATAACCAAGAATAATACTGGATATTGACAAAGGATTAAATCAAAAATATTTCAAATTGGTCAAGTGAATGATTTATCGTGGCCTGTCGAAAGTGGGAATTTTTTTCTGGTTCACCCGGTATACTGAACTGGGTGCACCAAAGAGAACCATCCACCCCCGACAGTCCATGACAAATCGCACGCTAGACTAGCCCCGAAGACCCATACCCTAATCCCCAGCCAAGATCCACAAAGAAAAAGATACAAGATCATCAAATTTCCACTATGACTGGCACTTACAACATTGCTTAGAATTAGATACAATAAGAAAACACAAATATGAAAATTGTCACTGAAAACGAAATACATGAGGGACATAAGACATCAGCTACTGCTTTTCAACTATTAATTATTAATTTACATTTGTTTCGTTTTTTCGATAAAGCAAATCGTTTCCTTCATAATAATTTTATTTGCATTCACGTCTAGATCAGAACTTCTAAAAAAGGAATAGATTACAAAGTGATTTCAAAGTCCATACCCAAAACGTTTAAATCAGGAATGTTTTCGAGATGGCCCAAAAGATCTTGCCGTAATGTGTTATGCATAGGGCAGTGCAGGAGAAAATTTTCATTATCTTCATTCCCCTCGCCGCAATAACAAATATAGCTTAAACAGTCCAAATTGTGCCGGGACTTGTGCTCGTTTAAGCATGGGTATTGTGGACACGATTTGTGTTGATCGTGTCCACAATATCTGGCCTAGATGTTACTAAGGGTGGTTCCAGAAAAAATCCGGACCCCCCCTATGGAAGACTGCTCACCAAATTGGAAGGACCCGGATTTTTTATGATAAAATTTGCTGGATAGATCCGGATTTTGCCTCTTAAAGTACAGGAACGTCCGGATTTTTCGATTTTGCAGACAATTTACCCCCTATGGAAGAGTTTACCAACAACTTGTAGGTCTGGATTTTTCCAAATTTTTGTAATTACCCCTGGATTTTTGTGTCTCAGCAGCTGCATGCCCCTGGATATTTGGGGATTGACGCACACTTCCGGATTTTCTCTTCCATAGGGGGGGTACGGATATTAACTGGAACCACCCTACATGAATGAATGTAGTTCGTTACCTTGCTCGTCCTCATTTCATGCGTATCTCTGCTCTTTTGCCTCGGCAGCCTTTCTTGCTTACTCAAGTTCATAACGGCCTAAGGTTTTTGAACAGTGCCGCGCTCTAAACTAGTTCCCAGATCGCCGCTACCCTTGAACGAGCAGCGGCGATCTGGGAACTAGTTTAGAGCGCGGCACTGTTCAAAAACCTTAGGCCGTTATGAACTTGAGTAAGCAAGAAAGGCTGCCGAGGCAAAAGAGCAGAGATACTCATGAAATGAGGACGAGCAAGGTAACGAACTACATTCATTCATTTAGTAACGGGCCTATTTTGAAATTGGTCACGCAAAGAGGTGAAAATTGAAACTATTTTTCCGAACTTCTCGACATCAATTTTTCAAAGATACACATTTAGGCCTTCCGAATTCAGGTTAAGTTTAATAATTTATCCATTTCTTGCCTGCTGTAAAGAAATTTTATAATATGAGGTTTATCTTTGCTGCATGCTCGATTAAAAAAAGAATATTCTCTAATTTCGAATTAGTTGACGTAAGATTTGTTGTTTGCCTTTCATGATAGCCTTAATGGTTCATATAACTGACATACAAAATTTGGCAATCATGTGTGATTCCACGCAGAGTTGGGAACAAAACATCTTGGTAATTGTCCGTCCGACAGAAAAAAGAGAGGATTTATTTTTCCCAAAACAAATGGTAGTGATAAAACCACGGAATTTTGTTGCAGCTATCTCCCAACTTGCTAATTTGTTTGGAGAAATCACCTTTGCACGAAGAAAAGTATCTACAGCCTTTAATTTTGACTATAGAGTGTGTCCGTCCGACAGTTGCTGATGTGTACTTTTCACAGTAATCTTCAATTAGGCAACAGTGCATACAGCAATTGGAATTGCTCACAATAGGAACAACAGGAATTGTTCGCAATACGTTTTGAAGATTAATTCAGCATTGTTTTGTTTCAAACATGTTTTTTATAAAACCTGTCGGATGGACTTTCGTTATGTTCTTTATCCGCAATAGAAGTCAATTATGTGTCCCAATGTTAAAAATTGGACATTACTGTGTCATGAATAGGTAGAAAATATGCATCAAAAATAGATGTATGCGTATTTTGGTACCAAACTCTCCATTCTGAAAATCTGTCGGACGGACACTCCAATGAAATAATGTTTATCTCGTGCCTTGGCCAACAATAACACCAACGAGTATGTGGAACCTACGCAGCGCCATGTTGTTATTAATGTAGAATTACTTATGTTTGTGTTTTCAGAACTTCAATTTTGCAGTACGTTTTTGTCCATCCGACATGTCCATCCGACAGGGTTACCCACAACCTTTGTTATCCTTTTTTGACGAACAAGGTGTTATTTTTCCAAGTGTTACATGTGTTATATTGTCAGCAATAGACAATACCATAGAACAGTTACAGTTTTTTGTGAGTTATGTTTAATGCTGAGATAGAATTGAGGTCGAAGTAACTTTTTTGCACATGTGCATTTTCTATCTAGTCCATCCGACATGTCGATGTTCTTCGTTATTCCCAGAGCAACATTCGTTTTGAAAACAAATCAGTTTATTGTTTTCATTACCCTTTGGATGCTTTATATCATGCAAGGTTACATTATGGTCTTACATCAAAGCTAAGAATTTGGTAGGCTTTCAAAGTATCTAATGTCCATCCGACAGATTTTTGAATTAAAAAATAGGCCCTAACATCTAGGCCAGATATTGTGGACACGATCGACACAAATCGTGTCCACAATACCCATGGTTTAAGTCACTAAATTTAACACGAAGTTTTGTTAATCGTCGAATGCCAATAATATCATGGACATGAAATGTCGGATTCCTCGATGGTCTAATTTTTGGCAACTTTCCTTTTGAATTCACTAAGGCAAGCCGCGTTTTTGACCTCATTATCGAACATATTCCATTCATAAAGGACTTTGTGGAAGTAGTTATTGGAGAAGCGAACAGTTCTTGGAATGTTTGGATTATGAAACCCGTGCATGTCTAAGATTGTATCAGATATCGCGCTCAGGGGGAATTTCCTCAAATAGATGCAGGGAAGACGACGTTATTTTGAGGATGTAAAAGTGACACAATCGTCTATATCACCTTCTGTCAAAATGTTTTCCCAACCCAATTCCTCGAAAAGTCTTTGCGTGTTGGTGCTTCTCCAAGCATCAGTTATTGCAAGTTCTGCAGAGTACTGCGTTTGTTTCACCTTCAGTTTCACGACTGGGCAGGCAGCAAACAAAACGTTCTTCAAGCCACCTTTCGCCTAAGCAAACGTTTCCGAAGACACCTTGACCGTTTTGGTTTGCTGTAACAAAAGAATGGCGAACAAAGTCTTTGCAAGGCCCCATTCTATCATGGAGGTTCAGAACAAGGAGCACTTTGCAGAAATAAGAATAGACCTTTTTACTTGCCAGAAAAGAGGTTCGGATCGAGCGTCCAAGTCTGGTAACGTGTGGGAAGGAAAACGAAAGTGCGATCCCGTTCTTAGTGGATCTAGCTGTGGCAGAAAGTTGCTGTGGATCTCAACACTTCTCAGAGAGTTTGTTATCAATTACTTTGCGCAGAATGAGTTAGCAATGGCTTAGTTTACACCAAGGCAAGTGTTATTGGTCTTTTTGCTTTGCTTCTCGTTATTTTCATACGTTTTTAGCTGAATTTTCTTTCATTTGAATAACAATGGCTGAAAACAGCATGCTTCAAATTTTCAAACTCGCAAAATGATACCCTTGCATTTGTTCGGGATACTGCGAATTCCTCCTTTTATGAATCATGATGGAAAAGACGATAACTCTGATTGGTTCGCTGATCAATTGAATGGGTGAAGCGCTTTGGGGTGTGCGCGAATTCACAATGGAAAAATGAAGGACGATAACCTTACAATCGCTAGTGTGCAAAATCCAAAGCGCTCAAACGGGGGTCTAGCTATTCTGGAGAAAATCCGTAAGACTTTCACTGATTGTATCCCGAACGAGTATGCTCGCACTTTGTTTTGAAACTGTAATGCAACAAAATCAGCTAACTATGAATGAAAATAACGAGAAACAAGGCTGAGAAGCGAATAAAACTTGCCGATATATAAACTGAACCATTCGTAAGTCAATTTGAGCAACGTTATCGTTGATTGAGTCGCTGTAAAGTGCTCTGAGATCCGAAAGAACTTCTTGCTACATACGGGTAGCAGTGTTTCTACTGAGAACGGGGGCTCATTCTTTTGTTTTCTTTCATAAAATTTACCAGATTTAGACGCTCGATCCGAACCTCTTTTCTAGCAAGTAAAAAGATCTAGAGTAGCGTCGCCCATTATGGCCGGTCGCCCATTATGGCCGGTCGCCCATTATGGCCGCTTAGTAAGAGAAAATTGAGTTTCAGGAGTCTGCTACCCTGGGTACCAGAGCCTCAAAATTAGAAAGAAATTGAAATTTGGAAAAGGAAGAGAGAAGGAAGAAAGGAGGCTCTGGTCAAATGATAACACAACCTCGTTTTGGTTTAAATTTGACTGATATGAATCAATTCAATCAACTATTCTCCAATCATGGTGATCAACAAAAGATGTGATTAATCATGTGATTAATCACGTTTAGACTGAGGCACTCATACTTGCATGCGTTTGCATGCGTTATCTATGTTTTGGGATGTTGCTATGCGTATTTTGTGTAAGAAATTTCAAAGAAAGGGTTAAAAGCTTGCATTTGCAAGGGATTTGCAAAGAGCAGAAAATCTAAAAACACCCCATTCAAATTGAAGTTGCAAACAAAGTACAAAGGGAAACATAAGAATGAGATCTTTATCTTGTGATTTGTTTGTTCCATTTATTTTCACTTGTTTCCACGTTTGGCAAAAATCCTTTTGTTTTGAAGAAACATCCATCAAAAATCCATCAACAATGAACACCGGTAAAAGTTTGTCGAAAAAAAGTTCAGAATGCCGCATTTGTGGAATAAACTTCCTCACGACGGGAGTCAAGATTTATATATTGGTTATGGTCAAAGACAATCGATATCCAGAGGAGAAAAAATAGGAGAATCTGCTATGTTTGGAGCCCTGCTAAACTTACATTTACGAGTCAGTACAAAATTGCTGCATCTTTTAAAAAAACACTTATTATAAGAAACTGTAGTCAAAATGAAGAACCAGACTAATAAAAGGCTAATACAAAACTTTTGTAATTTGCAGCTTCACATTTCCTTGGCTATGTCAGAATGTTTTGGCATTGTGCAGTACACGTACACTCGTTTTTTTTTATAAGAAACTAAGGTCTTGGGCTGGTAGGCAGTTTCTTGAATTTTTGGGCCATTTTGCTAACAAAAGTTTCTGACGTGTTTCTTACATTTTTAATGCAGGAATTGCAGAGTTAATTTTGTTTTTGTCTAACGGGCTCCCAAATTACTTAATAAGTCTCAAAACAAGTAAATAATATATTTCGCACTCAAAATAATGTCCAACTCCAAACAGTTGCTATAGCTGTACAGTTTCAAAACATATTTGAGTGCAACAGAGAATTAAATCTGTCAATTACAAACGTTTCTTAGTTTTTCAATTCAGTTAGGGTTGTTTCTTAACTGTCGAAAAATTGAGCCTACCATTTCTTATAAGCGGTTTCTAATAAAAAAATACGTGTATTTTTTTTAAGAAACTGCTTATAAGAAGATAACACTCAAATCACCAAAAATTAAGAAAATTAGGAACTACTTTGCATATTCGTTCTTCGTATTCACTTGATTCCTGTATCATATTATTCGGAAGGTATTCGAGTGAGGTCTAAACACTGGAAATGGTTAGAAACATTGTTATGAAATGCCTCACGAAAGAGCTGAAATCCAAAGCATGAATCACATGCATTGGACTTCTTGCAGAAAATGCTGGTAATGCCTGAGGACATCACAAAGTTAAAAGCAAAAAGGCTGATTTCGACAATCTAGTTAAACATTTGTTATCTAAGAAAGTGTTTAAGCTGAATCCTGGAAGAGAACATAAACACTTTCAGAAATTTGAGAGAAATTTGCATGCACCACTTAATGTATCATCACTGATAATTTGGTTGAATGACCTCAGAAAGAACTTCTAAATAAGGAGAGCCAAAAGAAATCCAGGTTTGGGGCAAAATTGTTCATCACAAGAAAACCACATGTTACACTTACTAACAATACAATACATGAAACTGATACACTACTTATACATAGAAATAAGATATATTTAGCTTGCATGTAATCCAACATTATGTAAACATTCCTCCCTTGCTTTCTTGCAGATATGGCATTGAGTGGGGTGGGAGGGCGGTTAACAAAATTCTACAATATTTAGGCATAGCTGGCACTAGCAGATGGCATCAGACCTCCAGAATGAGAAATACGTTGTGGGGAGCATATATATATATGATTCTGTACTACCCAAATAAGGCCAAAAGGAATTAGGAGCCTAGAAGGCATTGGATGCAGGTTGCATCAGCTTAAATTTGATGCAAGAACTACTGCTGATGATTTATGCCATGCAATCTGACAAAGCCTTGGCCTTGCAATGAACAACTCAGGCCTAACCGAGACTCCCCAAATTTAGACTAACATTTTATCAACAATGTTTCCCACTAAGACCTATTCAAAATGAGGTGAATTCTGTACAATTGACATTCAGTATACACAAACTTCTCATCATGTTTAGATGAGTAGTGTATCTTTCATTACAATATAGAGCCCTACTGTACTTACAACATAGGGTTCCTAAAAATTGCTGTGATGATCTTGCAGAGCATTAACGAATAAATTACCAAAGAAAAGGACAACAAAGGAACTGTCTCATGACCTTTTTCATTATGATCCCATCAGTATATTGGAACATGTCGAGTCAAACCATATGAATTCCGTAATTAACAGACAACCATGCCCCTGCCCCTACCCCGCTCAAGCCTTTCAAGATTCAATAATACTTGCTGATGATAACAAGTTTCCTTAATGTGTTATGGTAAAGCCCCCCCTTAATTGCCAATTACTACCAGAAGATATGATTGTAAATAAATCTAAGATAAAAGTACCCCCTTTGTTCGTTGCTTCAAAGTAAATCATTCAGTGATCATGGAGGCACATTTTTTTCTCATTTTGGTTCAGTGACATACATGTTCCAATATACTGAAGGTATCCTAACAGTGAAAAATTCACAGCTGGCTGTTTCAAAGGTAAAGTTGCAGTTTTTAGTGTCAAGTGCTGCTGGGACTGCAGAAGTAGAATACTTGAGTTCGAGTCTGCGACCCATTTTGTCATCACATTCAAGTGATGGGGCTCTACCTGGAATTGAACGCTATCCGCTTGACTGTTCTGCCTGCAATGTCAGAGGATTGCACCACTGCGCCACAACACCTTCATCAGGTATCAAATTCAAAGCTTTCCTTGGTAGGCCCAACCCAAGCTATATTATGCTGTAAATACCATGGTAAATTTTATTCAAATAAAAACCAGACAGCAATAAGTTTGTAAATTCCTTCCATTAAAGAATGCAGTGGGCCTCATCGGCAACAATAAGGATGACTTTTTCTTGATATGTTTTGTTTGTTTTGTAACGTTTTCCACCACTGCCCCTGCCCTGTGTCCATGCTTTGGGAGTGCCATAATAGACGATATGAAATTGTCCTTCAATCACATCCTTCGAATTTAGTGACACTGATACGCCGTGCAGGCAACAAGCGGTAATTCCAATATTAAGTTATTTCGCCTGATTGTCCATGATTGCCAATAATGGCGAGACAACAATCACAATACTTCAGTTACCAAGGTCAAGGTGTTTACAACTCGTATCTCCCTCGCCTCCACTTGACCTATTGTATACGTAGGCCCTCAAAAACGTTCATTCGCATCCAAGGTGTAACTTCAAACGGCAACGATTTTCCATGACCATTAGGCAGTATAGCAAATGTAGCTTTGACTTGCACAAATAATATTTTAAACTGCTGTGAAGTTTAACTCTCGATTTTGCTGAAAAACTTTACCAGTACAACATCCACAGCTCGCCTCAAATCGTCCGCCATTGCTGTGATCAAGCAATCGATCATATGACTGATAACCGCCCGAATCATATTTTCTGATCACAATCGTAGCCTTGTCATGTGACTCACGCTACCCAATCAAATCTAACCAAATCTATATACCCGTTTGGGCATAAAGGCTTCTCATTGGTCAATTCTTACAATCGATGTCACCATTTGACCAGAGCCAACTTTCTTTCCTTCTTTACTTTTTTTTTATTTTTTTATTTTATTATTTTTTGGCTCTGGTACCCAGGTAGGAGCCTGCTAACAAGTAAACAAATTGGAATTGTGCGTGAAGTCTTTGCTAACGTCAGTTTTAACATAATTTGACCTTCACTGAAGTTTCAGTTTCTTTGCATCGAAGTCTTACGAGATAATTCAGGAATATGCGATCATCATGACTTTAGTTCAATAGGCCGTTACGAAACATCGATTTCTAGTCGAGGTGAAAGAAGCCTTCCTAAAATACCCGTTATCTCAAATTTAATGCAAAGTCATATTGAAATTTTTGCGTTTAATGTGCTCATCGATGAATAAATAATTGTAACTAAAGCTGTTTTTCTTAGTTTAGCTCTTCGCTGCAGAGTTGCGTAACTTGTTTAAGCTGCAAGCATAATGGGCGACGCCTAGCGAAAAGGTCATTTTTACCCCCCCCCCCATCTTGAAAACCTTCAAAAATCCCAATGTGGAGTTGATTGATTTGAATCAAACTTGCACATTTGTCTCAAATAGTTGGTGATATCACCAGTTCATTCAGTTTTTTCATAAAAACCTCCTCAAGGATCTAATTCGAATATTAGCAATGACATGGGCATAATGGGTGACACCACTCTATGCCCGAGTGAATTTTTTCAAAAATTAACAAACGTGAGACATCTTTTCCGGACTCGAGAGTATTTTAGTAAGAATAGCAGAGAGGCTTTAGCCAATGCTTTAGGATGTACTTTTGTATGTTGCTGGCATGTCTTTTTTGCCACTAGCAGCTGATCCAGCTATCCTTTCATTTCCAGTGATCCTCTCGTTAATCACATTTTCATTTTCCACTGGTCTTGAAGATCGTATGGCACAGCCAGCATATAAAAACCTTTTCTGTGTGAAAAAAATACAATCAATGTCAGAGTGGCTATAACTTTTGACTTGTATGTTTTACTTGCAAGCTCTTATCTCTCGCAGGACCAATAGGACCGGAAGGAGCAGATGGACCCAGAGGTTAGTCAACATATGTGTCCTTCATTCATGAATCATTGATGGGTAAACAAACCTCAATAGACCTTTTAGCTATTCTGGAAAGAATCAGAATCGAACGCTATTTTGCTACATTTTGTAGAATTTTCGAATGTACACAATAGTGATAGAAGCTCTAACGCCACTCGATCGAACGTCGCATATAAAAATGTGTAAAAATAACGTTCGATCCAGGCTCTTTTATAGAATAGCTAAAAGGTCTATTGTTTGGACATGTGTTCTCTGTATTTAATTTGGCGACGAGGTGAATCCACTCTGAATGGATTCTTTGAAATGTGTTGATCTTGTCTCCGCAATCTTACAAGATATAAGTGGTCTGTTGGTTCCTTTGTGGAATTTAAGAATACATCTTCAAAATAACGTTTTTATTTAGAAAAAATGACAACGAATCTGTGTGATATGGCCTCCGTAGAAAATTGCATGATTTTTGTTTCACCAAGGAGCATGCCACGCCTAGCTCGTTGTACTTGTAAATCTAAGAGGTTGTAACAGATCTTTTGCCGTTTGAAGCAGGAAATCCGCTTAACGATGCTATTTGAGAGGTATTCTCTCGTCAGTCAGCATGACTTATGAACAGCGTTAGAAATACAGCGCCGTTTTTAGGGTAAATGTTTGGGGAAATTGATGTTAGTTTAGTCAGTAGAGCATAGCATCACACAGCGTTGAAAAAGAGATCTTCTCGCTGGAATTGTAGAATTATTGCAACCATATGTACAAATCGCTAGCCTTTCAAATGATGCTTTGACGCAGCTTTTACTATATGGTGATCAAGACCTTTCTGATGACTTGAACAAAAATATACTGGAATTGACTTTATGTTTCATCCACGAAACTGGTCGGTGTGTTTGAGATCCTTTGAAACTTTAGCTATGTTCTTAGCAACCACCAAGTCCCTTTACGTGAATGTTCTTTGTTTTCCTTGTAAATTCTGTTTGATATTAGATGTCACGCATCTTATGCATCTCAATTTCAAACGAGCCGCACTCGTGAAATGTTTTAAGTTCTTCCCAACCTTGACACGACATCTAATATCAGACAGAATCTAGTATATTATCCTTTATCCATTAGTTTTCTAATCGTTCGTAGTGTACAGTTGGTTGCATGTAGGTTAACGTTATATGTCTTTATGTTTTTGGCCATGGGGTAGTCATTGTTTTTCGCTCCCCCTGGTATGGTTCCCGTAGTGTTGTATAGTAATTAGATAAGTATTGTAGATTGTAGAACTCATTGTAAGCTTTTTAAATGAATGATATAAAAAAAGCGTTGAAAAGACAGTATACCATCTTGTTTGGGGGTAGATGTTGTGAAAATGGGCCTTAAGTGCTTAGGAAATTTTGCAAGAGCTGGATTAGTTTACTCTTGCAATGGACTGGCTCAAATTAATTCTCCAGAATCTCTTTGCGCGCATGTTTCAAGATCTGTAATGTCAACATTTTTGTGTGTGGTTTTTAAGCAGCGCACGTTTGTTAGAAAATTTGAGCCCGTCAACGCCCAATGAAATACTGAATAGAAAATTGTAAACATTTCTAGATGCTTGATGATAGCGTTACAACTCTGATCAGCAGCAGCAGCATTTTTGTAATTCAATTCAAACTTTATTCATAAGAAATACATAATACATAATACAATGTACTGTAAAACTTATACGACTCAGAAAAAGCAAAGCTTATCTAATCTGAGCCGCTTTGAAAACAAAAACAAGCGAAATATATACAAAACGTAACGAGAAGAATAGTAGTAGCAAACTGGTAAAAGTATAATGGTTGATATTATAAACCGTTAATATTAATAATGTTTTGTTAATATTAATAATGTGTAATGTTTTTTAAAAAGTGTAATTTTTTAACGATTTTGAATGAATGAAAGTGCTACTTAGAGTTGTGCAAAAATGTGCTTTACGATTACATATAACCATGATTTCTTTCTATCGAAGGTTTTCCAGGACCACAAGGTGACAAGGGAGACAACGGTAAGCATTGTTAGCATGTGCTTATTGTACTCTGAAACGGATTTGTGTTCGAACTGTTCCTTAACTTCGAATCTTTTACACTGAAATGACATTCAGGTTACTGCTGCGTCCAGTTCGTTCCAAAGTATTGATGTTTAAGAAACAGATTTAGCACACTAATAACAAAAGGGCTGTACATATGTTCAACCCAGGTGCAAGCTCTCTTCAAAACGACCAAGATTATTTTTTGTGCCTCAGTGATCGTACCGAAATATGTGCAGGAAATTTCAAATAAGCCACCCTGCTTCCGACTTAAGAAACGATCCGACTTCAGGAATATCTTTGCGACAATGTGGATTTGGCTGTCAGCGTTAATGAACCACAAGATGGCACAGCCCTGTGAATAAGAGAGAAGGCTTCAAAATGTGACTTTGGCGGTTTTCATTTGTCAAAAATTCCTTCTAAAGTCTGTCTTATATTAGACTTCACGTGAGATTTCTGATAACACTTCAATTGTTGTTATTCGTGGGCTTTTTCACATGATATCTACCTTGAGGAAGATTATAATTTTGTGAAGGACCTTTCGTAATACTGTTTTGAGATGGAGAAGTTCGGGGGAACTTATGGTGTGGATGGACCTGTAATTGTGGGATATAATTAGAGAGCTCACGAGCTGGTGGATCACAAATGGTCAGAAGCTGACGATGAATTTTTAGTTTTATAGTCATACCTTGATTGTTCTTAGTTACCCAAAACAGAGGGTTACGTTATTCTTGTTTTGCTTCATGGAAAGACTTGGTTGATGTAATCATTGAGATTCGCTAGAAGAAGCATTTTTGCCCTTTTCAACTTTTCCAATAAGATACCCTCGTTCTGATAGGAGGTGACAAGTGTTATTTCGACTGCAATCTTTGTTAGTATTTTGAGGTAGAAATGTTTACACATCATTGTTGTAGCTAATTTCCAAATTTGTTTTACTTGCCTTTATTCAATTTAATCCATCTCACAGTTCGTATTGAAATTCACTGGCCATGACTCTGCTGTAAAATGTATGCCTTATTAGCTATCTCATTATTTATTTGTATCAACAGGTGACAAAGGAGACTCAGGCGACACTGGAGCAGCTGGTCCAGCAGGTCCTGAAGGCCCACAAGGCCCACAAGGTGAGAAAGGGGATGCCGGTGAGCCAGGAAAATCAGTTTTTGTTGAAGCACCAGTAGTTCAAGAAGAGAAGTCAGTAGATGAACCAGCAAAATCAGAAGAGGCTACACCCGCTTCAGAGGAACCGGTTGCTTCGTCAACAGATGAGCCATCTGCAACCATAGAAGAGCCTGCTGCTGCCTCAGAACCATCTGCCACAGCCAGTGAAGAGCCGGCAGCTGCCACTGAAGAGCCTGCTGCTCATGCTGCGGCTGAGGAGCAGTCAGCTGCTGCAACAGAGGAACCAGCTGATGTTGTCACCGATGAAGCTGTAGCTGCCTCTGAAGAACCTGCTGCTTCCCCTGAAGAACAAGCTTCTGCTCCTGAAGAACCTGCTGCTGCTTCCGAAGAACCTGCTGCTGCTGCCGAAGAATCTGCTGCTGCTCCTGAAGAGCCTGCTGCTGCTTCCGAAGAATCTGCTGCTGCCCCTGAAGAACCTGTTGCTGCTCCTGAGGAATCTGCTGCTGCCCCTGAAGAACCTGCTGCTGCCCCTGAAGAAGCTGCTGCTGCCCCTGAAGAAGCTGCTGCTGCTTCTGAAGAATCTGCTGCTGCCCCTGAAGAACCTGCTGCTGCTTCTGAAGAATCTGCTGCTGCCCCTGAAGAACCTGCTGCTGCTTCTGAAGAATCTGCTGCTGCCCCTGAAGAACCTGCTGCTGCTTCTGAAGAATCTGCTGCTGCCCCTGAAGAACCTGCTGCTGCTTCTGAAGAATCTGCTGCTGCTTCTGAAGAATCTGCTGCTGCCCCTGAAGAACCTGCTGCTGTCCCTGAAGAACAAGCTGCTGCCCCTGAAGAACAAGCTGCTGCTCCTGAAGAGCCTGCTGCTGCTTCCGAAGAACCTGCTGCTGTCCTTGAAGAACAAGCTGCTGCCCCTGAAGAACAAGCTGCTGCTTCTGAAGAACCTGCTGCTGCTTCTGAAGAACCTGCTGCTGCTTCCGAAGAACCTGCTGCTGCTTCCGAAGAACCTGCTGCTGCTTCCGAAGAACCTGCTGCTGCTTCTGAAGAACCTGCTGCTGCTTCCGAAGAACCTGCTGCTGCTTCCGAAGAACCTGCTGCTGCTTCTGAAGAACCTGCTGCTGCTTCCGAAGAACCTGCTGCTGCTTCCGAAGAACCTGCTGCTGCTTCCGAAGAACCTGCTGCTGCTTCCGAAGAACCTGCTGCTGCTTCTGAAGAACAAGCCGCTGCCCCTGAAGAACAAGCTGCTGCTCCCGAAGAACAAGCTGCTGCTCCTGAAGAGCCTGCTGCTGCTTCCGAAGAACCTGCTGCTGCTTCCGAAGAACCTGCTGCTGCTTCCGAAGAACCTGCTGCTGCTTCTGAAGAACAAGCTGCTGCTTCTGAAGAACAAGCTGCTGCTCCTGAAGAACAAGCCGCTGCCGCTGAAGAACAAGCTGCTGCTCCCGAAGAACAAGCTGCTGCTCCCGAAGAGCAAGCTGCGGCTCCTGAAGAACCTGCTGCTTCAGAAGAACCTGCTGTTGTGGAAGACGTTGCCTCTGCTACTGAGGAACCTGCTGCAGTCGAAGAACCAACGCAAGAGAAAGAAAATGCAAATCAAGATGACAGCAGCCCAACCGAAGAAGGTGCTTAGTTTCAAAATATTCGAAAATGTGAGTATAACGAGTTTATTGATGATTGTAAAAAGACAGCGTCCTGGACGAAATCTTACGTGGGTTCCTTTTCATTTTATATGGGATGGTCGAATGTAAATACTGGGTGCGCCAAAATAAACTGTGCACGTTTGGCAGGCCACAATAAATCGTACACTGGACCGATTTTGAAGATTTATGACTTAATCGTTTGCAGAAAGCCTGAATTAGATACTGGGATTTTGTGCAAATTTTTTCATTTTCAGTTTTTAGAGCTAGAAGTGAGTTTCCTAAAATGTTTGTCTTCGAAAACACTGAACACGATCAAAAATCATCGATCAAGTTTTCTAAAGAATCGACATGAATGGACAAAGAGAGAACTTGTTCGTGGTAATTTGCGATTTAGAAATCGATGAATTGTAATCTGCTGTACGAGAGTCCGTACTAAACCCCCAAATCCCCCTGAAAACGTTTTCTCTTTATTCATTCATGTTGAATCTTTTAAAATTTGATCGACGTTTTTTGATCGTTTTCAATGTTCTCGAAAAAGAACATTTTAAGAAACTCGCTTCTAGCTCTAAAAACTGGAAACGGAAAATTTGCAAAAAGTCCCAGAATCTAATTCAGGCTTTCTGCTACAGATTAAGTCATAAATCTTCAAATCGGTCCAGTGTACGATTTATTGTGGCCTGCCAAACGTGCATAGTTTATTTTAGCGCACCCGGTATATGATTAACTGATAGGATATAAGATTAATTGGCAGTTCCATCATATATAGCGCTATAGTAGATGAAATATTAGTGCTGTCATTTTTCCAAAGATTTCCTTTGCTTCCCTTTTTATTTTTTATACCCGTTCTTAAAAAGAACATTCAGCAATTTGAAACATTTTCAAACTCAAAACTCTGCTATTAGATTTTCCGTCGGGAAGGAGAACACTGGCTTCAAAAGTACTTAGTAAATTGTCTTTCTATGGCTATTTTACTTTTGGTAGCTTTTGACTGTACATAGAGTTGATGCACTGTGATCCAGATTTCCGTTTTAGTGTAATTAATGCCAAAAAATGAAAATTTCAGAATTGTACTAAACTGATTTTTCTATATTTAACCGTAGCCTGAGGTATATCAAGACGCAAAAGTTTTCAAATCGGACAATTTAGTGCTGAGAAAATATCATTTCAACTTAAGCCTAAAAAGTGTACTGCAGGCTTCTTTTGTAGCACAGCAAGGCCACAAAATAGCACTAACTTTCAAATTCAAATTTCTTGGCTTGCACTCGCTCGATTTTCATGATCTTTGTTTTGTTTGACAGATTGAACCCTGCAGAATATGTAGTGAAAAGATCGATTGAAAATTTCATCTTGGGATGTGCAAATTTTTCAAATCCATAATGGAAACCAATCGCTCATAAGAACTAAAACTGAATCACGAAACGCTCCTTCAACATTGAAAACAAAAAATCTATGTTTCAGAAATCTTGTAAAGCCTATTGCAGAATCAAGTTTAACCAATTGGGATCATTTTTGCAAAAGGGCTAAGTAGAATAAGCTCTCAACTAATGTTGGGGAATTTTTCACGAGGGCCAGTGAAGAAGAAGTCTTTTTTAGCAAATTCTGTCTGTATTTGCCACTGTACTATAGACTGAACTAGATGTTCAATGAAACAAATTTTTCCCTCTTATAGTCAAAAGGAGGTTAGAGATCAACTCCCTAATCATATTAGGTATCGATTTTGGTGTTTGTTCTGTTTTCCGATGTTACTAGGCGCATTTTTCACCTTGGGATATAACAAATCATTGTAGAGTTGGCTGCATGTTTTCAAAACATTAAAAATTAGTTAATTATGTAAAAATATCGTATACTACTAATGTTAAAAGGCATGTATTAGAAATTGTGGAGATATGATGAAATATTACCTATGCGAAAAGGTTTTCGTCATAAAAATGCAATTTTTTACTCTGAAAAGGTGCAAAACTGGTCTTCGTGAAAAATTCGCCAAAATTATTTGAGAAGTTATTCTACTTAGCCCTTATGCAAACGTGTTGCCAAGAGCTTAAACTTGATTCTGTAATAGACTTCCCAAGAATTCTGAAACATAGATTTTTTGTTTTTAATGTTGAAGAGGCGCCTCGTGATTCAGTTTTAGTTTTTTTAACGTTTAGTTAGCACTATGAATTCGCAAAATTTCCGCATCCCAAGATAAAATTTTCAATCCACTTTTTCACTACATACTCTGCAAGGTTCAATCTGTTGAACAAAACAAAGATCATGAAAATCGGGTGAGTGCAAACCAAGAAATTTGAATTTGAAACTTAGTGCTATTTTGTAGCCTTGCTGTGCTTAAAAAGAAGCCTGAAGTAAACTTTTTAGGCGTAACTTGAAATAATGTTTTCTCAGCACTAGATTGTCCGATTGGAAAGTTTTTTGGGTTTTGACATTCCTCAGGCTACGGTGAACAATAGAAAAATCAGTTTGGTACAATTCTGATACTTTCATTTTTCACATTAATTACATACCCTGGAACACTGTGTGATGGATTTTTTTTGTCATGTTTACGATAATTCTGCGATGAATATAAGGCTAAAATCCTTACTGGTACACGCAAAAATCATCCAACCTCACGAAAATCAGCCAATGCAATGGAGCAAGCTGCAATCCAACCTTCCGAAGAACCTGCTAGCAATTTATATGAAGTTTTGAAGAATGGTCAATTTTTTTTGGGTGGTAAACGCTCGTAGCTCCGGCTCCAAATAAGATATTTGCCTAAAACGTATAAAAAACTCTGGATGTATATCTCTGCAACCGATTTTTAAGAAATATTTTAAATAGCTACAATTATTTTGCATCCATTTCACTTTTCGTAAGAGTACTAGAAATTCATCTCTAACGACGGATTTTGTCTCAAGGGGTTAGAAAGCGGCGATGTCATTGGCTGATTTTCGTGAGGTTGGATGATTTCCGCGTGTTCTGGAAATCGCAGTAAGGATTTGAGCCTTGTCTTCCTGCGATGTCACGCCGATCAGAGGATTTTGGGTAAGTTCTGTGGATGGACTTTTTCATATGCTTTTAAAATTTACAAACATGTTACTGATTACAATACCTACAAACAACGCTACAATAATGCAGAGACGATGTCACAGGGAGCGAAATACATGCTTGCTCTGCGGCCATACAAACAGAAATTTTCAAATACAAACGGAAAACGAAGGTACATGTGAAGGTAGCTTGCAACCAAACACATCAGTTGCATGTGTAGGTTTAAAGTTTAGAACCAAACATGGTAATTTGCAAATTCAATTATTTGGTTGCAAATTTCCTTACGGCATCACATAATTACAAACAAGGAGAACTACTAAAACAGACACATACAGAAGGGGTTTGGGTGTTCTATTTAAGGATATGAGCAATCTTCAAACAAATTGTTCCGTTTCGAAAACATAGTTCATTGTTTCATTCAAGATTAATTTGTTGACTTCCAAGGACAAATTCTTATTTCCATATAGAAGAAGTTGCAAAATGTTGTTGTCTGGAACCTCGGAGTATCCGTAAGCTTCGAGTACATCATTGACACCAGCAAAAGGATTTCATCTATGCTTTCTAAAAGAATTGCAAAGCAGCAAGAAGTGCTCTGTGTCTTCTATGCCATCGTTAATTGGACACTTGGGTTGATTGTATCTTTAAAGTTATGTTTTAATTTATGGAAATCGAGTTGGCTTAGCCGCACCCTTAATTGAGTTAAATGCATTTTGGATTGTGAATACCATATACGGAATTAGCCGGCGGCCTAATTTTTGCGAAAATAATGTCTTCTTAAGGATGCTAACAGACGGACTATTTTGATGGGCTGTTTGATGACATTTCTCTGTCTTGCATTTGCAGTATCAAATCTTGGAAGAAGGAATGGAAATCATTGGAATGGAAAGCAGTCGACAAAGCGATATGCTGGTATTATTTTGTGTTTTAGAGACTTCCAAAGTCAACCGTATAGATTTTTATAGATCTTATTATTGAGATGAAAAAACCTTTTGGAAATAGCAATAGGCTTATAGAAGCAATGTCATAGACCAAGTGAATATCTTCTTAAGCTTATGGGGCTCCATCCATGTGTAAAAGTTCCAATTTTTGTACTGCTTAAAATAGATTGACTTAGTTGATACCAGGCTTGCCAAAAATTTGGTTCTTTATGACAGCCCACAGACAGGGAGCTACGCTTACCGATTTTCAAAAGCTTTGGCTTTCTTGCAGTCTTTGTGACATAAGAGTGACTTGCAGGTACGAATTTTGTTTGAAGGCGACAAAAGTCTGAAAATAGGAAGAGCCGCATTTTTCTGTTGGCTGTCAAAAATGGAAAATATTTGGCACATCCGGTAAGGTTTCTTCGATCAGATGCAACTGAAGAAGAGTATGAAGTAGAGTTTTACAACGTGTTTAGGACTTTGGATTTCGATATATTTTGTGATAGAGCAATTGGATGGAGCTGTATGGATTGATGGAGCTGTATGGATAGAATTTATTTGCTAATGACAGCAGTGGTCTAAGAACAGCATAACAAGTGGGCACCTTTGGGGGTATAGTTTAACTGGCTAACCAACTGGCAAGAGTTTTGTCAAGACTAAAGTAGGAGGCCAGTATGACCAAAATAGGCTGTTATACGGTTTTGCTCGTGGCTATATATGCTTAGGAAGATGTTGGGAACAACTCTGCTTTGCTGAAGAGTAGCAACTGCGGCTAGTTTGCACTTTAGCGGGCGCGCTTTTAACATTCCCCGTGTTTTATTTTTTTACCGATTTTGGATGGCAAAGGCATCAGTACTTAGATTAAAGTATACTTAATGAAACGGTGGAAAAGTAATTAGTCAAAAGAATAGAGTGAGTACTGGTTCCTGTTACAGATTTAGGCCATATATAAGACATTTTGACGCACAGTGATCCAGAGCATGTAATAAATTGCAAAAAATGAATCTTCGAAAATTGAAAAAATACACGACAGACTTTATGGAGGACATCCTGAGGATTAACATGAAACAAACAGTTTTAAAATCGGACCACTGAGTGCGGAGAAATGAAGTTTTGAAGGTGGCCTAAATTTCATATGGTTGTTTACATTGACATTTCCGGTACAAGTGTCAAAATAACGTAAATTTCAAAATATTGAAAGGTCATCTTGCCTTTGTCCGATTTTAGAATTGTTTCTTTTAAATGAAAGGTAATTCTTTCGTCTTTAATGCCATCTAGTTGCAGGATTCATACAGTAAAGGGTTATCCAAGAACTATGCAAAGTAATATCCCTTGTACTCTACCCAAGAATCCTTTTTCAAAACTGGGAACTGCAACTTAAAAGTTGAAAACAAAAAAGCAAGCGTTTGCAAGCCTTAGCGATTAATTTTTTATTAAACTCCAGCGTCTTCCGAGTGTCTACCTGAAATCTTTCGTTCTGAGTCGTTCAAATTAATTGTCGACAGTTCTTTCAAAATTGTTGGCAAAAGTTATGATGATTATGATGAACATTTAAGTCAGGCATCTTCTTGATTCCTATTTGCCAAAACAAAGAGCAAATTTCTAATAATTTTCATGGCATTTTCTCAAAGTATAAGTAAAGTTTCCTTTTAAGTTATCAGACTTACTGGGAAAAATTACTGATGGGATTTTAATTTGAAAGGGTATCTTTTTATCGTGAGTATCAAGCGACAAATTTATATTCGCTAAACAATGAATTAACCAAAATACAGGATGTCTCATAGTGTTCCTTATTCTGTAGAAAATATTCCATAAATGATATTACTACCATTATCGCAAAACTGCTTGTTATATTAGCTCCAACTGCTACAAAGCCATGGCAAAATGTACAGACAATTGTGACATAAAGGGGTGGGGTAGACACAACAGTGGCAGCCAAATAGAATGAACCAATAAGTACATGTGCATGTAAAGAGTGTCACAAAAATTCCTTTTATCACAAATAAGATTAACAAGAAAGAATCGAGAGACTTGTGGCGTGTGACTCTTTTCAGCAGAACTGCAGAGTTCGTCTCATATTTAGGAACACAGCTTTTATTTTTGATGCTCTTGAAAATATCCTCAAACTGCTTTTGTGACAAAAAATATTTTCGCATCCAATCCGATGAATTATTCTTTCCATTATGTCTGTAAACTTTATTTATGCTTTGAGAAAACTCCTAGGAAAATTATTGGGATTTTGCTCTTTGTTTTTAGCATAAAGGAATTGATAAATTGCCTTACTAAAGTATCATCATAATCATCATAATCTTTTACCAAAGATTTTGAAATAATTTTTGACAATTAATTTGAACGACTCAGAACGAAAGATGTCAGAGAAGCATTCACAAGACGTTGGAGTTTAACGAAAAATTAGTTGCTAAGGCTTGCAAACGCTTGCTTTTTTTGTTTTCAACTTTTAAGTTGCAGTTCCCAGTTTTGAAAAAGGATTCTTGGGTAGAGTACAACGGACATAACTTTGCATAGTTCTTGGATAATCCTTTACCGTATGAATCCAGCAACTAGATGGCATTAAAGACGAAAGAATTACCTTTTATTTAAAAGAAAAAATTCTAAAATCGGACAAAGGCAAGATGACCTTTCGACATTTTGAAATTTACGTTATTTTGACACTTGTACCGGAAATTTCAGTGTAAACAACCATATGAATTTTAGTCCAACTTCAAAAATACATTTCTCCGCACTCAGTGGTCTGATTTTAAAACGGTTTGTTTTATGTTCATCCTCAGGATGTCCTCTATAAATACTGTTGTGTGTTTGTTGCATTTTCGAAAATTCATTTTTTGCAGTTTATTCCATAATTTTCGTATTCTGGATCACTGTGTGACGCTCTGTCGCAAGATCGAATCAGTCGAACCACGATCAAATTTTGCATTATCCAATCAGATGATAGGATTTCTGTTGCTATTGTTTAATAAAGTTTTAACAATATAATTCACTTCAACCTCTGTTTTCCTTGGAAGCTGTGTCCGCTACAGTGGATTTGACCCATAACTGCTTTGTGTTATCGTCGCTTAATTGGTCAGTGACAAGAGCAAGGAAAGCATCGTATAGTTCGAAATCTCAACTATTATGTTACGTTACCATAACCAATGTATCGTTTATAGCTTCTTGATAGTTATATTTTTTAAAGAGACACTGTTTTCAAATGGATGAAAAAGTGGGTAGAAGAAACGACTGCAAGGCTTTTTGACAGTTGCAGTACGACATAGAACCATCTCCAGACGTACCCTAATGTGATGCTGGGTCTTTGTCATGTAGCCTCCCAAGGCTCATGGCAAATCTTAACACATTATCCAGTTACTCTCCAGTCCGGGGTGAAACACACTAGTTGGTTTGACTGTTGTTTAGGTATAAGAAACAAGTTGGAGAATCATTAAAAACGAAATTAAATGCATCATTTTCAAGCAGCTCAAAATTAATAAACTGAGGGTTTAGAATAAAGATGTTCTGGGCTGACTTTACAAAAAGCTTAATAGATAAAGGGGGACGTCTAATCCGGACTCGAGAGTGTGAGCAGATAGGGAACTGCATACAAATCGAGAGGTTGCTAGGGATTTTTTGTATTCGTTGGTAGATTTAAGTATGATGGACTTCATGGTCAAATAGGTCGATAGGCATCGAGATGATATTTACGCAGTTATTTGTAGAGCCCAAGAAATGATGTTTGCAGATATACAATGTGACCCCATTATTTGTTGTCATATTAAAGAATTTTATTCTCAATATTAAATTTGATTACCCTACACTAAGAGGAAAAGGCTACTACTGAATATCTTTTATGGAATTCGACACAGGCGAAAGCTATCCACGGCATGGTAAAGCTAAAGGCTATTTTGTTACCATTTATGTAGTAACACTTTAAAAACAGATGATTACGCTAAAGATGGCGGAAAGGAAATTTTTACAGAGCTGCATTGCGTTCTTTGATCGAATCCCCCGGGGGGGGTACTTAGTATATTTTGCTGACGCCATGTGCACTCCTTTCCGGGTATCGTTTTCGCCTCTTTTTTCTAACGCCGGGTATCAAAAGAAGGCAATTTTTCTAAAGCTGGTTGTTCAAACGTGTTATTTCATTGTTTTCCAACGAATTTTTACGTTTTGGGATATGCTTTTCGCCGATTTTTTCTAAAGCCGGCTATCATTTCGAGGGAAAATTTCTAAAGCCGGTTGAAAATTTTTTCTCTTGGAGCGCACCCCCCCCCCCCGTACAATTGAAAGTCAAGTACCCCCCCCCCCGGGTCGAATCCCTATAGAATCGTTAAAGATTTGCAATTGGAACAACGCAATGCATCCTGGTAAAAGTTCGTCGCAGCCAGTGGCGCAACGTACGGTGGTTGAGATTAGAGCAACTGCTAAGGACCTCCAAGCTTTAGGGGCCCCTTACGATTTTCTGTAAAGTGCTGATTTAACTTTGGTAAAACAGTGCGTTGATTGCACTTTAGGGCCCCTCCCCAAAACCTCTTCTAGTTAACTGAACGCCGTTGAGAATTGAATTGAACGCAAGTTTGGTATATCAAGAAGTGCTGTAAATTGCAAACTTGTCAAAAAATGCTTTGTTATCGTCTAGGAAAAATGAAGGAATTTAGCAGGTTATTTCATAACTCAATCTCTGTGTGATGCTAACACTAAATTTTCAAAATTTCGTTGGGAAGCCACTCGTCGATCATAATCATGTTATCCATTCGACGCCGAATGTTCTTGGAAAGATGTATTTTCCGGCAATCTAAAGAGAATCGAATAAGTTCGAATAAAGGTTCCCGAGGAGATACCTTGGACCCCAAATTTGGCTCGCTTATCTCGCATCCCCCCTTTCCGATATGTTTGTAGCGTTTGCTTCTCTTTTTCACACAAGTCTTAATCTTCTATAGGAAGAAACAGGTTTTATCTGTGAACTCAATTCGGCCATGAATAGAAAGGAATATGAATGCAAAAATAAACTGCTTACAATAGCAGAAACGTTTCACACAAAGGAGAGAGTTTGACAACCCAGGTTGCTACTCTATTCGCCGTGGGCTACTATACCCTTGAAATCCAACGTAACGATAGTTCTCGCCATATTGAGAAGCATTCTATGGAGCCTTTTCCTCATGTGGCTATTGTTGTAAAAGAAATAAATAATAAATAGCTTAGCTAGTTTAATTGATTAGAGTTGAATGGTCTTCGCCTGAGAAAAAGTCTATAAAGTATTTTGTAATACTGCAGTAAATGGAGACTGAATATGTCTAACATGGTGTCATTTTTATTTCATTTTTCTTAGTATGGGAACGGCCCAATAGCGTTCGCCCTGATAAGCTTCCCAAGCTTCCCCCAGGCTTATTACCTTGAAAGCGGTAGCCGTCAATCGTGGCAGATCTGCAACCAACAGACCTTTTTGGAAACTATTTTCAGCGCGAGGTAAGCGCTGTAGATCCCTATAATTGATATGCTAATCCCGCGTTTTCCTGCGTTCTTTTTGATCGGGACTATCGACAAGAATTTAGGTCCAATAAGTCCAAAATAATTTTTGATATAATCCTCGATAGCTAACTTGAAGATAGATACCTTGTTTGTTGATATTGGTGCATGGAGAGTTGGAATATTAATCTTGAAAGTCCAAATTTGCTTCCATTGACAAACATAACAATGCCGAAGGGAAAATTCACAAAGGAATATATTTCTTCAATCATAGTGCACCTGCAAAAGAGCCAAGCACGAATGAGCATTTTCAAGGATATTATCCATGGATAATTTTCCCTTGGGTATATTTGGTTTCTTGTTTCGTAATAATTCGAAGAAAGATTATACAAAATGCATTTCATTAAAGTCACGAAGATTGCAGGAATTGATTAATTTTTCACACCAAAACAAACTACTTCGCGGATTTCTTTCTTTTATGAGACGGATGCAATGCTAACTTTTCGAAACTTTCGAAGCTTAAAAAAAGATGTCTTTTCAGGACAAAATTGATGAATTTGATTGAATTTCTATTCAAATATTTTCCTCAGAATGTGGCTTTATTCTCCTATTTCAGGGTAATTCAGGAGATTCCCCAAAATAGCGCGCTTGCAGTTTAGGCTAAAAGCCACAAGCTCTGGTTTGGAGGTTCAGGCAAATTTGAACTTTCAAAATTAATATTCCAACTTTTCATGCACCAATATCATCAAACAAGGTATCTATCTTCAAGTTAGCTATCGAGGATTATATAAAAAATCACCATGGATTGACTGGACCAAAATTCTTGTCGCTAGTCCCGATCAAATCCGTTGCGTTTTTTTTGGGACACCCGGTAGTAACTCCTAATATTGCTCTGATTAAACCAGCCTAAACTAAACCAGGTTCTCGAATGGAGCCTTTCATTTAGTCATACAAATTGACTATATTTGATTGGTTGAAATTTACCCGGGTTTAGATATAGCTGGTTTAACCATAGTAAATATGGTTTAATTGTGTCCGTGTGAATGCGCTAAACGTGACTTTTTATGCATGTCATTTCTGGGAAGTGATGGTTGAAATGGTCTATAGGCAGCGATTCGCTCATCATTCGATTGATGAATGCACGAACAGGACTAGTGTAACAGAGCACAGGAATAAAATGTTTCGGCCGATTTTTACTCTTGGGCCTTCTTGGCCCATGGCCGAAAACTCCAAAGCCTCATTTTCACGGACCAATCAAACGACGAATGAGAGAAGAAGACCAAAGAAACCCGTAAACGAGCCCGTAAAGACTTTTCTACCTACCTACCTACCTTGATAAAGCGCAACCATGACAAAAAACTGCTTGAAATTTCCCTAAGTTTTTTTGAAGAAATCTACTCTCCAGATGTCCGGGTATTCAAGTTAGTGTGTGCCAGTTAAAATATCTCCAGGATTAGCAGAGTTATTGCCTCTTCAATAGACAACATCGGTTAAGGCTTGTCGAAGCTTGTTTACGCCACTTCAAGTCTGGTGATAACACATCTTGATAGAACCTTTTTTGAATTTCATAACTTATTTCGCAACGAGCGAACTTGTGCCATAAATGCAGAAAGTAGTAGGATACAGAACCCCCTAGAGTATTGAAATGCGCAAACGAGCCTTCGTAGAAATTTTCAATTCACATAGAAACCGTGTGGGCATTGAATCTTGAACAAAAGAAAATTTAGCAGAAAGACAATAGCAAGAACATTTGAAAACGCAGATTTTTGCTTTTTTGGGTCGTTCATTCAACAATCACTATTGTTATTACTGTTGTCTCTCAGCAGAATTTCAATCGTTCAAGGTTAAGCGCCTCATCGGTTTGTGTAAATTGGGAGAGGCCATAACTCCGTCAAACCTGGAGATATTTTGACCGGCATTCAAATTTGTAGAAACAATCTTTTTGTATGCGTGCCGTACAATGTTGCTATATAATGTTGTACAATGTTGCAATTCAAATTTGTATACCTGAACATCTGGAGAGTAGATTTCTTCAAATAAACTCAGGAAAATTCAGGCAGTTTTTCTCCTTGTTGCATTTTATGAAGGTAAGTAATATTTAGACAAATCTTCACGGATTTCTTTTGTCCTCTTCTCTTATTCGCCGTCTGATTGGTCGGTGAAAATGAAGCTTTGGAGGTTTCGGCCATGGGCCACGAGCCATTCGGCCATGGACGACATGGTTCCTATGCTGTGTAACAGTAATTTTAAATTCAATGGAACAACTCTTAGACTCATGTCATCAGACAAGAAATAGTGACTATATATGGTCAAGACCAGGGTCAGCTTTTTCACTAATAAGGTAACTCTGCTAAAGAGTGATTCAAGTGGTAATCTGTTGAACAAGGTCTTTGACCTTCGCTGTCGAAAAGTTAACAGAAATTGAAGATTCGATTGCGAGAAATCTAGCCTAGTTTTTTCAATCAGACTTAGTTAAGTTTTAGATCAACGACCCAGCTAAAGATATAGCGAAAGAAAATCAACTTTTTTCGAGCAGTTTTTGAGATAAATCCACTTCCATCTTTTAATTTTCGCGATTTCGCGATTTTGCAGTCTTGATTCCAGCAAGTGCGCAAAACAAAATGCAAGATGGTTGACTCGAAGTTTATGCAGAAAACAGAAACACAATTGAGTTGCGCGAGTTTTGAAAGGCTCTTTATTTGCTCATTTAAAAGTTTTGAAGGGTGAAGATGTCTTCATGTGTCTACCTACAGGGAAAACCTATTGCTTCGGTTTTATTTCCACCCTACTTGGAGAGAAAGAGCGAAGTCTTGCTGTGGGACTTTAGGCCACTTTTCAGTCGGTGGAGTTTTCCGAGCGGCGTTGGCTACTGTTAGACTCGTTCCAATAAAGTCTCTTGTATTGCTTGTCGCTACAACAGAACTGAAGCGATATCAACAAGAACAACAACAACAGCGAAAGTTAGAGAGACTTATGTAATGAATCTAAGCTACTGCTAGTTTTCAGATGAACTGCATTAGCTGCTCCGCTAATCTAAAGATTTTTATCAAATTTTTTACCACTGACACTCGGAGTCGCATGCCAAATTTGAAGGGAAAAGATTGGCAATTTTCTCAACAAAAAACACTGCAAAAATTGGTCAGTCGATTGTCGATGGGCAAATGCGACAGAATCGGTGAAGGGTTTGCAAACGTATGTGAAACTGAAACATGTCAGAATTCTTTCGAGAATGACAATGCCAGTCTATTATTTTTCTTGCAAATCTTTTTCGCTTGCACGAGCCATGAAATAATGTTTCAGCCCTAGGGGAAGGGAAATCGGAAACGGAAGAGACTTGCAACAGCGGGGCAACAGCACAGCAGATGAATCAAAATTATTCCCAATTATTCTCAATTGTGTCAATAAATTATGCAAGCAAAGCAGATTTGTAAGAAAAAAGATAGATTTGCTCTCTCAGTGCATGGGCAGTTTGGATTTCCGTATTGCTCAGTTTCTGAACCAAAGAAATAAAATGTCTGATGAGCATAGGAATCATTCGTCGTACATAGCCGATTGCTCGTGGCCCATGGTCGAAACCGCCAAAGCCTCATTTTCACGGACCAATCAGACGGCTAAAAAGCGAGGGAGACAAAAGAAACCCGTGAAGATTTTCCTAAATTTTACCTACCTTCATAAAACGCAACCAGGACAAAAAACTGCTTGAGATTTCCCGAATTTTTTTAAAGCAATCTGCTCTCCAGATGTTTGAGAGTAAAAGTTTGGATTCCGGTTAAAATATCTCCAGGATTGGTGGAGTTATGGCCACAAACAAACCGACAAGGCACTAAACCTTGAACAATAGAGATTCTGGCCGGGAGACAATAGTAATAACAATAGTGATTGTTGTAAGAACGACCCGAAAACGCCACAATCTGCGTTTTCAATTGTTCTTGCTATTGTCTTTCGCTAAATTTTCTTTTATTGAAGATTCAATGCCCCTACGGTTTCTATGTGAATTGAAAAAGCCTACAAAGGCTTGTTCACGCATTTCAAGTCATGTGGCAATACTCTAGGGAAGTTTCTGTATTGTACTACTTTTTACATTCATGGCAAAAGTTTGCTCGTTGCGAAATAACTTATAAAATTCAAAAGAGGTTTTATCAAGAGGCTATGTCACCTGACTTGAAGTGGCGTAAACAGGTCTCGACAAGCCTTCGCCAATTTTGTCTATTGGAGAGGCAATTACTCCGCCAATCCTGAAGATATTTTAACCGGCATCCAAACTTGTACTCCCAAACATCTGGAGAGTAGATTGCTTTAAAAAAATTCGGGAAATCTCAAGCAGTTTTTTGTCCTGGTTGCGTTTTATGAAGGTAGGTAAAATTTAGGAAAATCTTCACGGGTTTCTTTTGTCTCCCTCGCTTTTTAGCCGTCTGATTGGTCCGTGAAAATGAGGCTTTGGCGGTTTCGACCATGGGCCACGAGCAATCGGCTATGTACGACGAATGATTCCTATGCTTGCCTGATGTAGATGTGTGATGTGTGATGTAGATATCCTCCTTCTTCATGTTTGCTCTTAAAAACAATTTCTGGAATGCACAACGTGCACCCTAGCTACCTGGGTTTCAGAGAAAATTTTGCGGCTTCGTTTGTTGTTGGTTGCAATCGCTAATCGCTTTGAATTCAGGTGTCAAAAAACTCGTGCTATTGTGCTACAAAATCTGTCCTTGTTGGATAAACCTGCTTGGAAGCTACTTTTGAAAATTCTTGAGAAAAGCAAAAATTACGATCAAATGCTTTTTTTAAGATGACAATCGCATCAAGTACCTTCTAAGGAGTTTATAATTACAAGAGTGCCATGTTCATTAACATGTAAGAGGCATATACTCATAATCAAGGGTTGCTCTTTGAAGGATTGAGTTGCTCACTTGCATCTTATAAGCTAAAACTTTGGCAAAACGTCATTGAAATTCTTAGTTCTCTTCGAGGTATGTTCAAAAATACTTTCGAAGCAAAATGACCAGTGGATTTGAGTGAAATAAATGTTTATCTGTGCAGTAAGTTAAGCTTTCTGCTACAAAATGATTGGTGTTTCATTTCAATCAGTTTATAATTCATGATGGCACATTTTAGCAAACGCCGATCGATCAGCCTCAATGTCATTCAGCATTCAGCATACAGATATTTGCATCGGACTTAAGATGTACTGGATCACAGGTGATGGGGAATAGTGAATATAATTGTATAGAATGAAAATAATGCGATAAAATATACCTTTAGTGCTTCATTTTTCTTGTTGTTTCTCCTGCAATCCGTCTGTGTGTCCACTCCACCGTTAGGCCTATCTCGAAATAAACCGCCACCTCAATAACTAGGTCCCAGTCTCTGGAGAGGGGAGGAGAAAGAAGCGAAAGAAGAGAAAAGAATTTTCCCGCCAGATTCGCAAAAATAGGTGACCCCCTGGTTTACACTGGTTTCCACGGTGGTGAACTAGTTCCCAGCACCTACGCTGCGGTGCCCCGGCTATTGTTTAGGGTGAGACGCTGCGCTGGAGTGGCCCGGCCATTTTCCTCCATCATCAGGAGAATCGTAGCGGCCAGCCAATTTTGGTTTCGTGTCGAACACATAAAGGGCGATTGTCTATTTAAAAGCGATGGCTACACAGAGGAATGCTGTGCGAACATTTTGAGACCAACTGCCGGGCACTTACTGGCCGACGAGCTGAACTGGGGCATGATAAAGACCCTGGAGCCTGAAGCGGCCTACGAGAACCTGCAAACCTTTAAATTCTCTTCTCTCGTTTCTTTCTCCTCCCCTCTCCAGAGACTGGGACCTAGTTATTGACCCTATTCCACCTGGGCTCTTTTGATTCACTCCTCACCTGGGGAGGGGCCATAATGGCCCCCCCCCTAATTATTTCCAAAACCAATAGAGTTATGAAGCTGTAACTTTGTACACAGTATCAACAATCTTTTGTGATTCTAATTGAGTAATTAAAGTTTAATTAGTCCCGTGACTTGTTGCTAGGCAACTAGATATGCTGTGGCCAGTCTGCAATAAGCTTATATATGGAAACAACAATAATGTCCTATATTTTAGAGAAAACAAAGTTTTTTCTTATAAACTGTTAAAAATCTTGTACAACATCATATTTTCTCGCAAAATAATATATCAATGTTTAATTTTTTACACACCTTTTCAAACAATGACGTCATCAATATATGTGACGTCATATTTCTAAAAAACTCTAAACATAAATGAACATTAACAAACTATATATCATATGAAAGCCCTTAATGAGAGCAATTCAATGACACTAATTAAAACAAAATCAAACAAGGATTGACTAAAATATAAGCAATTTAGTGTTTTCTTTTGTGACATCTCTCCAAATAAGGGCATTCAGTGGTCACATGACTCATATAATTAAAACGAAATTTGTAGAATCTTGTAGAACATTAAATTTTAGGAAAAGTCAGTTGGTACCAGCATTCTGTCTCATATCGTAAAAGAGCTGTATATCAATGTTTGGTTGGGGGGGCCATAATGGCCCCCCCAGGTGGAATAGGGTTGAGGTGGCGGTTTATTTCGAGATAGGCCTAACGGTGGAGTGGACACACAGACCATCAGATTGCAGGAGAAACAATAAGAAAAATGAAGCACTAAAGGTATATTTTATCGCATTATTTTCATTCTATACAATTATATTCACTATTCCCCATCACCTGTGACTGGATTTCTAATGCTATTCCTGGGCAGTGTAAAATATTTTTGTGTATGATTCAAACAATTATTGCTCATAATGGGCATTTACATTCGCCTTTAACACCAATACTAATTTACCCACAAGACGGCACAAAATATGAAGCCGGTATAAAATAACACCAAGAATACAATGAAAAGATATGCAAGTATTCAAAAAATTTCATTTTAAATGATGACATTTGTAAGCAAGATCAATTTCATAATTTAAGACAAAGATTCATATCAAATTTGCTAGCTTCGCTTCCCTAATATATGAACTTCGTTTACAATTGAGATTCCTTAAAAATTTGTCAACACGTTCCTCTCGTTGTTTGGTGTATTTACTAACTTCTTCATTCAGTTTCTTTTGGGAAATGTTTCTTTCTGGTTGGGACAGTCCTTCTTCTCGTAATCTTGCTAACACAGTGGCGTGTGCATTGTCCATGTCTTGTGCTATTATTTCTCGGCTTTGTCGCAACTTCATTGTAGCTCGAGCGTCCTATTGAGGATACAATATAATTTTCATCTATCTGAAATTAATTAGATATCACGCAAAAATGTCCACAAGAAAAACGTTGAACTGTTCTGGATGAGTAAACTTTCGCGAGTTGGAAATAACGTGCAATTTTTTTAATTAACTTTCGGGAATCGGCCAAAATGGGAAATTTCGCGGGAACAAGCCTTCAGTTTCGCAAACAAGGTTTCTTATTTTCTTATCAGCGATGTTTCAAAAGTTTCTCAGCTCTTCGGTGATTCTTCCAAATCTTCCATACCTATGCTTGTTAGTACCATAGTTCGAATGGTATGTTGTTAAAAAAGATCACATTTGTTGTTCATGGACGATTTGAAACTTTTTGGCAAGACAGTGACACAATCTGAAACATTGATAATGTCTCTTATGACCTGCCTCAAATCACATGAACTCAGGTCCCAGATGTCACGTGACATCTAATTTGAGAAGGACTTTAAGGTATTTGTCTCCGACATGTCGCCACATCGTATGGAGTTTGGAATAGAAAAATGTGGCATGTTGGTGATGAAGAAAGGCAAGTATGTACGAGTAAACTAATCAAAATCGATGGATACATTGTATAAATGATTTATACAATATTTACAGTAAAATAAAACGACAGGCATTACAGTTGCACGTGGGGCCATCCCATTGAGAGATTAAGCATTTGAAAGTATTAAAGATGTCCGCAGTTCCAAATCTGTGGTCCTATGAACTTCAGGCTGTTTGTGCCGAAAGTAACCTGATTTGGCATATAATGAGTAAAATTATTAGGATTTCGCGATGAATGGTTTGAGGCTCTAATTTGAAAAATACCTTTCATGAAAGATGGATTCAGATCATTCAAAGTTTTAAAAATGTCCAAAGAAAGAGATCTAAGTCGGGAGACATGCATCGTACATCGTTGCGACTTGAGTAGAAGAACATTAAATAGATTTGTGATGAAGTCGTTGACCAGCCTTCCTTTTTTATAAATGGCACACAGATAAAGACCGTCGAGAGGACTAAATACCTTGGTGTTCAGTTGGACCGTTATCTTGTCTGGGATGAGCATATAAAGTGTAGAGAACAAACAGGGGCGGACTGGCCAGTCGGGCTACCGGGCTGGGGCCCGAAGGGCCCCCATCAGCAAGGGCCCTTTTGGGCCCCTTTTCTATGTACAAGTTGCAAAGCAACCAAGTGAAGTAAAGGAAAGTGGATATGAAGGGCCCTGTAATAATTCTTTCAACAGTGGAATTTTTGTTTATCTGGCATTAAATAATGTCCAATGAGTGCAACTGGGCCCCTATGAACTGAATGACTTCCGACTGGCAGACAGAAAAAAGTTCTGGGGAATCTGCAAATGAAGAAACTGGAATGCCTAAGGCCTAAGGGGGCCAATAGAGACATGGTTGAGGTTCGGGAAACATGTGTAGTAAACAGGGGCCCTTCCCACTTAAGCTCTGGCCCTTGCCAGCCCGTTCACTTTAAACGATATTTTTCCTTACATTTACACTCGATATAGAGCGATTTAAAGGGCCTAATTATTTGCAATGATAATTTTGAGATATGGTATAAAAATTGCCACTTTAGAGCAAAGATGAATAAAGAAAGAATGATAGATAAAAGAACATTTAGTAGACTGACTTGACAAAAAATGTTTTTTAGGTGATTTTCAAGCTCTGCTTTCAAGGACCTCTCCAGGAAAGCTTTTTTGTCAACAGTAATCCATTCCTTCTGCAAACAGGTCAAATTTTCGTAAGTGAAGCATTATGAAATGATCTGAAGCAATTTTCGTTGAAATTTTTCTTTGGAAAAAGCGTGATATGGCAACGGCTGGGGTTAGGGGAGCATCTACCAAACTTTTTCAGAAACGAGGAGAGAGTAGTTGGGAATAATTTGAAAAAGGAAAGGCCACGATACCAGCGTCGATTGTTGGATCCGAAGATGCTTGCGGTGACGAATAAATTAATAAGTTTAAAGGCAGAAACACCGCAATACAACAACAAAAACAACAGCAAATGGTTGAATAAATTTTATGCCAATATTTCGTCCTGCCATGCAGGACTTCTTCAGCGCTGTAATGTAAGCATTACAGCCCTGAAGAAGTCCTGCATGGCAGGACGAAATATTGGCATAAAATTTATTCAACCATTTGCTGTTGTTTTTTTGTTGTATTGCGGTGTTTCTGCCTTTAAACTTATTAGTTGGGAATAGTTAGGATAAGGCAACAACTTTTTGAGAAATGCTGCAAAGTCACATTTTATTCATAGCCAAAGTGAAGGTTGGCCTTTTCGAAAGTTTTCCTAGGACATTCGAGGCTTCCATTTTGGAAGCAGGCAAACTGGATTAAGAGAAACGTTTCAAGACAAAAATTTAAATCTGTGACAAAGTTATGAAAATTTCCAATTTGGCATTGGTTAAAACGAGTCAAAATGGGATGACGATAGGTATTCTAAGCCAAAGAAAATGATCTTTGATCTAAAAGTTTCCCACGGATGCTGATTTACAAAAACTATTGTTACAAAATAACCAAAGGTCTATTTTAGCCCCAGCTAATATGGGATCTGTAGAAGTGTTCTAAGCGAAATAGAGTGCGTGTTATCAGAAATTTTCCAGGGGGCTTCGCCCCCAGACCCCCTCTTTTTGATGAATCCCAGTTTTGCCTGGCCAAGCCACTGCGCAAGTCCCTACATCAATTTGTAGCTCGCTGTTCTCGCATTCAACTTATAAATGCTCATACATAGGTCTATATCGAGAATTGCATTCTTCAATGATAGCTGAGAACGTAGATGGCAAAATGCGCATCGATAGACCATTAAAATCACTAGAAATGATTTCAATGCGTTAAACCAATCTAAGAAATGTGTCCACAAACATTTTTTGGGGAAGTTATTTGGCCCCCAAAATTTTCCGGCTCGCTTCGCTCGCCGTCAGTATTGGGCCCTTTTATGGCTGAATTGCCCGGGCCCTAATTATACTGCCAGTCCGCCCCTGAACAAAAGTATCTCGAGCCTTAGTTTGGGGATGTTGTGGTAAAACTCAAATTGACACCCTCCAAAAATGACAAAATCGAGCTGCCAGAATTGTTACAAATAGCAGCTATGATGTTTCAGCAGCTGGTCTGATTAAAAGGCTGAAATGGCCAACTATCTCGGACATTAGTCAAAGTGAAACAGCGACTATAATGTACAAGTCAACAAATAGTTTTGTGCCCGAATATCCGTTTGAGTTATTTGTAAAAAATTCAGCTCTTAACACAATGAGACTAAGAAATACCGAAGCTGACTTGCGTGTTCCTTTCTTCAAAACGTCAAATAGGCAGGAGTCTATTTCATTTCGTGGGCCTAAGATTTGGAACCAATTAAGTTCAGATGTCAAACAAACACCCTCCCTTCTAACCTTTAAAAAGAGGCTAAACAAGAACTTGTAGAAGGCTTTTGGTTTTTCTTTCATGTTTCTTTTGATAAATTTCGGAACATTTCTATTTGTATTCATTTATATATTATATTAATAAGATTAACTGTAAATAAGGTTTTAAATTTGTTTTATAGTATTTTGCACGGCCCCCTGAAAAGCAGTATATGCACGCTGATGGGGCTACCGTGGTTACAAAATTAAAAATGATGAAAATGAAATGAAATGAACATTATACGAACTGATATGATCATTATAAAGAAATCTAAGTGCGCGTTCTTATATCTTTTCGATCTTATGCATGGATTTTGCTGAAAAGAAATGTCACGCTAAAGGACACTAATTGAAATTTAAATAAACAAAGCTCTGAACGAGGACTTTTCTCTCCTCGAAACCAATATAAGATCTTAGCCTCTTTAGAAAATTAAGTTGGGATGCGGCTTTTCTACAAAGTACTGAAATGTGTGGATCAAAACTTAGTATATAGTGTAGCTGAATTCCGAGATGCTTGACTGAATCTCCAGATTCAATAGTCTTTCCTTGGATGCATATTTTCGCGGCACTGGTATTTGTCTGATCATTTTTAATTAACAGTGCATGAAACTTTGATGGATTCGCAATCATATGGTTTTCCTTTAACCAGTCTAGTGCGACGCCTGCTTCTTCCTCTAGGGCTCGCAAAAGATCTGGTAGAGTCCTAGAGAAACAAGCAAGCGTGTTGTCGTCAGCATAATTATGTAATGTTGCCTGTTTAATAACGAGAAAAAGATCATTTAATATACCGGGTGTCACAAAAAAAATGTAACAGATTTGATCAGGGCTAGCAATAAGGATTTACGTCGAATCGATCCCTAATAAGTTTTGAAGTACTCTTTGATAGTTAACTTGAAGATTAATACCTAGTTTGTTGATATTGGTGCATCTAGAGTTGGAATATTAATCTTGAAAGTCCAAATTTACGTTCATCATCAAACCAGAGCTTTTGGGTTTTGGCCTAAACTGAAAATTCGCTGGTCAGGGGAATCTCATCAGTAATAGAATTGTTTTGGACAAGGATTCGTCCTTTGGGTACTCATGTGAATAGAATATAAAAATTGAAAACTAACAGACATATTATTGAACTTTAAGTCACCAAGGAATATCTTCCTGCTGTCAAAACCAATGCATTTACAAAAGTACACGAGGCCAAGGAAGCACAAGTGGGTGAGCATTTTTATATTCCCTTGGGCATCCATAATTGCTTGTTTCGTAATAATATTTAGAGATGTTAAAAAACATTTCATTCAAGGATTCGAGTAATGAAAGTGCAATATATCCCAAGGGAATTGTTTCGCTTATGAATGACTTTTATTAGGCAGATGCAATGTGAAGTTTTTGTTGAATTAAAAACGAAGTCTCTGCGGGATTAAATTCTTGAATCTAATTGTAGAGCTCAGTTTCAGATTTCTATTACAGTGTGTTTCCAAGCACAAGATTACTTGCTGTAATAAAATGTATAAAAGATTTAAGTACCAAAAATAGCTTAGATGTTTAAAACACGACGTTTCGAGCATATACTCGTTATCAAGACTTGATAACGAGTATATGCTCGAAACGTCGTGTTTTAAACATCTAAGCTATTTTTGGTACTTAAATCTTTTATACATTTTATTACTGTTCAATTACATAGTACCACACGCAACGAACATATTTTTATTGAATTACTTGCTGTACTTCGCTATGATTGAGGAGATTCCACAACGCAGCGTATTAACAGCTTAGGCCAAAACCCAAAAGCTCTGGTTTGGAGTAAGAGGCAAATTTGGACTTTCAAGACTAATATTCCAACTCTCGATGCACCAATATCAACAAACTAGGTATTAATCTTCAAGTTAACTATCAAAGAGTACTTCAAAACTTATTAGGGATTGATTCGACATAAATTCTTATCGCTAGCCCCGATCAAATCTGTTACCTTTTTTTTGGGACACCCGGTACATCAAAAAGAATAGGGCCTAACACCGAGCCTTGGGGAACCCCAGATAAGATTGTTTGAAAGGAACTGTATGTATTGTTTATCCTCACGGATTGCTCACGCCGTTTAAGATATGAATAGATCAGTACCGATGCATGTTCATCTATACCATACGCATTTAACTTTGCAATCAGCAGATCGTGTGGGATGCAATCAAATGCTTTTGACTAGTACAGCACCTAGGTACATTACAATTATTGTCAAGTTTGGTCTTCCAGTCTTCAAGGAGTCTTATTAAAACGTGTTGCGTACCGTTTTCTATAGGCACCTACGAAAACCGAGAGCGTAATATCAAGATATAGAACTAATTGCTGTTTCATAATTTTTTTCATAGATCTTAGAGAATTTATTTAAAACACTGACTGGGTGAACGTTATTCTCAAATGTACGATTTATCTCACCCTTATCCAAAGGGCAAACTGCTGCGCGCTTTCCTTTCTCTGGAAATCCATGGTTTTTTTAAACAGCTATTTATGGCGAAGGTGAGGGGAGCGGCAAGCTCATTTGCAGCCAAATGTAGTAGTTTTTGGTGGAATTTGATCTTCACCGGTAGATTTGTTTTCTTTTTTTTCGTCCAATGATCTAAGTAGAGCCCAGACTTCATGATGTTGCACCTCATGAAATGAGAAAGAATTTGAGATATCACTACATTCCCTTATGGCAAGAACACTGGGGTGACCTTATACTTATCGAGAATAAGTCTAACCAGTCATCGATCATCATCAGTTTCAACTGTGTCAGCAATGTTACAAGGTTTCTTCTGTCCACTTGTTTTCTCGACTATATTAATGAAATGATTGTTGAAAATTTCAGTCAGTTCATGGTCATCTGTTACAATTTGGTTGTTATGAACCAAGGAAATATCATCACCAACCAAGCCTCCTTTATTAGAAAGAAAAGGTTTAAACAGATTCCAAAAATCTTGATCAGAAATTAAACCACCTGCAGTTGCCTTTTTGAAAGGTTGTTTGATTGCTTTCTTTCGTAAGGAAACGCATTTGTTGCGCTGCTTTTTATAGTTTCTTTCGTTTCGATTTGCAGGATATTTGTTGAGTCTATTTTTCAACCTAGAGTGGCGTCGCCCATTATGGCCGGTCGCCCATTATGGCCGGCTAGCAAGAGAAATTAAATTTCAGGGAACTGACGACTAGTAATGAAATTGGAATTGCGCGAAATATCTTCGCTGACATCTGTTTTATCATGATTTGACCTTCAATGAAGTTTCAGTTCATTTGCATTGAAACCCAACGAGATGGTCTGTGCATATCTCCAATTGATTCTTTCAAGTATTGCAAATTTCATGATTCTATTTACATTCCTTCCTTCTATTTCGCTCGCTCAGCACCTTTTCTAGTCTGAAATTTTTGAAATATGCTTTGATTTTTCAGCAGTCCTGTCTCTAGAGAGGAAATCTACAATGAAACCAAAGCAAAGTGACTTCTGATTCAGATTTGAGGTTATGAAGTCTGAGTGCTGCTAATTGCTATTTTCGTCGCCCATTATGCCCATCAGTTTACCAGAGAAGTTTCCAATCGCTTCAAAATATCAAAATGCAAAATTTATTTAAAAAACACCAATCTGGGTTAAAAATCTTTCTTACTGACTTGGAAAATCATCGAAACCCATAAAAACGCAGCATTATATTAAGTCTATTTTCATTTTAGAAACTATGCCAAAACTCATCCATCCATGCACGAGAGATAAGGCAGGATTTAGAACAACTCGAAGCATGTATTTCAGTTGCCAAAAACTCGAAGTTTAGGTTAATTCTTATTGATATTTTTGGGTTTAAAGTACCAAGTGATAAACAAAGAACAGTAATTAAAGTTGTTTTTCTTATTAAAACGTTTTACCGGAGAGTAGTGTTCATTGTCTCTCCTGCGGCCATAATGGGCGACGCTAGAAGAAAGCGACGTTTTTACCCCCTTCTTTAAAAACTACTAAAATCAGTATAAAGAGTTGACGCTAATAGTCAATACTCCATGATCTTTTTCTAAATTAGTTGGTGATATAATCTGGCTATTTTATTTTTTTCATTAATTGCTCTTTTTGGATCTAACTCAGAACTTCGCGACGACATGGGCATAATGAGTGACACCACTCTAGTTCTGACAAATTCCCCTTTTTAGTTCACGAGTCACGAAAGGTGCACTATTTCCCCGCGCAAGTTTGGTCTTTAGAAGAGCGTGTTTGTCCACTAGATTTCGGAAACTGTTGGTAAGATTATCATAACAATCATTGGGGTCTTCCAAGACATGAAAATTAGTTCTACGAACATCTGCAAGAAACTTAAATGCAAAGAGATGATGGTCAAGCTTCCAAATGAAAAATACATCTTGGAGATTGATAAGTTTGGATCCCCCCATTCGGCCTTTGAGGCCATACAAAAATTTAGAACGCACCCAAATGTAATAAAAATCAGAAAAATGGCTGGGGAGAACATTGTCTTTCAGTTTCGCCTTTTCGAGCCTGCAGAGGTCCAGGATGAATTAAGTCGCTTGGACACAGCTAAAAAGACAAGTGGAGAATTGCCTGCACATACTCTTAAATTGACCTCTGATCTTCCTTTCAGTGAGGTAACAAAACTTGCTAATGAAATGGTTCAACAGTGCATATTTCCTGAAAAACTCAAATTCGCAGATGTTTCACCAGTGCTTAAAAATGGTGATACCACAGTGAAAAAGAATTTTCATCCAATTTGGTTAGGGCAAAACTGCAAACATTAGAGGAGGAGTTGGTGGAAAGAGGGACATTTAAATGTAACGGTGTAAGAAATTGTCAAATATGTCCTTTGATACGAGAGGGGGATACTTTTGCCAATGCAAATGACTCAAGGACATTCAAAATATTTTCGGGGGCCTATCATTGCAATACAGAAAGTGTAGTTTATATGTTGCAATGTGACTGCTCCAATGAGAAATATATTGGCAGCATCAAAAACAAGTTTCGACAAAGGTTCAATTTCTACAGATTGTATTTTACGACACATGCATGCAAACATAACGAGGGCAGTCTGGAGACGGGAAAGCCCGTTCCACAGGCTGGTTTCTTCAGCCATTTTTTCGAGGAACAACATGGGGGTAATTTTTCGGTTAGTATTAGGATAATCGATGGGGCAGATAATGTCTATTCCCGGCAATACAAACTCGGAACGTTTTCACCTGCTGGCCTGAACGAAAGAGCAGCAGATATTGAACTCGATATGTTTGCTTGCGGGTCGGCATAAATTCTATCGTTACATTTAGAAGCTAGGACCTGCATGGATGGGGCACTTCAACCTTTGGCTTTGTGTTTTTACGCATATGGTGGTAGGGTGGAATCCCCTACCTTGCCATCTGGGATTTAGCATTAGCTAAAATAGTTTTTAGCTGTTCTGCAAATCCTTAGAGGGCTATTGGGCGGGTGTCTTTTCTCAAAGGTCTTGGCTCCAATAACAGAAGAGTTTCCAGTCCCAGGTGTACTAAGTAATGGTACCACGCATATATCTCAAAATGGTTGTTTACTGGGAGTCATCTAAAACTTAAAAACTTTCTTTGAAATATGGTGGCGGTAAATGCTATTTCATTGTTTGTAATATCATTTGGTATGATTTAAGCTTAGGTTGTGAAAATATATTGTTATGTGAATAAGATTTTGAAAATGCGTAATACTCGGCCGCCCTCTGGTTTAAGGTAACTCTGCTTTCCGCTCTAGTGCACAGCGAAATGCCGTTTCGCAAAACCACTCTCCTCAGAAAACAGTTATTTTCTCCAATATTATTCGGCCTATCGAAAAGCGGTAAAAAGAATGTTGTTCTGTATAATCTGGGCAATCGAAAGATGTATAAATCGCAATTGTTTCCGTCAACCCTGGTTTCGCAAATCCTGGTTCAAATCTTTTTGCTAATTTCAGAAAAGTGGATTTATTTCCGAAACTACTCGAAAAATGTTCGATTTTTTTTGCGTTCCATCTTTAGCTAGGTTGTTGATCTACAACTTTGCCAAGTCTGATTGAAAAACCTAGGCTAGATTTCCTGCAATCGAGCTTTGTATTTCTGTTTACTTTTCGACAGCGAAATGGAGAAACCTTGGTCAACAGATTACCATGCTATGAAGCACGCTAGCAAAAGCTCAGACTTGAAATAACTTTCAGAAGTTTTTCCATTGGCAAAACAAGGGCAGATTTTGTAATACAATAGCACGAGTTGCTTTTGTTGACACCTCAATTCAAAGCGATTAGCGATTGTAGACAAAGGAAATTCTCTCAACCAGTAAATCAAAACAAACAAAGCCGCAAAAGTTTCTGTGAAACTAGGGTAGCTAGCTCGCCCGTTGTGCATTCCAGAAATTGGTTTTAAGGGCAAACATGAGCATAGATCGAAAGAAGAAGGATGCATCCACACATCTGCCGCCGGCATTTTATTTGTTTGGTTCAAAAGCCGTTTGGGAGGCAATTCAATTCTCTTATTCTTTTGGGTGTTATCAAAACATTTACTGCTCAGCTTTTGGACCAAAGAAATAAAATGCCCGCGGCACATGTGTAGATATATCCTTCTTCTTTCGATCTATGCTCATGTTTGCAGTTAGAAATGATTTCTGGAATGCAGAACGAGCGCGCTAGCTACCTGGGTTTCAGAGAAACTTTGCGGCTTTGCAGGTTTTGACTTACTGGTTGAGAGAATTTCCTTTGTCTACAATCGCTAATCGCTTTGAATTGAGGTGTCAACAAAAGCAACTCATGCTATTGTATTACAAAATCTGCCCTTGTTCATTGGCAAACAAATGAACGTCATCTTTTGGGAATAACATACGCAGGTCTCAAAAGACATCCTTAGTGCGCTTGTAAAAGTATCATTTGCATCTATTGATTAAAAATTACTGATTTTTACCAACAACTTCACGAAACCATGCTTTGGGTGTCTTTCGAGACTTTCGTAGGCATTCACAGATTATCAATTTCTTTTAGAGTCCACAATGAGCATAGATCTTAGATCAAGAACTAATTTTTTTGCAAAAACATTCTACGGGCGTTCAAATCGTTCTGCATGGGCTAAACTGTTGACCAACGCTTTTCCCCTTCGATGTCGAAAAGTAAACAGAAATGTAAAATTCGATTGCAGGAAATCTAGCCTAGCTTTTTCAATCAGACTTAGCAAAGTTGTAGATGAACTACTTAGCTAAAGATGGAGCGAAAAAAAATCAAAACTTTTTCGAGTAGTTTTGGAGGTAAATCCACTTTTCTGAAATCAGCAAAAAGATTTGAGCAAGGATTTGCGAAACTAGGGTTGACGGAAACATTGCGATTGATACATCTTTCGATTGCCCAGATTATACAGAACAACATCCTTTTACCACTTTTCGAGGATGTTGTTCTGTATAATCTGAGCAATCGAAAGATGTATAAATCGCAATGTTTCCCTCAACCCTGGTTTTGCAAATCCTAGTTCAAATCTTTTTGCTGATTTCAGAAAAGTGGATTTACCTCCAAAACTACTCGAAAAAGTTTCGATTTTTTTCGCTCCATCTTTAGCTAGGTTGTTGATCTACAACTTTGCCGAGTCTGATTGAAAAAGCTAGGCTAGATTTCCTGCAATCGAATTTCGTATTTCTGTTTACTCTTCGACAGCGAAATGGAGAAACCTTGGTCAACAGATTACCATCCTATGAAGCACGCTTGCAAAAGCTCAGGCTTGAAATAACTTTCAGAAGTTTTTCCATTGGCAAACAAATGAACGTCATCTTTTGGGAATACCATACGCAGGACTCAAAAGACATCCTAGTGCGCTTGTAAGAGTATCATTTGCATCTATTGATTAAAAATTACTGATTTTTACCAGCAACTTCACGAAACCATGCTTTGGGTGTCTTTCGAGACCTTCGTAAGCATTCACAGATTATCAATTTCTTTTAGAGTCCACAATGAGCATAGATCTTAGATCAAGAACTAGTTTTTTTGCAAAAACATTCTACGAGCGTTCAAATCGTTCTGCATGGGCTAAACTGTTGACCAACGCTTTTCCCCTTCGGTGTCGAAAAGTAAACAGAAATGTAAAATTCGATTGCAGGAAATCTAACCTAGCTTTTTCAATCAGACTTGGCAAAGTTGTAGATCAACTACTTAGCTAAAGATGGAGCGAAAAAAAATCGAAACTTTTTCGAATAGTTTTGGAGGTAAATCCACTTTTCTGAAATCAGCAAAAAGATTTGAGCAAGGATTTGCGGAGCCAGGGTTGACGGAAACATTGCGATTTATACATCTTTCAATTGCCCAGATTATACAGAACAACATCCTTTTTACCGCTTTTCGATAGACCGAATAATATTGGAGAAATTAACTGTTTTCTGAGGAGAGTAGTTTTGCGAAACGGCATCTCGCTGTGCACTAGAGCGGAAAGCAGAGTTACCTTAAGTTTAACTGAGGAAGATTTTGATCGAAATGTATTCATTCAAATAAACAGTTGTGTTTTTATATTTTATTTTCTGTTTATGCCAGATTGTGGTTTAGTTTACATAATAATAAAGGGCAAAACGAGAGTAATTCATCTACTTTCATGGATGATTTGAAGTAATTTGCAAAGGATGAAAACGAGATTGACTCTGGTAAGAACTGTAAGTGTTTTCAGTAAGGAAATAGGTATGATGTTTGGGGTTCAGAAGCGTGGAGTGATTGTAATGAAAAGAGGAAAAGTTGTGAACAATGATGGTATACAACTGCGTAACGATGAAACGATTAAAAGTGTAGGTGAAGAAGGATTCAAGTATCTTAGTATGTTAGAGATAGACGAGATCATGAATCAAACTATGAAAGAGCTTGTACAAAAGGAATACATACAAAGATTGAACAAGATTCTTAAATCAGAACTGAACGGAAAGAATATAATCATTTCAATAAATACGTGGGCTGTGTCATTGCTGAGGTATGGAGCTGGGTTGATAAATTGGACGAAGAATGAACTACAACAACTTGATAGAAAAACGAGAGAGAAACTGACCATGTATGGAGCGTTCCACCCTAAAAGCAATGTAAAATAGACTGTATTTAACAAGGTAGGAAGGAGGGAGGGGTTTGATTGGAGCTGAAGAGACTGTACGAAGTGAGGAGAACAGTCTTGGCTGGTATGTGATGAACAATGACCACGAAATAATGGGATCGGTTGAAAAAGAAGGAATATTGAGATCAAATGAAATCAAAGACCCCAAAGTATGGAAATAAAGAACAGAATAAAGAACAGCATAAGAATGGGTGGATAGATAAACTGCTACATGGGCAAACAGCTACTGCTACAAAAGATTTAATGACTACGGATAAGAACTGGAATTGGTTAAAACATGCAGGATTAAAGAAAGAAACAGAGTGCACTACTGGATGTCCCAAAAATGTTCCGGCGTTTGATTGAACGCAGGGGGAAAACCATTGAATTTAGAAGTTTCTATACATCCTAGTTACATATTTGATATTTCAACTAACAGTTTGGCATATCTTGGGAAGAAATTAGAAATCTGAAAATGGAGTTATGAGCTCTAATATTTCATTTTCATGTTGAAGGCAAGATCAGAGAGATTTGTATGCCTTCCTGCATCATCGAGGTAAAGGGAAATCTTTGGATGAGCAACACAAAAACTGGGTTGACATTTTAGTTCATTACCATGACAACGAGCAAGAGTTTGCTCATTGAGCATATTTGTAGTAATGTCTGAAAATCGAATCGAATGGCTGTCGGGGGAAAAACTAAACTCCATTCGAGCTCAATGAAGCCGAACAAATGCTCTTGCTTAATGTGGCACATGGCAGGTCAAGCAACGAATTGAAAACGATTTTTAGATAAAGAAAATACAAGTTGTTCCACTCCGTGAAACAGAAATATTTCCCATTTAAGATTCCCAGCTTGTATGATGCAACGATAACATCAGCAAACGTTTCCCCCGAGCGAGAGACCTTTTGACTCGATTCTTCACATCATAGGGCTATTTCCAGTTCGCGGAATTTTCCGAGCAGGCGAAATTTTACACAACCAAAAATCCTTCAATTCTAAATTCTATTCAATTACAAAATGACGTGTTCACTTGTAAATAAAAGAATTTCCACTCGCTGCTGGCCTTCACTTTGAATATGCTCACTGACTAGAAATCTTACTCGTTGGCAAGGTAATGAACAAATTGTCAATCCAATTTTCGGGTTGCTCACACAGGGAGAAACCTTTCAACCTTTCAAACTTTCACCATTATGAAGCAGGAAGGCGTAAAAACCTACTTTCAGATTACTTATTTCTTCCCACGATATGCCAAACTGTACGTTGAAGTGTCTACCATGTAACTAGAATGAATAGAAATTTCCATATTCAAAACTTGTCTCTCTGCATTCAAGCAAACCCCGGAACATTTTTTGGGACACCCGATATATTTGCAGCGCAAGAGCAAGCAGTGGGAACGAATTCAGTAAAGAACATCATTCACAAAGAAAATGTACCAAAATAATGTAGACTATGTGGAAAAGCGGATGAAACAACAGCTAGCACAAGTACAATATAAAGGCTGGAGACATGACAAGGTAGTTCAAACTGTCTACTGGAAGTTATGTCGAAAACTAGGATTAGACCATGGAGATAGATGGTCCAACTATAAAGTAGAGAGTGTGATTGTGGCAGAAGACTTTAGGTTATTGTGGGATTTTCCCACACAGACAGATCATCGACTTGAGCGTAACCGACCAGACATTGTCTTTAAAAATAAAAAGGACAGATCGTGCTTGCTGATTGATATATCCTGCCCCTTCGATACAAAAATTGAGAGAAAAGAGAAGGAAAAAATTGAGGTGTATCAAGGCTTAGAGAGAGAGAACAAGAGGCTATGGAATGTAAGGGAAGTAAAGATTGTACCAATAACCATTGGAGCTCTGGGTACGATTGGAAAGAACTTTGAAAACTGGCTGAATCAAATTGAAATAGAATGCAGCACAGAACTTTTACAGAAATGTTGCTTGTTAAGAACTGCAAAGATCCTAAGGAGAGTACTGAACAGCTAAAGCTAAGGGACTTGGCCTGATACCAAGTAGTTAGCCGGCAGTCAACATCAACGCCGAGTAAACATTGAACAACAATAATAATGATAATAATTGCCCGCGCCGGAGCGCGCAAAGCAAGGGCTTCTAATTGGCTGCGGGCACGAGATTTTGGTAGGAGCTTGACTCTAGTTTTCGTATGACGAGTCAGCAGAATTCGTCAATAAAAATGGCGGCGATTTGGAGGTCTGGGTCGAAAGAAGCCTGCTGCTGAAAAATCTTCTGTTCTCAAGCATACAGCTTTTGTTCTCACGCACAGTTGAAAATAAACTTTTATTTCTGCTATCTTTGATCGCTTCAAACACAATACCGATTTGCTGATTTGCTCAGTGTGGAATAATAATGATAATAATAATGATAATAATAATAATAATAATAATAATAATAATAATAATGATAATAATAATAATAATGATAATTTCTTTATTTTAGGTTGGCTTCTGGTCTAGCTGAAGCTAATTAATGCCAACCAAAACTTAAATACATAATGCTATTGTTAAAACTACGTGCAAGGATATGCTACAACTACAGAAACCCTAGATTCTCAATATATCGCTTACATAATCTTTGCAGTTGTAAGCAAAGATTGAGAGTGGCATATTTTGATCGTTGAATAGGCCAAAATTTTCTGCATGTTTCTTGTAAACACAAAGAAGCCATGGTGTTTACAAGAAACTGCGTGCGGAGTGGCTGATGTTAGATAGCCTACATTGGGTGAGAGATCGTCATTTTTTCTGAAGAGAAAACAAGGCATTTAGGCCTATCTGAAATCCAAGCTTTTCTGGGTACTTGAGGATTCCACTGGCAAATTTTTATTCGTTGCTTGTGTTTCTTTTTAATGCGAGACTTTTTTCTTGGGTTTTCAATTGAATAAATATTACTAATCTTTTTCAAAAGTGCGGGCACTTTAGCAGCAGCTATTACTACTAATAATATATCTTGACATAATTGCTTACTTGTAAAACATCGTATCCCAATTGATAAGAAAGAATGCATTTCATGAACTGCCATATCGTGAATTCCGGCCAAAGATCGTCCACAAATGACAGCATTGAGTAAGATGACTGAAATGAAATAAAAAGAAAGTAACGGAAATCGAAAATATAATAGTGCGCAGTTACGTCTTGTTCAATTCCTACCATGACCTCGGGAAGCTGGCTGGGAATCAAACAAAGTTTCTTGCACAAATGCCCGAAGGTAGGGTAGATGTTTCTGCAAACGCCCAGGGACCAGCACTGAGAATATGCCATATTTTCAGTACCTGTATAAGGCTGTTGTAACATACCCCAGGGCTGGGGAATAATTTTCAGGGTAGAAAAGGGTTCCAGTATGTCTTTTCGGTGTAAATTCGCTCGGCCAGGGTCCTGCTGTTCAGCATTATCGCCTATGTTAGCCGAAAGTTAGCCCGACATACAAAGTGAGACCAGTTTTAGTATTTTATCACTAAAAACCGGTTATGTGTATTCTTTCGTAACGGTGTATTTAATTTAGATTTAGTTACACGTTCCTTATGTCAATGACTGCAGAGTTGTCAAGGTCTCCTGCACTCCATGGTATCGCCCTTGTAGTGTAGTAACGTAGTTCGTACGTAGTGTCTTAAGTAGTTTGCTTTGTAAATATATATGTTGAATATAGAAAAAAATAAAAAAATAAGCTTGAAGTTTGGTGCCAAAATTCAAGCACTAAGGTTAAGTACGAAAATAAAATCAAGTGCTTTGGAAACAAAACAATAATTGATTTTTACTTTATTTCTCTATAAAACAGCAACTATTTTTTACACTTACTAAAAGTAGCTATCAAAGTCGAAGCGAAGTCTCTTCTATTCATCAATTTGAAAAACGGGGGAAAAGATTCATGGTTCCGTTATAACCACCCAAACAGCGCAAATGCTTTTGGGACGAATTCAGTAAATGATAGAAAATGATACATACCTGCCACATTAGAAAATCACTTAGTCGAACCTCGCCAGACGTTCTTATCAATAAATCGACATCTCTGCATTTGTTGGTAAACAAACATTTCTCGAGTAGCATTTCGTTGATATCGCTGAAAACAAAATGCAGATTTAGCTCAAGATGCCAGTTAAGTAAAAAAAGGAATCCCCGTTTGACATGTTCAAATGAATTTACAGATTTACCTGACTGAAGTCAGCCACTCTGTTCGGAAATTATCAGGAAGTTTCTGGCGAGGTGCCCTTAAATAAACATATGTCTGCCTTGCCTTACATCAATGACTTGAATACGTTTTAGCATGTTCTTCCTCTTGGAAGTTTCAAATCGCCTGGAATGGCTTTGTTAGTCTGCTAAGGATGGTACCTTCATCATTTCATGCCAAAGCATGAAGTCGATATCTTGGTGCTAAATTCTGGAATTCATTACCTGTGGAACTCCGAAATGCTCTATCGAAAATATCATTCAAAAAGCAACTGAAAATTTACTTACTGAACAAGGCCAATCAATAATTCTGAACTATTTTTGCGAGAAAATCAAAAGCGTATATTTCTTGAATTATTTTAATGCAACCATAATCATTTAAAATTATCATAGGATAAGGGGGGAGGGGGCTCTCTCCTCGATTAGTTTACCTATTGAGAGAGCTCCTCCTTTAAGTAATTCATTCCATACAATTTATCTCTTATTTCCTTGTAGTTTAGCTATCTGTTAGTTTAGTAGAGTAATTTATAAATTGTATGTTGTGGATTTAAAATATACGAACTGAACTGAACTGAATTGAAAGCAAAGTCATTGCTGTAAGGTAATGATATTAGGGGAATTTCACTGTGATTGTATGCCGTTTTGTACCGGGTGTCCCAAAAAATGTATATGGATTTGGTTGACTACCGTGATGTGAATTTAGCTTCAATCAATGTCTGATCACTTTTAAAATTTTCCTCCATAGTTAACTAGAACAAAAGTACCTCGTTTGTTGGCATTGGTGCTTTGAGAGCAGATATGTTCATCTTGAAAGCTCAAATTTGCCTCTCGCCCCACAAACTAGAGCGTTAGCCTTTTCGCTTCAGCAAATTCTTAAGCCACAGCGTATAAATCAACGATATCCTTAATAAAATTTGAGCAACATTGGATCTTGTGTTGTTCTGTTTTCTAGAAGTCACCGATTGGGCAGTTTCTAAAATTTTCATTAATTTCTGTTCTAAATTTCGATGTGCTGCAGGAATTTGCTCAGGACAAACGGCCAAAGCTCACCGATTGGGCAGTTTCTAAAATTTGCATTAATTTCTGTTCTAAATTTCGATGTGCTGCAGGAATTTGCTCCGGACAAACGGCCAAAGCTCTGGTTTGCAGGTTGACGCAAATTTGAGCTTTCAAGTTTGATATTTCTGCTCTCAAAACACCAATACCTACAAACGAGGTAGCTACAATCCTTGCCAAAACAACTTGAAAAAAACATGTCATTTCTCTGCTTTCTTGTCTGACGAAGCATCCAAAATACATTGCAGGAAACTTATTGTTTCTCTTTTTCCCTGCCCCCCTGCCCCCCTGAACAATGTTGGTCTAAAGCATTGATCACCAAATATGAAGAAAATGTCTTTGGCAGCGTTTTTGTGCCCGTGAGAAATGCGTAATCACACAAGGGACCAACATTGTAGGGGGGAAGGGGGGAGAGCTGAGCAAAAATGTGCGATTTTTTCAAGAGTTTTGGCAAGGATTGTATGTTCAAGTTAAATATAGAGGAACATTTAGAGAGTGATTAGCCATTTATTAAATCACTGGAGTGACACAAATCTATACTTTTTTGGAGCACCCGGTAGATATATTGAAGGGGCTTTCTCGAAAAAATCCCTCATAATGCCACAACGAATTGGCCGATTTCAGTGAAGCAAATTTTGAAACAAATTTGACCATGTCTGCTATAAAATGGTAATTTGATAATATCATTGCAATGCCAACCAGGGAGCAGTGGCCTTTCAATCAGGGATTATTTTTTACTGAACCTGTAGTAAACACGGATGTAAATTTGTGTGGCTCCACTGAAAAATCCATTGCGGACAAGGAGGACAGCAATGCATCAAATAAGTGGAAAGTTACAGGGCAAGTAGTACGCCTAGAAAGAACCTAAAACAATTGCAAGAATTGACTCCACATTCAAGTATTGGGAAACTTGTTTCTTTTCGCATGTGCAGTGGTGTTTGCATTCCAAGCAGAAATGTGGCAGAAGATTATGGTAGTGCCATGTACTGTCATTGGAATGGAAAGAACATCCATCATTCATAAACAGAAGCAAGGCCTAAAAATATTCAAGAAAATATTAACCTTTTTCTGATACTTCCTTCTTTTACTCCAATTGAAATATCTCTGATTGCTTCAGTTATTTCATGTCTTGAAGAATATGCCATCGCAACGTTTAGAATGGATCTGTAGACAGATGAAATGCATCAAATCTTTAGACACTGGCCAATCTACAAAGCGTCTCAGAAATTGTGCCTCATTTGTGTAGATGCTGTGGAGTGGCTGTAGCTTTAATTGTCTTGATTTTACACAGCTACATTGGTCAGGCTTCAACTTAGAATTTGAGACCTTGTCTGAGTCAATGTGACAAGTGGTTGCTGATCTATGGCAGAGGAAAGGCAACATAATAAGTGGTTGCTTCAAAAACAGCACTTCAGCTGTATTCTTCTCCAGCATTGACTCAACAAGGTCTCAAACTCTAAGTTGACAACTGACCAATGCAATTGGATAAAGACTGAGAAAAAATTTAAGCTACAGCTTCTCCACAGCAGTCGCACAAACAGGGCACAATTTGTTTAGATCACCCTGTAATTGAAATGTCATTTTGTACATTTGGATGACCTTGTCATTTTGTACAGCTTATAGCATTATTAAAAAACAGAATAGGATAGTTTAAATAAATTTTGCAACTTCTTCAAACCAGATATTCTGACATGTGAAAAGCTGCTTCAATAACCCTGATGCTTTTCCATAAGGTACCATGGGTGCTGGGAAACATGGAATTTGTTATGGGATTATATATCGTTGCAAAGAATCAGAACTGCTGTCAGGCCTACCTTTGTGCACTTTTTCTATCTCCATAATCTCCGTTGTCCTGTTCATTTTGCATTTTCAGTCCGCTGCCAGTCGCTTTTGACTTGACATTTCAGAATGCCATGTTTTTAAGGTTGTTGTATGTTGTTCTGTAAAGCTCCTTCAAAGTACACGAAGGTAGGCATGACAGTTCTGATTCTTTGCAACGATATATAATCCCATAACAAAGTCCAAGTATCCCAGCACCCATGATGGTACAAAATTTTTTCTTGCCTAATGATTCTCAGGACATTGTTTAAATTCTTGTTCAAAAATTAATTAAAGTCTCTCATTCCTTTCAAAAATTCATATTTGGGAGAAGCATCTGATGTGAACATAAATGAGGCCCACACTGTATAAAAATAAAAGACTGTAACAAAATGTTATGTACTAGCAAACCCAATGTTACAAAACTTGTCTTACTTTGAATTCTCTTTGGTAAAGTCTACTACTCTAGCAATGGACAATTTGACATCCTCTGGCAACTGGTTTACATCACCAAGTATCCTTACACAAACACCATATTTTTCAATCATATCCCTGTGGAGAAGAACCATATTTTAGCCAATCAGTTAAAACAGTCTTATTCATATGATAACATGAATAGTATCAGCTTTTTTGCACACATCAATATGACAGAAATTCTCAAGAATTTTCAAGAATTTTTCCCATTATGATAAGAATATTAAGCCATGTGAAAGAGTTAAATTTCTTGAAACCAGAATTTTTCAGAAACTAACAATATTCTCAAGAATCCTCAATCTCAAGAGTTGTCAATCTTGAGAATTCTTCACCGGACAAATCTTGTTGATGAGGCAAGGCCTGTTCTGTTAACGCAGAAAGCTCACTGTTTTTTCTTTTTTTTTATTCATTAAAAAAACTATTCCCAAAACAAGAACTACATGCCATCCAGAGTGGGAAAGGACTTATAGTCAGCGAGTTCCCACTATGTACATGGCACTTACAATAAAATTTAAATTGTTCCAATAATAGTTGTAAGAGAGGGACAGCCCGATAGCACACAATTCGCCATTGTGATTGACGCTTTAAGATTGCTTGAGCCTGGACCTCCGAAGGACCTTGGGTTGTTCATGTTGCTCTGGTGTTTACTGTAGATATGTGTGTACTGTAAAATCAGATTGGCCAGGGGCGGATTCAGGAAGTTTGTTGACACGGTTTCACACCTCCATTTACTGTACTATGATCTCGCAGCACAACCATCACAACCAAGCAGTTGCCAATATCGTGCCGGACTTGCTACAGGTCTCTCTGTTCCTTCTCAGCACGAGTGCTTGCCTTTATCTTTTGCGTCTTGTGCTGACAAGAGAGAGATTTAAGCAAGTCCAGTATCGCACAAGTTAGACAAGTTTCTAACTTTTTCTGATCGGGTTGCAACTTTTCATAACAGGGTTCAGACCCCAGGGGGGTATTCCCATTGTGGCCTGACAGGGGGTCCAGTCAGGGTTAAAGAAGGCCAAAGCAAAAATTTCGAAAAATACCCTTAAATGGTACTGTAGTATCTTTTTACAGAAACCCCCAAATGGTACTGTAGTTCGTGGACCTAAAATTGGGTCATTTGGTAGCATCTGGTAGAGAAAATTTTCTGCAGTTTTTCAAATTTTTCTCTCTGGTGTCTCAAATAAATGAATACCCCCTTTTGACTGGAAATAGGAACTAAACAATAAGATATCATTGCTCCCCAAGTTCACAGCTAAATTTATCAATCTTCAGCTTAGATGCACATACCTTTGCATTTAGAAATCGTCCACCAAACACTGGAGATACAAGTTCGCAAAGTCAAAATTTACACTGCAGAGCCTCCACTGTACTGATGTAAGCCCCCCACTGTACTGAATAGCCTCCACTGTACTCAATGTTGTACCCCCACACTAATCATGCTAACCCTCCACTGTACTCATGTTAGCCCTCCACCGTACTCAGCAGCCTCCACTGTACTGATGCTAGCCCCCCACACTCATCATGCTAGCCCTCCACTGTACTGATGTAAGCCCTCCACCGTACTGCAGAGCCTCCACTGTACTGATGTAAGCCCCCCACTGTACAAGAATAGCCTCCACTGTACTCAATGTTGTACCCCCACACTAATCATGCTAGCCCTCCACTGTACTCATGTTAGCCCTCCACTGTACTCAACAGCCTCCACTGTACTGATGCTAGCCCCCCACACTCATCATGCTAGCCCCCCACTGTACTCATGTTAGCCCTCCACCGTACTGAACACACTCCACTGTACTCAATGCTAGTCCTCCACTGTACTGATGTAAGCTCTCCACTGTACTTAACAACCTCCATTGTACTGATGCTAGCCCGCCACAGTACTGATGTTAGCCCTCCACTGTACTCAACAGCCTCCACTGTACTGAACAGCCCCCACTGTACTGCACAGACATTACCCGGGGTGAAAACCTCTGGTTTCAGGTGCACTCCAAATTTTGACCTTGTGAACTCATATCTCCGGTGTTTGGTGGTTGATTTCAAAATGCAAGGTATGAGCATTTAAGTTGAAGACCAACAATTTAGCCATGAATTCAAAAAGTCCCAAAATTTTTATTGTTTTGTTCCCTAGTTCAGTCAAAAGGGGGTACTTTTTTTGAGACATCCGGTATTGTAATTACAAAGTCCGTCCTGAGCTAAGCAAGCATAAAAATATTTGAATATTGATTTCTTCATAACCCCAAATGATCATTGATGCAGTTTTTAGCTACATTCAGAGCATCAAGCCCCTTGTATGAGGACAAGAGTCGCCTGAAAGGCAATATTTTGACCTTTATGTCAAATGAGAAGGATACGCAAAAAATCAAAAGTCATTACCCCTAGTTTGCCTATTTGAGGCCTTAGTTCGTGCACGAAACTATTGATGCATCTGTCCATCTGTCTCAAATTAGATGTCATGGGAGATTTACGATATCGCAAAATTACTTATGCAGAACCCTGCAGAACGTTTCAACTGTTGCTATTCGCGGGCATTGGGATTCTGCACCTTTCTGTAGCTGTGTAGGAGAGAGATCCTTCTACCTTCGGTGATGCTGCGAATGCTAACCTCTGTGCAGGCTAGTTACATCATCTTTCAAAGTTGACTTATTTTCATAATGAGCACTATTAATAGGTGGCTAATGATGCGTTCGTTCTAGAAAACGATTGTTTTAGCATAATTAAGCTGCTAATAAAGTCAAGAACGTGCCAATTCTGGGTAAATTTGTTGTTGTGCCAGGCTAAACATCATGGTGATTTATCCATCTTATGGTGTCAAATCTGTCTAACATGAAATAAGCCGACGTCAAATGTTGCTAAAGGATCGCGGGAAACTTCTGTCTTGTGTGCGCTTTCTGTGCGCTTTCTTTATTTCAGTGCCAATTAGCCGAGGTAAAACGTTAATCAATTGCTTTAACGAGCGTGACTACTTACTTTCTGACTTTCTTTCTTTCTTTCCGACTGACCTGGAGGCCCCTCTTAGATTACAAAGTTGGACTTTGTAATCAAAAACTGATTGAACAAAGCAAGAAAACTTCAAAATTCAATGATAATTATTGCTGTAATGACCATATTGGCATGCGGAGGAGCCTACTGAGTTGAAATCTTATACAGTAACTGGCCAGGAATCTTGGAATACCCCCAATTGGTAGTATGAGTTTGACAAATAGGGCCATTTGGTAGCCATTCTGTAAGACCTTCAAACTGACTGGACCCCCTGTTAGGCCATAATGGGAGCACCCCTCTAGGATTCAGATTGTCTTACGACAGCGAAAACAATGTTGTGACCAGTTCAAACTCCTCAATGAGGGGTCGCAGACCGAAGGGTGTAATTTACGGAATCTGGAACTACGGAATTTAGGAATCCGGAATCACGGAACTATGGAATTACGGAACTGCGGAATTACGGAACTGCTTAATAAGTATAAATTGCAGAACACAAATGTTCTATACAGTTTATGGGCCAATGATGAATATTTCTCAAGATATGATCAGTTAAGGGAACATTACATTTTTTTCAATGTTTAGAGGCACAATCAAGTTCCTTAACATTCTAATTTTTCAAAATGAAGGTCCCCACGTATGCGTATATGCTGAATGTCCCCTGGGCAAAATATTTGTGCAAATGCATTTTTACCATATCTTTGAACAATTCTCACAACTCAATTTGCCTGCCCCCAAATTGAAAGTCTTCAAAATTACATGATAGTTTGTGTCAGAAAATTCTTAAACACAACCACTCTCCCAGTCAATATCCGGTGTTACTCGAAAATCTGCTCTCTCCTTGTTTTCGAAAGAAGCTTGAAGACATGAGGATGATCTTTTGATAAAGGCAGAATACCTTATCAAATCAAATGTAGAGTTCTTAAATAGTTTGGTTTCTCATTATTTATTTAATATTCAATGTCCATCCCTGTCCATCCATTGTGGTCAGGTTTCCATTGGTCTAAGGAGTCAATAAGCCTTTGTGAAAACAGTATCCTGAATACTTCTAGCAAACTCTAGATCATGATTACAACATTCTTGATGATTGGGTGGTCTAGAAAATGTATTATGGACAAAGTTTCAAGTTTATCCTATTCGGCAATGTGACCTTTAACCATCTCAGATCGCTGTGTGTGCTACTGGAATGTTAATTGGTCACAGCAATTCAACTTGATTGCTTACAATAAAGCAAAACATATTTATCAACAATTTAAAACACTCAAACTTGAGATTTCTATATTCGAAAGAAACTTCAGCACACATTTTTCTTTCATAAGAAACAGCTTAAAACAGTATGCTCAATTTTCGAAAGTCAAGAAAGAAGAAACGGTGCTACAGTTCAAATAATCCAAGGTGCCGGGCTGGTAGATAATTTCATAAATTTTAGAAACATGGGTGGTGGCACCAGGGATGGCAGAACCAGTGGTCGTGCAGTTACAATGCAATTAATGCACAATTAATCAATTTCTAAATCCTAAATCACCAAAAACATTTCATAGAAATTTGATTGATGTTTTTTTATCACTTCAGTGTTTTTGAAAGTTTCAAGGAACTTGATTATACCTCTAAAAATTGAAAACAACAAAAATTTAATGTTCCCCTAATGAATCATATCTTGAGAAATATTCATTATTGGCCCATAAACTCTATAGAGCATTTGTGTTCCGCAATTTATACCTATGACCCAGTTCTGCAGTTCCGAATTCCGTAATTCCATAGTTCCGTGATTCCCGAATTCCGTAGTTCCGGATTCCGTAAATTACACCCATCGGTTTCAGACCCCTTATGAATGGAGATGTAATTGTGCAATACAATCATATACCGATTATGATGCAGCCAGATAAATCCTCCATTTTGAAGAGAGAACTGATCTAATCCGCATGCTTTCGTTTACATGATACATGTCAAAGGGCAAAACAAAAGCCTTTCTGTCTCTACGGGAAACAGATCTTTGCTTCCTGATTCAAAGACGGGACTTCACACCGATAAAAAAGGTGCCATCGCAATCACTTGTTTGGAAGACAATCTCAGTCATTGGATTGCAGTAAATCATGTGTTTGTCTGGGTTTTTGATGAATTTTCTGACTCAGTTTTTGAAACCTGTGAGCCCTGTCTGGATCTGCTCCTGATTGGTGCTCATTGATCCAAGGATTTGTTGGAATACCTGATCCAAATCCAATCCATCTGATGAGAAACTTAAAATTTACTTTTAATATGGTATTACTACTCTTTTAAAGCATCTTTGCAGTGCCTTGGTTACTCCTTCGGCAGTCTTAACACTTGTATGTAAATACAGTATAATGGATAATGAAAGTACGTGGAATGAAAGAGGGACCAGCTAGATTAAAGGCACTGAGTCCGCATAAATAGCGTGTTAATGACCAATATCAAATTCTTTTCAATCATAAAACAAAAGTTGTGATTTAATCGCTATTGAAATGAAACCAAAGAAATTCCTGAGGATAATGCAAGGATTAAGGAGTCTTTGGTCTCCACTACTAATGACTTTAGCACAATTGTGCGATAACAAAGGGCCATCAGCAGTTTGTCAGCATATATTCAGGATAGCGTTAACGCTCAGCTATTTATATGGACTCAATTCCTTTAAGAGATGATTCAGAAATATACAGGGTGAGTCAATAAAAAGGCCCAGCATTTGAAAAAATGCTGCCCCCTGAATATCTAAAGCAATAATATAGAAAACCATCTTCTTTTATTCTCAAATCAAAAGATTCAAAGATTCAAAGATGGGGTACACAGACCCGAGTTTTTCGCAAGGGTGGTTGATTTCACCTAAAATCTGAAATAAATCATTGGTGCTTTTATCAAATCAAAGCATAGGGCTCAAATCTTTCCAATCTTTAAAAGGTCGGTGTAAAATTCCATTATATTTTTCTTTGGGTTGGATTGCTTGAAAGGAACTTTATGGTACTTTGCTGTAAATCTGCCATCCAAATTTTATGATATCTTGATTTTTAATGGCAGCAATTTGATTCTTTTAAAAAAACTCATGGCACACTTTGAAAAAAATTCAAATCATCGTAAATCCTAAACTAATTGAGGAAACATTACATAACCTTCAAGAAGCCATAGTTTATGAAGGTGTACCGGTTGTCCCAAAATAAAGGTCCGGCGTTTGATTGAACGCAGACAAAAAAGCTCATTATCTGGCAATTTCTTTTCATTCTAGGTACATGCTTGACATTTCAACTTACAGTTTGGCATATCGTAGGAAGAAATCGGTAATCTGAAGATGGAGTTATTAGTCCTAACATCGCATCTTCCTGTTGAAGGCAAAGCCAGAGAGATTTGTACGCCTTCCTGTATCATCATCGTGGTGGAGGGGGAATCTCCGGATGAGCAACACAAAAACTAGGTTTACACTTTCTTTCATTGCCTTGAAGACACGTGGAAGAGTTCCGCTCATTGAGCATATTTGAAGTAAGGTCTGAAAATTGAATCTAATAGGTCTCGGGGGAAAATACTAAGTTCATACTTAGAATATTTCAGGTCGAAAAAGCAATTCTTTAGTTAAATAAAAACTATTCTTTAGTTAAGAAAAGACAGATTATTCTATTCCGTGCCGTGAAACAGTAAAATTCCCAGTTAGAATTCCCAGTTGGCACAAGGCAACAATAACAGCAGCAAACAGTTTTCCCGAGACCTATTTGTTTCAATTCTTCACACCTTAGGCTACTTCACATAATCAAAAATGATTCGAATCTAAATTCCATTCAATTACAAAGCAACGTTTTCTCTTGTGAATAAATTTCTGCCCGCTCAGGACGTCAAGGTAATGAACGAATTGTCAACTCAATTTTTGTGTTGCGCATCGATGGAGTCCCCACCGCACCATGACGAAGCAAGAAGGTGTAATAATCTCTCTGACTTTGCCTTGAACATGAAAGTGAAATGTTAGAGCTCATAACTCCATTTTCAGATTACTAATTTCTTCCTACGATATGCCAAACTGTAAGTTGAAATATCTAGCATGTATCTAGAATGAATAGAAATTGCCAGATGAAAAAGATTTTTCTATGTGCTCTGTCAAACGTCGGAACTTTTTTTTGGGACACCCGGTACAATATGGTGGCAAGCAGAAATCTATACGTAGCTTTTCTAATTTAGGATTTAGACATTTTATGACGTCATAGCCTCAAATTTAATAAATGCCGCCATATTGAGATTAATGAAGATATCAATAAATTTCCATGTCAGATTTACAGCAAATAACCGTGAGTTCCTTCAAAGCTATTTCAAAGAAAACTGCAATAGAATTCTACACCGACCTTTTTAAAGATTTGAGCCCTATGTTTCAAATCAATTCAGCATATTTTTATAATATTCTGAAGCATTTGGTTCCAAGTTATACACACCTCTCCTCCATGAGTTTATCAAACTTCTCTTTTGCCAACTTCATTAGCCCATCAACCTCTTCTTGAGATCTTTTGAAATTTTCAGTACTAAATGCATAGACTGTAACTTCTGGAATGCCAAGTTCAAAGCACCAAAGTAACACCTGATGATAAAAGTATGTAGAAAAAAATCATTCATGTCCTCTCAAAAAAATCATTCATGGCTCTTCCAGTATGGACTAGGCAAGTCAGAAAAAACATGGGACAATTAACAAAATAACTTACAAATGATGGGACAATTGACAAGCAAAATTTTGATGAAAAACAAGCTGTTCAATTGGGTATGTTAAAAGTGCATATTTGTGAAGAAAGTCTGAATTATGGAAACATAAGCGTACGAGGCGGGGGCCAGGGGGGCGGCAGCCCCCCCCAACTTTGGAAAAATCATCGAAAATGAGCCCTAATCGGGCAAAAAAATGCGCTCAGTCGGGCAATAATTATGCTAAACAATGGGCTTTGTGTTGGGCAGCCCCCCTAGATATTTTCTTCCCGTACACTTATGTATGGAAATATATTTTGCTTTGTACTCAGGCCTACCCATTTAAGAGTTTTAGCAGGGCAGTAGTATAAGCGGCTCTCCCCTAACCAGGTGAGCTATTCCTGAATGATTAAGTCCAAAATAAAAGTAATTCCAGGGTGAACATTTCACTAGCACAGACTCATTCTAAACAATGGAAATAATTATTGAAGAGAATGAATTGTACAAGTCTGTGGCATACAGCCCACACAGATTCCACCTAAGAGGCAGCCAGGGCTTGGGCCAGAATGCTAAATAGTCGTGTGCACGGCAGATCTTCCATATGCAATTTCATTTATATCAAAGGAAGAACAATAGAATCATTGTTTTAAAAAACAACACACAGTAGACATGACATAAAAGCTACTACTTTTTATGTAACATTGGTTGTATTATACAGTGAACAGTTCATATCATACGATTCATCAGCCAATCGCTGGATGCTGGGAGAAAAGCAAGATTTCGTCAGATTCGTGTCCAGGCTTGTTTGTGCTGCAAACAGGACAGGAGAGACTGACTGGGATATGAATTTATGATGTCTGATCCATTTTCTTGACTTTTTTCTCAACTCGTTGCTCACCTAGAAACTCTAAATATCAGAACTGCACATGTATACCTCTGCTAACTTTTCAAAGCCTTTTGAATGACCCTCCTTCTTCTCGACTCTATGCTTTCGAGCAAATCTTCTGTTCCCGTCCATGATTATTGCAACATGCTGGGGAACATCGCCACTTTTCAGCACTTTGAAGCAAAGAGTATGCATAAAGCCAAGTTCTTTCTTGTCTTTAAACCAAGACATATTGATCTATAACAATAAATGTTGTGGAAATTTGTGTTGAAATTAATGTTTTGTATTTCCCTTGTTACTTTCCCTTTCCGAAGTTGTTGACCATCCGCCCGCCATTTTGACCTTTATCTCCAAGAAAGATTCGTGTCCAAATGTTTGTTGTTGTGGTTGCTGGAAATTTAGTAATAGATGTCATACCTCAGGAGGTGTCATATTCAACAAGTCTCGCTCAGTTTCCCTCCTGTGCTATAATTGTCTAATATTAGATAATTTACCATTTTACTGAGATTTATCCGGCTGGATAGGATATTTGGATCACGTAAGGATTGTGGCCTATTGCATGCCCATATGTAGCAAAATTCAATTAAGGATGCTGGAGAAATTCGAGAAATTGGGGTAAAGCATTTCTATGGATTATTGCTCTCTTGGCTTGGCTATTTTAACGTTGTGGACGTATTGTGAAAAAGGATAGTCTGCATCTACATCTTCGCCTGGGCCCCGGGGGGGTTACTTGACCAGGTTTTGGTCGGGGACGTGCCATCGAAGCTTCAAAAACATACCCGTTCCTTATACCAATTTTGCGAAAAAGTATACCCGACTTTATACCAATTTTGCGAAAAGTATTTATACCAATTTTCCGAAAAAGTATACCAAAATCGTTCTTTAAACCAAAATTGCGAAAATCGATACCGTTCCTTATACCACAATCGTGAAAATCGATACCGTTCCTTATACCAAAATCGTGAAAATCGATACCCTTCCCGATGGCACGTCCCCGTACCCAAAATATGTGAAGTACCCCCCCCCCCCCCGGGCATCTTCGTTGGTTTAGAGAAAAAGCATCTTTTGATTATCAATAAGGATGCTGGAGAAATTCGAGAAATTGGGGTAAAGCATTTCTATGGATTATTGCTCTCTTGGCTTGGCTATTTTAACGTTGTGGACGTATTGTGAAAAAGGATAGTCTGCATCTACATCTTCGTTGGTTTAGAGAAAAAGCATCTTTGATTATCAATAAGGATGCTGGAGAAATTCGAGAAATTGGGGTAAAGCATTTCTATGGATTATTGCTCTCTTGGCTTGGCTATTTTAACGTTGTGGACGTATTGTGAAAAAGGATAGTCTGCATCTACATCTTCGTTGGTTGAGAGAAAAAGCATCTTTTGATTATCAATAAGGATGCTGGAGAAATTCGAGAAATTGGGGTAAAGCATTTCTATGGATTATTCCTCTCTTGGCTTGGCTATTTTAACGTTGTGGACGTATTGTGAAAAAGGATAGTCTGCATCTACATCTTCGTTGGTTTAGAGAAAAAGCATCTTTGATTATCAATAAGGATGCTGGAGAAATTCGAGAAATTGGTGTAAAGCATTTCTATGGATTATTGCTCTCTTGGCTTGGCTATTTTAACGTTGTGGACGTATTGTGAAAAAGGATAGTCTGCATCTACATCTTCGTTGGTTGAGAGAAAAAACATCTTTTGATTATCAATAAGGATGCTGGAGAAATTCGAGAAATTGGGGCAAAGCATTTCTATGGATAATTGCTCTCTTGGCTTGGCTATTTTAACGTTGTGGACGTATTGTGAAAAAGGATAGTCTGCATCTACATCTTCGTTGGTTTAGAGAAAAAGCATCTTTTGATTATCAATAAGGATGCTGGAGAAATTCGAGAAATTGGGGTAAGCATTTCTATGGATTTAAGAAAGATTTTTCGTTCGCCAGGGAAGATGGGCACGACAAAATGAAGTGGGTTTAATCTTCAATCTTATTTGGGCATCCTTTTTTGCATATAAAAAAACCTTCTTGTTGCGTCTAGTGCAATTGTACAATGATAAACAAGTAAATAAAGCCCGGGGGGTACTTGACTTAAATTTGTACGCGGGTGTGCCCACGAAAATTTTTTTACCCTGCTCCGGAATTTTTGGCTCAAAATGATAACCCATTCTAGAAAAAATTGGTGAAAAGTATTCTAAAAACATGGAAATTTGACAGAAAAACGACCCGATCGAAAAAATATCCCGCTTTGACATGTTTTGACAACCTGCTCTAGAAAAATTGCCTTATTTTGATACCCTGTGCTACTGAAATGAAGTAAAATATAAGCACTGCGAATTGAAAGCATATCACTTCTTTTCTGTATCTAAGCCATGACATTTGGCTGAATGAAAATCGAGAACAAACGAATCAGGATACTGATTGTGCTATGTTATTTATCAACCAATGAGATTGCGTCTTGATTCCTATTGTTTATAGAGACATGCGCAGTTGCAAATGTGGCTATTGTTCGGCGGATTTGCCTGCAAGGAAACACGCTCAAGAAAATTGACCGATTCGATATGAGGATCTTTTACTTAGAAAAAGTGGCACAAAATTGGGGCAAAATTGAGAGATATTGTGACAGAAGACCTGTTTGCTTATGTGATGAATAATTTGATATACCACGATGGTTTCAAATCTATCTGATCTTGAGAAAGGTAAGGAGAGTATGTTTATGCGAGTCAGGAAAGCATCTTTCATCTCGTACAACTTTCAGTTGCCCCTTCGACTGCTCTTTACTGATGATCATCCTCTCCTCTTGTTCCCTTGTAGAAACTTATTTCTTGATTGCAAAATACCTTGAAGATGGGCCTTGTAAAGAAGCTGCCAGTGTAAGTAAACTACATTTTATTGCTTTATCGTTTGTTTTGCACTTCGTGGAATCTCAAGGAATGACTCTTATTTTGTTTCTCCGTAGGCCCTCAAGAGAGAGATTCAGACCCATCAAGTAAGTAGCGTTTTCTGCACCCCTTTTCTCTAATTAAAGAAGTTCTAATTTCTGTCTAAATGTGGTAAAAAGACTTATTTTTTACGGTCGTTGAAATTTTTTTTCAAATTTTGTTTCACATTTCCTATCTAAGGAAAAAGTAGATAGATGTCTGCAATTTGATAAATATGAATTTCAATATTCCAAAATTTTTTTTTAGCTTCTTCCAAGAAGAACAGACTGGGTGGGGAGCTCACACCCTCAAACAGTGGCCGAAATGGTAAGTCATCCACCATGTTGTTCGCATTCCTGTCGACGAAATGGGAGTTAGAAATTCATATTGCAATCTTTATACGTTTAAATTGCAGTGGTTCCTTTCCCAAGGTTCGATAAACTTTGATATGAAGCCTACAACTGCTTATTTCTATCGTTTCTTCCCTGGGCAAGGAGGGGGAGATTGTTCGTTCTGCATTTCAACTGAAAAACAGCCGCCAAACTTATCTGTTTTGCGGTCATCACCACGAAATTTACATTTGCTATTCAATTCGAAAGACGTCATTTGAATGACAAAGTGCTTTGTATTATTGCCCAATCAAAATCTACATATTATTTTAGTTAGCCAATCAGGAGGCGATTGTAACACCGGAAGTTTCCATCCTTATTTTCCATAATTCAAAATGGCGCGATTAGACATGGCTCGCACGGAACAAACCGGCGATAAAAAACTCTACAACATATTTCTCAATTTTGAGACTGATTTGACAGCAGTCCAAGGTTTCTTTATGCAACATATCAGCAAGATAAGTTAGCTACATCTAATTCCAAGCGTAAGGTGTGAATTACAAAGGTTTTCAGGTGTGAAAGTTCTAGAGAGATATGGTAGATGTCCAAAAAGGGCCTTTATAGGCATGACGGACAGGAAAGAAACTAGGCAGAACTGCTCCTGCCTCCTGCACGAAATGAGATCATAAATCAATAAAGCTTTTTTCAGATCACTCCCAATCAAAAATCTATACTAAAGTCTATCCATGTTTGTAATTGTTCCCGATCATCAATGGGAATTTTCCGTTGGAAGTTTTGAATGTTTGAATGCATTCCAATCCAATCCTGCATGTGGAAAGTTAAATTTTCTTGTGCCAGACATTGCGCCAATAAACAATGAAAATCCTGCCTGTATGCAGAGTATGGCACTTGCACACCGGATATTTCAATAGGCTATTCAAAATAAACAATAGAGAACAAAGGAAATTTCTCCTTGCACACCGGAGATCTCGTTGAAAAGTGCCATACTCTGCAGACTGGCATTCCTGCATGTGGTAAGTTAAATTTTCTTGTGCCAGACATTGCGCCAATAAACAATGAAAATAATAAATTCTGCCTTTTATTCCAATGGGATTCCAAGTTTTTCATCGGATGATTCTTTCAATTATCTTGCAAGTAAATTTACACAATTTTTTGACACTTTGGTGTGCAAATTTTCTTGAAGGAGAGAAGGACTATCACTGATCTTTTTACAGTAGGTACAATAGACCTTTTAGCTATTCTACAAAAGAGCCTGGATCGAGCGTTATTTTTATACGCGAGGCTCGATAGAGTGGTGTTAAGAGCTTCTATCACTATTGTGCAAATTCGAAAATTCTACAAAGTGCACTTTGTAGAATTTTCGAATATGCACAATATTGATAGAAGCTCTAACGCCACTCTATCGAACCTCGTGTATAGAGATAACGCTCGATCCAGGCTCTTTTGTAGAATAGCTAAAAGGTCTATTAGGTATGCAATTTTGAATAATTAGACAATCAACAATGAAACATGCTTTCAGATGATACATGCAATAGTGATGGCATGGGATGGACTGAAATGCCCCTATTTTCTATCATTGTTCATTTTTAAGCAAGATGCTCATTGAGAGTAACTAAAATTGCTGGGTGGACCTTTAGTCCATCCATCAGGATAATAACTGGTCCAACCCAACTTTTCATGTGCCACCCTTCTGGACACTAGATTTCCTAAGACCTTCCAACAGCCCAAATTATTTGACCATGCTTTTTATCCAAATGAAACTGGCTCTTTGTAGAGCGTTCATGAAATCCTTCATCAGAACAAGTTCACTTGTTTGTCCCAAGTAATGAAGGAATTGTAAAGGCTGTCACATTGTATTTACGAAAATGATGCAAATGGCAGACTGTTACATTTTAAGTGGTTATCTGCCTCATTAGAGCAAACAAGGTTTGTTTTTCAGATAGTATATTTTGCAGGATGTCTAATTCCAGTGCCTTTACAGACCTTGTCGTTTGAGGTGCGTGGCCACACGCCTGCACCTCACCACGCACCAACGTCTTTCTAGACATGTGATTCTTCACGCCCCTCGTTTTGAAGTTTTCATAAAATCACACACCTTTACTGATTGTTGGTTTTATTACTTTGCAATCTTCAGGTTTCCTTTTTGCAAATAATTAAAGGATTACTGTAGTCCTAAGTCAAGAAGACATAACAAGGATGTGAAATGATATCAAACTATTTCATGTGGACAATATTAAATTCACAGGTAATTTTCCATATTGGCCTCTCATGCCGAAACAAAAGAGCTAAAGTTTAGGTCAAGATACAGAAGGTCAGGAAAACGGACAGCTTCCAGGGGCTTTCCCACAGAAAGTCAAGTATCATGGAGCCCAGATGAAGGGAATTATACTTAGAAATTCAAACATGCAGCAAAAAACGTTGCGCAAGAAACGGAAAAGATTTCTGTCTGGAGCCGAATAAGAAACAGCAGCATCTTGAAAGGAGTCAACAGTGTTTTTTTGAACGAACAAATTGGATAAGAATGAAAATTCTCAAAAAGCTACGATGGACAAAGCTATGTTTTATAGATGCCCGCATTTTATTTTACAATAGAATGCTGCAGATAATACATACCATAACTTTATCGAAAGCTTACATCCCTGATGTAGCGATAAATATACTTTCTGTCATTTACAGCATTATTCGTGCAAATCAAATATCACGTGCCTCATTTGATATGGTGCATGATCTGTCACGCACCCACTGAAAATCAAACGACAAGGCCTGTTTTATGCCCCATGCTGGTTCCTGTGCCCCGTACTTTGTGCCCATGCCTCTTAGTGCCTAGTTCTTTGTGCCCAGGCATCTTGCTTTGTGCCTGTGCCTCATGCTTATTACATGCTTTATGGTTGTGACTAGCATTTAATTGTCTGTGCCTGCAAAATGGGGTGGACAGGGATAGAATCTGTTGCTAGAGGGTATACCTGGTGTGTTTTATATCATTTTTGTAAAGAATAAATATCAGAAAAAGTTGGGGTGGACATGTCCACTCCCTGGTGACTCCCCTGACTCACTCCTTGTTGTGTTGATGACAAAGAAATTCTCGTTATTCCAAGGAATCTCGGAATGACCATGTAACAAATGATCATCTCACTAAGCTCCTTGCAAGAGTTGGTCCACTTCTGGAGAATGTGATCCCCACTAAGATAAAGAATGTCAGATCATTGCTTACAACTGGGAGGTTATCACTTCTTCGAACATCAACAGGTTGGTAATTAATTTTCTTTTGATAATATTATAGTACAAGCTGCTTGTAAATCTGCATACAGTAGCAGCAGAGTAGCCTCTTACACCATTCCTAACATTTTGCAGACTCAGGCAGAGAGCACGCCTTTGAGACATGGGGCGCCTTTTTTCTGCTCTTTACCCTATTATCTTCTTGACTTATTATCTAATGCCGCGTGCTACTCTTTCATTTCAACATATTTCAAACTTCCCTTGGGATAGAGACAGATGTTCCTTGCTTGTTTGGCTTCTTACTGGGTTGTTCCTCGCTTGTTCCGCTTGTTACTGACCTGTTCCGCTTGTTACTGGCTTGTTCCGTACTCGTTCCGCTTGTTACTGCCTTGTTCCACTTGTTCCGTGTTTTAGTAACGTTGAAAATGTATTGGCATGGCCACACGGTATTCGCCGTGCACATTATTCAACTTTCTTGTTATGTTGCCATCTGCAAGTGAATTTGCAACATAGTTCATTTGTAATTTCAGAACATCCAAAGCCAAGAAATACCAGAACGGAAGCAACATGTTATCATGGGTGCCCTATCTTACCACCAGTTGCATCACAAGCATCAAATTTTGGTATGTATTTTATGATCACTGTTCTTCTATTGTGGAACTTGCTACCTGTATGTTCAGAAGGCAATATGTTAATATAATTGTACTTTAGGAATCATTGCACCAGTAGTGTGTCAAAAAGGTGGAAATATTTATTTTATGTTATATTTAAGAATACAGTACCAGATCTTAAAGCACATTAACCTGCAAAGAATGATCTATAGTAGAATCTGTCATTAATTTGTTTCAAGAATTCCTTGCATGCTAACAAGAATTCTTGAGATACATTGTATATGTACTTTACTTTATGAAACACTGCAAACATTTTGAGAAGAAATCTTTAGAAATGAGGATCTTTTTCAAGAATATACTGTATAAACTTGTGAAGAAGTCTTGAGCAAGAAAAATGTGTTAATGTGTAAGGATGTTACTTCTGTATGTCAAGTACCAAACCTGTACAACAAAGCTTTGTAATACAGAAGAAATGCCATACCTGCCAGTTTGATTAGAAATTCAAAGCTCCAGGCTTTTCTGTTTATTGATAATGTGTTGGTTTTTCTCTTGCTATTATAGCTGAAATGTTGAATAAGTAGTCCTAGCAGAAGTTCATTTTCACTGATAGTTGCCACGCAATCCTGGAGTCTGGAGGGATTTTCTTGCTTGAAGGTCCATTAACAAACCTTGAAAACTGCCAAAAATCATGGTTATATTGCCCTAACATTTCTTGCTTTATACCAATGACTTAAATATTATGCTTTCAAAGCACCCCAGTGGGTGTACTGATAAGATAATGGACAAGACAGTTGGTATATTTGTCCACAATTTGCATTCTTATTTTTTGGGAGGACCTTATCCATTTATTTTTTAGGTCATATTTTGTCTCGTTTTTTCATGAAAACTTTTCTTTTCTATAATACCCCTGGAGGGACCATTATAATAATAATAATAATAATAATAATAATAAGTAATATTTATACAGGTTTACTTGTTCAGAATAGAAATTCTGTTATCAGTCAAGGACCTGTTGAACGAAAAAGATAAAATGAGAAATAAAAAATTACATCAAAGTTAAAACTGTGTTCAAAACTGTTTCATTGAAATGTTTTATAAAAGGCTAAGTTTGTGCTTAAAACGCACGAGAGATTCTTCGTCCCGAATGTCCTTGGGAAGTTTATTGAAAATATGAGCTCCTTGGAAAGCGAAAGTTCGTTTGCCAGTTTCTGTTCGTTTGCCAGTTTCTGTATGGAAACAAGATTGTACTGACCTTTTAATGCTATCCCTGCCATTTTAAACTAGGAGTGTTTTTATACTAGATCTTAGTTTTTATCATATTGTACGCTTGTAAAAAGCCTTTCTTTCTTTCCGTAAAGTTTCACTTTTAATTTTTAATTTGTATGGCAAAATTTTACATACATACATACATACGCATAGCAGATCATAAGATTTTTATCATCCAGGGTTAGAAATTGATGTACTTATTTTTGTTGCTTTCTAAAAAGTTGTAAACATATCAACTAGAAGAGTTCATGCAAAGTGAACAGACAATGGTTCAAATACATTTGACTATGGTGCAAGGGATAGGCAAACACCTTATTTTTAGAGGTTGATTTTTAAATGAATTTGTTTTTGCGAGTTTCCTTGTGGCGATTATTTATTCTTTGGGTCAAACAACCTAAATCCAATGAACAGAATTGTACAAGAACGAGTATAGAAGAGAGCTGTGGCAAAGCTGTTGTGTTTGAGTAAGACAGGAACTGCCTATCAGAAGAATAAGCAGAAGAACTGAAAAGCTCTAGGCCAAGCCCTCCTTTCAGGCTCAGTTGCTCACTGTTTTACTTTGTCGTGATGAAACAGTCATCTTTGGGAACATGATATGATACCTCCAGGGCATTTGATCCTTCTGAGAGAAGAGCATTGTGCCAATGTATCATGCCATGGTCATTACTGCAAGGAAGGTACAGCCTTAAAGTTTGATCGTAATTTTCATTTCAGGTACTTAGAAATACCCTATTTGCTAGATTATTGTTAATAAAGGGAGGGAGCAAATTGATCAAAGTCAGCCATATCGTCGGTAGAGGGATTTGGAAGACATGGGTGATAAAGGAATAAAAAAGAAAGCAACAGCATTATGGTACATATGGCACACAATACGTTTCAATGAAGCTTGATGAATTGTACTACATTTGTCAAAGCTTGCCTCTAAGGCCCCATTTATCAACTTCTTGTTTTTGCTAGAAATAAGCTATCCTAAAGTTTTTCAGTTAATTCATAATCCAATAAAGTATGGCACTATTTGAAACATTGAATAATATTTTCAATCTTGCAGTCCAATCATTATCAGCAAGATCATTATCTGGAACATCTTGTACAAGAAATCTTGTCACTGGATGCAATTTATTTTCCAAAGTATCCATGGTGAGCTTCTCTAAGATTACAGCATTTAATTTTTTCATTCAAGATGTAATCTAATGGAATGTTGAAGTAAATCAATGGAGATATAGGTGTTTTCTCAACCATAGCACAAACGAAGGACACAGACCACTTATGTTCTTATTTTTTCATCAATCGAGAACATCAAATATAATAGGCCACATTTAAATTGTCAGGAAGCTATTTTTAATGCCGTTGATTTACTTCAAGTGCACTCGCCATATGGCGTGAGATTGTATAATATCTATCCATTATGTAAAAATTAACTTGCAGTGAAAGTTGCTTTCATTTCCGACTCAGTGATAAAATTCGATTGAAGATCAATGTATCAATCCAAGAACCCCTTTCCTTGCCTGTTTACCCATCTCACCAGCTTATACAGGGCGTCCCAACATTTTGTTTCAACGTTTGATTAGATATTGCAAGATAACGATAACATGGACAGTCCCATGGGAAGATGACACTGTCCCTAAGATTTTGGAGTAATTTTAGACACCAGGATCTTGCAGATCCGTTGAAAATTCACTGAGTAACGAGTCATGAAAGATCACATTTATGCTACAGCTAAAACCAGGGTCCCTTAGATGATTTGAATGCAAAATGACTCCAAAATTGAGGTAAAGAAAGGTTATCCAGTGTCATACCTCTCGCTAATATGGAGGCAAACCAAAGAGTACTTCGAAAATATTTTGATTCTTATAACCATTGTCAAAATTTGCTTAAGCATGCATGTATCCAAATACATTGAATGAAAACATCACTGGACGAGAAACCGTGTCATTTTCAGACTTTGCTTAACAGTATTCCCCATAGCATCCATATGCTTGGAAGTTAGATTGTCGAAGATATTTTCAAATGCATTTGGTTTGCTTTGAAATAAACAACGAAAAAATACAAAAGAAATGATAGCCCAGGCTACTTTTTATAAGATTCTGGTGTCTAAAGTTAATTTAAGATCTTAAGAACAGGGTTATCTTATCATAGAGCCCCTTCAATACATCATTATTTTCGAATAGTTAATCAAATGCCGAATAGTTTTTCAGGAGACCCTGTACATAGTCACCAATAAACTGTATACAAGGTTACACCATAATTTTTGACTGAATTACCTTCAACATACTTGTATTTGAAAGCTCCATTTTTAAATTTTGATAGTTTTCCTTTTATTTTCCGAGTTTGGTTGAGAGCAGTAATTTTGTTAATTACAAATTTATTCTCTGTCCTTAAAAGAAGCACCATTGCTAGATAGCTGTAGTAGGCCGGAAATGTAGAAGCACGAAAGCCCTGTCAATTTGCTTAGCTAGCATTCTTGTTGATTTTCATTGAAGAGAAACTAAGAAGACGCCTTTGAGAAATTATAGTACTGTTCATTAATGATCGAGAAGATTTTTTTCTGCAATGAATGGGTCATCATTACAGGGGCCTTTGCAACTGGCATGCTTTGCAAATACGTATTTTAGTAGTCTCTTTGTTGTGGCCATGTTCATGGTCCACGAAAATGGCCGCCAATAAAGAGATGATACGGGCAAGGTATACTGGTTGGAAAGGCCCATTTTGAACGAGAGTTGCATAATTGTGTTGATTACTGATGATGTAACGCGTTGGTCCCCTAAGAATATCATGTTTATGGTCTTATCAATAAAAATCAATCACATCGCTTGTTTTTTTGGGATGCCAAGGGCTAACGCGTCTCTGCGTTCACCTATCAGATTTAGGTTTGCTGTTTTATATCTCCATAATGAAATTACTGATCATGGTGTAATAGCAAATGCCAACATTTATTTTAACCATTATTAATAAGAGTCATTTTGGGGCTTTTTTGTTCAAAAGTTTGCCCCATAATTTTTCAAACTTTTAACCACTTTTAAGGACTCTTGGTAGATATTGTAAAAATTGTCCTGTACCCCGCATTATTTGTTGGCATCCAGCCTTTAGGAATCTATAAAGTTCTCCCCCTTAAAAAATTAATTCTAAATGTTTTTCTGCAGCATAAAAGAATCCTTGGGCACTTGGCATCTGTTTACTGTGTACTGTTTGATAAAACTGGACACGTGATAGCAACGGTATGTCAAGAAAATTGTTTTAAGGCAAGATTAATTGTAGAACTAGTCTTGCACTTATAAGGGGTGGCTCAAAAGATGTCCCCCTGTCCGAATAATCATCGCAGTACGTTTACTTGTGCTATATTAATCAAAACTGATTTTTTGATAGCTGCTAACTTGTTATTAGCTGCATGATTGAAGTATTTTGTATTGTTGGTAATTTTCAAAATGGCAGTTATGTGGTAAATTTGAAATATTCGAAAACTTAGTCTTGCGTAACATCCAGAAAATGGTCTGAAAGTGAAAAGGCATGATCAAAGTCACCTTGAAGTAAAACAACGTGTCAGTTTGACAAACGTGTCAGACTTGTCAGTTTTCCTGTTTTCCTTGATCCTTTTTCAAAGCAATAGAGAAGATATCAAGTTCAGTTTCCGTCTCAGTTCTTCAATTTATTAGTCATGCTAATTCTCAAAAGGATTTCGAATAGATCTCAAACGACCGGCTCTTCAGAAACACTGATTTTTTTAGTCTTTGAATTTTTTTGAATTCTTTGAAAATTGTCAAAAATCGAAAAAATACTTTAATCTTTTAGCTATTAGAAAAATCAACCCCTATAATTATCATGCAACTATTTTTGTTAAAATTTTTGTCAACTTTTTGAGTCTTCCTATCAAGAGCCTAGATGCTACTGCTGAGCTATTGCTTGGATTTAGCATGCATTTTCATTGTTCAATCGTAATACATGCGGATGATGGTCCTCACTGCTTCGTCCATGGATGCTTGAGTTGTAGCAAAACACATCACCTTTCTTCCGTGCAAAGATTCTTTGTTGGAGGGAACAGTTCCACAAACGCCAGTTTATGTGAGATATCGAACAATCTTGCACAATCTTGAAAAGTCTTGCAGATTTCGCAAATCTTTGAAAATCTCAAACTCTCTAAGAGCCTTGTAAATCCTGAAAAATATTGAGAATTCTCAGAAAAATCTCATCAATCTTAATCCGGACATCTCGTACGCTGTTATTTTAAAGAGATTTACCTCTTATCTTATGAGATATTGCTGCAATGATCTGATATGAATGATCTTGGCAATACCTTTCTCGTAGGAGCATTTGCTGACCAATTGAATGGCCTCTTAAATTGACGAGGTCTATTAGGCGCTTAATAGATGTTTTACGGTATTTGAAATTACTCTATTATTCTTCAGGGTGCAGATGATAACCTTGTAAAGCTATGGTCAAGTTTTGATGGACGCCTGCTTGCTACTTTACGTGGTCATTCTGGTGAAATATCAGATCTTGCTATTAACCAAGAGAATACATTGATTGCTGCTGGCAGTTGTGACAAGGTGAGTAACGCTACAGGGTGGTGCGCCAAAAACAGTTCAGACCTTTGCAAAATCGTAGTACCTTGAGTTTTGAATTTATTTGAATGCATTGAATTTTGTTTGATAGCAGAAAGATGGAAGTATTTTTAATTTTCTCGTGTTTTGTGAGTACTGAAAATATAGATAGACTCAGCTTACGAAAATCCTTTGTTTGCATAATGCCCGAAAATGTCGCAAATTTTGTATGCAGAGTTTCTAATTGGTCTAACAATTGCAAGCAATTTATTTTTAAAGTGAAGCAGGGATTTAGAATTTCTTGTCTCATCGTCGAGTAAATTCCATTCGAATAATGTATTATGAAAATACGTGCTAGCGAAACGGGCCGTTCTGCTGACTGGTTGTTCAAAACAAAAGGGATTTCTCAGACTGTACTGCAATTGTCGCTCTTGGGGGTAGTTCGCTATGCAAGTATTCAGGTGATTTGGATTTGATAAGGGAGAAGAAATGACACAATCTACGATACCACCTTCTATCATACAATGTTTCCCAACCTAGGTCATTAAACAGTCTCTGCCTGTTTGTACCTCTCCATGTTCCAGTCACTGCTAGTGCAGCAAGATACTGCGTTCGTTCAAGCTTTTGTGTAAAGGCCAAGCCTGCTTCGCCTTGACCTAAAATTGACCTAAAACGCTTGATCAATTCATTAAAAAACTTCTCACACCGAACAGCACAAAGGTACAGTTTTTCATTGGTATCAGATGTTGTCTGCACATGCATAGCATCTCTCTCTCTCTCTCTCTCTTCATCAGTTTACATGCATGCGTGCTTCCATGTCAGTACATTTCTTTATGTCACTTAGGCACGATGTCTATGGCTTTCCCTGCCTCCTTTTTCCATCGACTTGTCCTTCAAAAATTAGCTTTTCTGAACAGTCTTCCCTTCTAATCATGTGACCAAACGGTCTCATGTTTCTTTCCCTGATGTTAATTCTCAGTTGGATGTGTCTTTTAAAATTGTCTAGCACCGGTGTGTTTGTTTTCTTCTCACGACATGATACTCCCAAAACTCTTCTTTTGGCCCAAATTTCAATATCTCTTTTCATCATTTTTCTTCAAACCCCAAGATTCACTTCACAGGAAACACAATCTTGTCGACCAATCTTAACTTTAAGAACTAGTGGTTGCAAAAACTAACTAGTTTCAAAAAGTTAAGAACTACCGGGTGGGTGAGTCAGAAAAAAGGATCCCCGTTTGAAAGGTCACAGCTCCCTGGATATCAAGACAATGATATCGGCAAATATATAGTTTAATGGTAGAAATGTTCAATTCTACTATAAAATTTACCTGACTGAAATCGGCCACTCCATTCTGAAATTATGAGGGATTTTCTCCATAAAGCCTCTTCAAAAAACCTTCAAAACGTGCCCAAAATCATGAACAGATTTCCCTAACATTTTGGCCTTACAATGGCCTTACAGCAATGAGGATGAACAAGTCCTCCCCTTCGTATCGATGACCTATTCAGGGGGATTCCATTCTCCCAAGAGGACAAAAATGCATGAATTTATGTGAGATTCATCAATTTTAGGAAAGAAAATGTGCTCATTGTTTTCATTCGTTTTTGCATGTTTTTTGAAGGGGCTTTCTGCAGAAAATCACCCGTATCCACGGGAAGGAATGGCCGATTAAGACCGGGTAAATTGCTGAACCTAATTGAACATATTGGCAATAACACAAGACATTTTTCAATATCATTGCTTTGATATTCATGGAGCAGTGGTCTTCCAAGCGAGGATTCTTTTTTCTGACTCGCCCGGTATTAGTTGCAAAAAAGAAATTGATAATGTATAGTGTTTACCGTCCTCTGAATATAAATATAGAAGCACTTTTCTCAAATCTGTCCACTTCCTTAAATCGTGCATTAGATCGGTACGATAACACTATTTTAATGGGTGATATCAATATCGGTACTCTAAATAAAACAGATCCTGGTTTTGACAAATTGGCTTCTTTTTGTGATGTGTTCGGTCTGTCCAATTTAGTGACGTCGAAAACTTGTTCACAAAGAACCGTAGCTCATCTATTGACGTTATTCTAATGAATAGACCCAGGTCTTTCCAGAAAATTTCCTTTTTTGAAATAGGTCTAAGTGACTATCATGGTCTCGTAGCTACCATGATAGTCACTGGTATCTCACTGGTTAAAGATGACAAAGTAGTTACTAATGATCATGATTTGTGTGAGATCTTTAATGATTATTACAGAAATGTCGTGGAAAATACTTCCGGTAAGAAACCTTCCAGCATGCATTGCGGATACGAATTTGATTGATGATGATCGAGAAATTGTCAAGTGACTTCTTGATAAATACAAGGATCATCCGAGTATTCTAGCCATACTTCAAGACCTGCTTTAAATCTGCTATTCTTTCCTAAGTCGCGGGAAGTTTCTGGAGAAAGAACTTGCCAAGTCCGGCTAATTTACCGATCAAATTTCGTCAATTTTCTTGCCTTACAACAATGACAATTAAATATGCTAAAACATGTTACTCTTGTGCGAGTGTAATGTCTCGTAATATATTCGTAATACTCAGCAATTTTTTCTGAAACAGCCGATAGTGTCCGCCATATTAACGATATGCATCCATTATTTTGGTGACATAAGTCACAACTGACCCTTCTTTTCGACTTTCCCAGACAACCACACTCTTCGCAACTGTGGTAAATGTTTAGTTATATGGTGTATTGTCTTATTTTGGTCAAAGTGGAGCAGCAAGAGTTAATGTTATGCAATTCATTACTAACAATAATATATCACATTGATACAGGTTATCCTTTTCAGTAAAGATTTTACTTCATCACTAAGGGCCCTGTTAAAATCACAGTATGTAAAGTAAAAGATTTTCATTTTTTTTTTGTCATGGCCTCTTGAAAAGCAGTTCTCATGGACTGACGGGGCTACCATGCCTAAATAAATACAAATGAAGTGAAATGAAACATAAAACTTGTGTCTATGGTAAAAAAATGTCAAGGGTAACAAATATAAAGAAGTTAATAACAATCGGGTCGAATTTTGTTATTGAAAATTTTGTGTAGCGCATTGTGTTTGAACAATTCTATTTGTTGTTATTCGCACGCTTCATTTGATCAATTTCTACGAACAATGACATCTGCATCGCCGATTTTGTACCGTTCAAGGAAACTTTTCGCTGAAATCCTTTCAGAACTTTGGCAGTCATGACATCATAGATGACGTTTTGAAATTTATTTAATCTTCACCAAAAGTCTAAGAATTATCTGTAATGCGAACCAACTGCGCTATTTTGTGTGCCAAATAAACTACACTTTCACAGGGACTCATCGTCTGATATAGAAGCAACTTCAAATAACCCGTTGCCATCGTAACCAGCTTTAGTTGCTGCCATTAACAATCGCAGTTACATGATTGTTTTCAATATTTGTGTTCTATTTGATGTTTGCTTGCAATTAAATTACGTTAAGTTTTTGTATTCTTTGCAGTCTATTCGTGTATGGAGTTTGACAACAACGGCGCCGGTAGCAGTACTGCAAGGCCACACAGGAATGATCACATCTCTTGAGGTATGTCTCATTTATATCGATCTCCATTGAACGATACCCATCCCTCGGTTAATTGGCACTTCTTCTACTCGTTGTTGGGTATTCTGGGAGTAATTTTAATTTGACAAACTGAAAAGCCCAACATTTGTTTCACGTTTAGCTCTACTCATTTTGACTTGTTGTTTAGCATTTTGTAAAATGTAACGTTGTTACCTAAATTTGTTGTTCTTGCTCTCATCAGAGTTTGTTCAATTTTTTTTATAGTTCTGCCCTTCAGCCCACGAGGACGCAAGGTAAAGTAGCGCTTTTTACTTGTTGCCTAGAGGAGCATCGCCCTAAATGGTCACCTAACGTTTTTCATCATATCTGACTCTGACTGCGCTGCAAAAACATCGTTTCAAAAGGAGTTCGGGCCTGGATTTTGCAGGAAAGTGCGTTAAAATTATTCGCTGATGCCAGTTCTGAGATTTTGTCTTGTTGTTTTCGTTTTGTACCGCCTATCCTTGTCCGGAAGGATGTTTTTAAAACACTTACCTGAAATGGATAAAGGTGAGAGTATTTTATGTCCTTGTTGTTTTCCACGCCCAATATTTGTTTTCTTCGCGTTGCCTCGGGATTTTGTATAAAGTACAACTAAAGTTTATTTACTGGCAACTCCAACCCTCCAAAGGCTATTTTTGAAGAAAAATCTCAGAAATTTGCATTGAATGCAAAAGCCGGGGGCTTTATTTCGGTTGTGGTCAGACTGGCCTACCTGCGCCCCTATTGGTCAGCCTGTTGATTCTGACTTCCCTTACTGACTCCCCTGTCAACCACAGTGTTTGAAGTCATAAGGTTAAAGTAATAATCCTCAAAATAATGGTAAAATTGTAAATCTTGATTTTTTTGTCCATTTCTGCCTTGTTGATTTCATTTGTGTAAAGTTTCATTCACGAACTAACTTTCCCTGTAGTCAATTTCATCATTTTATCTATCAATATTTTGAAATGAAACCATATCAATTCATTCTTCTTGCAAACCCCTCCTCCCCTTGCTTCATTTTCAAAAATATCCCGTAGACCTCCTCATTCCTCCCCCCGGCACTCACAGTTTACAATCCTTCTTCGGTTTGCTGCGGCGAGATAAGTTCGACCAGGTAACTGCGAAGGCATCGTTATGAATTTAGGGTACGTCCAAATTAGACGCCTTGCCAAAGATTAGGCCGTTCCGACCGGCTTGCGTTTGAACTGAGAATTTACCAAGACAAACAAGAAGCTAGTCGATACATTTAAGTTTAGCTTTCAGAAAGAGTTAATGAAAATTTTTATCGTGATTTGCCCAGTCCTAGAGCGTTTCCTCATTTTTAGATCAATTTTGTTGCGAAACGCGACCATTTAGGGCGAAGCCTCTCTATATATGCCAAATGAAATATCAGTTAGATAACCATTTGGACTTGGCCCCGAACATTACTGTTTTTCGATATGATTGAATTTCGGGTAGCAAGATGCAATGGAGCAGTTGTGAGTTTGAGTTCCAAGAAGCTGTTGCATCATCAAAGGGAAGAATCTCTGGAGGGGTGGCAGCGATGGCATATGATATTCTTGCTTTCGTTGATATATCGGGTGACCAAAAAAGTAAAAGTTTTGAAAACTCTTCGATATAGACTATATCGGCCAAGGTTTGTTGGACCCATTTCAAGTCATGTCACCCTACTCTTGGGAAGTTTCAGTATCATACTACTTTTGTATTCATGTCACAAGTTTTCATGACATGGAATATGTTTAAATAATTCATAAAGAGTTTTACACAAAATTGATCACTTGACTTGAATTGGATGTAAACAGACCTTGGATGTAAACAGACCTAGCCAATTTTGTTTATTGTATTGTATAACCGATTATGAGAATTTCTCGACGTGCATTTGTATCAAAGACAAAATTGATTGTTTTGAAATCGTTTTGAAGTGTTTACCAACTTTCATTTTTACAACCTACTTGATCTTGAAGCATGCTCCGAATTCTCAAGGAATTATTATGAAATTTTATTGCTGTCTCTCACTATCCATTGAATGCGTTGCTTATGTCAATTACGAAGCCCATATTTTTGTAGGACTCGAAATTCTCATGAAATTCATTGATAATGCTTTTTGGCTTGAAATATGTTATTTTGTCAACTGCGTTTGCGCGGAAAATGATTTTTCGTGCCGTAATTTCGGAGTTTCTCTCCTGAAAGGTGAAAAGAATTGTTTGGTCTTTGATACAAATACCCAACACAATATATTTGTCAATCGATATCGTGATCGAAGTTTTTTGATTTCTCAGAAAGTTTCATTTTTTATTTTATTGAATTTCACCTTTTATATAGGTTCTTTGAAAGAGCAACCATTCAACTGACCCCATTTTGTGTCCTCAAGGCAAGGATGTCTTGTAATTCTTATGGATGAGCTACAATGGCGGACAAAACTCTTGAGATCTTGCTTTTTGGGCGACATTTCAAGTTGAGATCCCCCCGCCCCCATTGCAATGTTGGAAGCAGATGGAAATATCACAGATGAGTTAATCATATATTATTTCACATATTAGTTCACAAGTATGTGTTCTTCAATTGACTAACATTGCAATGGGGGGGGGGAGGGGGCCATAAGCAGTGGAAGATAGAAGTTTATATGCCGGAAAGGCATCTCTCAGCACAAAACTCATTTGTCTCAACGAGGTTTCTGCGGGATTGCAGATCAAATTATTTCTATGATTTTAACTTAGCTGTTCAATTGATGGCTTATTTTTTTGAATTCAGGTACTTAATGTCTACAGGAGGCGATGGCACAGTTTGCTTTTGGAAATGGGACATGAAGAACAACCATTTTGAGTAAGATTGTCTCACTAGGCGCTTCTTGCTTTCTATTTATTTTAAATTATCTACGATCAGTAGAAACAATTGTAAGGTTATTCAACATCCATAAAACAAGGACAGATTTTTTAACACAATAGCAGGAGTTGCTTTTGTTGACACCTGAATTCAAAGCGATTAGCGATTGCTGACAAAGGCAATCCACTCAACGAGTAGTTCAAAATAAACAAAGCTGCAAAAGTTTCTGTGAAACCCTGGTAGCCAGCGCGCTCGTTGTGCATGCCAGAAATGGTTTTTAAGAGAAACATGAGCATGTCTCAAAAGAAGGACGATATGTCCACACAACTACCTCGCGCATTTCATTTCTTTTGTTCAGAAGCAGAGCAGTAAGTGTTTTAATTACACCCAAAAATATTAGAAATTTGTTTCGCCTCCCAATCAGTTTTTAGACAAAAATTAAGTGTCCAAGGCAGATGTGTAGATATATCCTTCTTCTTTCGATCTATGCTCATGTTTGCTCTTAAAAGAATTTCTGGAATACACGACGAGCAAGCTAGATACCTAGGTTTCAGACTCACTTTTGCAGCTTTGCTTGTTTTGAATTACTGGTTGAGAGAATTTCTTTTATCTGCGATCGCTAATCGCTTTGAATTGCGGTGTCAATCAAAAGCAACTCATGCTATTGTTTTACAAAATCTGTCCTTGTTCATCCATAAAGGAATTTCTTTGCAGCAAGACGGTGTGTTAACACTGTTTATTTGTACATGAGCAATTTCATTCTGAAGTAGAAACACGCGAGCAAGATGGGATTAGACGAAGTCCTGACATACGCAAAATGATTTGTCAATAGATTCCTCTTTGAAGCTCGGGGATATCTAGCCTCGATATAGGGATTTCTCTTTCTTAGTCCTAAATTTTTTTTGGAAGGTTTTGTTGTTGTCATTCAATTGTATCTATCGCTGAGTAGATTTTCTTTTTTACGATTTGATCATATGTTTTGAATTATACGAAAAAAGAATTATGCCAGTGCAAAGGGTTAATTGTTTCCTATATTCTTGTAGAACGACTCCTATCAAATTCAATGAGAAATCAAGACCTGGAGCGCAAATGCTTTGCTCTTCATTTAGTCCAGGTAATCCTTGTCAAATTTATGCGTAAAGATCCTCACAACACAGTGGCTTTTGTGTATATTGCCTCAGCAAAATGTCTTTAACATGACAACATCAACAACAACACACTTTTGTTTATTCAGCACAGACCCTGGTAAGGAATAAGAGATCCTAAAATTTAGTCAAAGTTCTAGCAAGTTTAAGCTCCTCGGAAATTATCTTGAGATCAAAGAGAAAATGTGTGAATACGTGTTCTTGTATATAAACTGTTGAGCCTTGCCAGCTTGACTCGAAATTAAAGTTTTTTTTTGTACCAATCTCTAAGAAAAAAAACTACAATACAAGAATCTGAGCCAATCATAGCGGGAAAAGACACGTGGTCATCTAGTCCCCACTATAAGTGACTCTTGCAAAATATAAACAATAATCCACATTAACTAACAAAAGAACCCAATACCACACCACACTACTCCACACCAAAAGACACTAAACTATACAACGAGAAGACACTCTAGGTACAACGAGAAACCATGTAGAGCAGAGCGGCTCCTAGACTGAGGACATTCGTCTGAGTTTTGCTACATTGAATTAAATTGATATTTCCTGTCCTGTTATAGTCATTCAAATTAAAATTTGTTCAAGCTAACAAGGTGTCGAAATAACTGCGGCTCTACCCGTTCTTAAAGAATCAATGGATATGAAGTGGAGAGTGCCAGAGTTATTTTTAGCCTTTTTGAAATTGAACATGTTTACTTGTGCTCAATAGATCTGTTGATTGCCCTTCAGCTTTCAAATCTAATTAAAGGGATTGCTAAATTCTTTGAGATAGTGTGTATTTTGAGAAAATGTAGCTCTCGCCATGGAGGCTCAACTCTATCTTTGTGTCAAATTCTTCTCATACGAGTCCTATTTCAATCTTTAGAACGTTTGTTTTGCCAATCGCGTATTGATGATAAGGACTAAATTGCGTTAAAGCTACAGAAGCAGGTAATGTACATTAGCTGAAAATAGTATCTCTGATGAGTGAATGTTATTTAAATGCTTCTAAAAGCTAATTCTGAGCCATGTTACTGTGAAGGTATTGTCATTCCTGTATTGTCTACAAATTGAATGTGGAGTTTCCGAGCTTGAAAAAATTTTGAACAGTTTTCCAAAAAAATTGTTTCCACTTTTTAAATTCATAGCACCAAGATTACTCGATGGATTGGAATTAATTGAATTTGCTTGATAGCTGAGATATCGTACGTGATTTATGGAACTTTGCTGTGAAATAGTTTTAATTTTGCAACAGGTGGTGGATTTCTGGTCACTGGCAGTTCTGACAACATCACTCGTATTTATCAAATGATGCCAGCTCCCGTGGAAAAAGTTGCTGAGCTTTCTGTTCATTGTGTAAGTATGGAAGCATCGTAATTTCATATTGTATGCAATTATTGTATGCATGTTTCTTCGGAATTGGCCACTCCTGTCTTATGGAGTCAATCCGGACTGATAATAGCATTGTAATTGCTTTTTAGTTGCAAATAGCTTGACATTCTCTCGGATATTATGCGATAAGATAACCTAATTGAACAATACCATTAATATGAAAGTATTTTTCATGTTAATTTGTTGTTGATTTAAATTGCTGAAATTTATATTATTCTAAGCCTGAGGAATTGCTTTAATGCACTGGAGCTTTTCAACACAAAAATTCACTTTACCAATCTTTCTCTTCCTCAAGGATCATGTTGACAGCATCCAATATAGTCATGGTGGTTTCAGGTAACTAAGTCTATATTTGTTATAACCTGTTATGATCTAACCACTTCATATATGACGGATCCAATCCCACAACCTCAGCAGTCATAGTACTCTCTTCTCAATCACGATCTTATTTGGTGAATAAAGGCAAGGACAGACAATTCAAACCTAACTTTTCTCCCTACCTGCCCTACGAACGATGGTGTTGAGGATATGGAGCACTTTTTGTTGCTTTGCCTTTCTTTTGGGGTCAAACGACGACACCTTCTTGATGGAATTCTTCCATTTTTACGACCACTAGGATCTGCTAATCCTTAAAATATGGTTCTAGCGCAGCGCTTACTGTTTGTTGATAATGACCTCACTAATGATGTTAACAACAAAGACAGGTTTTGTAACACAATACCATGAGATGATTTTGTTGACACCTGAATTCAAAGCGATTGATGGCTGCAGACAAAGGATATTCTCTCAACCATAAATTTAAAACGAACAAAGTCGCAAAGTTTCTCTGAGACCCAAGTAGCTAGCTTGCTTGTTGTGCATTCCAGAAATCGTTTTAAAGAACAAACATGAGCATAGATCGAAAGAAGAGGGGTATATCTACGCATCTGCCACGGGCATTTGATTTTTTTTATTCTTCCAAAAGCCGATTGGAAGCGATTCAATTCTCTTCTTTTTGGGTGTAATTAAAGCATTTACTGCTCAGCTTCTGAACCAAAGAAATAAAATGCCTGAGGTAGATGTGTAGATATATCCTTCTTTTTTCGATCTATGCTCATGTTTGCTCTTAAAAAAAATTTTTGAGATGCACAACGGGCGAGCTAGCTACCTGGGTTTCAGAGAAACTTTTGCTTTGCTTTTTTTGAATCACTTTCTGAGAGAAAGTCTGCGTTCGCTAATCGCTTTGAATTGCGGTGTCAATCAAAGCCAATTCGTGCAATTGTCTTACCAAATGTGTCCTTGTTGATGTTAACAGGAACATACTCGAGTTAACATTACAATTATCCATGAAACTGTTCTGTTAGATTAAGCTCGTTTCACACTTTGTTACACGCGACGCAACCATGAAGTACCTGTTCTTTCCAAACCTTTCTTTTTTGTTTTTGTTTTGCTTTTTGTTTGTTTTTTCCTTTCATTCTTTATATTTTTTGTAATAGTTATGTCTAGTGTATATAATGTATTTTTCAGTATTTATGAAATGGCTTCGAGGTTGTCATGGTATTTTTCTCCTCTTGTATCGTCGTCGTAGTACTGTGAAGTAGTTTAAAGTTAGTTGTCAGGAGCTAAGTAGAGGCAATCTATAAATATGACAAAGAAACGCCAACGCACGTTATTGCTCTCCTAGTGAAAGATATGCACGCATGTGTGTGTCAAACTCATCATATACAACATTCTAATTTTAGACCTGCATATGCAGCTCTTGAGTAAGCTACTTATCTCCGTCAACTAACTTTTAAGTAATGTAATTAGTAATCTGTCTTTAAATTTTTAGATGGAATATATAAAAAGGATGTACGTATTTTTTTGTAAGAAACTTAGGTTTTTTGGCTGGTAGGCAGTTTCTTAAACTCTTTGGTCATTTTGCTACCAAACCTTTCTTACTTGTTTCTTATGTTTTTATTACGGGAAGTGTAGAGTTATTTTAGTTTTGTCAAGAGGGCTCCCAAATTACTTAGTTAGATCTCAAAGCAAATAAATAATATAATTCGCATTCAAAATAATGTCCAAACTGTAGCCATAAGTGTACAATGTCGAAAATGTCTTGAGTGCGATAGGCAAAATCGAGCCGCAAGAATTGTCACCAATAGCAGCTGTGATGTATCCGCCTCAAATTTGATCAAGGAACTAAATTGGCCAACAGTTACGGAAATGATAAAATGCGAGACAGCTACTATTACATACAAAGCATTTTCAGGTCTTGCACCCGGCTATCTTTCAAACCTTTTCAAGAAAAACTCTGCGCGTGATATCAGTGTGAATTTTCGGAATGCCATTGCCGATGTTCTTGTTCCAAGGATGAAAACTTGCAATGGGCAGAAAGCGATATCTTTCCGGCGTGCAAAGACTGAAAAAAATCAACAAAGGACCAAAACTGCAAAGTTGCAACATCTAATCAATTTCAGGAAGAAATGCAATCAACTACAAAATGCCTAATTTTCAAAACGGCATTTCTTTGCTTAACTTTGACCGATTTCCAAAAACTTTTTTTTTTGAAAGCTACTCTTCTTTAAAATCATTCTGATTACGTTATATTTCGTATTATTTTGGGCAATTTTTGCTGTTTTTGAATATATACACATTTCTTCAAAAACATTGCTTAAACTGCCTTAATTTTTATTCAAATTTGAAAACATAAATTACGCATCAAAACACATCTTAAGGTAATCATCCACCCTAAAATTCAATGTATTTTGTAACATATCACAAAATATCTCGTTCAGAATCGTACCCAAAAAAATGTCACAACTGTTTTAAAATGCTGGGGATTTTTGTGATTTTAGAAATATTTGGTACAAAAACATGATGTCCTCTACGTATCAACAAATTGTTCACAAAATTCTCTCTCAAGCAAAATTAACGAATAGTATAGCCATTAGGGCAAACTTTCAACATCAAAACGAATTACACTCTCCTCCGCAGAGGCAGGACCAAGACAAGTAAATAATACAAACTAATAGACTATGAAACGTTTCCTATATGCTCAGCGCTAGCTACAGTACATGGATTCAATCATTGCATCATCCAGTGTCGCTACTTTCAAAGTTATAGTGTTTTCTCTGTCCCTCTCTTCAAAACACTTTGCCTTCCTTGTTTGATAATTGGAGCGGATGCAATCAACATTTGAGTGAAAATATCATGCAAGTTATTTTCCACTGAGTTTTGGAGGGCGCAACAAGCAACGTCCATATGAAAACTTCTGATGTGTTTTTTCCCTTGCAAACATTATGAGGAAAATGGAGCTCAATTTGACTAGCCAAATTTCATATCGAGCAAGATATGCAAGAACTGTTGTCATGAAATTGTAAATTTCCTTAAATAAAATTTACTTCAACAAAATGGCACCAATTTTCCAGCTACGTTTCTATAACCATGTTTTAAGTTTTCTATATAACCTCTGGCCCCCCAAGCTCCCAAAGGAGCAAGAAAACTGGGAAAGTTCCCAGAACTGGCTTTGAAGAAAATGGTTGAATTAATTATAGAATTAGCATACCCAGATTGAACATTGAACAAAATAGGTTGGGAATCTCTTATTTCACTGTTGTTATTACAGGATATAACTTGATCAGAATTTTCCTTTCAACAATTTTAAGCTCTTAAAAAGAAAGATGTTTGCTTCTGGGCTCAAATTTTGGATGGTTTTTGGATAGCTTTTGGATTTCTAATCTCTCATTGTATATAACATATTCTTGTCTGGAGAAAACAAAACTCCTTGAATGGTATGAAAGGGGAAATGCATTACTCCTTTTATTCTCGTGATTTCTCTGGCCGCTGTGGAGGAGAATGTGAATTTTTTAATGGTCAAAGTTTACGCTAGCACCTGCCCTTGAGAGAACATTTCGTAAATAATTTGTTGATACATAGAGGATTTATGTTTTTGTACCAATTATTGCTGAAATAAAAAAAAAGCATTTTTAAAACAGCGTGACATTTTTCTGGGTACGATTCTGAACGAGAATTTTGTGATATGTTACAAAATACATTGAATTTTAGGGTGGATGATTATTTTAAGGTGTGTTTTGATGCGTAATTTTTGTTTTCAGCATTTCAAAAATTAAGGCAGTTTAAGCAACTCAAAAACAGCGAAAATTGCCCAAAATAATACGAAATATAGCATAATCGATTTTAAGGAAGAGTAGGATATTGTCCTTCAGTAAAAAAAAAGTTTTTGGAAATCGGTCAAAGTTAAGCAAAGAAATGCCGTTTTGAAAATTAGGAATTTTGTTGTTGATTGCCAGTTTCTTCCTGAAATTGATTAGATGTTGCAACTCTGCAGTTTTGGTCAACTTTGTTAATTTTTTTCAAAAAATTGGTTTACCCAATTGAACTGAAATTTTTTGTGCCTTACTAAAGAACGTCTATTCTTTGAAGGAAAAATAAGTGGCATTTTCTTAAATCTTAATTTCATCCATTTTTTCCAAAATTTTCCCATTCTGGATCACTGTGCCCCTGTAAAGCAATCCTCTCGATTGACGGGGCTACCGTGTAAAAATAGTGAAAAATGAAAAAATGAAAGTTAAAACCGCAAATTACAAAGTGTCTTTGCCTTTTAAATGCAGATAGGGTTGTTCCTTAACTTTCGAAAAATTGAGCCTAGAGCTGTTGAGGACGATTTTACTGTTTTTCACTGGAACTTTTCTTATTTCTTTGAATATTTAAGGATTTAAAAACAAACTTGCACGTGCAGTTTCTAATCAAAGGATGATAGGAGATCCTATGAAAGCGTTCTAATGCAATGGCCTAGTCCCACTGTTTATATCTTGATACTTTGATAGTGGAATTGTCGTAATATACTCGAACTGTTGAATTTTATGAATAATACCAGTCTTGTATGAATTGTGTTCATTTGCAATCCTGTTTTCATGACATAGTACATGGAGCAATTGCTGACCTGTTAATCCATGTACAACGTAAGAAAACTTTGGGGCACGTAGTTTCTTCAGAAAAACCAATCAGTGAGCAGGATGTCAAGAGAAGATTATCTCAAGCGCGTCCTTTCCGTTGTGGTCCAGCAGTCGCGAGGTCAAGCAAAATCGTTCACGTAAGCCTTTGTTCAAGGAGATGTGAAAAGCAACACCGTATGTAAACCAGGGCGTTGCACGAAACAGTCAATCAATGACAATGACACTACACAATTAGATTGCATGCATTTTTTTCCAGAAGACTTCGTGGTACTTCAACTGCAGCCTGCGAAGCCACCCAAATTATCCCTCAAGTGGTTTCAGGTCGTAATCATTTCCTCAAAAAAGTAGCAAAGACCTCTAATGGGCGATTCGATTAAAAAGAGGGCGCAGTGAAGCGGTATTTTTCTGATACCTCTATCTTTCTGATCTATAATCAGATCTCTTCTCTTCAGTTTCCTTCGCTTTCCCCCTTGTTCCCCTGTGACAAGACAATCAACTGCCAAGCACCATGCGCAGTCAGTTAAGGTGGAAACGACATCACATTGCACAAAAGAATTGACACAAAAAAACGTTCGGTCTGTGAGTACATTATGTGTTTCTTATTGCACATGATCAAATTGATTAGGTTGAATTTGCGTTTTGAAGACTTTGGTGGATTTGAGTTCTGCATAGAACAGACCCTGCACAGACAAAGCGCAATTATATAGCCAGTATTTGAAACAGTTCTTCGTATTTTCCTGTGCTGACCCCCAGTTCAACTTACCGTAAGTCTTGTTTACTGGCCATATAGCAACGGCCTATGACCACAGCAACGGAGGAGGCACTTGTGAAGCCAACGAACAATAGAGTTAGGAGATCTTGCATACCCCAATACTGTCTATACTTGTGGTGCTTTTCAAATTCTAACTTCTGTAAGTGTTGACCAATCAAAAATCGATCTATCTTGTTCCCTGTGGTCATCTCTTGTGACAGTTAATATAGTATTACATCAACACCAGAATTTGAAACCAGAATATTATTCTTACGTTATCGTGACTGGACAACAATTGATTCGTGTACTTTGTCACGTAAACAGGACTATGAATAAACACAATTCACACAAGGTAGGCACCCTTGATAATACTTAAAATTTTCATCAACTACAATAGTACATCATGAAACTGTCTCTTTTTTTAATATGATCGTCATTACAATTCTCCTCGTCAAATGTTTAATCAGACTGCGCTTTCCACCTGGAGCTGCATTTTCTATTGGTTCAGTTGTTTCAACAACATGCGTTTAGATTGAAAAAACAACAACATGCGTTGGAGCAGTCATCTTGACCTTGGATATTTTTCACGGCTGTAGCTCCGATCTTGTGTTTAGAGTTGTTGATTTTCTTTTGCAGTTTTTAGGTCTAAGGGTAGATTGTTCTATGTTTTGGGTCATAGATATGAGACCCCATTTCTCTTGTCTTATTGTTTTTTCGAAAAGGTTGCTTCAACAGACCTTTTAGCTATTCTACAAAAGAGTCTGGATCGAGCGTCATGTTTGTACATCTTTATACGCGAGGCTCGATCGAGTGGCGTTAGAGCTTCAATCACTATGCACGATTACGCTAAAGATGGCGGCGAGGAACTTTTTACCAAGTGCATTGCGTTCGAATGACGAATCTTTAACGATTCTATAGGAACTCGATTGAAGAACGCAGTGCATCTTGGTAGAAAGTTCCTTGCCGCCATCTTTAGCGTAATCGTCTATTGTGCACATTCGAAAATTCTACGAAATGTAGCAAAATATCGTTCGACTCTGTTTCTTTTCAGAATAGCTAAAAGGTTTTCGATTTTGAGTTATTTGAGATATTACGAATGAAACAGTTATTCGTAATTTTTTTGTATTGCTGGTATTTTTGCAGATACACTCTTTGCCCTGATCGTAATGTTATATTCTTCTACTGTGAAGGTTTGCAACTGGATCCAGGGATGGTACCGCCAGAATTTGGCAATTTCAGAGAAATGAATGGAAACATGTTTTGCTAAACGCTTACCAAAGGCCAAAAGAGTAAGACTTGCCGTTATCATTTCTTTATTGCCATCTTACATATTCATTTTTTATATCATTTTGTTCAGTGAGAAAGGTTATAGATCCGCTGGTCAACTTCAAATTTGAAATGTGAAAAACAATTTGATCAAATTTTTCAAGGATCATGGTACAAAATCTTGCTAACAAATTTGGAGTACACTTTTTTCTTCCAAAACCCGCAATGCGGCACATCTAAGTATTTCAAAATATTTAGACAACAAAATAATCTATATGATTCGTTATGAGGCCTTGTATAAATACGGCGTAAACCTTTGAAAACTTGTTCATTTTCATTGCGAATTAAACAATCTAAGGATTTAGTGAAACCGTCGAAAGTAATCGAAAACAAACGAATCGGTTTTATCAGTGCAAGGCAATAGGAAAGGTTTCTTGTGGTAACTTAGCAATAGGCATGTCAAGCCACCATTCTCAGTTCAGGCAAACAATTTGTATTTCCGAAGCAAGGAACTTCTAATACTGCAAGGGAATTGTTTGGATACATCTAATCTGAATTGGGTGTTCCAAAGAAGGTATGCCTATTGTTTCATAAGTTGAAATCGATCCCCTCTTTTTGATGAATTTAAATGGGTTGTTAGATCTGTCTGGTTTCATCAAATCAATAGGTTCGTCAATTTTTGCGATGTCGATGATAACAGCCAAATATATTTGCAATGGACCCTTGTCATGTAGCTAATGAAGAACCGCGTTTTAGGGTTGTTAGATCTGTCTGGATTCATTAAATCGATATGTTCGTCAATTTTTGCGATGTCGATGATAACAGCCAAATATATTTGCAATGGACCCTTGTCATGTAGCTAATGAAGAACCGCGTTTTAGGGTTGTTAGATCTGTCTGGTTTCATTAAATCGATAGGTTCGTCAATTTTTGCGATGTCAATGATAACAGCCAAATATATTTGCAATGGACCCTTGTCATGTAGCTAATGAAGAACCGCGTTTTAGGGTTGTTAGATCTGTCTGGTTTCATTAAATCGATAGGTTCGTCAATTTTTGCGATGTCGATGATAACAGCCAAATATATTTGCAATGGACCCTTGTCATGTAGCTAATGAAGAACCGCGTTTTAGGGTTGTTAGATCTGTCTGGTTTCATCAAATCGATAGGTTCGTCAATTTTTGCGATGTCGATGATAACAGCCAAATATATTTGCAATGGACCCTTGTCATGTAGCTAATGAAGAACCGCGTTTTAGGGTTGTTAGATCTGTCTGGTTTCATTAAATCGATAGGTTCGTCAATTTTTGCGATGTCGATGATAACAGCCAAATATATTTGCAATGGACCCTTGTCATGTAGCTAATGAAGAACCGCGTTTTAGGGTTGTTAGATCTGTCTGGTTTCATCAAATCGATAGGTTCGTCAATTTTTGCGATGTCGATGATAACAGCCAAATATATTTGCAATGGACCCTTGTCATGTAGCTAATGAAGAACCGCGTTTTAATCATGGATTTAGACCAATGGTTAGTTTGTTCTGCGTCACAGATTTTCTCAATTCGTTTTTCAGGGTCACCATTTACGATCATGAAATTTGACCTGATTACTAGTCCTTTCATTACTTATTTAGAAATGAACGGCTCACCATTTTGATTTTGAAGAAAATCTTCATTGAATGCAGGGCTAAAATTGTTGCATTCTCAGTTTTCCAATTTGGATATTATGTGAGAATTTCCTGTGCTGTGGATATTATCAGACGAAATTATTTTGCAATTGGTTCCATTTCTTAACGTGGTTGTTTTATTAAAGTACTTCTAAAAGCCTGCTTTTTCTATCAGTTCATTTAATTCTTGCTTGTAGCAATCCAAGTGTATTGGACGAAGAATCTTTGAAGTCGCTGAAACTCAAAGTTACAATGGTAAGTTCTTGACGATTCGGTGTGTAGTTTTTACCCTTTACATTTTTCTGATCACTAACGTCAGATCGTGTTGTGGTAAGGTATTGACGTCGTGGTGTGTAGTTGTTACCCTTAACACGCTTCTGATCAATAAGGTCAGATCGTGATTACATTAAGATTTGTTCCTTTGAGTGAACCTGCGAGTAAAAAGAAGAATAGCGATTGCAAACAAACAACTTTCTACTGCCAAATATTCAATCTGTAATGTAAACGAAGCAGATGCAAAAGGAGCTGTAAGAGAAAACAGGAGGATGTGTGGGGTGTCCCAAAAATCTTGTGCCCTGTTTGAATGGCTACTGCTGCTGAGTTGTCAATTTATCTGGTTTTTAAAGGTGACCTGGAGCGAAAGTGTTTATTGATGCAAAGGAAAAGCAATGTTGAATGATAAGAAATCCTGTTAAAATTTCTTTGATATCTCATTTCGTTTTCATTTTGCCCACTGATTTAAGAAAACGCTCATGACTTCATTTTGTTTGCAAATTAGTAGGATAACTTATGGAAATATAGCTGTAAATTGTTTTTGAGAGGTTACAGTCTGAAGAAACATTTCTGCTGAGCCAAATATATGTAATATAGATTGTCTCTTGACTTTCAGGGTATGATGTTCAGAGAGTCATGTTAATTGAAAAAAGTTTTTTGATTAGAGTTCCCTTTGTGAACATAGTAAACCTTGCATACTGTCTTTACTTTGTGCAAACAAAATGCCGTGGTCAGCCAGGCATAGAAGGTAGTGGATCACTCGAAAATGAGGCAAGAAATCAAAAAGTTCTAAGCAAGTTTTTACCCTTCAACAGTGCTATCCATTGGCATTAATAACAATTTGCACTTCAGGTCACCTTCAGGTCTCCTGTTGCATAGGAGAGGAGGGAGACCGTTGCGTTGTTACCAGAGGGTCATGCCAAAATCTAATAAATATTGCAATAGAACTTTCTAGTGTGGCAATTTCACATTGAATGCAGGGTCCTCAAATTTGAATTTAGACTCAAAGCGTTTGATACAAGCAATTTACTAACACATATGGCGTCTCTAGAAGTTGAAATTTTTAACACACAGCTGCAGACATTCTTGATGCAGGCCTTCGATTGTCGAAATCATGGATTATTGATTGCAAAATTGAATGCATATTGCTTCAGTAGATCTGCCGTACTGTTTATCCATAGCTATCTCACCGACAGGAAGCAGAGGGTAGAGCTCAATTGTTCATTCAGCACATGAACAGAGACCGTCCTAGGAGTACCTCAAGGCTCAGTCTTCGGATCCCTTTTGTTTAACATATACCTGAATGACCTTTTTTCCTGGAGGAGACCGAAGTCTGTAATTATGCGGACGACACAACTATTTATGCGTGTGGTCCTAACATCGGGTTTCCAAACAATTTTGTGAAACTAAATGAAAATAAATGCCACTGAATGATTTTGGCGCAAAAGTAAATGATGAAATATCAGTCAAAATAGGCGAGGCCTGTGTGAAAAAAAGTTCAGAAGAGAATCTTCTCGTTATAACTTTTGATCAATCACTTTCTTTGAGACAATATGTCATGGCTCTCTTTAAAAAGGCTGGCGAAAAACTCCATGCTCTTGCTCGCATATCACATTACATGGACACTGGACAATTACAGCAGTTGATAAGGGCATTTGTCTTGTCTCACTTCAGTTACTGTCCACTTACTTGGATGTTTTCTGATACAACTTTGGATCATAGAATAAATCGCGTTCAAGAACGCATAGCATATAAAGATTACCGGAATGAGTTTGGTTTTCTTTTAGAACAGATAGCCAATCCATATAAGAGAACCTACAGTTGCTAATTACTGAGATTTATAAGATAAAGTGCAGTTTGAGTCCACAATTCATGAAGGATATTTCCGTGCAGAGAAATATTAGCTACAATCTGAGGCATGGCAATGACTCTCAACTCCCAAAGGTATGAACCACTTCCTTTGGAGTTGAGTCCATAATTTACCTCAGAAATTTACTGCGGCAGTTTTTACTGCAAGAAATAAAACACGCAAACACCCTTCCTATTTTTGAAAACAAATTGGATATTGGAATGATGACATATATCCCGAAAGTTGGGTTTCTAACAGGATAGACAATTAGCTTGTACTTTTTCCTGTTATATTACTCAAATTTCCTAAATTGTAAATTGTAACTGTCAAGTTGAGAAACACTGAGACTGACTTCCATTCCTTCTTTTTAAAACGAGTAATGGGCAAAAGTCATTCTCATATCGTGGTGTGAATCTGTGGAACAGCCTTGAACCAGAGGTTAAGCAAGCACCCTCCTTATATGCTTTCAAACATCAACTTTAAAGCATGATGATGGGTGGTGGTATGCAGTTGGATTGGACTGGTGTCTGTCGGACTCTTTGCCTGCCATGGGGTGCTACATGAAAGTGTGGCATTTCAGGGTGGGCATGGGGTTTGATCTGTTCTGGTCCGGTCTGATTGTGTCCTGCCACCCTTGGTTTTATCAATCTCGGTTTTAACATTATGTATTAATTTTAATTTCACTTTAGTTTTGTAATTAGATTATTTATTTTCGTTTGTAGATTTTAACTTGTAAATTAAATTGTAAATTTTTGTCACGGCCCCCTGAAAAGCGACCTTTGTCGACGGGGTTACCGTGTTGAAAGAATATAAAATGAAATGAAATGAAATGAAATGTAAATATGTAATAAAGTAGGCCTTGATTAGGTGTAAGTTAGCTATTTTTCATTCTTGCCCACTGTAAATAAAGTGATGATGATGATGATGATGATGATGATGATGATGATGATGATGATGATGATGATGATGATGATGATGATGATGATGATGATGATTATGATTATGATTATGATTATGATGATTATGATGATGATGATGATTATGATTATGATTATGATGATGATGATTATTATGATTATTATGATTATGATGATGATGATGATGATGATGATGATGATGATGATGATGATGATGATGATGATGATGATGATGATGATGATGATGATGATGATGATCATCATCATCATCATCATCATCATCATCATCATCATAACGATGACGTGTCCATCAAGTATCCTTCTTGTAATAGATAGAAAGTTGACAGTCACTCATGACTTTATTTTCACGTGAGGCTGTCGCGTGAATATATTACAAACATGTTGCCACAATTGTTACCTTGAAATATTGTTGACACTCGGAATCCTGTTTTATCGTAGTGGTAAAGGAAGCGAAGGGCCTCTTGTTTTCCAGCAACTGTCACTTTCTACTTTCAGTGTCATGAAATGGTACAATTACTTTTCTGATGTACCCAAACAAGGTCTCCAGCTTTAAGTTGAAGCATTTCCTATAACATTTAGAGGAGCATCGCCCTAAATAGTCAGCTAACATTTTTCATCATATCTGACTGCGCTGCAAAAACATCGTTTCAAAAGGAGTTCGGGCCTGGATTTTGCAGGAAAGTGCGTTAAAATTATTCGCTGATGCCAGTTCTGAGATTTTGTCTTGTTGTTTTCGTTTTGTACCGCCTATCCTTGTCCTGAAGGATGTTTTTAAAGCACTTACCTGAAATGGATAAAGGTGAGAGTATTTTATGTCCTTGTTGTTTTCCACGCCCAATATTTGTTTTCTTCGCGTTGCCTCAGGATTTTGTATAAAGTACAACTAAAGTTTGTTTTAAGGCAACTCCAACCCTCCAAAGGTTATTTTTGAAGAAAAATCTCAGAAATCTGCATTGAATGTAAAAGCCGGGGGCTTTATTTCGGTTGTGGTCAGACTGGCCTACCTGCGCCCATATTGTCCTGCCTGTTGATTCTGACTTCCCTTACTGACCCCCCTGTCAACCACACTGTTAGAAGTCATAAGGTTAAAGTAATAATCCTCAAGATAATGGTAAAATTATAAATCTTGATTTTTTTTGTCAATTACTGCCTTGTTGATTTCATTTGTGTAAGGTTTCATTCACGAACTAACTTCCCGTTGTAGTCAATTTCATCATTTTATCTATCAATGATTTTAAATGTAACCATATCAATTCATGCTTCTTGCAAACCCCTCCTCCCTTTGCTTCATTTTCAAAAATATCCCATAGACCTCCTTATTCCTTCCCCCGGCACTCACAGTTTAATAATCCTGCTTAGGTTTGCTGCGACGAGATAAGTTCAACCAGGTAACTGCGAAGGCATCGTTATGAATTAAGGGTACGTCCAAATTAGTCGCCATGCCAAAAATTAGGCCGTTCAGACCGGCTTGCGTTTGAACTGAAAATTTACCAAGATAAACAAGAAGCTAGTCGTTATATTTAAGTTTAGCTTTCAAAAAGAGTTAATGAACATGTTTACCGTGATTTGCCCAGTCTTAGGGCGTTTCCTTATTTCAAATCGATTTTGTTGCGAAACCTGACCATTTAGGGCGAAGCCTCTCTAGTTTTCCCATTTTGGTAGCCCAGTCATGTTTAATATTCATGTTATTATGTGGTCCATATCTGCAGGTTGGCTGGAATTTGAATGATAAGTTTCTGGTAACTGCGATAACAGATCATTCATTGAAAGTTTGGGATTCATTTACTGGTGAATTAGTTCATATTTTATTGGTGAGTCTCGCTTGTATGCTAATTAATTCCTTTGATAAATTTCTCCAACCAACTTGAGATAATAAGAGGTGAATTCTTGCCAGTGTTGTATGTAAATAACGTTATTGCGTAGGTAGTTACTTAGAATTGGATTTATTCTGTATAGATTTAAAGGTGCTTCTTTGGGGCCATACAATTTTACTGAAAATTACAAAGTCTGTTTCAAATGTCTGGGCGTGTGCCCTATTGTTTTGTCTCGTTCGCTACTATGAAACCATCCCATCCGAAATTTGGCATCGATCGAAAAATCTTCGGGCGGATTTTGAATTCTAGGTGCAGTAACATGTGTCCCTTATGAATTCTAGCAGCTGTTTCAGATCATTAGTGAAGACATCAGTTTTATGCCACCAGAAAGCCTATTTCCTCCGGCTGTGTGTAAAGGAGGAGCGAAATCCACAAATGTACCGGGTGTGCCAAATAAACTATGCGTTTTTGGCAGGCTACGATAAATCGTACGCTGGGCCGATTTTGAAGATTTATGACTTATCTTTAGCAGAAAGCCTGAATTAGATTCCAGGATATTTTTGCAAATTTTTTGTTTTCAGTTTTTAGAGCTAAAAGTGAGTTTTTAAAATGCTCGTTTTCAAAACACTGAAATCGACCAAAAAACGTCGATCAAGTTTTCTAAAGAATCAACACGGATGGACAAAGAACAAACTTTTTGTGGTGGTTTGGGATTTAGAAATCGATTAATTGTAATCTGCTGTACGCGAGAGTTGGTTCTTTCTTGGGAGAAATGTACCATTATTTTCAATAATATAAAGAAATGCTTTTCCTTTCGTAATTTCATTGAATTTATGCTTTGGTGCATGTTGTGTTCCTGTGTCAAGGGGATTAAAAAGATAAACGAAGAAGCGTCGTGGGGCCAGCAAGCATGGAGTCTTGTTGAATTTTTGATTTTGTGACGGCTTGGGCAGCACTTTATTGCAACTACTACAGAATTTCATAACGGGCCGATCGTTGAAATAGCACTCGTGCAGATGTTTACACTGATCAATTTCTATATCCCCAAATCACGCTGAAAACGTTTTCTCTTTATCCATTCATGTCGAGTCTTTAGAAAATTTGATCAACGTTTTTTGATTGTTTTCAATGTTTTCGAAAACGAAAATTTTAAGAAACGCGCTTCTAATTGTAAAACGGAAAACAACGAATTTGCAAAATTCCTAGAATCCAATTCAGGCTTTCTACTTAAGATAAATTCATAAATCTTCAAAATCGGTCCTCTGTACGATTTATCGTGGCCTACCAAAACTGCATAGTTTATTTTGGTGCACCCGGTATATAATAAAGCTATACATTTTTGTAAATAAATGAGAAGTTGGTTTCAAAATTTCGGTCGAAACGTTGATTTTGCAGTTTTTGTAAGAAATTTTGCACAGGTTCTGCATCTTTCTTCAAAAATGAAAGCTTATTTTGAAGATTGATCTTTGTACTTCGCAGAGGAATAAAACAAACATATCTTGTACGATTGCTCGGATATAAGTGGATTTTTAAGGAAAGTTTAACAAAGAAACTGCAGAAAATGATGCACACATCCTAAAAAATGGTGTTTACAGATCCGTTAACGTTTTGGCGACGGAGCCCCTTGAAGATCCTGAACAAATAGTGCGAAAAGCTAAAAATATTGAAGAAATTGAAACGATTGGGCAAGGCATGCATTCATTCAGTCATTCATTCATTAATTAAGTCATTAATTCATTCATGCACGCAGTACTTTATTTCAAGGGGGCTTGGAAGGATTTCTAGCTATTTCTAGATAATTTAGGTCCCCCGCGCATGCCGCATCCAGGCCGCTGGGGGGAGAGGCTAACTTAAGTTCTCCATTGTACGGGTTGTGCCATTTTTTAGGGTAAATTTTTATGATAAGAGTCCAGATTTATGGGTATAGTTTTCAACAATTGTTTATATTTTCTGAATTTATGGGTAAGACGTTTTGTAAAACTTCATCTATGTCTGAACTTTTTCGGCTTTTCCGGATTTATGGGTATACTTTTCAGAAATTTTCTGGATTTATGGGTATTTTGAAATTTTCCGGATTTATGGATGTACATTTCAGAATTTTTTCCGGATTTATGGGTGGTAGCTTTACGCTTTGAATGACACAACCCCGTTTCATGGAAACTTACGTTACCCCCCTCCCGGGATCCAGGTGCAGGCGTGGCACCCCTGGTGTAGAGACAAGGAGGAGAGGCAAAGAGGCTAGGGAGGGCGGAAGAAACTGGAAACTTTCAGAGGAAACTTTCATATGATTGATGATCTTCTTTGATGATAAACGCCATCTTGGCTTTTTCACTACTAGACTACTCATAGAAGCAAAACATGAAGTAAGAGTGTCAAGGCAGAATGTAGCTAATCTTCAACTAATTTGCCTGGCCATAAATCACCATGATCTTCTCTAATGCTATCATTTATAACTGTCTCGCTTATTCATTTCAGGGTCATTCTGATGAAGTTTTCGTATTAGAATGTCACCCTCATGAGCCTTACATCTACCTCAGTGCAGGTAATTGATTTTGCATTGATCTAGTCCTTAGTTCTTTTTGTTCAGTGCGAAATTTTTGGAATCGACTTTTGGATGACCATACATCAAAAGTAGCTCCTTTTACAGGAAAGTCACTTGTTCTGGCTTTGAAGATTGCCAAGTTTTTAAACCAAAACTTTATCTAGATTTGTACTATCAAGCCCTTTTCCTCTTTGAAATTCTTACAAAAGAACTTTAAGTTTTGCACCTCTAAAAAGCTAACTCAACACAACCATGTGACTCAGTCCTTTGGTAAGCCAATCAGCTGTATTGAATTTCAAAAGACAACTGAATAGATTTTGAAGATTTTTCTTGTTACAATAGGCTATCAAAGAAGCAAATATGACGAAAGAACTATGCACCGAGGCGTATCCGTGGTTACTACCACCGGATGAATTTTCCTGTCTGAAATTGTCCACTTTTATCCAAAAGTATGAAGGATTTTCCCGAGAAAGCCCCCTCAAAAAACCTTCAAGGGTGGCTTAAAAATCAAAGTAAATCCTCCCACGGTTTCCACCTTACAGCATTGACGAACAAGTCTTTTTCTATTAGTATAAGAACATTGATTCGGGGGATTCCATTCTCCTAGAAGGATAACAGAGGATAGCATGTGCTGGATACTTGCAAATGTCATTGTTGGTAGGAAAGAAAACCGAGGCATTTTGGTCGTTGTCTTTGCATGTTTGAAGGGGGTTTTTCTGCAGAACATCTCACATAGCCACGGAAAGGAATTGCCGATTGAAGCCGGGTAAATTGCTACATCCAATTGAACGTATTGGCTGTGATTGATTGATCAGTATCTTTGCCTTGATATTCAGAAAGCAGTATTTTTTCAAATGCCATTCATTGTTTTTCCTAGAATTACTCCAAGTCCGATTTAGATTAGTAAACTTTGTATATATTTGTATATGTTGTATATTATGTTAGCTATGTAAATATCGAATCGAAATAAACAAATAACAACAAGAACAAGAACAACAACAAAGTCTGTTTTAAAGTTCCACTGACTGCTACCATTCTCGAGTTCCTCCTTCTGCAGATCCTTTGCTTGAACTCAACAGGGATGGAGATCTGCAGACTGGAATCATTCGGATGAACTTGGCAAATGTGTTTAGGACTTCTTTGTATTTTTCTAGGACATGATGGAAATGTTATTTTGTGGGATCTACTCAAAGGTGTCATGGTCAAAAGCTTTTTTAATTTGGTAAGTTAATGGTGATATTAGAATTGTTACTCTCTTTATTTTCACAGCAGATACATTTTAATGAAAGGAATCAAAATAGTCTTACTCCGGTCCATCCCTATAAAGAACCCTAGCGGGTCACACTGTTGAACCAACATTCTTGTTTTGAGGCTTTTTGCTGCGGCTGGGAAGGTCGAATTGACTAGCAGCAAGAGAGACAGTGACTTGCTGACACGTGTAGTTTGTCTCAAATTAGATACCATGCGACATTTGCGATATCACAAAATTACTCATCCAAAACACTTCAACTGCTGTTATTCGCGAGAATTTTTTCACGTAACATCTAATTTGACATATACCATCTGTACATCTAATTTGATATATACCATCTGTACATCTAATTTGACATATACCATCTGTACATCTAATTTGATATATACCATCTGTACATCTAATTTGACATATACCATCTGTACATCTAATTTGACATATACCATCTGTACATCTAATTTGACATATACCATCTGTACATCTAATTTGACATATACCATCTGTACTTGAGTATTTGGGAGGGGCATGCCTTTTATCCTTACCCTCTCTATTGTCCATCATTTCTAGCAATGTTGTGGACACTGGATGATTAGGCTGTTTTTAGGCTGCTACTTAATTTTGCATGGAGATAATGCTTTGCTCCTATCAAGCCAATCAGAATTGACTATGTTTAGATTTTGTGGTAGCCTCTTCTGCGTACATTTGCCATCCATTGCATAAAAACGATGTGACTGATCCTTGTTTCCTATTGTATTGTATTCTATTGTAGTTAGAAGGCCAGGGACATGGTGCAATATTTGATTCTCGATTTGCCCCAAATGGAATGGGGTTTGCTGTCTCTGACAGTCATGGCCATCTTTGTATCTTTGGTTTTGGTTCAGACGTTCCATTTGATAAGGTAAGTTCCTAAATGTCATCATTTTGTACTTGGTGTCCGAAAAAATATCGACAAATTTTGGAAATCATCAAAATTTGATTTTATATATATATACCGGGTGACCCAGGAAAAAGTGACCCCACGCAATCTGTTACAGAAAATTACTTAAATGGCTGATTCAAATGCTTCAAACGTTGTTCTGTCGCTAAAAGACTAGCCTATGCTCTGAGTATTTTTCGCAATTTTTTTTGGCACGGTAAATTTCCAAAATTAAGGAATTTGAGGAAAAGGGCATACCTGAAATCCTCAAAAAGTCGTCAAAAACAGGGGATCGATTTACGGCCGTTTCAAATCTTCAAAACAACGAGGAGCATGTTTCATTTCAACCTGGGAATAGGCAACCCAGTTGGAAGTCTTCAGAGCAAGTTTATTGTCCCTAGGTTTTTAAAATTATTCTCTGGTAAAATGAAACACCCTTCTCGTTGTTTTGCAGATCTGAAATGGCTTTAAATCGATCCCCTGTTTTTTGACGACTTTTTGCGGATATCAAGCCTGCCCTTTTCTTCAAAATCCTTAATTCGGGAACTTTACCGTGCTCAGAAAACTTGCAAAAAAGATTCATAATGAAGGCTAGTCTTTTAGCGACAGAAGAACGTTTGAAATATTTCAATCGGCCACTTACTTTTTTTCTATAACAGATTGCGTTGGGTCACTTTTTTCTGGGTCACCCGCTATATCTTCAAATTTCTATTGGACTAAAAGATGACAGGCTAAATCATGTTTCAACTCAACAAACAAATCTTTTTTAATTTGCAAATATGGCTGTTTGAGAGCTACCTTATCTTGAAATGTACTGCAAAAATACAAAGAAGATTGTCAGATTGGTTTCTTTCTTCATATTACGAATCTTACCTGGTTTTAAATATCAGAAAATAATGCACACTGTCATGCAGCACTTAGATTGTGACGAAAAATCACAAAATGTTGTACTGTTAGTCAAGAATCATAATTTTCCTTGAAGTGTATGCTGTTAAATCAGGTTTCCCAAAGTCATGCTATTTGTGCTATTTTGTGGTATTCAAGTCGATCACGATAATTTCATTACTTGTAAAAGTGATATTAGTCATTGGCAAAACGAGGCAAAAAGAACTTTTACCATTAGGTTAATGATAGGATGGTGGCTATTTATCAAACGTGTCTATATGTCTCTTAGACGTCCAGTTGTTGCAACTTTGCTTGGCTGAGTAAACAAAAATATGATTTTCCATCGAAGGCCTGTCATGATGGATATTTTTCGATGGATTTACTTTGCAAATTTGAGGCTAGGGAAGTTTGCGGCATTTCATAGTATCTTTTATTTTACAACGATTTTACACATAGGGATAAGTGTACAACGGATTTGGCGGGCGAAGCTCCAGTTTTCTGGAACTCACTGCGAAATTACTTCCAAGTGAACATAGAGTGGTTTGAGTGAACATAGAGTGAACAGAGAGTGGTTTGAAATCTTCAGCCTAACTGATTACTGCACTACAAATCGTTACCGAATTTCATGGCAGAGGTGAATTTTGTAAAACCAGGGATACAGTCCTGTTAAGACAAGCGATTTGACAGCCTCAAAAATAGATTTCACACCTTCGACGCAGCCGACCATACTCTTTTGTTTTCTTTGTTTGTTTTGATTTGACAGAGTGCACTCACGGGTCTGAAATGGATTCTTTAGAAAAGCAAATCCCTTTGTCCTTTTGGAAATCTGAATTTCATATGATGAACGAAATTTTGGAATGAATCCTCCTCTGACACAAGTCATTTCGATTAATGATTAAATTCGGAAGTATTTTCGTCTGAAACTAATCCTAATAATAACAAACGAAAAATGAAACTTATTGGAATGATAGATATTGTGTTGTGAGACGTTTAGAATATCAAAAGGAGATCTAAAGAATGTATCATATTAAATGTTTACATTTTAGGTACCATATGAACAATTCTTTCACACCGATTATCGACCACTGATCAGAGATGCAAGTAATTTCATTCTGGACGAACAGGTTCTTTGAAAGTCTTTATTTCCTTTACTTAATTAGATTCTCTCCACATCCATGTGCTGAATCGAATGCTCCACTTCAAACGTGTCTCAATCTTTGAACAGCAACTATTATTGTGTGTTGCATTCCAAAATATAGTTTAGCATAACAGGGTGATTCAGGAATTTGTCATTTACCAATTTTGGCCAACTTTTCCCAAGCACGGCAGCATAATCATTTCATTAGTATCTCTTCAAAGGTGGCAACTGGACTAATTTGATCATGTTTGTCAGACCATGATTTGATAGACGTTCGGAAACAGCATATTAATTGAGCAATATTGTCCAGTTTTATAAATTTAAAAAAAGACTTTCTTGGTGATGCAGTAATTGAATTTTATCTACCGTGTGTCTGAAAAAGTACCCCCTTTTGACTGAACGAGGGAACAAAACGATGTAATATCGAGACTTTTTAAATTCATAGCTACATTTTTTGGTCTTCAACTTTAAATGCATGTACCTTGCGTTTTGAAATCGACCACCAAACACCGGAGATATGAGTCCACAAGGTCAAAATTTGGAGTGCACCTGAAACCAGAGGTTTTGAGAAATGGCCTAGCCATGATTTGACACCACGCAGGCATTTTGGAAAAGAATTTTCAATTTTGACCTTCATTTTTTATTTTTGAAAAGATTTATACCTTGAATTGCTTCAATTGTCCTTAAAGTGACTTTTCTTTTGAGGAATCGGTACTTGCATTGCATTCCATCCGAAATGTTTTGTATTAAAGAAGACGAAAAGGAGCACATGCACCCATTATTTTGGTGATGTGGCACGACTTTATTATTCTTACCACTTTTTTATTATATTCGTTTAATCAGGGCTGTGTCCATGCGTCTTTTATCCTTTTCAAAAGCAAAACACAGAAAATTAGAATTTACAGGTGATTTGGAAATGTCTGTGATACAAATCATGACCAGGCCCTTTTTCAAAACCTCTGGTTTTGGGTGTGCTTTAAATTTTGACTTTGCGAACTTGTATCTCCGGTGTTTGGTGGACGATTTCTAAATTGAAGATTGATAAATTTAGCTGTGAACTCGGAGAGTAATTATATCTTATTGTTTGGTTCCGATTTCCAGTCAAAAGGGGGTACTTTTTTCTGAGACACCCGGTGTGATAGGCGATCTGATATCTAAGGCTATGCCCTTATACCTGAATCTTCGCTCTACGTGCTCTTATATGTCTTAACAAAAGTTAGAAAGCTACCAGATGATGTATTGTTTGTACAGGCAATAATTAATACTTGCCGTTTAGCCTTGAGTGCGTGTCCTTTTGTGCTAGTCAATCTGGAAGGATAGAAAACGTCATTGTTTAATATTTTCGTTTGTAAAGGGGTAACCTTACATCTGCGCCTATACGGTATACGGCTCGTAATTCGCCTGATCTTATATCTAGTTATTACATTTTTATGCAGACGCAAATGGCACCTCATTTGATGCCACCACCTTTTCTGGTTGATGTTGATGGCAATCCTCATTCACCCATGTCTCAGCTGCTCATTCCTGGTCGAAACATCAACAATCTGCCAACGAGAAGAGTAGAAATTCCCATATCAAATTTACCACCTTTATTGGCAGAGATTGCCGCTGAGGAGGCTGCTGCAGCTGCTGGTAAGGCACATTTCTTTTCTGAAAATCCGGTTCACATTGTCCTACGACCAAATATCTTTGGTTTGCAAAGTTAGAACATTAGGTTTTGCGTCTCGATAGTAGGAATAAATGGAAGCTATTATTCTAACAACAATGTCACAATGGATCTTTGAACGTGTTTTAAAATTTCCTGCAGCTTTTATACACCACTACTACAGTTTAGCCGCCATCGTTTTGGACTTTGTCAAAATTTCTTCCTATTCTTCATATGAAATTGCAGATTAGGATTTCGCACCCAAACTTAAGTCTAGGCAGTTGCATGTTTTTAAACTGATGGTGCTTGTGATTTTGATTTTATGACGATATTCAGTTTAAAATGTATGATGGCTTTGACCGTGTAGCACCATAGAAATTTAAGTGACACTAAATTTTGGATGCTAAATCCAAATTCGGCCTCTAAAATTTCGTATGAAAGAATTTTCGATCATCTCAAAGCGAGTCTGTTAATTGAAATGGTTTATTCTAAAACAACAATTCGTTGTGGCTTCATTTCCGTGTTTAGTGAAGTCATGGTGACTGGACGAATTGGAAATTGCTTTCATATATTTTGTATACACACCTACCACTAGAAATTCAATCGGTCATCCTGATTAAGCTAAAGGTTGTCTCAAATTAGAGGTCAGGTGAGATTCGTGATAACTTAAAATTACTTTTCACAGCATGCACTTTGATTTTTTTGTTTTTGTTCGCGAGCAGTTTCGTCTGACATCGGCAAGTTTAGGTGAAACTAGATTTGTTGACATGTTTCTGTTTATTGCAATCTGAATAAATTGATGCAAGTTAGTTTCAAGTCTTTTTGTTTTTGGCAGCATGAAAGACATCAATGGCCTAAAGTCAGTACCAGCCCTCCTGAAATGTAATACCAAGTTATGTTGTGTTATCCTATATTCCTAGGCCGGCAGAACTTGCTGTCTCCAGACAGAGAACGAAGACGTAGAAATTCGCATTCACCATTGCGGAGCCCTGCAGGTGGAGGCGGAGGAGGAGTGGGTTTAAGGCAAAGTGGTGATGTTGAAGGTGTTAGACAAGTGGACAGCAATGTTTTTATTTCGCATGATGTGTCTGATGCAGATCAAAAACAATGGAGAAATAGAAAGATTGTTCCACAAGACAAGGCATGTTTCAAAAAGTAAGGTTTTTTCATCTTGTTAGCTTCAAGTAAACTCACTCAATTTTTTTTTTTTGGAAACTTGGCTCTGTACTTTGTAGTAATTATCCTACCTTTGGGCCCATTTCTTACAGCACAGTTTCTGGTAATGTTTCTTAATTTTCATTGGACTGAATTTCACAATTTATCATAATTCATGGAAGACCGCTGATATAGTTTTGAGCCCATAGAATTACAAGAAGCAATCGAACCATAAAAGAAAAATATACTTTTAGCATAATTTGGATCGGTAATACACCTTTTGGTCGAACCATTTTGCAGCTCATCTGTTTTAGTAGTTTTGATTTTCTGGAAGGGGTTACATCATTTCATACGAGAGGTTTTGATGAAGAAAGGGTATAGACATATACAGCGATGTCCAAGAGTCCAAGAGTCTGCTTACGCAATCTTTTATTTTTGTCATCCATCACATGCAACAGGAAATGTTTTCTAATGCAGTATTTGATATTCTGACCATGCTATTTCACGAAAAACTGGCACACATCATTACATGTAGTGCTGTTTGGTGTCAAATTACAAGTCGTTGAAGCCATTTCCTTTCAATTCATCAAATTACCAGAAAGTTACTTTCAGGGGCTTTTAGAGGTTTGCTGCAGGGTTCCACAGGTATCCGTTCGAAGCCTTCTCTTTTTTCTACTTTTTCACACTTTATGCTTTACTAAAGGCCACTAAACATGAACAGAGGGAAGGGTCTCTGCTTTTGTTTCAACCTGAAGAACGTGACATTGTTATGTATGAGGATTTTGTATCCAGTGAATATGAAGATTTGTATCCAGTAAAAAGTGATTGATTGTGTAGACCTTGAGAGAACGTAGGCGTCGGAATGGTTCGTGTGAATGATTGATTGATTGATTGATTGATTGATTGATTGATTGATTGATTGATTTGATTGCTTTAATCGACTTGGTCCAATACAAACTAAATTCCTTGTTGAAATACATTTATCGTGTATTGTTTCTTCTTTTACTGTTGATAGGCAGCATCACCTATACCGTCAAGAACAAGGCAAAGCAGAAATTGAGAAATACGCCAAGGAAAAGAAAAGGAGGGCTATGTCAACATCGCAACGGGTAAGCAAATTGCTTTTATGTTAAGGTTACTGTAACCCTTCAGTGATCACTCACGGTGTTTTCTCTCTTGATTATCACGCCCGCGACATAACACGTATAAACTATACATCATTCGATTCGTCATTAAATGGGGAGTATTTATAAGGCAAAAAGAATACAAATATCCAAGAATTGTGCGTTATACATCTGAAAACGTGAAAATTGGACCTTCCCCCCTTCTAGAATCTTCCTGTCCCTCCAGATATGTTTCATTTAAATCTCAATGAAATATTTGCATTCTCAACACATTAATCTAGCAAAGGGTGTCTCAAATTTCCTCTGCATGCCTTAGCTTCAGAATAATTGATAAAATAATGTTGCCCCTCGCTCCCTGGCCTCGTTTTGAGATTCATTCAAATGTTAAACTTGGACCAAGCAATTTTTCTCAAAAATGAGACATCGTTTGGTCCCCCTATGCTTTTTCTCTTTGTCTGCCAAATTTCAGCCAATTACATCAAGCCGTTGGGTACAGGGAGCTGTATGAATACCCATTGGTTGTTGAAAAATTGATTTTGAGAAAAGCGCTGAGACAGTTTCTTGGCGTATAATTCCACTGTTGTAAATGATTAACATTAATCTGGCCACAAGAGTAAATAGAGTAATCCTGTATGTATTTAGCGCAGAGTATACAATGACATAATTGGTATTATAACCGCAAAATCCATTCAACAGAAAATCAAAGGCATTTGAAACCTTTAGTTCTCAAATATTCCTCGTCATGTAAACAGCATTTTCCTAGCTGAAAAGACCTTACTTTAAATTGCTTATAATTCGCTGAAAAATAAAGTAAAATGCCTTGAAATTATAAGAAATTGTAGGTAGATGTGTGTGCTATCCAATGATCTAAAAATCCAAAAGTTGATCGGATAAAATTTTTTATCGTCCTGAAGGGGTACAGTAACCTTAAAGTGTTAGAAATACATTTGTCAGTGAGTGCAGCGGCTCGGGCATTGAAAACAAACTGAACTACCATATGAAGATCTGTGGGCATTGCGGGCATTACAAAATGCGCATCCAACGAGACTAAAAGTCCAAAGATGGATGCATCAATGCCTGTCTGCACTCGTCTCAAGAAGAATAATTCAGCCATTACTCTCATAATTGTTCTGTTGAAATTGACAACTTCAGTCACCCACAGAAGCCTTTTTGCGACGACAATTGAAATGAGACAAATCGACATTCCACAAAACAAAACACAGATTATGCTTTGTTTTCAACGTTTGATGATTGTGTGATCACTATAAGTTACGCCCGCATTAGCCTTGCAGCGGAAAGACTCGTTTTTTTTATTCATCTCGTATAACTTACGGCTAGTGCCTCGTATAACTTTTGGAATTAGTTTGAAATTGATTAGTATTACGTCGTAATTGATTAGTAGCAGGAAATGCTTTTGCTAGGACCCTAAGTGTACAAACACATAAAGATTTTGAAAGATTCCTGAGGGTAATCTACAAGCGAATTATGTAGAGCCATTCAAGTTTTTTTAGCTACAATCTAGCAAAACCAATTTTCGGGAAGGTCTTTATTTGAAAGTAAAATCATCCATTGTACGGGGTGTCCCAAAAAAAGGTGCGCCGTTTGAATGGCTACTGTGAAGGAGCCTGAAATCCAACTTTCCCGTTTTTCAGATTTGTGAATATAAGAGATTTCAACTTAGAGTTTGGCACCAAGTTTGAGTCAATCTGATAAGTGGTTGCTGATTTATTGAGAAAAAGGTCAGCATCACTGGCTCTTTCAAAGCCGGAGGATTTTATCTCCGTACTTTAGAGAATTAACGGAGATGAAAGCCCCGCGTGGAAGGAGCCCTGGGCACCAGAGCCAAAACATAGAAAATGAAATGAGGCTCTGGTACCCATGGTAGTGGGTAACCAAAATAGCACAAAATCGCCTCGGAAACAGCATCTCGGCTACTGCTTGGATTCTGCGTTTGTTTCCTTCCCTTCCTATAACATGTGGCACTGCAAAAGTTTCCTATACGTCCTTCTCAATGTCACGAAAAGTTTGCAATAATTACTGGTCTTTTTCACAACGTGCCTGGCCTTTTCTGTTTACGATCTGAAAACCCATGTGAAAACCATTTGTTTTGATGAGACAGAAGAGAAAATAATAACAAAATAGTGAAAAAATTGATACTGAGAAATAATACTGATATAAACAAAAGATAACAAGGGAGGGTAATTCCAACCCCACCCCCCAAGGGCCCACAGCAAATTGTTACTAGTGTTGTCAAGTTGTTGTAGGGTTAAATCATAATTGATCTGGGTTCCAGTATACAAGTATATGTTGAAATAAGAAACTTTTTATTGGTGAGTTGTTGGTAAGTATTATTTAGCTTCAAGTGTAAGATGCAAATCATCAGCCGATATCCTGTAACCACAGGGTCCTTCAGCTAACCCCGGGGTCCAAACCGAGTCATTGCAGCAAGCGCATAGCCCGGCCCCCTAGGGTCGCCCAAAGGACCCCCACATTTCGGGGCAATTAAATCGGAATGTTTTTGTGGTACAGGTGCCCCAGCAGACCAGCGTCCTGGTCCACCAATGCATCTGGTAGTAAGGATTAGAGTTAAGGTTTTCAGATTTTAGTCTATGACCGGTTAAATTTAGATCTGACCAGTTTATCTTTAGTATTTTTGTGTCTTTTTAAAGCCACAAAAGGTTGTTTTGTCCATATTTGTTTAAGGATATCATCACTCTCTATTGACCGCCAGTTGTTTTTTAATATTTTACCAATTTCTATTGATGTGTTGTCGTATGGAATGACAAAAGGGAGATTTTTTGCTGTTTGTGTGGTCTGTTTGTTGTTGTTAAATAGTAGATCTGACTGTGAGTATTGTCTGATTTTGTTGAATTGTGTTTTTATTTCAGAGAGGTTGTAGCCCCTCCTAATTAAGTTGTCTCTCAATGTTTCTAGTTTTTCCTCAAGTTGTTCATTGTTGGTGATTATTCTCCTGTATCTCAAGGCCTGGCTGTAAATGATGCCTTTCTTGCAGCTTTTGGGATGAAAAGAGTTATTATGTAACAGGGTGCATATATCTTGTTTCTTCACAAGCAGGGTACTTTCCAGTATACCCTCTTTGTTGAAGTATATGGTTGTATCCAAGAAATTAGTCTCCTGCAAGGAGTGTTCAGCAGTGAATTTAATAGTTGGAAAACATTGATTGCAGTGGTTTAAGAAGGTAAGGAGGGACTCCTTCCCATGCGTCCACACAAGAAAAGTAGTTGGGGTAAAGGATGGAAATTGAGTCTATTGCATTTCATTGTTTTCAAACTGATTCACACTGATAGGCAAGAGCCAATGTCACCTCGTTGAATATCATACCCATCATTCACAGAAGTCATTGAGTGCTATTCTGTAGTTTTCTAGAATGTCGGTATACAAAGGACAAGGACTAATTGCCAAAATGATGTGAGAATATAAATGCCTTGGTATTCAAATCGTGCAAGCATGAAGATTTTCTATCAGGCCTTGATGAAACCGCAAGAATCCCTTTCACAACTACATTGTTCCTTGCTCTACTGGTATATCTATCCTACAACCCAAACACTTAACATCAAAACTCGACCCAGACCTCCCGGACACTTTTTCGAGCGGAAAATTGAAATTCACACGGCAATTTCTAAAAAACCTGTTTCCATTTTGAAAGTTTGATGTTGAAATTCAAAATCAGCACACTGAAATTGACCTTTTTCTTCAATTAAAAACTGTTCGTGTCTTATTCACTATAAGCTCATGTGTCCTCTATTAAAAATCTCAAAAATGTGAAAATTGGACTTATGGCTGCTTCGCAGCAGCCACCCAAACGGCGCATATAATTTTTGGGACACATTGTATATAAGTTATTACCAATTGCCAAATTAAGCTGAAGCCTCAGGAAGCAATGTATTTGATATTTTTCCAATAATCTCTTGGTTTTACAATATGATTTTTCGAACGATGGACACATTTGTTTCACTCATCCAGTTTTTTCTTAGTTGCATCTTTTCCCCGTAGTTGATGAAAGTAATCAGCCAAGAAGCTGATCAAAAGAGTACAAAGAAGAAAGGGAAAGGGGGTCGTGCTGCCCCCAGAGCAAGAATCACGTATAATGTTCCATCTGACATGTTGCAGAATAACATTGACGATGAAGATGAAGAGGACATGATCGATATTGAGCAGTTTATAAGCAGTGAAAGTGATTCTGATTGGAATAGTGATAGCAGGTAATGTTTCCTTTTCAATACATTCTTATGTCAAACCAGTAAGCATTCTTCTTGATATAAAAACCAGAGTCCAGAAAACTGGTTGTCTCCCTCCAGCCTTTTTTATTATTATTATTAAATATCTATTTAAAGTAGGCTAGAAAATGAATAGCTAAATTACAGTTAATTAACGCCTCCTATTTACAATGTACATAATTTACAATAAAATAAAACTATTAATATATATTACAGGACACATCAGGGTTGAAATCTATCATGTTAGAAACCCAACTTTAGGGATGTTTACTTTGCAAAGCCTACAGTTGCATTTTCCACCATTCCAGCATCAAATTTGTTTGTTGAAGATAAGAAGGCTGTTTGATTGTTTTATTTCTTGCGGTAAATGCTGCCACAGTTTATTTCCAAGGTAAGTAATGGACTCAACTCCAAAGGACATAGTTCGTAGTTTTGACAGTTGAGCCTTCCTCCCAGCATCAATGTTTTTGATGGAATGGAAACTTCCTCATTTCTGAATTGTTGAGGGTGCGGCACGAGTACCCAATGTCTTCGTTTTGAGAGACTTTTCTTCATGGTGTGTCTGTGTACATGTGACCATGATGTTTTGCTGACTGTGTGAAAAGCTAATGTGCTAACAAGCTTTATTTTAGTCTTAATGCGTCCAGATATGCTGATTTCAGCTGAAGTATGGAAGAGAAAGATCAGATAAGTTAAAAAGATTGATTTGCTGAAAGTGGCAATTCCTTTCCATAGTTTTAACATTATCAAGTGATAAATTTGAATTGATTGGACCAGGCCATAAATACAGAGTCGTTTCGTGACGAGCTTGTCTCATCTCCAGCTAAATAAAATCAAACGGGCAAGGTTTTATAGTAATCATTATTCGAGAGAAATGCATAATTACGGTATCGATCATACGATTTGTAAACAAGGACATTCCATTAATATTCGACAAGAGTAGCGTCGCCCATTATGGCCGACAAGCAAGAGAAACTAAATTTCAGGAGACTGACGACCAGCAATAAAATTGCAATTGCGCGGAAAATGTTCGCTGACGCTTTTTTATCATGATTTGACCTTCGCTGAAGTTTCATTTCATATGCATTGAAACCCGACGAGATGGTTTGTGCATATCTCAAACAGATTCTTTCAAGTATTTGCAAATTTCATTAGTCTATTTACATTCCTTCCTTCTTTTTCATTCGCTCAGCACCTTGCGGCTTGAATTTTTTAAAATTTGCTTTGATTTTTCAGAAGTCCTGTCTCTTGAGAGGAAATCTACAATGGAACCAAAGCAAAGTAACTTCTGATTCAGATTTAAAGCCATGAAGTCTGAGTGCTCCTATTTGCTATTTTTGTCGCCATGCCCATCAGCTTACCAGAGAAGTTTCCAGTCGCTTAGAAATATTAAAATGCAAAATTTATTAAAGTCACCAATTTGGGTTTAAAATCTTACTGACTTGGAAAATCATTGAAATCCAAAAAAGCGCAGCATTATATTAGTCTATTTGCATTTTAGAAACTTATGCCAAAAACTCATCCGTCCATGCATAAGAGATAAGGTAGGATTTAGAACAACTAGTGTTACTTGTTTGTCCTGCGGCCATAATAGGCGACGCTCGAGGAAAACGACGTTTTTACCCCCTTCTTTAAAATCTACTAAAGTCATTATAAAGAGTTTGCATAAAAAGTCAATACTCTGTGGTCTTTTTCTCCATTAGTTGGTGATATAACCTGGCTACTTGATTTTGTCATTAATTGCTCTTTTAGGATCTAACTCAGCAGTTCGTGACGACATGGTCATAATGGGCGACACTACTCTAAATTAAAAAGTCGAGTGAGATTAGAAAAGATACAACAGTATTGTAGAATTCTGTCAATTGAGTGTCGGACGGTCCCTCAAGAGAAAAAACTCTCGTGTATCAGCAAGTCAAAATAGACCATTTGCCAATTAGAAAAAAGGGATTGAGGCGAGCGCGGCCAATTCCGACAGCCCTATTAACATCGGGGAATCCTCTCCACTTCAGAACATCTTATTCGATGTATTTCCCACGATCGATTTGTAGAGTAGGGCACATAAACAAACGATCAGCTGATTTTGACCCCTTACTTCAAATGTAATAAGTCCAAAACTTGGGAGAAAATTTTGAAAAATCAATGAAAACTGGCCGATCGTCTTAGGCTGATTCTGAAGTGGATAAATCGAGAAACTGAAAACAAACTTTTGGAGGACCTTATTTCAACCCTTTTTAAGGTATTTAATCATTAATCTGGAGTTAGCAAGTGCATTTAGTAGGAAAACGAGCACGATCCATTTGGGAGGAAAAAGGGCCTAAGTAGAAATTTTTGGGATTTTCCCCACAGCTTTGAAAAAAGAAGGGCTCGTTATTCTGCGAATTTTAGAGATAAATTCGAGATTAAAAGTGTTTTAGTGAAAGAATGCGGTTTCCCGTCGATTTTTGACATGCCGAGGCCGTTTACCCCTCGCAAAACGGAGTTACGGCCCAAAATGGGGTAGGCCAAAATTTTTCCCAATTTTCTCGGCCCCCGCGCTCCGCCCCTGGGGGCAATATTGAACCCCAAATTCGTGATAAGACTCACAAACGAATTATCTCTTGTACATTTTTTTCTGTTTTGAAATTAGTTGAGTAACCATCGAGCATCGGCTCCAAATGCAACTTCGGGTCAGAAAATCGGGCCGGGTCAGGAGGACTCCCCGGATTTCCGACTGTTACTAGGGCTGTCGGAATTGGCCGCGCTCGCGCCAATCCCTTTTTCTTAATTGGCAAATGGTCTATTGTTGTTGGCGTTGTCCAAAATACAAATATCATCAAAACACGAGGCGTGCCCAGTTTGACTAACATGGTCAATAATGGATCAAGAAGCACCCGTTATACTTATTCCTTTCTTGTTTATTCCTAAATGTTCCCTTCAACGAATGATAAAGTGGCGTGATGCTTTGCTATAATAAACAGCCTGGCAGCTACTACACGTAAACTTGTAAATAACAGAACACATTTGTGCAGGGACACAATCGTTGAACGGGAAACAGTTTTCAATGCGTTTAGCTTATTTAAAAAACAACGCGAAAATCGACATGAGATAATTGTTTGTTACCTAGAAATTTGCACAGAGTGTCTATTTCACTTTAAGACTGTATTGGCCTAAATAAGACAAACCAAAAGTTACCGGGAGTTTCGATACAGTGGCCGGTCTTATTTTTGGTATATATTGCCAATGCAAGGAAGATGCTTGGGGAAGCAGTTTTGCTGTAGAAATCATTTGATGTTACACAGTTGACCGTGAAAATTCGCACAATAGGAACAAATATAAAAGGCGTAGTAAACCAAGACTGTGACAAGATTAACGTTATGTTTATTCGGTGACAGGCTTTCGAAATTGGTATATATGCCTGTAAATGTTTTCTTGCGATACAAATTAGTTGCAAAACCTTCACCATCGTGAATTACAAAAATATCTAAAAAGGTCAACAAATTGTTCTACTTCATGTATGAATTTGATGTTCGGATTATGTCTATTTAAATACTCTCGAAAACTCTCAACTTGACTAATATTTTCAAAAATATTATAGGTATCGTCTACACACCTACGATAAAGTATTGGTTGACACTCGATCGGGCAATTAGTAAGGAAATTTTGTTCAAAGCACACATAAATATGTTGACAAGAGTGGAACCCAGAGGGTAACCCATTGCTACACCATCTATCTGATCGTTAGAATTAAATAAGATATTCTGTCATAGCCACTTCAAGAAGTTTCGTAAACTTTCCGTGGTTACTGTCGATTTTGTCATGAAGTGATTTATTGTATAGCGTTTTCTGCTTCAGAACAATGGCAGGTAAACAAGGCAGTCTCCATTGACCTAAAACAGAATTATCAATAATTCAGTTCTGTCTCAGAGAAACAGTGTGAATGTCATTGTTCAGAAATTGACATGTGCATAGATAATGACCCCAATACTAGGCCTATTCTAAACCATTTTTCCTTATATCGTGGGCCAGCGGATGAATGGTTTGACCAAACAACATTTTCAAATCTAAGCTTACCTATCAACGGTAACTATGCTTTAGTTTTGATTTGCAGATGCATACTTTGAATCCAGCCTGTTCAGTGTTTTTCCTTTTTTCTTTAAACTGAGGCAGTGTCCAGATTTGGTTAAATTTGCTCATTGCTAAAAACTTTGTTGTTGTTGTTGTTTGCTCATCTTATTAATGTAGAAATATTGTGTACGCTTTCAGTGATTCAAGCGAGGACTCAGACTGGACCAAAGAAGTAGGCCTCAAAGAGAAATTTCAAGAACAAAGGGAGGCTAGGAGAAGGTTCGTCTTTGCATTATTGCAATTTATTCGTAGAAATCCATTCTTACTTCTCAAATATTGTTAAACATGCTAACAATCTTTATCAAATGATTAGTTTTTCATCCTAGAAGACCAAGTTGATCTCCATCTTCAAGCCTCTTTTGTTAAGGCATATTTACTGCAAAGTACACTCAGCTCCTTTCAAGCCATTTAATTCACAGAAAAATCTAATAGAATGTTGCACCCACCCTTTCAAATATTTGAGTCCTATGCTATATCAGGTATGCTATAAAAACACCAGGTGAAGACCTTCGTATCAGTGTGTTAAGCGCATGGCATCAAGCTTGAATCGTACTTACAGGAACTTCGTATCAGTGTGTTAAGTGCATGGCATCAAGCTTGAAAGGTACTTGCAGGAACTTCGTATCAGTATGTTAAGTGGATGGCATCAAGCTCGAATCGTACTTACAGGAAATTCGTACCAATGTGTTAAGTGCATGGCATCAAGCTTGAATCGTACTTACAGGAACTTCGTATCAGTGTGTTAAGTGCATGGCATCAAGCGTGAAAGGTACTTACAGGAACTTCATATCAGTGTGTTAAGCGCAAGGCATCTTGCTAGAAATGTACTTTCCAAGGCCCTTTTTGTCTACTTTTTCGTGCAAAACAACTAATAAAATGAATATTTATACGGGATGTACACGTCAACAAGTTAAAAACTGTTGTTATCGATGTGTTTCCTGTGCCATACGCCTTAGTCCGTAAAACTCCATTGCATTATAAGTAGTAAAGTAAATAAACATGAACATTAGCAAATAGAAATTAAAGCTCCATTATACTTGCAATCTCTAAAGGTTGTTTTTGCTCTAAGGTTGTTTTTACTCTTAAATCGATGGCACAAACTGTATTGCCTCTTATTGCTTTATTACCTGAAGCATTCATTTACATTTTGACATCACTACTCACTACACAGGGAGGTGATAATCACATCGATGGTAAATTTTATTGACGAGTTCAGGTGAAAGCTTTTGAGTGCAGAAATTCTGATATTCTGGAGCTATCTAGTACAATTAATGGTTCAACTGGAGTACTCTGTCGAGTTGGGTCTCATTTAAGTTTCTACTTCAAAGTAGGGGGGCACTTATTGGAGAAGGCAGCCCTAATTGGGTAGCAATTTGTGCATTTGTATTTCAGGCGTGCACGGAAAGTCTTCAGCAGTGAAGATGATGTTGAGGATGAAAACGAGACTGACAATGAAAGTGAAGTGGTGGTTTTATCGAGTGCTAACGAAGAGGAAGAGGAAGAGGAAAAGGAAAAATCAGAAACGAAAGAATCTGAGCAGAAAAAAGAAACTGGCAAAGGAAAGAAAAAGAAACCAAAAAAGAATGAAGTATGTACATTTTTAACTTATACTCATGATTTGATGCAACTGGAAAAATTGCACTTTTCATTAGCGGATGAGTCGGCAAATATTAAGACGTTCGAAAGCCCGTAGCTTTCAAATGATCTATTAGATTCTTGCACACGGCTATATTTTTATAGCTTACTTGTCAAATTAGATACAAAAACTGCGGATGTCAAAATTGGTCGTTTTCTTCTTAAATTACAAGCGATTTCATAGAATGTTTTATCTTAAAGCTATCAAAAGCAGGAAAAATTCAGATCACATTTGTCACTGATGTTGGTATGTAAGCTTAAACAAACATTTTCTGTTAATAGGAACCTAACGAACACTTTCAAAACAACACACTTTCAAATGTTCTGACCCACCTAGTATATCTTATTCTAAGTTTATAAATTTCATGATTTTGAAAGGTGAGCCATTTTCATAACCATAGATAGTGATGATATGAAATGCTCCCATGCCCTCTTGAGTCCTTCGTATTCTCCTAGTTATATGTCTTCAATATCGATCTACGAATTAACCATTCTATGAAATGCTCCCATGCCCTCTTGAGTCCTTCGTATTCTTCTAGTTATATGTCTTCAATATCGATCTACGAATTAACCATTCTATGAAATGCTCCCATGCCCTCTTGAGTCCTTCGTATTCTTCTAGTTATATGTCTTCAATATCGATCTACGAATTAACCATTCTGTGAAATGCTCCCATGCCCTCTTGAGTCCTTCGTATTCTCCTAGTTATATGTCTTCAATATCGATCTACGAATTAACCATTCTATGAAATGCTCCCATGCCCTCTTGAGTCCTTCGTATTCTTCTAGTTATATGTCTTCAATATCGATATACGAATTAACCATTCTATAAAATGCTCCCATGCCCTCTTGAGTCCTTCGTATTCTCCTAGTTATATGTCTTCAATATCGATGTACGAATTAACCATACTAAAAAAATTCTGCTTATCTTTGCCAAACTGTAAGGATCTGGCAGTTTAATTCTCATTGATCACCATTCCAAATTTGTATATGGTTCACTGTTTATTTCTGTATTCTTTTTTCCTTGGGTAAAACTAAACAAATAATTGACAGAATTTACTTCAGTATGATTGAATTTTTGCGCCCAAGATAATAAATTGCTTCCTATTTTCATTTTAGTTTCTTATTAAACTTTTATTTTGATATTCACATCATTTATAACGTTCCTCATCTTGTAAATTCCCGTTTTCAAGCCTAAAGCACCCCTGGTGAAAGATACAGAGGCATTCCTGGAGTTCTTTCGCCCACCTGATTGGATAGGGACCATGCAGCCTGAGAAATCGCCTTACGTGCCTCAAATTGGAGACGAGGTCAGTACCTGAGACCTTCCAATAGAAAGTCAACTATTTCTTCAAGATTCTTGCATAACGCTAAGCCTTTGTGCGCTAAGTTAATAACAAAAGACCGCTTAGGCCAAGCCAAATTCGAAGTTTTGTATTTTGAATATTGATGTCAAATATTGTATTTCAAATATTCTGCTGCAATACCGCAACGGATCAGTGTTGACATGCCCGTGTTCAGGGTTGCAATCTCAAAATGTTGCTGCCACCAAACATCCGAAGGCGATTTTACGAACACTAAATCAATTTGACGAACATAGAAATCTTGCTGTATCATTGTTCTACAGTAAATCCCCACATATAAGAACCTACAAAAATAGGAACCTAGAGGCTGTTTTTCTTAAATTATGCACCTTATGATTAAGAACCTGTTTCAGTTTGATGAAAACTATGTTTTTGTTGCAGGCGTAGCAAAGTTTATTTTTCATTGTCGTTATCACGTTCATTTTTGTTCCAGTTGACTGTTAAAGTTTGAATCTCCTCCCCTGCTGTTTGTAAGCTTAGAATTTGGTATTGGGTACATAATTACTTTACCAAAACAAATAGGGCATCTTTGGTGAAGATTCTAGAACAGCCTACGCAAGGCATTCTTCTCATAAGAGCCTTGATACCTTGAAATTGGTCTTGGTACCTTCAAAATAAGAACCTATTTCAGCCTGACTCTCAAAAAGGTAGGTTCTTATATGCGGGGATTTACTGTATCTGTTAAAATCACCAAACTTTAATCATGTGTAAGATCCACTTTCGGGGAGGAACCAAAAAAGGCGAAAATTTTGGCATTAATTTTCGCGAATTCTATATTTTAAGAAATTTTGTGGAAAATAGACTTTCGCGAAAGTAATCCGATTGACATGACTATAAGGGCCCAGAGCAATTATGCTTCTCGAATGGAAACTCCTTCTCTGGTTTTCCGTTTCATTTTACCACACTTGAGTGGCATAATTACAGTAAGAACCCGCAAAATAGAAACCAGTTTTTTTCAAAACAGCCTGTTGGGTTTCTTATTAAAGGACATTAATCTGCAAACAGGCTGAAATGTTTCTTATCACATGGTTAAGAAACCTTCAAATCTTTAAAGAAACCCCAGAGCAAACGCTATCAAACAGTATGTTCTTGTTACGTAGCATTCTCTCCAAATTTGGTCAATCATAGCATGCATGCCAAGTATACTGTAGATGGAGATGCTTTTGCATGAAATCTTTAAAAAATATTTAGCACCTGATTTTAACAAAAATTACTAAATATAAAATTTTTTTGAGATCTTCTTATAGGAAACCTTCCAAGAATCAGGCTGAGAAGTTTCTTATATGAGGGCACCATTTCTCAAAAAAATCAGCCTGAGGTTTCTTATAGAGTGGTTTCTATTTTGCGGGTTCTTACTGTACTCCAGTGCCCTTGAAGTAATGCCAATCGTATTGAAATGGCGCCTTCACAGGAGATGTAGACACAGAAGAAACAAGTCGATATATCTCGAATGAAAGGATATATTAGGATAGGAATAACTCGATGTATCATACGTAAGCTTTTTCTAAATTCAGCGCTTCCTACCGCCCGTGCTTAAAGTATCATCAGACGATAACGCTAAAGATGGCAGCAAGGAACTTTTTACTTAATCTCCCTGCTTTTTACCAGCATGTACCGCGTTCTTTAATCGAATTCCTATAGAATTGCTAGAGATTCGTTATTCGAACGCGATGCATCTTGGTAAAAAGTTCTTCGCCGCCACCTTTAGCGTAATCGTCTATTCTCGTGGTTCTAGGTGTACTACTTTTGGCAAGGACATGATCTATATGTGAAAGCTGTGCTCAAGAATAAACTATATGACATCAATCCAAAGAAGCAGTGTTATGTCAAACATGATATGAAGGTATTTCGTATCTTTTCTTTGAAATTTAACGAATAGCTTCCATGATGCTTTGTATGATTATGGCCGTGTCAAAATATCATTTTGCACCTTCTTTTCATGTCCAAAGCGCTTTATGAGTTACCACAGGGTGTCCCAAAATTTTGTGCCACGTTTGTGTAGCTTTCTAGACCTTGTTTTGGCCAGTCTGGCAAATGGTTACTGGTTTATGGCGCACAAAATTAACAAAAGTGATTGCACAATGCCATAGTGAGGTATATACTGCAAGATAAGGCTCTATTGATGTGCTGGAATACTTTTTACAATTTAAAAGGAGTATTTGTATTTTTGCTGATAACATGATAATGCTGAGCTATTTTCAATCGTAGTAGAAATTCAAAACCCAACGCAAGAGCCTCTTTGGAATATTTGCATGATTTTGACATTTTGTGAGCCAATAAGTGCTGTTTTGAAAAGAATCACTTCTTGACTTTATTTTGCCATAAATGAGCAACGATTTGTTCAATTGGCTAAACAAGTTCTTTTGGAAGCATGGAACTCTAAATGGAAGCATATCCTTTACAACTTTGTAATGGACAGAGCAATAGAATGTACAGCTCCTTCACACAATGGGACAAAGTTTTATGGCACCCTGTAGATACAATTGTTTTCCGGTAAAGTCAACGCGAGAAATCATTTCATTTTGCTTGCTTAAGTTGGGCATCATTAGCATGTAACTTTATATTTAGATGAACATCGTCTGTCTTTAATTGTCAGTAAAATCCGGTGTGCATTCGACCTAAACACAGTTGTACAATCATGCGATTTTGTCGAAGTATGGTGACAGTTAGAGATATTGACGGGTTGTTTTACTACCGATGCAACAAAATATAACAGTTTCCGTTGACTGAATATTGTGGGTGTATTGAAACGCGCTTTAAAGGGCAAATCCAGGGTTGTTTGAAGCAGTCTTATACATTTCAGCTGAACTTCTTTTAAAGTAAAATTTTGCATGTTCAGTCTCTTATCTCCTGTCGTTGTTCGAAAACTTTCCACCAGTTTTTCCTACACTGGCCTAATTCTCGGCATCATTCTCTACGGTTTCACGACCAAGAGGCTAGCTACGATTTAGAGGCAAGACTGTGCCGTCACGGCGCATGAACTTCGTTTGGGTTGAATGGTGATGTCCAAATGCATCCATGAGCACAATGGCTTGAGTATGCATTAGCGTCTTATTTACATACCAAATATAAAAATGGCTGAAGAAAATGCATTACACAGCTCACACATAACAGTATGACTTTTTTTCTCGTAAATCATACCAATCCAGTGGCCTTTAACATATTTTGCAGTGTAGATTTATCTTTTAGGATAGGCAGGGATACTTCCCAGAGTGCTAACCATTGTAGCTATTCCACCACTCTGAGAGACAATAGGTAGAAGCAGAATATGAAGCGAAGAATCGGCATTAAACTTTTTTTATCAATCATTTTAGCCAGAAGAGCTTTGCAGAGTAACTCACTTGCAATATTCTGTTGGAAAAACGAGAACATGTTCGCTGAGACTAGGTAAATGAGTGCATGGTGAGCCAAAATAAACTGTGCACGTTTGGCAGGCCACAATAAATCTTACACTGGACCAAATTTGAAGATTTATGACTTAATCTTTAGCAGAAAGCCTGAATTAGATTCTAGGACTTTTTGCAAATTTTTCCGTTTTTAGTTTTCAAGCGAGTTTCTTTTGTTTTGTTTTGTTTCTTTTGTTTGAAACACTGAAAACGATCAAAAATGTCGATCAAATTTTCAAACTCAACATAAAGGAACAAAGAGAAAATGTTTTCAAGATGATTTTGGGATTTAGTACGAACTCTAATACAGCAGATTACAATTAATCGATTTCTAAATCCCAGATCACCACGAACGAGTGCTCTCGTTGTCCATTCATGTCGATTCTTTGCAAACTTGATCGATGTTTTTTTATCATTTTCAGTGTTTTCGAAAATTAAATGTTAAGAAGCTCGCTTCTAGCTCTAAAGACTGAAAACGAAAAAATTTGCAAAAACTCCCAGTATCTAATTCAGGCTTTCTGCTAATGATCAAGTCATAAAGCTTCAGAATCGGTTCAGTGTACGTTTTATCGTGGCCTGCCAAAAGTGCATAGTTTATTTTGGCGCAACCGGTATATTGTTTGAATTGCATTTCCATTGATTAAAATTCCGAAGAAACGTTTCAATTTCCTGTGTTTGTATATTCTCATCTCTCGTTTTCCGGATCTTAGACCACGTATACATGGCACCATTACAAGTTTGATCCGCTACAAAGCTGTTTGATCCGCTACAAAGCTGTTTCGGTTCAAGAGCATTTACACTGCTCCTGAGCACAATTATTCTGAGAATAGAAGGAACGAAAGTGTTATGGATTAGCAGCAACAGTGAAAATGGGGGGCTGATCCGTTATACTTTTTTACTGATCCAAATATGTACTGGTAACGTGTAAACGGGGTCTTATTTGATGGTTTGTGCTGGTACTCATGAATTTCACTTTCACTTTGGTGGGCTAAGTCACCTATCATGTACACTTAAAACTAATTAACAGGACCGAGGGGTGTATCACTCTTCCGAAAAGGCATACGAGATTTTTTTAAACAATAGGACTTTGCCACAAAGGTGTACGAGATTTTTACAGAATGATAAACCCCTCGACAAGGATATAATAATAATATATAATAATATTAATATATAATAAATAATTTGTTTAAAGTTGGCGTAAAACTCTAATAGCTGTGTAAAAGCTAATTAATGCCAACTATCTATTAAAGCTAATAAAAGTAAATACAAGCTAAATGAACTCTAGACTTGCTCCAAGTCCACTCCACGGCCCACCAGCGCCGAGAAATATAACCACCCCACGCGGGGGCGCATACCACGAAGTGGTAGACGCCCCCGCAGAGGCTATTACAGTCCCCAGCGCCGATAGACCACGGAACAGACCCGGAGCAAGCCTAAATGAAACCTAATCCAGAAATAAATGTTTTACACAATCTACAGTCACGCTCTATTGTATAGTTCCTTAATTCTTTTTTGAAAGCTTTCAGTGATTGGGACTCTCTAATACTGTGAGGTAATGTTTGCCACAGCTTTTGACCAAATATCTTACAGTTTCTATGCCATAAGAAGTTGTTCTGGCATTAGGAATGCCAAGACTATTCTTATTTCGCAAGTCATATTGTACATCTCTCGCCTCAAAAATCTCACTTATGAAACTAGGATTTAGGCTCTTTTTGGTTTTGTATATTTCTATCATCAAGTACTGTAGATTGCGTTGGTGAATGGGTACTGCATTATCTAACCCTAGCAAAGTTTCGTAATCAGCGTGACTGTTTTTATACACAATTATGAGTGCTCTTTCTTGGATTTTATTCACTTTTGCATTGAGAGCCCTGTCATGGAACATCCAAATTAACGGGCAGTAGCTAAACTGAGATTTTATGAAACTGTTCATTAGGAGACGTAGTTTATCAGGATCCATGAAAGGAGATATCCTAGCAAGGGCATGCAGTTTTTGGCTGGCTCTTTTGCATAAATTTGAGATGTGATTTTTAAAATTCAAATTTTTATCTATTGTCACCCCTAGCAACTTTTCTTCAGAGCTTTCTTTAATAATAGCCTCACCAACTGTGACCTTAATATCATCCTGGTTTGTCCCAAAAGTTAGGAGATGGCACTTCCCTTCATTCATTTCATAAAGTTTTCAGGAAACCATTTTGATAAAATGAGAGCATCAGTTTCTATCCGTTCCAAAACTCTATCTAATTGAGAGTCAGCTGCAAAGATAGTTGTATCATCAGCAAAGTTACATACTGCAGTATCCATTACCGAGAAAAATAGATCATTGATGTAAATATTAAAAAGAAGAGGTCCAAGAACTGATCCTTGCGGTACACGTGCAAAGGTCTCTCGCCAAGTGCTGAATGAACCATTTACTTTGACTCTCTGTTTTCTACCAGTCAGATAACTATAAATCATCAGCAGAGATGATAGGACAGTAAAGAAGACAGTTATCTCGTTTTGAACAGACCCTTACATATGATTCTCTCTTCTAGCAATGATCAATCCTGAAACTGGTGCCAATACTGGAGGATCTTTTAGTGTCAAGTAAGTGAAATTGGAATATTTTTATTCTTTAGAGAATTTTATAGAAATAGATTTCCTACTAAACTAAAGCACAATAAAAATTAAATCCGCCAATTTGTCAGCAACCCATTTTGCGCGACGTTGACCTATTAGCATACCTACCTTACTAAAACACGTGATCAGCAGAATTGGCTACAATTTCAGTCAGACCAATGTTAGTTTAGGAATTAAAGTCAGGATATATACAAAAAATATAATATATATTTATATCATAGAATAAATCTAAAACATGAACAAATTAACGTTGTGTTTTATTTTTTAAAACATCATCTGCTTGATGCAATGCCGGATGATAGTTGAGAGATTTTTTACAAAACGAGGCTTTCAAATAACTAGAGATTAATTTCTTGTCTCCGTTTGTCTATTTCTAGATTCCATGACATGGATAATGTGGTTGACTTCTTTGTATTAAGGCAACACTATGACCAAGCAATAAGGAGAAATTGGAAACCCGGTAAGTAATGTAAATATTCCCATTTGTGACTCCTTAGTACAACATTAAAGAATGCTGCGATAAATTTACACCATCTCTGATTATTCCCATTTATGACTCCTTAGTACAACATTAAAGAATGCTGCGATAAATTTACACCATCTCTGATTATTCCCATTTATGACTCCTTAGTACAACATTAAAGAATGCTGCGATAAATTTACACCATCTCTGATTATTCCCATTTATGACTCCTTAGTACAACATTAAAGAATGCTGCGATAAATTTACACCATCTCTGATTATTCCCATTTGTGACTCCTTAGTACAACATTAAAGAATGCTGCGATAAATTTACACCATCTCTGATTATTCCCATTTAGGACTCCTTAGTACAACATTAAAGAATGCTGCGATAAATTTACACCATCTCTGATTATTCCCATTTATGACTCCTTAGTACAACATTAAAGAATGCTGCGATAAATTTACACCATCTCTGATTATTCCCATTTATGACTCCTTAGTACAACATTAAAGAATGCTGCGATAAATTTACACCATCGTTGATTATTCCCATTTATGACTCCTTAGTACAACATTAAAGAATGCTGCGATAAATTTACACCATCTCTGATTATTCCCATTTATGACTCCTTAGTGTAACATTAAAGAATGCTGCGATAAATTTACACCATCTCTGATTATTCCCATTTATGACTCCTTAGTGTAACATTAAAGAATGCTGCGATAAATTTACACCATCTCTGATTATTCCCATTTATGACTCCTTAGTACAACATTAAAGAATGCTGCGATAAATTTACACCATCTCTGATTATTCCCATTTATGACTCCTTAGTACAACATTAAAGAATGCTGCGATAAATTTACACCATCTCTGATTATTCCCATTTATGACTCCTTAGTACAACATTAAAGAATGCTGCGATAAATTTACACCATCTCTGATTATTCCCATTTATGACTCCTTAGTGTAACATTAAAGAATGCTGCGATAAATTTACACCATCTCTGATTATTCCCATTTATGACTCCTTAGTACAACATTAAAGAATGCTGCGATAAATTTACACCATCTCTGATTATTCCCATTTATGACTCCTTAGTACAACATTAAAGAATGCTGCGATAAATTTACACCATCTCTGATTATTCCCATTTATGACTCCTTAGTACAACATTAAAGAATGCTGCGATAAATTTACACCATCTCTGATTATTCCCATTTATGACTCCTTAGTACAACATTAAAGAAAGCTGCGATAAATTTACACCATCTCTGATTATTCCCATTTATGACTCCTTAGTACAACATTAAAGAATGCTGCGATAAATTTACACCATCTCTGATTATTCCCATTTATGACTCCTTAGTACAACATTAAAGAATGCTGCGATAAATTTACACCATCTCTGATTATTCCCATTTGTGACTCCTTAGTACAACATTAAAGAATGCTGCGATAAATTTACACCATCTCTGATTATTCCCATTTATGACTCCTTAGTACAACATTAAAGAATGCTGCGATAAATTTACACCATCTCTGATTATTCCCATTTATGACTCCTTAGTACAACATTAAAGAATGCTGCGATAAATTTACACCATCTCTGATTATTCCCATTTGTGACTCCTTAGTACAACATTAAAGAATGCTGCGATAAATTTACACCATCTCTGATTATTCCCATTTATGACTCCTTAGTACAACATTAAAGAATGCTGCGATAAATTTACACCATCTCTGATTATTCCCATTTATGACTCCTTAGTACAACATTAAAGAATGCTGCGATAAATTTACACCATCTCTGATTATTCCCATTTATGACTCCTTAGTACAACATTAAAGAATGCTGCGATAAATTTACACCATCTCTGATTATTCCCATTTAGGACTCCTTAGTACAACATTAAAGAATGCTGCGATAAATTTACACCATCTCTGATTATTCCCATTTAGGACTCCTTAGTACAACATTAAAGAATGCTGCGATAAATTTACACCATCTCTGATTATTCCCATTTATGACTCCTTAGTACAACATTAAAGAATGCTGCGATAAATTTACACCATCTCTGATTATTCCCATTTATGACTCCTTAGTACAACATTACAACATTAAAGAATGCTGCGATAAATTTACACCATCGTTGATTATTCCCATTTATGACTCCTTAGTACAACATTAAAGAATGCTGCGATAAATTTACACCATCTCTGATTATTCCCATTTGTGACTCCTTAGTACAACATTAAAGAATGCTGCGATAAATTTACACCATCTCTGATTATTCCCATTTAGGACTCCTTAGTACAACATTAAAGAATGCTGCGATAAATTTACACCATCTCTGATTATTCCCATTTATGACTCCTTAGTACAACATTAAAGAATGCTGCGATAAATTTACACCATCTCTGATTATTCCCATTTGTGACTCCTTAGTACAACATTAAAGAATGCTGCGATAAATTTACACCATCTCTGATTATTCCCATTTGTGACTCCTTAGTACAACATTAAAGAATGCTGCGATAAATTTACACCATCTCTGATTATTCCCATTTATTTGTGACTCCTTAGTACAACATTAAAGAATGCTGCGATAAATTTACACCATCTCTGATTATTCCCATTTATGACTCCTTAGTACAACATTAAAGAATGCTGCGATAAATTTACACCATCTCTGATTATTCCCATTTATGACTCCTTAGTACAACATTAAAGAATTCTGCGATAAATTTACACCATCGTTGATTATTACCATTTATGACTCCTTAGTACAACATTAAAGAATGCTGCGATAAATTTACACCATCTCTGATTATTCCCATTTGTGACTCCTTAGTACAACATTAAAGAATGCTGCGATAAATTTACACCATCTCTGATTATTCCCATTTGTGACTCCTTAGTACAACATTAAAGAATGCTGCGATAAATTTACACCATCTCTGATTATTCCCATTTATGACTCCTTAGTACAACATTAAAGAAATCTGCGATAAATTTACACCATCTCTGATTATTCCCATTTGTGACTCCTTAGTACAACATTAAAGAATGCTGCGATAAATTTACACCATCTCTGATTATTCCCATTTATGACTCCTTAGTACAACATTAAAGAATGCTGCGATAAATTTACACCATCTCTGATTATTCCCATTTATGACTCCTTAGTGTAACATTAAAGAATGCTGCGATAAATTTACACCATCTCTGATTATTCCCATTTATGACTCCTTAGTACAACATTAAAGAATGCTGCGATAAATTTACACCATCTCTGATTATTCCCATTTATGACTCCTTAGTGTAACATTAAAGAATGCTGCGATAAATTTACACCATCTCTGATTATTCCCATTTATGACTCCTTAGTACAACATTAAAGAATGCTGCGATAAATTTACACCATCTCTGATTATTCCCATTTATGACTCCTTAGTGTAACATTAAAGAATGCTGCGATAAATTTACACCATCTCTGATTATTCCCATTTATGACTCCTTAGTACAACATTAAAGAATGCTGCGATAAATTTACACCATCTCTGATTATTCCCATTTATGACTCCTTAGTACAACATTAAAGAATGCTGCGATGCTGCGATAAATTTACACCATCTCTGATTATTCCCATTTATGACTCCTTAGTGTAACATTAAAGAATGCTGCGATAAATTTACACCATCTCCGATTATTCCCATTTATGACTCCTTAGTACAACATTAAAGAATGCTGCGATAAATTTACACCATCTCTGATTATTCCCATTTGTGACTCCTTAGTGTAACATTAAAGAATGCTGCGATAAATTTACACCATCTCTGATTATTCCCATTTATGACTCCTTAGTACAACATTAAAGAATGCTGCGATAAATTTACACCATCTCTGATTATTCCCATTTATGACTCCTTAGTGTAACATTAAAGAATGCTGCGATAAATTTACACCATCTCTGATTATTCCCATTTATGACTCCTTAGTACAACATTAAAGAATGCTGCGATAAATTTACACCATCTCTGATTATTCCCATTTATGACTCCTTAGTACAACATTAAAGAATGCTGCGATAAATTTACACCATCTCTGATTATTCCCATTTATGACTCCTTAGTACAACATTAAAGAATGCTGCGATAAATTTACACCATCTCTGATTATTCCCATTTATGACTCCTTAGTACAAAATTAAAGAATGCTGCGATAAATTTACACCATCTCTGATTATTCCCATTTGTGACTCCTTAGTGTAACATTAAAGAATGCTGCGATAAATTTACACCATCTCTGATTATTCCCATTTATGACTCCTTAGTACAACATTAAAGAATGCTGCGATAAATTTACACCATCTCTGATTATTCCCATTTATGACTCCTTAGTACAACATTAAAGAATGCTGCGATAAATTTACACCATCTCTGATTATTCCCATTTATGACTCCTTAGTACAACATTAAAGAATGCTGCGATAAATTTACACCATCTCTGATTATTCCCATTTATGACTCCTTAGTACAACATTAAAGAATGCTGCGATAAATTTACACCATCTCTGATTATTCCCATTTATGACTCCTTAGTACAACATTAAAGAATGCTGCGATAAATTTACACCATCTCTGATTATTCCCATTTATGACTCCTTAGTACAACATTAAAGAATGCTGCGATAAATTTACACCATCTCTGATTATTCCCATTTATGACTCCTTAGTACAACATTAAAGAATGCTGCGATAAATTTACACCATCTCTGATTATTCCCATTTATGACTCCTTAGTACAACATTAAAGAATGCTGCGATAAATTTACACCATCTCTGATTATTCCCATTTATGACTCCTTAGTACAACATTAAAGAATGCTGCGATAAATTTACACCATCTCTGATTATTCCCATTTATGACTCCTTAGTACAACATTAAAGAATGCTGCGATAAATTTACACCATCTCTGATTATTCCCATTTATGACTCCTTAGTGTAACATTAAAGAATGCTGCGATAAATTTACACCATCTCTGATTATTCCCATTTGTGACTCCTTAGTGTAACATTAAAGAATGCTGCGATAAATTTACACCATCTCTGATTATTCCCATTTATGACTCCTTAGTACAACATTAAAGAATGCTGCGATAAATTTACACCATCTCTGATTATTCCCATTTATGACTCCTTAGTACAACATTAAAGAATGCTGCGATAAATTTACACCATCTCTGATTATTCCCATTTATGACTCCTTAGTACAACATTAAAGAATGCTGCGATCAATTTACACCATCTCTGATTATTCCCATTTATGACTCCTTAGTACAACATTAAAGAATGCTGCGATAAATTTACACCATCTCTGATTATTCCCATTTATGACTCCTTAGTGTAACATTAAAGAATGCTGCGATAAATTTACACCATCTCTGATTATTCCCATTTATGACTCCTTAGTGCAACATTAAAGAATGCTGCGATAAATTTACACCATCTCTGATTATTCCCATTTATGACTCCTTAGTACAACATTAAAGAATGCTGCGATAAATTTACACCATCTCTGATTATTCCCATTTATGACTCCTTAGTACAACATTAAAGAATGCTGCGATAAATTTACACCATCTCTGATTATTCCCATTTATGACTCCTTAGTACAACATTAAAGAATGCTGCGATAAATTTACACCATCTCTAATTATTCCCATTTATGACTCCTTAGTACAACATTAAAGAATGCTGCGATAAATTTACACCATCTCTGATTATTCCCATTTATGACTCCTTAGTGCAACATTAAAGAAAGCTGCGATAAATTTACACCATCTCTGATTATTCCCATTTATGACTTCTTAGTACAACATTAAAGAATGCTGCGATAAATTTACACCATCTCTGATTATTCCCATTTATGACTCCTTAGTACAACATTAAAGAATGCTGCGATAAATTTACACCATCTCTGATTATTCCCATTTATGAATCCTTAGTGCAACATTAAAGAATGCTGCGATAAATTTACACCATCTCTGATTATTCCCATTTATGACTTCTTAGTACAACATTAAAGAATGCTGCGATAAATTTACACCATCTCTGATTATTCCCATTTATGACTCCTTAGTACAACATTAAAGAATGCTGCGATAAATTTACACCATCTCTGATTATTCCCATTTATGACTCCTTAGTACAACATTAAAGAATGCTGCGATAAATTTACACCATCTCTGATTATTCCCATTTATGACTTCTTAGTACAACATTAAAGAATGCTGCGATAAATTTACACCATCTCTGATTATTCCCATTTATGACTCCTTAGTACAACATTAAAGAATGCTGCGATAAATTTACACCATCTCTGATTATTCCCATTTATGAATCCTTAGTACAACATTAAAAAATGCTGCGATAAATTTTACACCATCTCTGATTATTCCCATTTGTGACTTCCTATAGTACAACATTTAAGAAAGCTACCATAGATGTACACAATCTCTTTCGAGAATCGAAAACTATGTTGTGAAGTACAAAATAAAGTTTCACCTTCTGTTTTAGGTGATCGATTTCGCTGTGCAATTGAAGATCGTTGGTGGTCAGGGACAATCATAAGAAAAAACCCTTTTCAACAGGAATACCCAAATAGTCATTTTCAAGCTCTGGAAGTAAGGTATATTGTGTTTCTTTTTTACTTTCACGGTGGGGGGTTGTTTTGTGATACAGGGGGTTGTCGCATATATTTGGATTTCATTTCATTTCTTTCCCTGATTTTATGGCTATTTGTTTTTTGATAGTTTCCAGTACGTGTATCTTTTTCAGTATTCAATATGTCGACCGGGTGAACCAGAAGTTGGATGAATGGCCGAGCTGCTTAAACGGTTTCCATCGGGTGACTGAAGTTAAGTGAGGTCGAGTGAGGTCAAACTCCGGATGGGTGACCTCTCAGAGGCCTGATCTCGCAACTCACTTGACCGCTCTATGGAAGGGACATTAAACTAGGTGTTCCATGCCTAGATGCGGCACGCGTAACGGGCCTACAGTTGCTTTCAATTGCTAGAAATCCTTTTCAGCCCACTTAGCATGAATTATTGAAGAAAAAGGTTCCCATATTTGAATATTTGTAGCTGACCCCATTCCATAAGGACCCTCAAGTTACCCTCATCTCATTGAGTTGTGTTGTTGTTGTTGTTGTTGTTGTTGTCGCTGCACTGAGAGCCTTATTACCCTAGAGCTGTAAAACCGGACAAAAATGTCAATCGGCGACAAGTTTTTGTCGCGCCGTCGTGTGTTGATCAGAACATAGGCGGTTTTTGCATTTATGGCTACAATGATAGTTTTATGGTATAGCAGTTCTGGAAAACTGCCTTTGTGGCGTTTTAGGCTTGATAGTTTTGAGAAAAAGTAGCAGTTGATTTAGGCCCAATAGATCTTTTAGCTAATATTCGAAAAAAGAATCCGAATCGGACGATATCTTGATACATTTGTAGAATGTTCGAATATATACAATAGTGATAGAAGCTCCAACGCCACTTAATCGAACCTTTAGTAGAACAGCTAAAAGGTTTATTGTAGAGGCCACACAGGAGTTATTCTGTTCCTACAAGCGTATGGTCATAAGTCGTAGTTGTAGCGTTATCATTTCAGGCAATAAGCGAAAGTACGACATGTAATCGAGTCTAATTCGTAGCACTAGAAACACTTGATAGATAAGAATGAATCGAATTTTGTTTGATAGCCGAGAGATTGAAACATTTTTGTAATTGTTCTTGCGCTTTTATGAGCACTTCAAAATAAAGGTACTTTCGACCGACATTGCAAAAGTTACTTGCCAAATGCCTTGAACAGGGCACAAACACCTCAAAAAGAAACTCTTCGCACAGAGTAGTAAAGGAGGTATAATTTTTCACAGATGAGAGACATGATGGTCTGCACATTTATTGCCATGGGACTCTCAGTATTTGTTTGAAAATCTTCCAGGTGAGCCAGGAATGAGTTGGCAGTTTCAGTAATTAATAACGGTGCCTAACGGGTTGGAATAATTCAAATTTTAGTTAAATGCCGAAAAGCTAAAGTATTTTTGTGATTTTTCCCGCGTTTCAGGAGCACTAAAAAAAGATAGTTAAACTCGACTTTATGAGAATTTCTTGGTTCCTAAATGCCCGAAAAGAACCTCAAACACTTGGTCAAATCGTACAAAATCACTTCACACATGGCTCTTCACGCGAGGGGTTTCATTTATCTCAGGAGTTCTAGGAAAAAGACTTTCAAACAAATACCGCAGATGTTCTTTTCCATGGTAATGAGTGTGAAGAAGTCTTCCCTCGCCCGTGAAAAATTGCACTTTATTGATCTGTGGGAGAAGGTTCTTATAGTTTGATCATGTCTTTTATATTTTTTTGGACATTTCGCAACCATTAAGTTTTCGTAAAGTCGAATTTACTAATATTTCCAGTGCTTATAGAAAGGGGGGGATTACAAAAATACCGCAATCTCAGCTACCAAGCAGAATTTGATTCCCTGCAATCTATATCCAATCCAAGTCGGTCCATCACGTACTCATTGTGCTATGAATTTCGAAAAATCATCCATGGTGATGATTTACAAGTTTCCTCTTCGTGGGAATACTTTTCTCTTATCCATATTTAAGAAGAATTTTTCCTGCATTTATGGATGACGCAATTCGATGTAATAAGGCAGTTTTATCCAAATTATTTTCCTCTGCCGTACAGTCAATGGTCTCTCTTACCCCAAAACGATCAACTCTGCACTACATGAGAATAGAAGAGATTCTTAAAAGATACCAATAAATACTGAAGAAGGTTGTAGAAATTGCAGTGGTAGAATTTTCAGATTTCTATGATTTTGGAAACTCCGCAATTGTTTTTCTTCATCCAGTTTTTTTTTTACATAGGTGGGACACAGGGGAGACAGAGCAAATGAGCCCATGGGACATGGAGCCAGTTTCAGATGACGGTGATTAAAATTTTTATTTGAACTAAGTCTTTGTTTAGTTAAAAATATTTTTTAACATCGTGCATGCTATGTCATGTCATTTGCAGTGGCGCCGCCAGGATTTTTTATTGGGGGGGCGAAACACAACGGGGTCTGGGGCGGAGCCCCAGAAAAATTTTCTTGGACCACGCCCTCTACTTTGGCTGTAAATGCAGCCAACGCCCCTTTTATAGGTTGACATAAAGATAAATGAATCTGTTGAAATATCACAAGTAGGGTACCACAATTAGAAAATGATGTCCTACCGGCGACCGAACGACGAACTTCGGATTTCCAAAAATTTCCGCAACCAATCTAATGCGTCACTCTGTAATGGAATTATCGAAGGGCTGTCAAGTTCTCTCAGATTCAGAAATCTGAAGTATATGGTTGGTGAAAAAGAGGGCATAGGGACCAGCAGAAGCTTCAAAGTTCAGTATACAATCAGGGGCGGATCTAGAACCGATTTTTTAATGAGTTCCCATGATGAGATCGACGGTGAGCGAAGCTAGGGGGGTGCGGGGGTATTCCCACGACGAAATTTTTGCAGCCATGACCTTTAGATTGCCTTTAAAGCTATCAAATTTTTCTTAACTAATTAATAACTGATAAATTTTGAAATGAAAAGCATCCCACCAAACCAGTTTCGGACCTTCATATGATCATAAGGCCTAAGTTTACGTCAAATGTTTCTCCTTCAGCCAGCCACATTTTGCCTTATTGACACATATAAGGGGCCTAGTTTGTAGCCCCTTATATAAGCGCAATTGAACAGATTTTGAAATCGTTTGTTATTTTCATCGCGGATCTCATTTTCATAATTATCGTAATTCTATTCTCAGAGACGAATTTATCTATGAAATCTTGACTAAGTTCTCAAACTCATGGAACTCACGTCAAATCCGCCACTGGATGAGGGGGTCTGGGGGCAAAGCCCCCAGGAAAATTTTCTGGGACACACCCTTTACTTTGGCTTAGAACACTTCTACCGATCACATGTTAGCTGGTGGTGAAATAGAATCGTTGATCATTTCGTAACAGTTGTTTAAATTAGCATCCCCAGGAAACTATTTTTGTAAAAAGATGATATTCTTTGGTTTAGAATGCATCCCATCTTTACCAGTGCCCAATTGAAAACTTTCATAATTAGGTAACAGTACTTTTATAAATTACCACCACTGGAATATTTTTGCGCAAACACACCATAATTTGTCCCAGAACGGTTCTAACAATCCAATTTGCCTGGCCTCAAAATTGAAATCTTGACAATTCTGTAATAGTTTGTCTCGGAAATTTTTCAAAAATCCAACCTATACATTGGCTTAGAACGACTCTCCCAGTCACTTTCCAGCATTTCTCCGAAAAAATCTTACCCTACTACCCATCCTATCAGAACTACTTTCTCCTCATTTGGTTTGTTGACTTAGATCTTTCACAAGCAATGTTGTTGAGATGTGCAAGTTCGGAGTCGGAGGGCACATAGAACGGGGGTCTAGGGCCTTCGCGACCAGAAAAAAAATTCCGAGTCAGTGCCCTACAGATCGTTGGAAAATGCAATAAGACAGCAAGATTGTACAAACCGATACTCACAATATAATTGCCAAAGATCATTGGCCTTACCCCCCCCCCCCCCCCAATAATTTTACACCGGAATTAGACGAATTAGAAAAGTGGTTGTGGAGAATATTGGGGGGGCGACCGCCCCCCCCTTGCCCCCCCCTCCCGGCGCTTCTGGTCATTTGTTGTATGTAGCAATAATCTTCCAGTTTCTTTTGATCAAGCGTTCAAAACTTCTTTAAGCATTTCGGCAAACTGGTTTACTGTCAGATTCAAGATACAAAATTTGATTTCGATTTGATTTCAGCATATGAGTGACATTGCTATTCTGCAAGCCAATGATAGACCTTTTCGCAAACCACGTCACGCTAACCCTCTACATCATCTCCTTTGAAATACAGCATTTGCCTCGATATGATGTGGAGAAGAATCCGAATCAAAAGAGCGTGCGTTGTTGTCAGCAACACATGAGTTATATTTGTCTGTCTAGTTGGTATTAAAATAAATCTATAAACTTGGCACATTCGCAGCGTTAATTTTATCGGATATGTTTCAGTGGATACTGTTCTTGTACTACTCTCTTAACAGTTTGATGTCACAAAAGAGCATTGACCATAAATGACTTTCCACAAACTGCTTTGTGTTTGTTTCATTGAAAATAGGCACACTGCAGCATTCTTTAGCATGTTGCTTGTTGGTTAAGCAGACTATGAACTTAGAATTGTCGATTAGTTGCGTGAATGAGACAAGTTGACTGAATGAGATTAGTTGAGATTAGTAGAATGAGATTACAGTAAAAACCCGCGTACAAGAACCTAGTGGATTAAGAACCAGCAGGCTGAAATTTTGCAATTAGACCCCCATTGTATAAGAACGAATTCAGCCTGAAATTTGAAATAGGCTCTCATTCGTAGAGATCATGGGGTCTTATTCACAACAGACGTTTGTGGACGAATCACAAATTTTTATATATCTGAACTTATGACGGCTTTTCCTTGGGTTATATAAAAATGACTGATTCTTCCACGAATTCTGTTGTGAATAATACGTCATAAACGCAAGTGATATGAACTGACAGTAATAATAGGCCATAGGCCTGAAGTTTGAATTTGAAGAAAAGAAATTCCTCAAAGCCCTGAATAAAATAAGAACCAATTTAAGAACCTGGACAGCCTCATTTCCCATTAAATACCCAACACATAAGAACCTAATTAGGCTGACTTGCTAAATTGTAGGTTCTTATAAGCGGGTTTTTACTGTACTTGAGTGAATAGACTGTGTATCTAAATAGATAAGATAGTTTAGGAACCCTCCCTCCTCCCCCAGTGCAGATGACATATCCAAATTTAAGTTATCGAAATTCTTGTGAGTGGATGTGACATTGTGCTATTTTTTGACATTTCAGATCCGAGAGCTCCAATTGAAGACGACGAGATGCTTTCGGTGACAAGTGACATACCAGTAACCGAGGAAGATCGATCATTATTTGATTATATTTCATTGCCAGCAGATTGGCCGGACGAAGAACGAGATGTAGCAATAGGACGCATCACTAATGGTAATCTTAAACCCTGTAAAAGTGAAATGGCAAATTTCATAACAGTACATCGATATTCCACTTTGTGCGAAATATGAACTGTTTCTCGAGAAAGTGAGCTGTTCCTACCCGAATGTGAATCAGCCAAATGAAATTATCTATGTTATCACATGATCGATTTTTTATGAGAAAAAATTCTCTTTCTTCCATTCATAAAGTGGTAGATGACTGTTCATGAATAGAGAAAGAAGGACAAATATTTAACCGTTATACCTGTTTGATTGTAGTACTTGTTGGAACTTAAATCTCCCTTTCGTTACAATTGTTTTCCGGTATCTGCGCAGTCTCTTGTTGGCTTTCCCCATGGCGGCCATTTGCCAGATTTCTTTGTCTGCTATTTACCATAACGAACCGTTTTCTTAAGTGTTATTTCTTAACAGATGCATCTATGGAACGCCGTTTGCACAAAAATGACATAAACATAGTTTATGTTACATAAACTATGTTTATGTGCACATAAACTATGTTTATGTACATAAACTGTGTTTATGTGCACATAAACATAGTTTATGTACATAAACATAGTTTATGTCCAATATTGTGCACATAAACCTAGTTTATGTACATAAACTATGTTTATGTGCACATAAACATAGTTTATGTACATTAACATAGTTTATGTCCATTTTTGTGCAAACGGCGTCATAGTCATTGTTCTAGAAGGCGTCATATTCATAGTCATAATGAGTCCCTGTAGCGTCACGTCGGTAACAATAGCGGACTTATCGCATTCAGAGCACCGGTGCACTGTGATCCAGATTTCCATTCGTAGCCTGATGTATTATTTCAAGTTAGGCATACAAAGTGTACTTTAGGCCTCTTTCTTAGCACAGTAAGGGCACAAAATAGCACTAAATTTCAAATTCAAATTTCTTAGCTTGCACTCACTCGATTTTCATGATCTTCGTTTTGTTTTAAAGATTAAACCTTGCAGAATATGTAGTGAAAAGCCGATTGAAAATTTTATCTTCAGATGTGCAAATTTTTGTGAATTCTAAATGGTTACCAAACGTTTAAAAAAACTAAAAAACTGAACCATGAAACGCTTTTTCAACATTAAAAACGAAAAATCTATGTTTCAGACTTCTTGTAAACCCTATTGCAGAATCAAATTTAATCTATTGTGAACACTTTTGCAAAAGGGCTAAGTAGACTAAGCTCTCAAATAATTTTGGTAAATTTTTTGCGTCGTCACGAATTTTGTACGGGCACCTCACCTTAGTCTCACCTTAAACTACCGAGTCGCTCCCCCGGGCCCTGAACTTTGTATTTCGATTTCTTAACTTTGTGCCTAATTCTTCGCGAACAAGACTCCTTGTTTAGTTTCTTAGTATTCATAAAATTAATTTTACCGTTAAAGACAAATGACGGAGATATAAGGTGACTTAAATCAGGGGCCTGGGCAATCTAAATATAACCTATTGAATTCCATTGTATTTGATGATATCGAGAGATTAGCAAATCAATTGGACAAATGAAAGCACTAAGCCATCTTTTGTTCTATTTTTAAACTAGGCGCTATATATCCGTCATTTGTCTTTAAGCAATATCTATTTAGGACCGAAAACGCAAAAACGTAATTTCCATCCTTTCCAACAATACACGTTTTTTTTTTTATAAGAAACTGGTTTATAAGAAACTAGTACTATGATGACCAAAAAATTAAGAAACTCTAGTACTACGCTCAAGAACAGTTAAGAAACTCTAAAACTTCATTTCTTTGTGTCTCTCTTATTCTATGCCTTTCTAACAAAGGTACATTCGTCTTTTCTTGACTTTTAACTCCAAATTTTTGTAAATTTTTGCCTTGATGTGCATGGCTTCTTCTTGATGACAATGTCAATGCAAAGTGGAAGCCCTTTCTCGAGAAGAAGGCTCAACTTCGAAAAATACCGCAATTTTAGGCCCAAAAAATAAGAAACTGATTAAGAAACTTTTACTACTAAAACACCGAAATTTTTAATGCGAAATTAAGAAACTTTTAGTACTAAGTGCTGATCCAAGTTTCTTATAAAAAAAAAACGTGTATTCGAAACAAATTTGTGCAAGATTGACGCGGCACGAGCTGTCTTCCCCTCTTTTATGAGGAACGTGTTAACCGACTTCACTCTAAATTCTCCCAAGCATTCACAAGAAAGAGTGCCGTAATTTGCAAACTGATCCTCGGGGAATAATTTAGACACGTCTCAGAACAATGGGCACCACGCCGTTTGCACAAAAATGGACATAAACTATGTTTATGTACATAAACTATGTTTATGTGCACATAAACATAGTTTATGTACATAAACTATGTTTATGTCCACATAAACAATGTTTATGTTACATAAACTGAGTTTATGTGCACATAAACATAGTTTATGTAACATAAACTATGTTTATGTCATTTTTGTGCAAACGGCGTTCCATATGCATCGGCATGTTCACAATTGTACATGCTGGTCGATACTGAAATGTTTTAACTTAGACAGCAAAAGACTGCGAAATGATAGACAAAGTTGGCTGGCGTTCACGCACGTCAAGTCAGGTGACCCATCTGTTGACAAAGCTTCTTTTGATTTCTTTAATGTATTTCAATGCCATGAAAACGTGTGTTATGAATGTAAAAATTAGTGCACTGCTGAAGCTTCCCAAGGGTATGGCCACATGATTTAAAAAAGGATTAACAAACAAACCGTAGCTGATTTTGGTTCATTCTATTTTTGTCTATTTTTGTCTAGTTTTATCTGTTCTTCAAACATTATTTTTATCATTTTAGGTATCGACCAGTTTAGCGAACTTCCAGTTTGTGGAGCATTTGCGTACCCCGTCGATGTAGAAACGTATCCGGATTATTGGTCAACAGTTCCATACCCAACTGATTTGAATACCATTCGCCAGCGACTATGCAACAGATTTTATAGGTAGTAGTTTTTCATTACTGTGCTGTTCGATTTATCAGGGTTGCATTTTGTTCTATGAACACTAGCCTCAATAACCTACTTTTAGAAGAGACTACCTTTATTGTGATAAGCTATTATCAGTGTGTGGGGAACTTCCACAACCCTTTAGGGAGACTAGGGTTGAATTTATTCAAAATGCAAGTTGCAAGGTTTGGGCTTTCGATTATTTTGTTTCTTATACCATATATGATTTGACAGCCAGTTTGTTTCAGTAGTAATTGTTGCTCCAGGTTACCCAATATTTTAGTGGGAAAAAGTTATATTTCTCACAGCATTTTGCGGAGGAATTAGCAAATTATAACTTCCCACATCGACAAAAAACTACCCACACGGGCTTTGGCTGTCGGAAGATAATTTTGGACAATCAATGCGAATACGCTTAGGGGGGGAGGGGGTTACTATCTTTATGGAGGAGTATATACCACGGTCAGGCTTTGACTACATAATCTGAAACTCACCATTCTATTCTTGATACTACTGCTGGATAAAAAAAGCCCGTTCATGCTATCCTTATTACTTGCTGTACTTTTGTGCGATTATACATCCATACGTTAGAGAACGAGAAGCTGCAGTGCATCTATCAAGCTTTGAGCTACATTAATCAAATGCAGTGCCAGTTGTACAGCAGAAGTCATTAGACTGTTTACTGTATCCTAACTTGCAGCCTAAGGCTTTTGGTACACGTGCCTAATACTATCATAGCTAGACCCCAACTCCCCTTTCTCGAAAAAGACCTGAAGCCAAGTTTGTAACCAAGATGGAAGCAATCAATGGGCCTCGCAAAATCACCTAAAGAGATTATATGAAATTATCAGACATTATTAGAGACCGTTCCTAAAGAGATTATATGAAATTATCAGACATTATTAAAGACCGTTCCTAAAGAGATTATATGAAATTATCAGACATTATTAGAGGCCGTTCCTAAAGAGATTATATGAAATTATCAGACATTATTAGAGACCGTTCCTAAAGAGATTATATGAAATTATCAGACATTATTAGAGACCGTTTTCTGGAACCTTTATCAAATACAGTTTGTACTTAGCATATATTTACTTCCTGTTCCTTTTTTTCCATATTCAGAAGACGAAATGCATTGTTATGGGAAATAAAATTGATTGAAACTAACACTCGGCTTTACAACGAAGAGAAGAGCGACATATCCCAAGACTCATCAGCTGTGACGAAAGTCCTGCTTGCTTTTGTCACGTAAGTCTTATGATTTGAGTGTACAAAATCTGCTACTCCCAAGCCAAGGCCAAATGAGCAAGAGTTGTTTAGCAGACATTTGAGCTTTGACTGCCAAGACAATGTTTGTTCGTTTCGTCACGTTGAAAACAGATATTTGGCAATCAATTTTTTGCTTGTGAAAAGCAGAAAATGTCTTTGAATTTTCTCAAAAATGTTTTCCTACAGATTCTTTTAAATCTGCTTGTCCTGCAGTTTTTGTGAAATGACCAAACGGGAAAACATGCTTGGCAGTCAATGCTTGTTTGGTTGTCCAGGGCCTTAGGTTGTTTAACTAGATGCAATACTTTTGTGGATTTCTGCTCATGTCTTCTCGAATAGTAGAAAACAGAGTCTTTGTGAACAGGGTAGAGAACATCAAAGCAAACTAGCGTCTACAAGGACCAAACACAATACCTAAACAATTTGCTGAAGGCTGTATTTAGCTGTTTAGCTTATCAAGTAGAATCATATTTGAAAATGCGGGCCTAAACGAAAGGGCAGCAGATATTGAGCTCGATATATTTGCGTGTGGGTCGGCATGAATTCTGCCCTTACACTTAAATTAGGAGTCTGGGTCTACTTAGGCGGGGCAATCCAGCCTTCGAATTTATGTTGTTTACACATGGTGGTAGGGTGGAATCCCTGATCTTGCCATCCGAGATTTAGGAGTGGCTAAAATAGTTTTCAGCCATTTTGCAAATCGTTGGAGGGTCATTGAATGGATGTTTTTCTCAATAGTTCTTGGCTCCAACAACACGAGAGTAGGGCTTCCAGTCTCAGGGTCATCGATTGGAAACGGAAAAAGAAGGAAGGGGGAATTGAAAATCGAAAGGACTTCCACTTTAGAGACGGGGTTTTATATATTTGTTAACTTAGTCGTATTGTAAAATGTCGTTTCCTTTAGATTTTAATTTGTGTGTCTCTATTGTTATCTAAGTAAAACAAGTTTTTGTAAACCGTATTGAAATGTAATTTAGATATTTTATGTATGTATACTTGCTCGGCTGTCGATTTTATAATGGAAACGTTTTTATCAAGCAACTGTGTTTTCATGTTTGAAAATACTAATGGTCTGTTTCATCTTATTCTCCAATTATTGTTCTGTTGGGACTCTTGGTTCCTCAATTACAAAGCTGTAGTCCCTTGTACAATGGTATGCCTAAAGTATGCTTATGATTTGAATGTGTGCCTAAAGTATTCAGAATTGCTATTTTGGTATTGATTCCATCTTTCGTTACATTTTACATATTTTCTTTGCAAGACGAAGTTATAAACGAGCTATTTCTTGCTTTACTTTACAACGTTAGCAGTATATATATTTTTTTATTTACTTAACCTGCGCCATTTTATTAAAACTTCTCTGGCTGACAATACCTCCTGTCAGACTTGGATTTGTGTTGAATTTTAGGGGATAAAGGTTGAAAATGTCTAGCCACTCTGAGGATCCCCTGCTTGTTTACGTTCAATACAGTATTTTACAAAAACAAATTACTCAATACACAACCTACGAACTACTATACGACACAACAAGGACCGTACTAAGGGGAGCAAAATATTGTGACTACCTCCTGCTTGTATGCTTTAGGCAATGCACTTCATTACGACTCGTAGAAGGAGAGGGTATTTTCATTTAATGACAATATTTTCGTCCTTTTAGTGATCCTACTTGCAGAGATCTTATCGCCCTGTACAACGAAACAATGGACAATGGAGGATTTGAAGCTGAGGTTCGTTTGGGATATTTCGTAATTTACTGATTACTGCAATATTTCTTTTCTGGACCATCTAAGAAAAGTTGAAAGGATTTGCTAATTCTTTTAAAATATGCGTCATGTTGCGGTTTTTCTTTATTTCATGGGCATTTTCGCGCTTGACCTTCTTAGGTTATGGATGTTTTCATTTGCAACTACACGGTGTTCGCTACCCATATGTATGTCTGTCTGTATGTCTGTCTGTATGTATGTCTGTATGTATTTATGTATCATTTGCGACGTCAATCAAAAATATTTACAAGTTTTATAATATAAAAATAGATACATTGCAATATATAATGTTAAAGATGTAAAGGAAAAACACCCCTAATTGCAATGGCAGGAATAGCATTAAAAGGTTAAGATGACCTTAATTCCATAATGGTCCCCTAGAGGTGCTGGAAAAACGAAAAACGTGAGAAAAAAACTGTAGTTGTTTTCCGTATAAAACATGGTTTATAAGCATACAAGTCAAATCTTTCAATAGGGCACAGGGAAACTCGCACATCTTCCAATTTCACGCTTATAAGCTAATGATATCGTCGTATTCCGATCACATGACTGAAAATCATGTTTTTGAGACAACTTTTCGAATACCTTCACGAAAGTAATTAAAGGTCCCCATTAGCCATGTTTGAAGAATGAGATCATGCACATAGCTTGCCTCAAAGAAATAGAATATTTATTTGCAATTGCAATGCACGATTTAGTTTATATCAAAATGGCTGTAGGCTAATAACGAGCCCACTTGATGAAGCAGACCAGATTTCTTGATATGCATTAGAAGTATTACATTAGATAAAGCGAGAGTCGCGAGACGTAGGATCCGGGGAGCACTGCCCCAAATTTTATCAATAAACCAAAAAGTGCCCTTTTTGTCGCAGGATGTGACCCCTTTTGAAGACCGATGCGGACTGAAAGTTGTTTAACTTCGTTTATAATTACTGTGTGATCAAGTTATATTTACTTCTCACTTTGCTTCATTGTGAAGGAAATCGAATATCTAGCAGCATTCGCACTATTTTCTTCTATATATCACATTTTTACCGTCGAAATTCTGATGTATATTAAAGTGCCCTTCTTACGAACAAATGCCATTGAAATGCCGTGCCCCTCCAAGTTTAGGAAGCTTCCTACAGCCCAGAGTGAAATTAAAGGATGGCCGCCAATATTGACAAATTGTTTACTTTATCCTGACAAGAGTTGCCACTATAGCAGTGCCACAATTGTTTCTTGATAATATTATATGGGTTGGTATGTTGCCTTGTTAACAGTTAACGATATTGAAGATTTTTCAAACGGTAACAGGGGCGGATCTAGGAAAAATTCTGAGGGGTGCTGAATAGAGAAGAACGAGGGGGAAAAATTTTTGGTGACCACGCCCTTTACTCTCTCGGAAATTATGACCACGCCTATAAATAGCCAGAAAATGCTTTATTTACCAGTTCAACGATTGGGTAGTTTGTTGCTCAAGCTTGATATTTCGAGGAAATCTCTTTGAAATCCTATGGAAGTATTGATGTAATTTTCTTTCTTTCCCGAATGAATTGTCGAAATATCCCATTGTTTCTTGATAAAAGATGATATGGTATGCAGAAAATTTGTCTCGCATGGTCTGAACTGCGTAGGCGGCTGATCTATCGATTACACTATTACACAAAAACAAAACAGAAGACGATAGAATTCATGATTCATGAACAAATATAGGCCTTAATGTCAAGGAACTCTCAAGCTGTCGCTGTGATCCCGGGTGTGATCCTCAATATTTCTAGGAATCATTAGCATCTGAAACTATAGCGAGAACACCCCCAATAACCCAAAAGTGAAGCACAAACCATATTTCATATCATCTCATCTTACCGTAACACGCCGTAACACCCGATCTTCCTTCTCTCTGGATCTCCTCTTGTTCACCCCTTCCAGCCCAAAATTTGTAGTTGCAGTAAAATCCATTTCAAAAATCTTAGAATAACTCGTGTCCTTCTTATTTTGCTTTATCATCTTAGATTCCCATTCGAATTACTGTCTTCCAAATGCATTACACATTTGAGTTGTTTAGAACAGTAACTGAAGGCTTGCAACGCACATAGTTTAGGCCATTGGCGAGCAGCAAACTGCCCCGCCAAATTTTGGAAGGATAAACTTGGAAAGTATAATAATTTATCCCCCCCCCCCCTTCAACTGCTTTCTGTAATTGTTATGACTATGATGTAATGAAGCTCCCCCTGGTTAGTTTTATCCCCCCTTGATATGATATCGTAGTATCATCGACTTTGATTTCAGACACTGAAATCCCCCCCGAACAGCTCGGTTTCTTTGATGTTTCTGGATTTTCAAATCGCATGGGTGCTCCCGCCAAATCTGAGCACCCGTAGATGCGGCAAGGCTATTGGTTTATTCACTTCCACGGGTGCTCAAGCTCGGATGATTTACAGGCCATGGGTGCTCTGTTGCGCTGGCTATAGAGAAGACAATCGATTCCGAGTCCGCAAAGTGTAGGAAAGGTCAACCAGGGGGAGTTAGACAGAAGAGTTTTGAGTTGTAATATCGACAGTGTGGAGGAGGCGAGACGGGGGCTTGATAACGCAGTGATAAATAACGTCGAGGAATGAAGAAAATGCGGAGCTTCGGACAGCTCGCGAGCTTTCATTTTGTAGCAGAAAAATGTATGCATATTATTTTGGCAAAGAATTAGATTGAATGAGAAACATGTTCAGTTAAAAAATCTGACGGGTGCTTGAGCACCCTTCGCACCCCTCTAGATCCGCCACTGTCAGTAAGGGCAGTGTGCCAGGTCAAAGAGGTCAAATTTTGAAGAGTGCCTTGTAATGAGTTGGCAGCTCCATTAATGTTAGGAGCAAGTCGTGATTAGTCTTAATGAGGAAATATCAATTGGCAACTAAGCCAAATTTGATTGTTAGCCCAAATATCTCAGAATTGTTTTGATTGTATACATTAACAATGCCTGTAAATATCTCAGATGCTTCATTAATTGTTGTGATAGTGTGTACAAATAATACCTATTGTTACAACATTCATGATTCCTATGTCTCTATATAGGTAGGTAGGTAGGTAGGTAGGTAGGTAGGTCTATTCCTTCCGGTTGGAGAAAAAGCCCCTCCATAATGTTTTCATTCTTCAAACATAAACATAAGATCCTTTTGGATGATTACAAAGTCTGTTCTGAGCTAAGCAAGCATAAGAATATCTGAATATTGATTTCTTCATAACCCCAAACGATCGTTGATGCTGTTTTTAGCTACAGTCAGAGAGATGAGTGTTGCTGCTAAAGTCGCCTTCATTAGAAAATCAAGCCCCTTGTATAAGGACAAGAATCGCCTGAAAAGCAATATTTTGATCTTTATGTCAAACGAGGATGATACGCAAAAATCAAAAGTCATTACCCCTAGTTTGCTTAGTTCGTGCAGAAACTATTGGTGCATCTGTCTTAAATTAGATGTCATGCGAGATTTACGATAACGCAAAATTACTTATGCAGGACCCTCCAGAACATTTCAATTAATGCTATTCGCGAGCATCTAATTTGAGACCAGCAGTCACGAAGATAACCTCTGTGCAGAATCGTATGCATGAAGATGTTTTGGTTCAGTGTGATCACGTGCCTTTTCCCAGTCAATGGCTCCATTGTTTGCTGAGATTCTGCACCTTTCCTCTCAACTTCACCTGAGACGTTTGCATCTGTAGCTGTGTAGGAGGGAGGTCCTTCTACCTTCGGTGATGCTGCGAATGCTAGCCTCTGTGCAGGCCGCCGGTTACATCATCCTCTAAAGTTGACTTATTTGCATAATGAATACTATCAATAAGTGGCTAATGATGCGTTCGTTCTAGAAAACGATTGTTTTAATATAATTAAGCTGCTAATGATGTCAAAAACGTGCCAATTCTGGGTAAATTTGTTGTTGTGCCAGGGTAAACATCTTGATGATTTATCCATCTTATGGTGTCAAATCTGTCTAACATGAAATAAGCCGACGTCAAATGTTGCTATAGGATCGCGGGAAACTCCTGTCTTGAGTGCACTTTCTGTGCGCATTCTTTATTTCAGTGCCAATTAGCAGAGGTAAAACGTTAATCAATTGCTTTAACGAGCGTGACTACCTTTCTTTCTGACTTTCTGACTGACTGACATCGGAGCCCCTTCTTAGATTACAAAGGACTTTGTAATCAAAAATGGATATTCGACTAATAAAGATACAGGGCTGGTTTTACCGCGACTCAATTCTACAGGCCCCACTCCACATTTGTTTTTCTCATTAGGGATCGGCGTTACATCGAATTTCATTCCTTTGAAAATTGGCCTATGTTGAAGAATTTTTCAGGGACGCAACAAATAAGACATAGCTTTCAAAATTTCACATCTTACGTGAATTATGTCCAGGAATAACATGAAAGTATTCGTTTGTTTGATTTTCGAGAATCCCTGACGAATTAAATTTATTTGCTACCAAGAAAGCTAATGGGCCTTCCTTCACCTGCAGCAGAATCCCAATAATCGGCATCAAATCACTCTCTTGCGCAATGATAACCAGCGGAAGGAAACATTTATAAAAAAGGTCACCATACAATATTTTCTATCATTAAGGTACTTTTGTACTTGACCATGAATTATTTTTTCAATCATTGTTTAGAGTTGCGGAAGCAAAGAAATTGGTTGACAGTTTTTGGGATCATCTTTCGATCCTTTTTTGATAAGTGGTTTTAGTTTTGCTTGTTAGCAACCATGAGGAACTTGAATTGTAGTATTGAGAGATTCCATAGTCTTGTTATCGGCTCAGCTAAGGCGGTTGCACCATCTATGAGGAATTTCCCTGCTATATTATCCAAAAATTTGAAAGCAGAAACACTGCAATACGACAAAAAACTATTTAATTTTGCCAAACCTGCGAAAGTTTCTTCCCAGTGGTGGAAAAATTATTTGCCTTCCTGCGAAAGAATGTTAAACCAGAATTCGTCCTTCTAGTGTGTTATCAATTTTCTGTAGTCCCAGATTTCAGTGTAGTTAATAATCCACTATGAACTGAAATTACTTTTAAAGATCACAAAGCTGTAAATGAAAAGAGCGTGATCTAAACATTGATTTTGTTCTTTTCTTTTTTGCTTGGTCCTTTCTGTCTCTTTACAGTCGTGGCTAAAAGTTTAAGACCACATTTTTGTCAACAACGTTTCTTGGCCTAACGATATGGAACCCTGCCACTCTGCCTATTTTGCTCTCTTGGAGTTGGTTTAGATCAGCTTTCCATGTAGATTCCAAATTTTGATGTTTTTTTAATGTCGGTGCCATTTTGCTATGACGTCACAATGAAATGTATAGAAATTCTCGGAAATTGCAGTGGTTCTGCCGACAAGGGGTGTGGACCAAAAATTGTGTTACTCAGCTGGATTTTACATCAATCTATGCACAGTTCATTTCTATGATTTGTTTGCAAAATATCGAAACTCCACGAAGAATATTGCTTCAGGTAAAAAGGTAGTGGAGAGCTTTATGTCCACTGCTTTGGCCATAAGTTTAAGACCACCCGTGGAAAAGCGTGAAAACAATCTATGCTTATGAGGTAAGAGCATGTGATGTTCGATAATTCAAATAATGAAATGATTCTTGAACATTTATTCGAATAACTTTGTGCTTTGTAACTTCAAACTAAAAATACAAGGGCTGGTCTTAAACTTATGGTCAAAGCTGTGGACTGAATGCCCTCTACTACCATTTTCCCCGAAGCATTATTCTTCGTGGAGTTTCGATACTTTGCAAACAAATTATATGAATTAATTGTGCATAGATTGATGTAAAATCCAGTTGAGTAACACCATTTTTGGTTCACACCCCTTTTCGGCAGAGCCACTGCAATTTCTGAGAATTTCTATATATTTCATTGTGACATCATAGCAAAATGGCGCCGAAATTTAAAAAACAACATCAAAATTTGAAATCTACATGGAAAGTTGATCTAAATGAACTCCAAGAGAGTAAAATAGGCAGAGTGGTAGGATCGTTAGGCCAAGAAACGTTGTTGACAAAAATGTGGTCTTAAACTTTTGGCTACGATTGTATGTTTCCAAGTTTTGCTTCCTTTTTCATCCTATCTTCCTGCCATCCTTCTTTCTTCCTCCTCTCTTTTTCTTCCTTTTTCTTTGCATCTTTTTTACGGCCTCTTTCCTTTCATTTCTTCATTCCTCCCTTCGTCGTTTTCTTTTTTTCCTCCTTTCCATTCTGCTTCCTCTCTTTCCTTCCCTTTTCTTCCTTCCAGGCAAACAAGCTTCCTGCGAAGCTGCTTTGTTGCTTCGCGCATATTTTCCACCTCATTTTCTTCCCCTAAAGTACTGAACGTTCGTGTTTGTAGGAAAAACCGGAAGGAAGTTCAAGCAACAGGAAGAGAAGTGCCAAGAAAGCAAAGGTGAGCCAACCAGAAAAAAGTTTTGTTTGCTTGTGGTATTAAACTGTTGCACGTTAGTACTTATGTTGCCTGTAGAAGAAACAATACGAATAGAGTAACTTGTTTTTAACGAAACGGTTGGTAATGAATTGAGACACGAACGCTTTAGACATGTGTCGTCTGTGCTTTTGATTCTGCCAAACACTTCCAAAGTTTTTAAAACGACGAATTGATTTGAATGTACTTACAGCAATAGTATGGTTCGTTTTTGGACAACTCTTCCGTAAATCTGCTTTGTTCCTGTAAATTTTATCCAATAATTTTTAATGCCAAACAGTCATCCCTCCCAATACAAAATGATTCTTATTGTTTCCTTTTTCTTTTCAGTCATCGAAGAAAAGGAGAAGAGAAAAGGTTGCGTAACGTACCGTTTTTTAGTATATTGTCTGCGCAAAGGACCTACAAGGGACCCATTGCCGAAGCCAGGAGCCGAACATCGTAATTTCGCAATAGGCCAGTCGTTCAAATAACGCTCGTGCAGCAGATTTACAATTAATCGAATTCAAAATTTCAAAATAAAAATCACCATGAGCTTTCTCCATGTCCATTAATGTCAAGACTTTTACGAATTCGATCTACGTTTTATTGTTTCAGTGTTTTCGAAAAAAATGGAGACACTCGCTTATAGCTCTGAGAACGGAAAGCAAAATACTTTGCAAAAGTCCTAGAATCTAGTTCAGGCTCTTTGCTAAAGATTCGGTCATAAATCTTCAATATCGGTGTAGTGTACAATTTATCGTGGCCTGCCAAAAGTGGATGGCGCACCCTGTAGTTTAAGATAGTTGAATTGAATTGGAACTCATCGTTCATTCACTTCATTCTTTATCTTTTTCAAACAGGATACATCTACTATGGAAGATTCCAGTGGATCTGCTATGCCTGGATCCTCTTCCAGTGAACAAGTAAGATATGTTATGCGTCTACCATTAAAAGCTGCTCAGTTTAAAATTTAAGAGTCCATGATAAATCGTGATATAGATGAAAGCACTATTGTTATTTCGTGCGAAAATAAGTTATGGTACACTTTTGCTCCTCACACAGAATTTCCTAAATAATTCGAAAAATTACTAACAATTCGATTTTTAACCCTCATATTAGATTGTTTGCCGTGTTTCGTCAATATTTGTCAACTATCACAGTATTTTTAATCTTGCCAAAGGGCCATGATTATCCGTGCATTTTGAAGTATTATTCTAATTGAGCCAACTTACAACACAGCAAACTTTTTGCAATTTAGTATTGAAAATGAGCTTGTTTTTCTCACCCAGTATATCCAATGATATTTCTGCTTTCCAAAGCAATCTTCTCATCGACGTGTCCCACGGAAAGCGCTACTTCGTAATAAAGTGCATGTCCAGGAGACAGACGACAGACGTGTTGATTTTTGCTGACTTTATTCCACGTATCTATCTTATTTTAAAGACATATTCATATTCGTAATTAGGAGAAAATGCCGGATATTAAGACTCCATTGATTCTTTAAGTGAAATGAATTTGACGGTCCTGTACGTTCGAATCAAACACGATTCATTTCAACACATTAAATTCAGAGTAAACAAGCTATTTATGATCAACAGAGTATTATCAAGAATTAGCAAAGTCACGTGATATGCCGTCTGCATGAATACTGAAATCATGAAAGGAACCAGCATGCCCAATTTAGTAGACGTGATCTTTGATGGCTGCTAATTGGTTATATTGTTTACTACCAGATGACTGTTCAAACATTTCTTTATTTTCGTAGTCATGGATATCAGTTGCAAGTGATCTTCTCGATTTTCTCCTGTCAAGAGAAGATTCTGCTCCTTTTAGGATACCCGTTGATACCGATCGTTACCCGGTATGTATTTATATGATCACAAATCTTCTTGTTGCGGGTAGTGCAAGTGTACACAGATAAACAAGTGAATATAGTAGAATATAAGCTCTTTGAAATATGTACGACGTTTTGAGCACAGCCCATTATCAAGCCTACCGTGCTTATTTCAGTTCGCATCGAAGTGCTTGTATTTGCTTTATTTACTTGCTATCTGTGTACTTCATAGCTTGCCTTCCAAATTCTAATTTGTAACAGTCAGTGAAATGCCATGTGGGTACTCCTATTATGTAATCTAGTGGCTTTGCCATTGTTTTACGTGGCTGAAGATTGTTTACATTGATGTATTTGCTGAAACGTGCTGAATTTCGTTGACAAAATTCGTTGAAAAAATTCGGTTATTTGTTACTAGAATCATGTGGACAATCTGAACCATTCTCGTTACGTTGTAAACTTCAACTGTTCTAGTGCTAATTTAGTGGGAGTGTTATTTGTGCCTCCTTTGTCGTCGCAAGGAAGCTTGTTATAGTTTCCCAATGCTAACTCGTCTGGAGACTTGTGGATCCGCCTTCATTTCATTCATTTTTAATTATTTACCCAGGGTAATACATTCAGTTTATATATGAGAAAACTGTTTTACAATGTGCCCTGCTGAAAAAAAAACAATAAAATCTAACCTAATTACATGGTGTATCTATGACTATGATATAAACTCTAAAATAACAATAAGGAAGAAAATCTCAATTTGAAGAGAAAAGAAAAGAAAAATTGACCAAACACTGGTTTCGATGTAATAGTCCTCATCGGGGGATATATCTATGACTTTTCAAAAAGGTCTTGAGCCTGTTTTTAAAGATCGCCAGTGACGGGGCGGTTTTAATTTCGGGGCTCAATTGGTTCCAAACAGTCACTCCGCGATACGAAAAGCTTCGTTGCCCATTAGATGTTTTATAACGTGGAATCTCAAGATCTGTTTCCGTACTCCGTAGGACTCGGTTCCTACAATCAGACAGTTTATGAAACATGCCCTGCATGTAAGGAGGAGCTAGTCCATGGAGCGATTTATAAACCATGGTAGCAGTTTCGAAATCAATCATTTCTTTTATATTTAGCCACCCAAGTTGAGAAATCAACGGCAGTGATGCTTTGTCAAAAGGGCTGTTTGTAACGATGCGAGCAGCTCGATTCTGTATTTTTTGGAGCTTTTGTAGGACTGTATCGCCAGCGCAACCCCAGACCGAGCAACAATATCTGATATGTGGTTCTACTATGCCTAAATACATTTTCTGGACAGTCTCTAAAGACAGAAATTTTTTGGAATACTTCAGCATTCCTACTCCTCGTGAAATCTTACTGAGTGCGACAGTGATATGTTCTTTCCAACTTAGTTGGGAATCAATTTGTACACCGAGATATTTCACATTACTTTTAAAGGCTATCCTATCCTCATTGATTTGAAAGTCGGGACTAGTCGTATCATCGTTTCGTCCAAGACTTCGCAATCGTACTCCAGAACCCAGAATCATGCTTTGAGTTTTGGCAACATTTAGAGAAAGTTTATTACCCTCTAACCATAAGCGAATGCTATCAAGATCAGTATTTATGACTTGGATCAAATCAGTAACAGATCTCGAGGAGTAAGAAATGCTCGTATCATCCGCATACATTGTGGCCATAGTTCTGTCCAAGGCAAACGGCAAGTCATTAACGTATATCAAAAATAGGAGTGGACCAAGGCAAGAGCCCTGAGGTACTCCACATTTGATATCTTGTAGTTTAGAAACATGGCCGTTTACCTTGCAACATTGTTTTCGATTACTCACATATGATTTAAACCAATCGAGTTCCCTGCCAGCAACTCCATAATGACATAGCTTCGCAATCAGAATATCGTGATAAACAGTGTCGAACGCTTTCTTCAAGTCCACAGAGAGATATCCCATAATAGAAGTTTATAGGTGTTGGGTGTACTTTTTTTGGTTCTAGTGCAGCGAAGAGCATACTGTTTATGGTTTCATCTACCAAAGAGTATTCTTTTGCAAATTTTTCTTGGCAATGGTATCTTTTCTCTGTATTTTACTTTGTTTGTCTTTGCAACGGTATAATTTACTCATAAATTGGTACAAGTCAAGGTATCTTTTAATGCAAAAAAATTTATAGAGCCAACGGGGCTCTTTTGAGAATGTGGGCGGCCTACCCCTCCCGAAATACAGCCAAGAACTCCCTCACGCTTGCCTCAGATGCCTTCAGAGGATAGCTTTGTAGCACCTTATCGTTCATTGTCGATCTTTCAAAATTAATGTCGTTGTTTTGGATTATCTGTTGTAATATTTTGTCAGAAAAAGATAGATGTGTAACAATACATCAGAAAAATGTTCCATTGCTTACGACTGAAATGTTCAAAACAACTAATAATTTAAACTACAGTTTGTTGGACGAAATTTTCTTGCAAAGAAGTGTCACATATAATTTAGAAAATACCAATACATTCTTACTTCCTATGGTACATACAGTTAATCATGGTACTGCAGCAATCCGATACAGAGAGCAGCGTCCATCTATATCAATGATCTCTCACTAGCTGTCCAATATTCCACTTTGTCCATGTATGCTAATGATACCAGTCTATGCCATCAGTGCAATAATTTGACTCAGCTGAACGAGGCTATTAACAACGATCTTAGGCGGTTGGACACTTGGCTACAAGGCAACAAACTTTCTTTGAATGTTGCAAAAACGCATGCAATGCTTGTTTCCACCAAGAAGAAACATCGCACTCTCAAGAGTCGGGATGAAGATTTGAAATTGAAAATTCGTGAAATTGATCTGCAAATTGCGCAAAAAACGAAATACCTTGGTGTACAAATTGACTGCAATTTGGATTGGAAAGAGCAAATCAAGGCAGTCTCTACCAAGGTTTCTAGGGCAGTTGGCCTTTTTGAAGCATGCCAAATCATTCCTACGAAGAGAGTCTTTGAAAACTCTCTACACGAGTATCATGGAGCCCACTTTCGATACTCTTGTTCTGTTTGGAGCTGCGTAGGCTCAACTCAAATTAATCAGTTGCAAAAGTTTCAGAATCGCGCTGCAAGAATTATAACAAACAGCAGCTACGACGCCTCAAGCAGACCACTTATTGAAGGCCTGGGTTGGAATGCCATTCGGGAACTGATTAAACATGAGTCTGGAACAATTGTCTTCAAATCCCTGAATGGATTGGCTCCACAATACATGTTTAGCCTTTTCATAAAAAATTCAGAATGCTCCTTCCATAGCCTGCGCAATACCAAAACGACTTTAGGCTACCTATGAAGAAAACAGCAAATGGACAGGCATGTTTTTCTTTCAGTGGAGCAAAGTTGTGCAATGGCCTTTCAGCTGGGCCAAGCAAGCATCCTCCCTAAGCTTATTTAAGCAGATGATTTAGGGTTAACTCTTTTTCTTTTTATTGTAAATAAAAACATCGTAAAGAGGATTTTAGGTTGTAAGAAAGGGTTTAGCAACAGTTTTTAATGTAACGATTTGGAAATTTAGTTTCGTAATTTAGTTTTGTAATTCATTTTATGGGAGGGGCCCTTGAAAACCAGCACTTTTGCTGAAGGGCTACCCTCCCCCAAAGCTAAATACCGGGTGAGCCAGAAAAAAGTTTCCATTTCTGACAGGCCAGGATAAATCATACATTGGACCAATTTCAAATATTTTTGTTTTAATCTTTTGTCAATATCCTATATTATTCTTGTTCTCGATTTTTCAGATGCGTAATTATCGATATATTTACTATTTCTTGACATTTTTTTGCCTGCGGACTTCCCAAAAAGGACGATAAACAGTGATCAAATTTTCTAAAAACTGAACGTGGCAGAATAATGAAAGTGCTCCTCGAAATGACTAGGGATAGGAATAGATTATGTCGCACGAGCGGTTTGTTTTAATGATTGCACAACAGTAGTATCACTTTTATCAATACAAAGACTTTCAATTTTTTTGTCATTCCTTTGAAATGATACTTGCTAGTTACTGTAATTCGTGTCTGTAGGGAATAAGGTAGTAGTAGGTCTTTGCATCAAAAAAGTCCCAAATTTACACGCTTGTTTGAAATACTTTGTAATTCCATACATGCACAAATTACAGTAGCTAGCAAGTATCCTTAAAAAAATGGTAAACAACTGAAGTCTTTGTATTGATGAAAGTGATAGTAGTGTTGTGCAATCATTAAACACACCGCTCGTGCGACATAATCTATTCTAAATTCCCTGGTCATTTCGAGGAGCACTTTCATTATTCTGCCAATTTCAGTCTTTAGAAAATTTGATCATTGTTTTTCGTCCTTTTTGGGCAGTCCGCAGGCAAACAAATTTCAAGAAATTGGAAATATAGCGATAAGTAGGCATCTGAAAAATCGACAGCAAATAACCAAGAATAATATTGGATATTGATAAAGGATTAAATCAAAAATATTTGAAATTGGGCCAATGTATGATTTATCCTGGCCTGTCGAAAGTGGGAAATTTTTCTGAGCTCACCCGGTATATGAAATATATATGAAATTCTCGTATTTGGCACTCTCTTCCACAGGAAATTAAGGATTAGAATTCTGTACAACAATTTAAGTATAAAATCATATATTGAAACAATGAAGGCTGCAGACTAGGCAGTGAATTCCTTGACTCGGCTTTTTATAGTTTTACACTATTTTTGATATGAACATTGTAATTTTATATGAACTTAGTAATTTTATTGACTTGCTTTACTTGTAGATATATTTCTGTAGCATTGTATTTAATTTGTTCGCTTCAATTAGCTTTTTCATTAAGCTATGTAAGTTGCCAACTTCAAGCAAATTGATAATAATGATGATGATATAATATTTATTCTTACCAATAATAATAATAATGATAATACTGATGAAGATTTTATGATCGTAACGTTTTTGCAAAATGACAGTTGTGTTTTTATATCCTTTTTCTGTTATTTATCGTTGGTGCTTTTTGTTTAATATAATGACAGTTTAATAATAATAATAATAATAATAATAATAATAATAATAGTAATAGTAATAATAATAGGCACCGAATATGGAAAACTAACCCTGACCCTATTCTATGACCTGGTACTTTGTCATCCGATTACTAATCCTCATATCTTTTCAGGACTACACAACAATTGTTAGAGAGCCAATGGATCTTGGTACAATAAGGCAGCAGTTGGACAACAGGTTATATGATGACCCAGAAGCTGTTATTCGTGATGTCAGACTCATTTTTGCAAATTCTCGTCTTTACAACACCAATAAACGTTCAAAGGTGAGGAGAAGTTTAAGAGCGCCTTGTGCTGTGATGTCAGCATAGCCTTAAAGTCAGTGAACGGAGCATAGTGGAGATAATCCTTCCTCTAGCTAAACAATATCCACGTATGTGTCGAAATCATCAAAAATATTAGGCTAAGTTTAATGCGCAGCTCTTGAATCAGCTATTATCTCCGTCAACTAACTCTAAGGAATGAACTTGTTATCAATTACAGATGCTACTTTACTGCAAAATCCGTAATATACAAAAAGTCGTGCCTGAAATAACTTGGAAATTACGAAATTACTCTATCGTAGCAACTGATTCTGTGCTCCCTCTGTTTCAATGTTGCTTCAGTTTAACGCCATTCGACCTTGGAAACTTTGAATAAGGGGAAAGGAGGTCCAGGGAAATTACGTATTTGATCGATAGCTGTATTGCCAGAGTATTGAAATTGTTCTGTTGTGTCATGTATATTTTGTTTATGATTGTAGGCATCTTTAACTCAAAGTAATCATAAATCGGCCATCACTTGACCTCAGTTGAAGCCTTTTGATCAAACTATTGGAAACATTTTCGATATTTACTCTCTAACGTAGCAAAAAGTACTCAAATTACTGGGTATCCCAATGAAACGCAACGGATTTGATCGGGACTAGCGACAAGAATTTAGGTCCAACCAATCCATAATAACTTTTTATATAATCCTTGATAGCTAACTTGAAGATGGAGACCTCCTTTGTTGATATTGGTGCATGGAGAGTTGGAATATTAATCTTGAAAGTTCAAATTTGCCTGAACCTCCAGACCAGAGCTTGTGGCTTTTAGCCTGAACTGCAAACGCGCTATTCTGGGGAATCTCCTGAACTACCATGAAATAAGAGAATAAAGCCTCGTGCTGAGGAAAATATTTGAATAGAAACTCGATCAATTTCATCAATTTTGTCCTGGAAAGACATCTTTTTTTATGGTTCAAAAGTTTCGAAAAGTTAGCATTGCATCTGTTTCATAAAAGAAAGTAATCCGCGAAGTGATTTGCTTGGGTGTGAAAAATGAATTAATTCTTGCAATCTTCATGACTTTAATGAAATGCATTTCGTATGATCTTTCTTGGAATTATTAAGAAACCGAGAAATCAAATATACCCAAGGGAAAGTTATCCATGGATAAGATCCTTAAAAATGCTCATTCGTGTTTGGCTCTTTTGCAGGTGCATTATGATTGAAGAAATATATTCCTTTGTGAATTTTCCCTTAGGCGTTGTTATGTTTGTCAATTTTTAGCTTTCAAATTTCAATTGAAATGTGTGCCTAAACATGTGTGCCTTAGGATGCGCACAGTGCTACACTTTGCATATGACTGAGGAGATTCCTCTAGCAGGTTTTCAATTAGGCCAAAACCCGAAACTTTAGGAAGCAAATTTGGACTTTCAAGATTGATATTCTAAGTCTCCATTCACCAATATCAACAAACAAGGTATTTATCGTCAAGTTAGCTATCGAGGGTTATATCAAGCATTATTTTGGATTGATTGGACCTAAGTTTTGGTCGCTAATCCCGATCAAATCCGTTGCGTTTTTTTTTTGGGACACCCGGTAGTACTTCTTAGAGACCCGTCAATGCACATGTGGCATATCATGTATCGATGCATAATGTAAATACCTTTCTCTGAAAAATTGTGGTTGTTTTCCTAGATCTATGGCATGACCTTACGATTATCAGCATTGTTCGAAGACAGAGTACAAACTCTTCAGAATTTATCATCAAAGAATAGAACGCGAAAACGCAACTCAAAGTATAGCAAAGCTGTGAAGTGTACAATCTCAAACAACACTGATAATCAAAACTGGCCCAAATTCTCAGTTTCAAATCGTGGCTCCACATCGTTAGAATCAGAAGACAGTTCGCTGCGCCTCGTCCTTAGGAGGAGTATGGGTACCAGCGAAGGAGAAACAACAACGACAGAATCGTCGGACATACGAAGGAATGCCATTTCGCCGCATACTGAAAACAACAGCTTTAATAATTTTAGTGAATCACCGCGACGGACGGGCATCGCAATTAATCTCCGAACTGGTCGTGCAAGAGGTCTTAGCGATGAGAACAATGTACAAAGTGACTCTGACGGTGACTCCTCAAAATGTAATACAGAGAGTACAAAACGCAAAGAGTGCCCAGTGGAAAAGACTGTGAAAACTAAATCTAAGAAAAGGAAACGTCTGAACATGCCTCGAGAACTTCTATATGCACGAGCTAGCAGGCACCGTCTCAAATCATCAGGCAGTACGTCGGCTGATGTTGTGGAATCAGGGGCGAAATACGCTTCAAGTCATGATGTGCCGTCCGTGGATGATTCATCGAAACAGGAGGGAAGCTCTTACAGTACTAGATCAGGAAGGCGAGTGAGGCCTAAGCGATATGACATAGAGGCAGATTCGGAGAAGGAAAATATAGGAAAAGAAGAGAATGGTTACGAGAAGCGGAGTCAAAGCAAAAAGAGGCTAGCGAGTGGCAGTTCAGACGAGGAAAAATCAGGTTTGTTTTCGTTGTGTCTGTCTTTTGAGCATTATATGCATTCTTGTTTCTTTTCCCTTGGGTCTTATATCATGAATTTGCTGGTCTAGTGTCATCCGGGTGATACACATCAATTCTTCTGTTACTCGGCGAGATTTTGAAGTTATTAGGATTATCGCTAACACTAGTTTTGATGCCTCTAGCAAACCACTGATTCAGCATCTAGGCTAACAAACAGTTAATGACATGATTGAACACGAAAGCAGGAAAATGGTGTATAGATCTATCAACAATCTAGCCCCTCCCCCCCCCCCAAATCACAAAATATTAGTGAAATGTTCACAAGAAATTCACAAGGTGCAGCAAGGCAGCTACGCAATACAAACACTGACTTAGAGCTGCCAAAAAAGCACATGCAATGGGCAGAAATAATTTCCAACATTGAACATTGAGGAACATTGTGGTAGCTGTTTCGCTTCTAATGATATCATTTACAGTAGGCCAATTTAAACTGCGAATTAATGCCATAGCAGGCGTATCAAATCTACTTTTAGTTACAATTCTAGCTGCTCGATTTTGCAACTTCTGCAAGGTTTGCGGTTTAGTCACCCCACAGCACCCCCACACCGAACAACAGAACCGAAAATGGGGCTCGACGATACCCCTATACATTTCATTCAATGTGTCTCGAGGTAAAAATTTCCTGGAATATTTCCAAAAATCCAATTGCACGAGAAACCTTAGTACGGAGATTGTTAACGTGTTCTTCCCAATCCAAATTCCTATCGATTATCACACCCAGAGACTTTGTTCGGTCTACATTTTCAACCTGAGAGACACCAATAAAAGAATAGTGGATGATCAACAGCCTTATCAGTAATTTTCTTAATTTTGGGCTGGGAACCTACCATCAGAGCTTGAGTTTTTAGAACATTCAAAAAAAGTTTATTACCCAGCAACCATCGCTTCAAATCATTCAGTTCACTATTAAGAGTTTGGTTTATATCTACTGAGCTCGAAGAAGAGTAAGAAATACTGGTATCGTCAGCGTACATGGTCTTTTTTACGTTTCTACAGAGAAAATGGAAGATCATTGATATAAATCATGTTTCAGCAGATTTTGCAACGATAGCTTCGCTGATTTGCATTGCCACACCATGCTGATCTGCAATTGCAGGCAAAGGAAATTTTACCACTGACTTGTCACGCCACGAATGTAGACGGAGCAGAACAGTCCTATTAAGATGCCCTCGGACATACTAAAATTCGACCAAAAACTATGTTGAGTTAAATGGTTTAGGTATCATTTAAAACAGATTTGAGAACGGAGCTTGAATCTTTCGAGCGTTGTGAAATTTTGTTGACTTAATGAATGCTCAGTCCCTTGGGAATTATTTTCAGTTTTTGTTTATCTTCCTTCCAAAACAAATTTGGGATCTTATGCAACTGTCATGCCTTCTGATTGGGAATCTGCAAGCAGAAAACGGTACGAGTCGCTCCTTATGAAAAAGTGAGCTGTGGAAATGCCCCTGGTCCATGTTATTTCTGTCAAATTTTATTGAGAAAGTGTATATGTGCAAAAAACTGATCACATTTAATTCTATGACAGGCGACGGTCGAACCAGTTACCCTATGCAAAATCTAACATCATATTACTGTTTGCGAAGACCTACACTTTCGAATGATGTTTAGGAGGTTGGAACAATTTGTAAAGCAAGAAAACTTCCTAGGATTCCCAAGGGACTAAACCCCTCTTAGCCCTATCTCACCTGGTAGTTTTGAAGCATTCAGTACCTGCAGGGGTTGATCCCCCTCTCTGTTTCTTTGCTGTTATAGTAGCTATAATCTTTAAACTTGGTAAATAGATGGACTTTGATGAAAACAATCAAAATCGCAAGATTAAATTAAATTATCGTTCTTGTTGCTATGACAATAAAAAGATGTTAAGTTATGATTATCATTATTAATACCAACGTGATCGAAACAATAAAATGAGGCACTGAATGGAATTTTGTTTCAAATTGAGTTTAATATCATCAAATACATGTGTAGCATAATTTGACATATATTTGAGATTAATGTCTGCAACAATTTAAAAAAGTATATAAATTTTGTTGACTACACAGTAAAACATTGGTTGCCATGGTTATGGTGCTATATTTAGAATCAAGAAATTGTCATCATTCGATACAGTATAGATATAAAGTCAAAGTAGCGGAACCTTGGCATCCTGCTTTGGAAATATTTTAGCATTGGCAAATAAAAGTTTGATTGGGGAGGGGGGTAGGTGAGATAGGGTTAAGTAGCCAAAATTTTACGACAAATGATAACATAATACAGCGCTAAAATTTTACGACCTAATGATATATTACCGGGTGAGTCAAAAAAAAGAATCCCAGTTTGAAAGACCACAGATCCCTCGATATCAAGACAATGTTGGCAAATATGTCATTCTTTTTTCCTATAACAAATATGTCATGCAATACTGAACATGTTGAAATATGTTCTAGATTTTACCTGCTTGAAATCGGCCACTCCGTTCTGAAATTGTAAGAGATTTTCTCGAGGAACCCCTCCAAGAAACTTTCAAAAACTGCATAAAATCACGACCAAATATGTTGTATGTCAATGCCTTATATCAATGACTTGTACATGCTTTGGCACGTTTTATCCCTTTGAAAATGTCATCCCTGGGGGCAAAACAACATTATTCCGCACGATTTAATCTTCCCAAGAGGGTAAAGCATGTTGGAATGTTTTGAACTCATTGGGATAAGGCAGAAAGCTCGGGAAATGTTGGTCGTTGTTTTGAGCCTGTTTTGAAGATTTCTCGAAAGGGCTTTCTGGAGAAAATCCCTCATAATTTCATAATGGAGTGGCCGAATTCAATCAGGTAAATGTTGAGGTCCATTTTAACATGTCTGCTATTAAATGGTATGTTTCCCAATATCATCATCTTCATATTCAGGGAAATGGTGATTTTTCAAACAGGAATTCTTTTTATTGACTCACCCGGTATAATATAATGAATTTTGATATATGATATACTTTTCAACAAAAAATGCTGTTATCAACATGTGTCCTGTAAAGGAAAAGAAAGAAAGAAAAAATACCTATAACAACTCTTATAAAACAAGTTCCATACATATTACAATTTTTAAATAAAATGTTTCTTTAATAGTTCTTCATATTGCTTAAAAGATTCAGTTTTCTAATGTCAATTGGCAGTTCGTTGTAGATCCCTGCACCCATAAAATGGAAGGTCTTCCTGGCATATTCTGTTTTGATGCCCGGAATCGTTATTAAACATTCGCTGTTTCTTGTTTGCGTTTTGTGCTGTTGTAACTCAAAATAGCCTTGAAGGTTCTCACAAATATTTATTTACGCACGAGTTTACATTACATGCCCTGGTACTGTTGGCATTGACAACTGATTGAATTGCAGTGGGATTTTTCGAGTTTCCATTGATTATTTTCATACAGCGATCATGAAACGACAAGAGTCTCTTTGCTTGAGTTGAAGTCAACATGAGTTGCAGTACTCCGAAATACGTAAATGTTGAGAGAATCATTGAGTCATATACAGCCTTTTGCGGAGGTTATTTTCATTCAGCAACGATTTAATCTGTGAATCTAACCTCCCGTTTAATATTCTCTTTCCTCGTACACAAGTTAACTACCCAGGTTTCACGGCACTTTTTCCAGATAGCTTTAGTTACCTTTGAACGATGGCCCGTTGATCAGTTGGCCGTTAATCCCTTTCTTCTGCAATTGTAATAGACGTTACCTATCATACAAAAGAGTCTTGATCAAAATATATTTTGGGATGTTCGTAGAAATGGTAGGAATATTCAAATATGGACAACGACGATTTAAGTTGTAACATAACTCAATCAAACAATTGGTTTGAAATATACAAAGAGGTCACTCGATCCAGACTTTTGTAGAATACCTGAAAGGTCTATTGCTTTGTTCTAATGTGTCAATCAAAGTGACAGATTCTTTTGTTACAAAATCTGCCCCCTTTTCAAGGTAAGGGTCTAAAGCTGCTACTTTAACTCTAGGTGCGGAAGAAGGGGAAGAAGTGGAAGAAATTTTAACGCAAAACGGAGGAGATGACGAACCAGACTATGAAAGCGAGGCAGATAGGCCAAGTGACGAGGATACGAACTCTGAGGAGGAGCAAAGCGAAGAGAATACATCAGAATCGGAGACGGACGAAATTTCCCTCAAAAATACCAGATCAAGGACATCATCGAGAAATAAAAGTGTAAAAACACCTCACAGGACTAAAGGGAAAACTTCGGCTGCGAACAATATCAGAAAAAGACGTCGGGACTCAGATGGAATGGACGGTAGGTCACGAAAGGTTAGGAGAACACGTTTAAAAGTGAATTATAATGAGGATATTGAAGATGAAACTTCTGTTAATGAGGAAGATCAAGAATTTTCGGATAGTGATGAAAGTACAAATATAATAGGAGTTAGCAGCAGAGGGCGTGTAAGAAAGGCCGCATCACGTTATGCAGATTATGTTGATTCGTGATGCGTGATTGCTGTGAAGATGTTGAAGGCAAGACATTCCTCAATTATGAGGATGATAGAAATATTGTAGGAGTTAGCAGCAGAGGGCGCGTAAGAAAGGCCGCATCTCGTTGTGTTGATTCGTGATGCGTGATTGCTGTGAAGATGTTGCTGGCAAGAAATTCCTTAATTATGAGGATCAAGAATTCTTGGACAGTATTGAAGTAGAAATATTATAGGAGTTAGCATGAGAGGGAGATGTAACAAAGGCCACATGACGGTATGCGGATTATGTTGATTTGTGATGCGTGATTTGTGACTGCTGTGAAGATACTGCAGGCAAGAAAATCCTTGATGATGAGAATCAAGATTTCTTTGACAGTAATGAAATACAAATATTGTTAGAGGAAGGAAGTATCACGTTATGCTTACGATTGCGTAAGGAAGGCAGAATCACGTTATGCTGATTATGTTGATTCATGATTATGATAGGTGATCCATTTAAAGTGGGCAGATGACAAAACTGGTTCTCAGAGGCCCTTTACATGAGACCGGACATGAAACTCGTATGAGTTTCATGCCGGCACGAGTTTTGATATCGGGCTGGTCTGAGCTACTGTTGTGTTTACCTGATGTCGGGGCGACATGAAACTTTCATTTCGGGGCGAAATGAAAATTTCATGTCGCTTTTTCATACCGGCATGGAAATGGGATGAAAATCTCATGTAAACACAATTTTTTTCATATCGGGGTGATCTGAAAACTAAGTGTACGTGACAAATGTATGATGTATTTGGAAAGTTTCATATCGGGTCTCATGGCGACATGAGTTCATGCTGGCATGAGTTTCATATCGGCTCTCATGTAAACAGAGTGCATTTTCATGGCTGCACGAGTTCATGCCGGCATGAGTTTCATGTCGGGTCTCCATGTAAAGGGCCTCTCAATATCTTGCCGTATGAAGCATAGGAATCATTCGTCGCACATAGCCAATTGCTCGTGGCCCATGGTCGAAACCGCCAAAGCCTCATTTTGACGGACCAATCAGACAGCTACAAAGCGAAGGAGACAAAAGAAACCCTCGAAGATTTTTCTAAATTTTACCTACCTTCATAAAACGCAACCAGGACAAAAACTGCTTGAGATTTCCCGAATTTTTTTAAAGCAATCTACTCTCCAGATGTTTGGGAGTACAAGTTTGGATGCCGGTTAAAATATCTCCAGGATCAGGCCCGTGGGAAGCGGGGGACAGGGGGGGCTCAAGCCCCCCCAATAATTTTGAAAACAATGGTGCTACGTCACACGAATTAATAAGATGTATTGTTCTCTATTGTTTTAAGAACAATTGCCCCCCCCCCAATCCGAAGATTCTTCCTACGGCCCTGAGGATTGGCGGAGTTATGGCCACAAACAAACCGATAAGGCACTGAACCTTGAACAATAGAAATTCTGGCCGGGAGACAATAGTAATAACAATAGTGATTGTTGTAAGAACGACCCGAAAGCGCCACAATCTGCGTTTTCAATTGTTCTTCCTATTGTCTTTCGTTCAATTTTCTTTTATTCAAGATTCAATGCCCCTACGGTTTCTATGTGAATTGAAAGGGTTTGTTCGCGCATTTCAAGTCATGTGGCAATACTCTAGGGAAGTTTCTGTATTGTGCTACTTTTTGCATTCATTGCACAAGTTTGCTCGTTGCGAAATAACTTATAAAATTCAAAAGAGGTTTTATCAAGAGGCTTTATCCCCGGGGGGGGGGCACTTCACCATAAATTTATTTAGGGGTGTGCGCCGCCTTGAGTTCTGTTATGACTCAATCCCAGAATTTTGGTCAGATATTGATACCCAATCCCAGAATTTTGAAGCAGTAGCAAAGAACAATTCAACGTTAAATAGCATTCAATTTCAATTCAATTTCATTCAGTTTCAACGGATTTCCTCTCAGTTATGGTCACAAGTAGAACAAATTTGTTCTGAATCAATGGGGGACATTCAACACCCATTACCAGAATTTTTAGTACAACAGTTAACCCCAATCCCAGAAAGTTCCAAGTGAAAGTATACCCCAATCACAGAAAATTTCCAGTAAAAGTATACCCCATTCCCAGAATTTTCAGACCAAAAACTACCCAAAAACTGGCGCACATCCCCGTCTGACCCCATAGTGAAGTACCCCCCCCCCCGGGGGGGCTTTATCACCTGACTTGAAGTGGCGTAAACAGTTCTCGACAAGCCTTCGCCGATTTTGTCTGTTGGAGAGGCAATAACTCCGCCAATCCTGGAGATATTTTAACCGGCATCCATAATTGTACTCCCAAACATCTGGAGAGTAGATTGCTTTAAAAAAATTCGGGAAATTTCAAGCAGTTTTTTGTCCTGGTTGCGTTGTATGAAGGTAGGTAAAATTTAGACAAATCTTCGCGGGTTTCTTTTGTCTCCTTCTCTTTTTTGCCGTCTGATTGGTCCGTGAAAATGAGGCTTTGGCGGTTTCGGCCATGAGCCACGAGCATTCGGCTATATACGACGAATGATTCCTATGTTGCTGTATGATAGTATAGTTTAATTGGACAGCTAAAAGAGACACGAGTTCGAACGAAAATCTTGAGATGTTTGAATTAACATACATCATTGCATGCTAAATTCTAAAGTCTATTTAAAAGCAGCCTATGAATTATCTTTGCTCTATATTATAAAGCAAAGCTATCAAACTTGATCTTCTATCGAAAGCCTTTGAAGAGCGGATTTTGAATTTTAGGGAAACCTTTGTTTTGACGTCAGTAAAAGGTTTTTTCCCTTGTAAGTTCTAGCAATTTTCCTTTTATACTATCTATTGAAATCTGCGATCACATCTCTTATGAATTTACCAGCAGCAGGGTCCAGGATCCAAAGATAGCTGTGCAAGTTTGTGTAACCGGTTTTATTTCAGTGCACATAGGGCATCGAGAAGAATAAATTTGTACGAGGTCAGGAGCAATCATAGTCATAAGAGGAGAACTACGGAGCAATGGTGCTGGAACCCCATGAAAACCATTTATGATTTCTAAGGAGCGTGGATGAATTCAGCATAGGTTCCAAATCTTTAAATCGGCCCAAAAAGGTGGGTGTAAAATCATCTGATCTATTTCTTCTAACTGAATGGCTTAAATGAAACTTTCGCTACCTATCTATAATTCTACCGTTGGACTTTTCAGAAATTTTGAATATTTTTTGAAATCACAGCGTAGTTTATGTTTCAGCTCATTTGAGGATGTGACGTCATCAAATTTCTAAGTCATCAACTAGAAGAGTGATAGACTTTTGCTTGATACCATATAGTAGACATTCGTAAGCTATGGTTTTCTTGGAAATTACGATGGTTTTTAAATTTTCTTGAACATTTTTCTTGAATTCTCGAAAAAGGAGAAAAACAATTAATCCTGAAATTATTGATGATATCAGAAAAATCTAACGGCAGAATTGTAGCAAAATAGCCAAAGTTTCTTTGAAGCCATTCACTTCGAAGAAATTGGTCATTGAATTTTACACCCACCAACACTTGCAGTAGAAAATTACGTAGTAGTAGCGAGATCCGTGTAAAACCATCAATGATTCCAAACACTTTTCAAGATGCCGCTGCAAGTAGCTACAATGCTCTGCCTGGTGATATCAAACAGGAAACAAATTATAACAAGTTTTGTAGTGATGTTAAGACTTTCTTGATGAAGAAAGCAAAGGACTTTGTAATTGCTTTAACTTTGTAAAATAGTCTTGTATTTAATTTTTAGAGCTGAAGAGCCACACTTGTAGTGGATATGCTCACTTATGCCATATAATAATAATAATAATAATAATAGTAATAATAATAATAACAACACCCACCTTTTTAAAGATTTGGAACCTATGCTGGAGGAAATCCAGTACTTAACTGATCTTTTATCGTTTGTATAGTATACAATAGGAATACAAAATATCCCATACAATTTATTTCAAGTAACTTTTGCTTGACTTTGTAAGTTGTTTTTCTCATTTTGAAAAATGAGAAAAAGAGTGTACACACAAAAGGGATAGATTTGAAAAATGTTGTTGCAGAACATCATGAATTGAACATTTCCTGCGACCGCCGCCCGGTCACATGGTCAGGTGGGTTTTCATGCCCTGACCAGCAGTCAAATTTTCCTCCATCAACTGCGTACTCAACGGCCTCATTTCTGTTGAGGTTCAAACATGCTGAAGGTAATAGTTGCTAAGGTATAGTAGTGTCGATAGCTAAGAACAAAATTAGAAACCTACCCGCTGCCGTACGAACCAACATATTGCTAGATGTGTACAAATGTGTATTTGCGGTTTCCAAACTTAGCAGTAGTTAGAGGTATCTTGTAAGACCAGAGTGTTTTTATTCTCCAAAACGCAAATTCTTGCTTTAGCTCTCCAAATTTGCGAAAATTTCTTGCGTTTGTATGATCTAATTACTAATCACAATATTGTACAAAATATTCAGATATTTTCATGTAATTTATTGGTAAATTTACGTTTTTTCATTTTTCTTTAAATTCTGTGAAAGGGGGAACAGCTTTGATATGCGTAATTTGTGGAAATCAATGTGAAAGTCCAAACAATGCTTTTATGTACTCATGAGATGTTTTATGTAGTGTTAGGTACTTATGAGAGTGGCTTATGAAAGTGGCTTAGATTTCTTACTTCATTCAATGTAAGACCCTTTTAATGCCCCATCTTTTCTACAGATTTTCTGTCATGGATAAATTTACACATGTTTATAAAAACTAAGTTAATCCTGGTGGTTTCTTGTATGGTTTAAGATTTTACGCAAGTGGCAGTTTTTTGCAAGTTATTGGAGACAATTGGGGTAAACAAGTCCACAGTGTCAAGAGTGGTTCACAGTGTATCCAGGCTCCTAGCAGCGAAACAGGCGCACTTCATTAAGTGGCCAACTGACATTAATGAAAACAAGAACGGTTTTTACAGACGAAGACAAGTTTCCGATATGCGATTGGATGCATTGACGGGACGCATATTCGGATCCTTGCTCCACACAGCCACGAAAATGACTTTGTCAATCGCAAAGGATTCCATTTCAACTTTAGCTAGGTAGTTATCTACAACTATTCCAATTCTGATTGAAAAAGCTCGGCTAGATTTCTGCAATCGAATTTTATATTTGTTTACTTTTCGACATCGAAGGGGAAAAGCGTTGGTCAACAGATTAGCTCATACAAAAGGAGTTGAACGTTTTTGCAAAATGTTTAATTTGATCTATGTCCATTGTGGACTCTTTAAAAAATTGACATTTTGTGAATGCTCTTGAAAGTCTCGAAAGACACCCAAAGCATGGTTTTGTGAAGTTGATGATGAACACTTCTTCCTGCACTGCCCACTTTTTAATGGGTTGCTTCAAAATCTGCTCTGTAAAATATTGAGATGCACTGAGTTTGAACTCCAAAGAACTACCGGGTGTCCCTAAAAAAAAGGTAACGGATTTGACCCGCCGTATCAATAAGAATTTAGCTTCTTCTATTAGCAATAATTTTTAAAATAGTCCTCGATGGTCAACTTGAGCACAGATACCTCATTCGTTGATATTAGGGCATTGAGAGTTGAAGTATTAATCTTGAAAGTCCAAATTTGCATTGAACTCCACACCAGAGCTGTTGGGTTTTGGCCTAAGCTGTTAACGTGCTGCGTTGTGGAATCTCCTCAATCATAGCGAAGTACAGCAAGAAACCTCGTGCTTAGAAAAGCATTGTAATACCGGGTGTGCCAAAATAAACTATGCACGTTTGGCAGGCCACAACAAATTGTACACTGGACCGATTTTGAAGATATATGACTTAATCTTTAGCAGACAGCCTGAATTAGATTCTATGACTTTTTGCAAATTTTTCCGTTTTCAGTTTTTAGAGCTAGAAGCGAGTTTCTTAAAATGTTCGTTTTCAAAAACATTGTAAACGATCAAAAAACATCGATCAAATTTTAAAAGATTCAACATGAATGAATAAAGAGAAAACGTTTCAGGGAGATTTTGGGGTTTAGTACGAACTCTCGTATAGCAGATTACAATTGGTCAATTTCTGAAGCGCAAATCACCACGAACAAGTTCTCTCTTTGTCCATTCATGTCGATTATTTAGAAAACTTGATCGATGTTTTTTGATCGTTTTCAGTGTTTTCGAAAATTAAAATTTTAGGAAACTCGCTTCTAGTTCTATAAATTGAAAATGAAAAAATTTGCAAAAAATCCCAGTATCTAATGCAGGCTTTCTGCTAACGATTAAGTCATAAATCATCAAAATCGGTCGAGTGTACAATTTATTGTGGCCTGCCAAACGGGCATAGTTTATTTTGGCGCACCCGCTAGAAATGCAAAACTGAGCTTTACAATTGGATTCACGAATTTAGTTCCGCAGAGACATAGTTCTTAATTCAACAAAAACTTCAAATTACATCTGCCTAATAAAGTTCTTCACAAGCGACATAATTCCCTTGGGCTATATTGCAATCTTCGTCACTTGAATCCTTGAATTAAATGCTTTTTGTATCAGCATCTCTCTCTCTCTCTCTCTCTCTCTCTCTCAAAAGTATTGCGAAACAAGCAATCGTATGTGCCCAAGGGAACATGAAAGTGTTCACTTGTGCTTGCTTGGCTTGGCGTACTTTTTTAAATGCATTTTGACTGCAGGAAAAGATATTCTTAGTTGACTTTATTCAATAATTCGTTTGTCAGTTTTATATTCTATTCACATGAGTACCCAAAAACGATGGATGCTTGTCCAAAAAATATATGGCTGACGAGATTCCCCTGACCAGCGCGTTTACAGTTTAGGCCAAAACTCAAAAGCTCTGGTTTGGTGATGAACGCAGATTTGGACTTTCAAGATTAATATTCTAACTCTCGATGCACCAATATCTACAAACTAGGTATCAATCTTCAAGTTAACTATCGAACAGTACTTCAAAACTTATTAGGGATCGATTCGACTTAAAATTCTTATCGCTAGCCCCGATCAAATCTGTCACCTTTTTTTGGGACACGCGGTATGTCATCTAATGTTGTATCGAAGCCCTTCCCTTCCCATGACAGATAAAAGAATGATAATACATGATACCAGAAGAAGCAACCATCCAATAAATTGAACGTTTTAAATAACAGCGGCTGTTTGCGGACTGGTTGATCGATCGTCCGTCCGTCCGACCTTGAATGACTTTTCCTTTCTTAAAGCTTTTCTCAAATTAAAAAGCCTGCAAATTTAGATTCAAAATCTCTAAACAACCATTTGTACATGCAAAACCTACAGTTCCTAACAGAAACACATATAGCACGACTATTTAAACAGCATAGACTGTTATCGAGCCAGTTTCAGACAAAACCATAAAAGAGATTGCCTCGTTTGAAAACCGGATCGATGGGAAGCTAGCTTTTTGGTAGCCCGGTGCTTTAGGTATTGTCACAGTCGGTTGATATTACATCTTATCCTTAAAAAAAAATCTCCGAAGCGCAACCACAAGTAAATCATCAGTTTTCTAAGATCACCCTTTGCCACGTAATGAGCATCTTTACTAAAATGATTACATGAAATATCACATGAAATTGGCATGCCCCCCCCCCCCCCCAAAGCCGCTGTACTTACATGGACGGACACATTATCTTTCATTACGAAACATATCAATTGGGTAGTTGGTCTTGCTGGACAAACTTATCCATCTAACCAGACATTGCTATTTGCTTTATGCTCGTAGTTCTAGGGATCCGTGTCGGCGGGCGGCTGATCAGCCATTTTATCGAACAGCTTCGGTTCTGCTCAGCGATCCGGCTTTTCGTTTTACTTTTCTCTTAACTGTAAATTCTCTCCTGCGTTTGATTCTCTAGTTAATTTTGAGTGTCGCACATTGTGGAAACTCTATGTCCCTGGTGTCCTTTCCTGCAATGAGTGGCACAGTAGTATTTGCTGCATGTTAAGGTTTCAATTGATATATTGAAGAACAGAACTTCGGATAACAGTACGCACGTTGACGCATCGACGCGCAGAAACAAGATTGCCAATGCGACAAAATTGGGTAAATCGCACCGAGACGGCAGCGCCAGCGATAATATAGTATAATAATAATATACCGGGTGTCTCAGAAAAAAGTACCCCCTTTTGACTGGAAATAGAAACCAAGCAATACGATATCATTGCTCCCCGACTTCACAGCTAAATTTATCAATGTTCAACTTAGATGCACGTACCTTGCATTTAGAAATCGTCCAACAAACACCGGAGATACAGGTTTGCAAAGTCAAAATTTACAGTGCACCCAAAACCAGAGGTTTTGAAAAAGGGCCTAGTCATGATTTGTATCGTGGACATTTTCCAAAGTACCTGTAGACTTTAAGTTTCCGTGTTTTGCTTTTGAAAAGAATAAAAGTGGCATGGACATGGCGCTGCACTGTGATCCAGTAGACCCTTTTTATCGACTTTAAGGCTGAACATGAAATCTCATTTTGAGACAAACGATTAGTGCAGCTTTGTTCTCAGATACCCGAGGGTCAAGACGAAACAAAAATTTTCAAAATCGTTCCACTGGTTGCTGATTTATGGTACCTTAAACTTAGGCCTTTTCAGAAATGTATGTTTATGTCCTAACTTTTGGAAAAATCACACCCCTTTTCTTTGAACTCGATGATTTTAAAATTGCGTAACTCCACCATCTTCTGTCCGATTTTGAAACTTTTTGCGTTGTTTGAAAGGCAATTTATTGGCAATCAATACAAATGGCAGCTTGATGCAATACCTACTCAAAATTCCTACCGGGTGCGCCAAAATAAACTATGCACTTTTGGCAGGCCACGATAAATCGTACACAAGACCGATTTTAAAGATTTATGACTTGATCTTTAGCAGAAGGCCTGAATTAGATTCTAGGATTTTTTGCAAATTTTTTTGTTTTCAGTTTTTAGAGCTACAAGCGAGTTTCTTAAAATTTTTGTTTTCGAAAACACTGAAAACGATCAAAAAACGTCGATCAAGCTTTCTAAAGAATCGACATGAATGGACAAAGAGCAAACTTTTTCGTGGTGATTTGGGATTTAGAAATCGACTAATTGTAAGCTGCTGTGCGAGAGTTCGTACTATCTTGTGAGAAATGTAATAATATTTTCAAGAATATAAAGAAATGTCTTTTCTATTGTAATGTCATTGCATTTATGCTTTGCTGCAGGCTGTGTTCCTGTATCAAGGGGGTTAAAAGACAAGCGAGAAAGAGTCATAGGGCCAGCAAGCATGGATTTTTGTTACATTTTTGATTTGGGGCGGCACTTTATTGCAACTACTGCAGAATTTCGCAACAAGCCAATATTTGAAATAACACTCGTGCAGAAGTTTACAATGATCAATTTCCAAATCCCCAAATCACGCTGAAAACATTTTCTCTTTGTCCATTCATGATGAGTCATTAGAAAATTTGATCAACGTTTTTTGCTCGTTTTCAGTGTTTTCGAAAACGAAAATTTTAAGAAACTCGCCTGTAGCTCTAAAAATTGAAAACGGAAAAATTTACAAAAAATCTTAGAATCTAATTCAGGCTTTCTGCTAAAGATTAAGTGATATATCTTTAAAATCGGTCCAGTGTACGATTTATCGTGGCCTGCCAAAAGTGCATAGTTTATTTTGGCGCACCCGGTATATTTAAAGATTTCACCAAGGTATCTTCTTTAAGAAAATGAAGGCCGAATGTCGGTGCAAACCCAACTTAAAGTTGAAAACAAAAAATATATGTTTTGCTATGTCCTTATAAGTCATTTAAATTCAAAGTATAGGTCTTTACAAAGCAGCCTGCCAAAGGGCTCGTGCCAGATCGTGATTTGGAGCCATGGATCGCATTTAATAGAAGAGATTTCAACTTAGAGATTGGCACCGAGTTTGGATAAATCAGACTTGCGGTTGCTGATTTATTGAGAAAGAAAGTCACAATCACTGGTTGCTTCAAAACCAAAGGATTTTATCTCCGTACTTAACCTTATAACTTGAATTTTAACATTAAACGAACATAAACTTTACAGCTATGCCAGGAAACGCACTTGGGAGTAATTAATGACCATATTTTTCAAGAATATCGACCAAGCAGCATGTTGAATGCGATATTGTTGGTTTAAAACGACTTTATCACTTTTGGGAAGCAACATATCTGATGGACGCATGACATGGCCTGAAGCACTTGTGTTGCACATTTTCATTCCTAGCAACCCTAGATATGTCCAATATTCTTGGTTGTCACAAAATTCAATGCATGGCAATCTGTCTTACTTATGAACATCAGAAAAACAGGGCTAGGTATATTTTTTTCAATCAATTGCCTTGATTTTAACGCAATGGAGAATAATGAATCTCTGGTTTTGAGGCAGCCAATAATTTTGGATTTCTTGGTCCATAAATCAGCAACTAGTGATCTGATTTACTCAAATTCGGTGTCAATCTTTAATTTGAAGTCTCTTCTGTCAAGAATCTTAAAACCAGAAAAATTGGATTTATGGCTGCTCCACAGAAGCCACTCAAACAGCGCACATGTTTTTTGGGACACCCTGTAGTACACGATAATATAGTACTGCTCAATGACGCTTAAAATCCCACCGGCATGGCAATGACTTTTAAGGAATCTGTCATGTCCAAATAACTGTTTTAGCAGGTGATATTTTCATTTAAAGTTGGTTATCTACCTAGTCACAAACGTATACCGGTAGACAACAAGCAACTAATTCGAACCAACTACGAAATAAGATAATTACATAATATAACGTATAACATAACTATTCACAACACAACTTACAGCTGCAGTTTCCCCCTTCCATATTTGACTTCTTTTGAAAGCTGCCACATTTTCAACTATTTTGATACCGTCCCTTGGAGCATTCCAAAGGTTGCTGCCTCTGACGGTAATAAAATTTAGACCAGGCAACGAGTGTGAGTTTTTATTTAAGGCAATTTTACCAAATTTTTATCCTCAGATCGTCTTCAATTTGCTTTGCGCTGAAAAAATCCCAAAGGTATCATGAATTCAAAGTTTTGAATACCTCTAAACATTAATTTTTAAAGATTCTTTACATGAAATTTCGTATCTGCTTCTCTCAGTAGACTAATATGTTAGCCTATTAGAGGTTGGCGCGCTTTACTTTTGCAAACAAACGGTTCAAATCCTTATTGGTTGCTGAAGCACGCGGAAATCATCCAATTTCACGGTGCTCAGCCAATCAAATCGCCTCTTTCTAGCCACGTGATATCAAATCGGTCGTTGGAAGGGAATTCTTGAGTACCCTCACGAAAATTGAAATGGCTACTAAGTTACAATAATCACATGGAAATTTTGTTGAAAAATCGGTAGAAGGGATGCCCCCTGCAGTTCGTAGCGTGCTAAGACAAATATCTCATTTGGAGCCGAAATTGTATTCATTTTCCGGTCGACGAATATTCACCTTCGTTAAATCATTGATAAAATTCGCTACAAATAAGATATAAGGATGAAAATCTCGGCGATTATGGATATTGCCCTAAGAAATAACCCAAACACTTTCCCTTCTTTTACATATCAAAAGCGCAGGCGATTTTCAGCGATCTCTGTTAGAAATGTCATTTGGGCCTAAGCTTCTCACCGATTAAACCTCATACGTTGGCCCCAATATGGCCCCGAGGGGGGGGCACCCATATATTTTTCCGCACGGGGACGTGCCGCCAAACAGGGTATCATTTTCAGGATTTCTTCTCCAGGACAGGGTGTCATTTTTGTATAGTCGACTCCATTACAGGGTCCATATTTTGTATAATTGACTACGTAACGTTGTTGTAAGCCATTTGCACTCCGCGAGTCAAAATCAAAATCTACTCATTAATGTACCAAACAGCCAAAAAGTGTTTGATCCCTTTTGTTTCAATTTGAATGAATTGAGAAAAATAGACGTGCCAAATCTGTTCATGAGTGCATCAACTGTGTCGAATCGCTTATTTTGTATCACAATAACCTACCGATTGCGACATTCGAGCAGGTTACTTGCGCTTGCAGAGAAATGCGGAACGAAACAAATTTGCAGAAATTGCTCTAGATTGGATGTTTTTGAACAAAATCAGGAGACATTAATTTGAAAATGAAGTCAAATTAATGCTGGAGTCATTGGTAAGTGAACCGTTTAGCTCAAGGATACTAATTAAGCCTTATTGGGGCCAACGTATGAGGTTTAATCGGTGAGAAGCTTAGGCCCAAATGACATTTCTAACAGAGATAGCTGAAAATCGCCTGCGCTTTTGATATGTAAAAGAAGGGAAAGTGTTTGGGTTATTTCTTAGGGCAATATCCATAATCGCCGAGATTTTCCTCCTTATATCTTATTTGTAGCGAATTTTATCAATGATTTAACGAAGGTGAATATTCGTCGACCGGAAAATGAATACAATTTCGGCTCCAAATGAGATATTTGTCTTAGCACGCTACGAACTGCAGGGGGCATCCCTTCTACCGATTTTTCAACAAAATTTCCATGTGATTATTGTAACTTAGTAGCCATTTCAATTTTCGTGAGGGTACTCAAGAATTCCCTTTCAACGACTGATTTGATATCACGTGGTTAGAAAGATGCGATTTGATTGGCTGAGCACCGTGAAATTGGATGATTTCCTTCCACGTGCTTCAGCAACCAGTAAGGATTTGAACTGTATGTTGCTTTTGCACAAAAGGTTAACGGTTCGAGTTCTAGGCTACTGCCCGATGGATATATCAACTATCTGTTCTGTGAGCTTTCCTCCTCGGAGAAAAGCTCACAGTCCTCAAGATGAAGCTATGATCTACATTTAAAGAATAGATATATTTGATCTATGCTTCACTGATGTTGGTGGTTAATTCGCAAAAGTCGCGGTCAAACGTATTGAATTTTTTAACACCCCCCAGTAACGACCCCGCTGAAACATTGCCCCGCCAAGGTAGAAGGATGACCCGCCAAGAAAATTTGTTTCCCCGCTAAGTTTGAGTTTAAACACTTTCCCCGCCGTGTTTCTGTTGGTTCCCCGTTGAAACTTCTGTTTCCCCGTCAAAAATGATGCAAGTTTCATCATAGACAATAGCTGAAAATTTCCTTTCCCCGCCATATTTCTAATCCCCGTAGAAAATGTTTAATTTCATAATTTCCCCGCTGTATCTTTGATGTCCGGCTGGGTCGTTACTGGGGAGTGTTTTTGAATAGACTACGTCCAACAAGCGTGTTCAGCAAAAGCGACAGCTTAGCTAGCTGTGCATGTCAGGTCGCCTTGAGCGAATAGAAAGGACTACTTGTTCTGAACAGCTGAATAGCCTGGCAGGCAACATGCTGGCGGGTTTGGTCGTATTACCAACATCTGATTAAACGAGTGCTGCGTGCACGCTAGGTTATCCGTGTCTCATGATTCATGAACAATTACTGATGAGCTGTTAGGCACAAGTCGTCCTTCCATTGCTTTTCCTTCAAGACGCTTTATGCAAGTCTACCACTCAGTAATCTTGTTGAATGTTCGATCGCGTTAATGACTGTTGGGTGTTCAAAGAAAAGCTCAACGAAAAGTTCGGTGCTTTTGACCATGGCTTAAGGTACATTACGGACGTGCACAAGTTGTATCGAAAGAACGGGGAAAATAATTGTTTTTAAACAGCTCCTCATTGATTATTCATGAAACTTGTGCAGCCTCGCTTGACTTGAGGTTTGTGATAGGACCCAACAATAAGTTAATTACTTTGTTAAAATCAAGATAACAAATGTAACCTGCACTCAAAATCATCTACATATCGAGGTGTGAGCTGTTGCGAACTAAGTAGTCATTTCTTTTCTTTCGTTGCGCACCAAGTCGACTAAAATTGGCCAGTCCATATACCTACACTTCAGCAGATGCCAATTCTTTTCAATCATCTGAGATAAGCAATGGGACATTATAAATCTATGAGCAATGAAGCTTCGTTCGACCTGCTTCGTCCAACTATCTCAACCCAAATGAAAAAACTTCCTTCTTAAGTTAGTTTGACTAACATTTAAAATCCTAAATATACGAACGCAATACTTAACTTGAACCACTGACCCCCTGGGGCCAGATATTTATGATAATAGGTCTTGTGTCATTTGCAGTTATATCAGTAGCTTCGTGTTTACCAGATAAAGCTATCGTGTTAATTTCCGTTGTATTTCCACACACAACCGGACTATTAATAACAACAACTTGTCTGCCTCCTCCATCAATGATAACAGGTGGAAGATTAGCCTTTTCGCTCGGGTTCTGTGCTCCATTGTTTACGATCACTGGTCCGTAGTTATTGTTGATTTTGTTTACATTGTTAAAACAGACACTTCTTGTGAGTTCTTTGAGCTGTGTTTTGTCTGATTCATCTCTGCCGAATGTATCTTGTTGAAGGCCGATAATAGGGAAGGTTGGAGACTCAATTTTGGTGCTTAAGCCTGTAGCAACAGCTACCTTACCAGGGTCACAATCCACGTCTTGCTGTTTGAGAAGCTCGATAACCTCCCTCTCAAGAAGGGTATCGATAAAATCATTTTTAGGATCATTTTCAGTTCGCATGGACTGAAAAGTTGGCAGCTCGATCTGATTATCCAAGATTTCATTTGCACCTTCCTCATTAGCGTTGCCTTGCAACTGGAGCTTTGACGCAAGCTGATATTCATTGAAGGACCTTGAGAAGACTTGCTCAACTCGAGAGTCGATCATGCTTTGAGTAAAATTCAATGGTTCGGCAGAGATTTGAGCTTGGTCAACAGCAGACATGGGAACCTGTTTATCCATGTAGCTGCACTGCGAAGCATTTTCTGTCTTCAAATTCATTGTATCACCAATACTGCAAGAATAACTGTTAAGATGTTCAAAGTTATCACTTGACTGCAAAGCTCTGATTGCGGTTAGATTTTTCATAACATCATTATCTAATGTCTGCGGAGAAGAAATGCAACTAGCCAGTGGGATTGCTGTTGTTGTTGCAACTGTATCTGTTGCCAAGGAGATATCGACTCCTTTCATGTTGCTATCACTGCCCCCAAATCGGGGATCATTGAAGAAGCTCCCCTCTTGTACGAAACCAGCGAGAAGTGATAAAGCCAATAGTTCTTGGGGTATTTCATCAATGTGTTCTTGGAAACTTGCATTTGGTCGAATATCTAATATGACATCATGTTCATTCCCAACACTGTGAACACTGGTGATGGTTGAGGTACCGCTGACGCGAATGGCGTCATGCGAAGAGTCACTAGTGAATTCACTCTGGAAATGATGAGCAACTGGTCCTGAGCTGCTCGATGCTGATGAGTTTTCACCAGTAGAATCGTTACTTCTATCAAATTCATCCTTGTCTAGTTTTCTAAAATGAACTTGCTCATGAGATTTGAGGGCAAATTTAGTGGTGAATGCTTTCTCGCAGCCTCCGTTTGGGCAACCAAAGGGTTTCTCGCCCGTATGCTTCCGTGAATGAATTTTCAAATGATGCGATGCTATAAATGTTTGTCCACAGTCCTCGATTATACAACGATATGGCCGCTCTCCTGAATGTGTTCTTTCATGCTTCTGCAAGTCACTCTTTGTCGTGAACCCTTTATTACATTTATCAAACGTACAGTCGAATGTATCACCGTTATGAATTCTCATGTGCGCTCCCAGTCTGTACCTCGTATTGAATTTCTTCTCGCAACCGTCATTCTCGCATTGATAAGGCCTCTCTTTGGTGTGGATGCGATGGTGTATCTTGTAGCTGTATGAGGATACAAATGATTTTTCACAGCCATTGTATTCACATCTGTAACTGAAATCACCATTATGTATACGGAGATGTGTCTTCAAGTTGCCTTTGGTCTTGTATGCACGATTACAGCCTTCATATGTGCAAGGGAACTTCTTATTTCCAGTTCCATTATCCGACGACATCCTCTCCTTAACTCTGTCAACAAGGAAGGAAACGTCAGGTTAAGGGCAGGTACATTTAATCAACAACCTATAATTGGTTGTGAGAACATCTGTTCTGTCTGACTCCACTCCAGCAAGTCACTGAGCTCATTGGGTTGCAGAAGGGGTCACCATCAAGTGGAGTGGAGTGACTTTGAGGATTTTTTTAACTATCTTGTTTATAATTCCATTGTGCATCAGACGTACGATATGCAGAGAGAAAACACTATTTCTACGCTATTTTCACTTCTTAAGCAGCCATGAACAAATTTACCGCATAGATTTACTTCAGTCTATTGCAATCGATCAGCAAGCGGAAACCCAGCTTATTTTTTGAGATGCACTCAAATCGAAATGTTCCAGTGGGAAAGTTTCAAACAAAAACTCTTGGAAAATGTTTCAAAAATCGAAAAAAGTTCCCTTTTACAGTTCGCTCAAATGAGTTAGTTTTGTCTATTTTTTCGAACGTTTTTCGCGTTTATCCCTGCAAAATTTCTTAAAAGATGGGAATTCGCCATAGCTTATTCCCGTGAAAGATCCTGAAATATGATTATATAACCAAATATTGATATTCCTCTTAAGACCAGATGGTGAAAGGGGGGGGGGTCTATAATCCATAGGGCGAGCAAAATATGGGATCAGTTGCTGCGTTACAATACAAACAATCTGTTGAAAAGTTGGAGAAGGGAAGATCCTTTATCTCAGGCTCCTACCACCTTGCAAGGCTACCCAGTAGCTGAACCTAATACGGGCAAAGTACGTTGCCTCTATTTTTCAGCGCAAATGCGAGATGACGAGGAGTTCGAGACGATTCAGTCAATGGCAGTTGGGACGAAATGGAAACGACTTTCCTACCTTGAAGGCATCACACAGCTACTCGTTGATTACAAATAAGACAACGACGCTTCGCTTGTTCGTTTGTAATTTGATTTGAATTCGACTATCAACAAAATAGCTTACATACACGTCAACTCGCGCGTCAACTAATCAAAATCGAATATACAGTATTAATAAAATAAAACTAATATTTTGCTAAATTGTAAGGTTAGGTTGCAAGGCACTTGCAGGCATTACATGTGCATTTGGGGCCATCCCATTGTTTTATTAAAATCTTAAAACTTCTCAAATTTTCTGCTGATTTTAGTTCGTTTGGTAGGCCATGCCAGATCTGTGGCCCTACGGACTCGAGACTCCTGGACCCAAACGTTGCTTGATTGGGCCTAACATGGGCCCACATGGGCTAAGTTATTTGGATTTCTTAATGAATAATTTGAAGAATGTAATTCAAAAAGGCTGTGCATAAATGGTGGATTCAGATGATTCAATGTTTTGAATATTTCGATGCAAAGGATTCTTTGGCGAGCAACCTACATGGTGCATTTGTTTGATTTCAAAAGCAGATCGTTATATGAACTTGTATGATCGTTGTAGAGAAACATTAGAGCGCGTTCTTGTAATTTTTGTATTTTCTGTAATGATTTGGAAGATGAGAAGTACCACACCAAGAGGTAATAATCGGAATTAGAACATACGAAACTCTGAACAAGGACCTTTTTCTCCTTAAAGCCAATAAATGCTGAAAGAGGCGCATAGATGCTGAAAGAGGCAACAAGGACAGATTTGGTAAGAGAATAGCACGAGTTGGTTTTGATTGGCACCTCAATTCAAAGCGATCAGCGACTGCAGACAAAGGAAATTCTCTCAACCATAAATTCAAAACAAACAAAGCCGCAAAAGTTTCTCTGAAACCCAGGTAGTTAGCTCGCTCGTTGTGCATTCCAGAAATTGTTTTTAAGAGCAAACATGAGCATAGATCGAAAGAAGAAGGATATATCTACACATCTACCACGGGCATTTTATTTCTTTGGTTTAGAAGCCGAGCAGTAAGTGTTTTCATTACACCCAAAAAATAAGAGAATTGAATCGCCTCCCAATTGGCTTTTGAACGAAACAAATTAAATGCCCGAGGCAGATGTGTAGATATATCCTTCTTTTTTTGATCAATGCTCATATTTGCTCTTAAAAACAACTTCTGGAGTGCACAACGAGCGAGCTACCTGCCTGGGTTTCAGAGAAACTTTAGTGGCTTTGTTTGTTTTGAATTATTGGTTGAGGGAATTTCCTTTGTCTGCAATCGCTAATCGCTTTGAAATGAGGTGTCAATCAAGACCAACTCGTGCTATTGTCTTACAAAATCTGTCCTTGTTGAAAGAGGCGCATAGATGCTGAAAGAGGATAATGAAGACGCGAGAGGATTTTTGAAGAAAACCTGATTACGATTCTTCAAGATTAAAAATATATATTGTACAATGATGGTGCAGTTTATATTTTTTCAATCTTCAAGAATAAAAAAGAAATATGTATGTATGTATGTATGTAAAATTTTGCCATACAAAGTAAACATTGAAAATGTAATAAAGGAAAAGGTTATTTACATATATAAAATGGTAATAAAAACTAAAGATCTGGTATAAAAATACCCCTAGTTTAAAATGGCAGGGATAGCATTAAAAGGTCAGTGCAACCTTGTTTCCATAATGGTCCCTCCAGGGGTATTATAGAAAAGAAAAGTGTTCATGAAAAAAAGAGACGTTCATAAGAAAGTGTAACAGCCTGTTGGGCTTGTTATTTATGCAGTCTTTAGAAATTTAATAATATCTTATGTTTGAAACTGTTAACGTTTTTAGCAGACTTTAGGTCAGAGTGTAGATTGTTCCAGATTTTAGGTCCTAGGTAAGATAGACCACTTTGCCCTATGTTGCTCTTTCGGAATGGTTGATTTAATTTGTTTTTAGACCTTCGAGTAATCCGACTCTGGCCAGCTGGTAAGAACATCTCCGACATATAGGATGGGGCTGAATTATCGAAAAATTTGTAAACGTTTGTAGCAGTACATTGTTTAAACCTCTCTTTAGTAGGGAGCCAATTTATATTTTTAAATTCTTTGATTCCTATATGTGCTCTGTTATTCATCCTTAAGCAAAACCTGACACATTTATTTTGAGCTGTTTGAATTTTTTTGGTTAGCACTGCCATGGGCAATAGTGCACCGTTGATGTGGCCTATATTATGATCAAAATTGTATTTTTACTCACTGTGTTGTTTCTCTTCCACAAGATTGCAGGTAAAGCGCTTGATAATGTTGCTGCTCCTTCGTTCTTCTCTCGTCACAACAAGGAATCAAACGCCGCCAATATTCAAATTTCAAATACAGTTGAAACGGAGTGAGCTACTACGCAGCGATACGTCTCATTTCAAACTTCCCTTTAAATGAAATGAGACGTATCGCTGCGTAGGAGCTCCCACCGTTTCAACTGTATTTGAAATTTGAATATTGGCGGCGTTTGATTCCTTGTTGTGACGAGAGAAGAACGAAGGAGTAGCAACATTATCGAGCGCTTTACCTGCAATCTTGTGGAAGAGAAACAACACAGTGAGTACAAATACAATTTTGATCATAATATAGGCCACATCAACGGTGCATTATTGCCCATGGCACTGCATGCATAGTCAAAGTGGGGCTGGATTAGAGCATTTGCTAGTAACCTACGAAGAGAGAAGTCAAGAAAATTTTGCTTTCTATAGAGGAACCTTAGCATGCCTGATTCACCAGACAGGTTTCCATCAAGAATACAGCCCAGATAGGTCACTGAGGTGTGCTGTTTAATCCTGATGCCACCCCTTCTGATGTCCAGATTTTAATTGTCGGTTCTCATTTTTGCTCTGCCAAAAAGTATAGACTTTGTTTTGTCCTCTCCAAAATGAATGCTTAGTTTGTTGTCAACGAACCAATCACAGAGGGAATTAAAATTCTTATTTAGTTGCTTTTCTATTTCATTGACGCTATTGTCACTGAATACAAGGCAGGAGTCATCTGCATATAAAAGGAGGTCACAGTCAACTGCCTGAGGCATATCATTGACATACAAGAGGAAAATTAGTGGGCCAAGAATAGAACCTTGTGGGACTCCACATGATAGTTCCCCAGGTGACGAGATCTCCTTCCCTATATTTACGAACAAAGTTCGGTTTTTTAGATATGATCTAAACCAAAAAATAACTGAATCGGCAAAGCCTATGTGTTTCTTTTTTTCAAGGAAAATTTCGTGGTCGATTGTGTCAAACGCTTTTTTTTGTGTCAAATTGGTCTCGCAATTGCATGAATGCGTTGAAAGTTAGTTCAGTGCTTCCTTCTCAGATGGAACTAGTTTTTTAATTACTTTTGCATTAATTACTTAAGGCCCGGCAAAACGACTGGACATTTGCACTGGACATGCACTGGACAAATGTTCAGCGTAAAATGTTGCGTCGTTTTGCCACCTTGTCCAGTCTTGTTCAGTCGTGTTCAGCGATGTTGAGCGTTGTTCAGTTGATTTTGAAGGCAGTCAAAAATGTTCAGTGGACAAGATTAAATTTCTTTTGTTTTAAGATGTTGTGGAAAAATGTTCAGCCGTTTTGCCACTCCACTAGACATTTGTCCAGTTTGCGCACGCGCATTGCAATGAAACAGTGGGCGATTTCATTCACAGCTTTTCATTCCAAGCTAAGCTGTCCTCCATTGTCAACTCTTTCTTCATGTTATTTACAAATATTCTCATTTATTCATAGTATCTCTACCCATTGCCTTTCGTCTCTATGGCCTTCCTTCCGTTTTTATCTTGGAAGAAAAGTCAAAACCATGGTTGGCAACCTTTTTGTTCAGAAGACATGTAAACAAACTTTTTTATCTTAATGTCAGAATTTTGATGGCAGAATGAACGACGTGAATAAAGCCACAAACAAAATCAAACGAATATTTCTAGCTCCCTGGTGCTCTGTTGAGTATGCCCAAAACTTCCCAAACTGAATTATCGATCCAAAAAACTTGGCGCATTTCTGCTCACCAGCAAATTTTCACTGGACAATGTTCAGTCGTTTTGCCACAACCTAAATTTTCTTGATGTTCAGACTCTGAACAAGGCCAGCAATGTCCAGTGAATGTTCAGTGCAAAAGTCCAGTCGTTTTGCCAGGGCTTTACAAGAAATTACTTGTTTGTGATGTCAAGGTATTCCCGTCCAAAACCTCCGTGAATTACAACCAGCCCTTTACATGCAGCAAAAGACATTATATTAATTTGACATGCTAAACTTGGTCTCAAGTGTCATGCCCGTGTACCTCCACTAAGTTTTAAAAGCAAAACTTTGGCCCTTTTAACCAGAATTTGTTACGGTGCAAAAAGGAGGCTCTAATGTTGAAACTGAGCCTAAATCGCTACAAAGTAGCCCCTTTGGTATATCTTAACATATTCTAGCTTCATTTGTACCTTGTGACTCTAGTTTTATAGATTTACACTACACCAAAGTGTGTCTTCAGCCACTGTGGCAACAACAATCGCATGCAAAACTTCATTTACCAAAACGAGGCTGAAGTTCCCAGATAAGTTCCCAGAATACATCAATATTCGGGATCAGTGCCCCAAAATTGACCAAATCAAGGTGGTCTCATAAATTGGTTTGAGGTGTACTTGGAAGATATCCTTTAAAAACTCCAATAAATAGTAGATATATTTCCTTGCAGCAACACATCAAAAGCATGCCCCAAAGCACTTTATTTCACCAAGCATTAGTTGCAAATAACAAGCTAGATAGTAAAATTAACTCTACTACAAATCTGCATAATATTGAAGTCACAACTAATTCACCAACTATTTCAAAGATGAGAAAAATCAAGTAAAAAGTACCATGACATTATCCTATGATAAAATATGGAAGTCCCAAATCTAAGTAAAAGGCAACACTGATATCAAGAAAGACATACTGTATCATTTGAATCATATTTTACCTCGGCACAAACTCGCAATTACAAATTAGTGATTATGGCCTACAGATTGAATGAGGCAGTTTTAATCGCTTTACTTTGTATCACAATAACCGGCAATGCAACATTTGAGCGGGTTACTTGCGCTTGCAGAGAAAGATGGAACGAAACAAATTTGCAGAAATTGCTCAAGACTGGATGTTTTGAACAAATTTGGAGACATTGAATTGAAAATGAAGTCAAATTGATGCTTGAGCCATTGGTAAGTGAATCACTTAGCTCAAGAATACAAACTAAGCCTTCTTGGGCCAACGTATGAGTTTTAATAGGTGAGAACCTTAGGCCCAAATGATATTTATCACAGAAATAGAACAAGACTGAATTATGTTTTTGCCGCTGACCGACAGCACCTTGCGCCCCCGCATTTAGTTGGAATCTGTGAATCTGGAAAGCTGCCAGGAAAAACAAACAATAGATTTTTGAAGATTCCCGACCCCTGGGAATTGGCCTATTGTCTTCGGTACTTGGTCAAAAGCACAGGTTGGAAGTTGAAGATTACTTGGACGAGAGCTGAAGTTAATCAAACATTTTAAAAGGCTCCAAACACGTGGAATAGATATCGTGGTGACTGTCACAAAAGACGAAGAATTCAAGGATTTAATGTTTTGGAAAATGCTCCAAAACTGGCTGCAGCCTTTTCACCATCATCTCTGAAATCCTTGTCCAAGATCTGAGCAACATTGTGAGCCAGGTGAGCTATTCGGGAAAATAGGGGATCATACTTCAATTTTTTATCGAAGTACAGGTGATCTTCACATGGTTATCGGCCTAAGTATTTTGGTCTGCCAAAGTAAACCCTCCTAGTGTTCAAAATCCTTGAAATAAACAAGCAATCAAATTATTTTTGAACAGGAAAATACTTTGTTGTTTATTTCATTGAATTGCAACCCTATTTGACTCTTCTGAGCCTTACAAACCAAGAAATTTCAAGGTGACTAGATTTTGGTTCAAAAATAGTGAGGAAAAATTTATCGAATTTCTATGTAATTTGCAAAAAATCTAGCCGCAGCCTTTTCAGGAAACTTTTTGTATTGATCGAAATTTTATTAGGCTGTCAGAAAATCGTATCGGTACTACCAAGAAAATAGGGGATGACATTGTAAAAATTAGATATCTACGTGTTGGTTTTATGCTGATTTCCCAGCCAGCCATCTTTGTTTGTTTACAATCTGGCAGCCGCAAACAATTCAGAGCAACGACAACAGCTCAAGGTGAAGTCAAAATTATACCCCCCGTCCTTAGCCTATGTTAGTATTGATTACTTGATGTTTGGTTTGATGTACCAGGGGGTCAGTTTATGATAGATTGGGGCAAAATTCTCGTTGTTTTGAAGAATATCGCAAATTTCTTGTGACATTGATCTCACGTTTGTATTCCCTTTATGGCAAATTGATCATTGAGCAAAGCTAATTTTTTACATTTTACGAACAATTCTTTACTTCGAGGTAAGCATGACTGCGTTCAGAAAATATCACTCGCTCGTCGATGTTACTCGCAGTGACGTACGTCGGGCGGGAAGTTTTAGTCCATCGAAGGGTTAGTTGAGAGAGCATAAAATCCAGGCTTTGCAAGAGATTTTTATTGCCCAGAATTAGATAGTTTCATTTCTTTACAACATTGGCTTGCGATTAATAAACTGGGTAAAACTCCGCGGGTTCCTTGTGTGTATAACTGTCTTGTTAGCTTTTTCCGTGTGACCTTCACCGTGCTCGTTGTTGTTGCTGTTATGGTTTCACCTGTAGTCAGTTCTAGAATTGAGGAAAGGAGCGTTTGTAATAATTCTGATATCACCATTGCCTAGGTTTCGAGGGATATCTGCGCCCCGGCGCGGTCACTTCTATATGCATATGTATATCATGTGAGTTCCCAAAACTTTAAACATACCCCTTATCTCTGATTTTACCCGACAAATATTGACCCTTTTCTCTGACTTTTATAAAATAAATGACCCTTTTCACTGACAATGAACAGAAATTTTGCGCTAAATTGTATGCTCCTGTTGACAGAAAGTTCAAGTTCTACCTGGACCCTATATTTTCAAACTCACTAACTATTTTGTTGGCAACAGCTAAAGAACAGATGTAAACTAAGCAAATTTTATCTTAATCAAAACTGTTTTTTTTTTCACAAATACACAAGCAACTAATTTCAAGAGAACGATTAAAATCAAAACCTGAAACTGGAACAAGACGAATGTTACATTTCTACCTGTTTCACTCTGGGCTTGGATTGTTCTATCAACTTATATTTGCGTTCAAACAGGAAAAGAAATTAGGAATCACCAAATATTTGGCTGTGACAGTATAAAATGCAGTACCTAGACAAGAGCCATAAACTGCAAAATTAAACACTGTTCATAGCTTGAAAACATAGCATAATTCTTCTTCTAATTTTTCTTGGTGTTATCGACAAATGGTTTAAATTCCTTCCAGAATACTAGCAAATTCGCAATTTTTGACCATATCTTGATAGCAAGGTCATTACCTTCTTGATCAAGGAAAGAAGGAGACTACCCTGTACATGCAAAATAGGCACAAGTCTCATTAGCCACTACCACGTTATTAGCACTGGTCTGCAGAGTATGATATCTCAAAAGTGTGCAAAACCGTATGCCTTCCTTACCGTGTAGAGTTAGAAAAAGTTCCCCTCGTCACAATGAGATAAGTTTCATTCAGCTCTCACTTAGTTCTCACCATCACCATCTTGATTACTGAACTCCTGTATTTTCCCACTAAAATGCTTGCCTCACTTTGAGTGGGTAACCTCGTCCGAATATTGATCAATTGATTCCATTGTTTTCCCATTCACTACTCACAGAATAGGGCCTAAGGTCCTTTCTTTGAGTGTCTGGGAGCTATGAAACTAGAAAAGCAGCGGAGCAGTGGAGATCAGAGTCAGCCTGGAGGAAAAATTGGAAGCTTTGTGCCAAACAAACAGTGAGCTGGAGTGGTATTGTGTGTCAATATGAATACATTTTCACTACTATTAACACCCTAACTACTATAACTACTATTAACACCCTTTTCCCTACCAAGTCAGGATGGACCCCAAAACCTGGAAAACATTCAGCACTTGACCTCTACATTGACAAATGCAGGTATGAGATTTCTCAAATTAATTTCAAAACCAAATGCAAAACATCAAATTTCACACAACAAGAATGGTCAGCCCTTAAGCACCTCAAATCACGTGACGACATCGTCATCAACCCTGCAGATAAAGGTGGCCGTATTGTCGTTTGGAGGAAAGACCTCTACATCCAAGAAGCTAACTCCCAGTTACAATCATCTCCCTATGAAAATCTTGCAAAGAATCCCACAAAGTCATTCAACAAAACAATGATCAATACCATCAAAGAAGAAATGAACCTTGAACACCTCCCCCCGAATGCAGACAAACTCTATATTCAACACCCAAGAACGTCTGTTCTCTACATGCTTCCAAAAATCCACAAACCAAACAACCCTGGACGTCCCATTGTATCAGCCGTCTCTTGCTCAACAGCCCAAATTGCATCCTACCTTGACAGCATTTTCACACCTATCAATCACCTACTACCTACCTTTATCAAAGATACATCACATGCTCTCCGGCTGTTCAAAGAATTTAAATTTAATGGCCCTAATCGATATTTGTTCACTATGGACGTTAAGTCACTATATACCTGCATTCCTCATGCTGAAGGATTAAAGGCGCTCAAATTCTTTCTTGATCAACGCCCTAAACAACATCCACCAGCCAACACTCTTCTTCGCCAAGCCGAGCTTGTCTTAACTAGCAATGCATTCTCATTCAATGGCAGTTTTTATCTACAAACCTCTGGTGTTGCAATGGGGAGTAAACTAGGACCCAGCTATGCTTGCCTTTTTGTGGGACATCAGGAGCATCTCATCTGTAATTCATATAATGGCCCAATACCATGCCTTATCAAAAGATATATGGATGACATTATTGGTGCAACTTCACTGCCGCTTGCAGCCCTTGCAGCAACTTCACTGCCGCTTACAAAGACACAGATGCACACAGCTTTCTCAATTACAAATCATCTCACCCTAGCAAATGCAAAGATTCTATTCCCTACTCACAGTTACGCCGTCTCCGCCGTATCTGCTCTCATGATGATGATTTTCATAATAAAGCAACAGAAATGACATCCTTCTTCCATCAAAATGATTATCCAGAGACTATCACAACTTCAGCCCTCACTAAAGTCAACAACCTCTCACAAGACGATGCCTTGCTGCCAGTCGACAGGAAACAGACCAACAACCGAATCCCATTCACCCTCACCTACCATCCACTGAACAACCGGATAAAGAAAATTATTTACAACAACCACCACATCTTAAGGGAAGATCTACAGACCAAAGAAATATTCTATGCCCCACCACTGATGGCCTTCAGAAGAGACAAAAACATCAGGGATTGTCTTGTTCGCACCAACCTTCAATCTTCAGATTCCCCTGGCACATTTCCTTGTAATCATCACCTCTGTCAAACGTGTACTCATATCAACCCAGCAACTGCAATCAACAACCGAAACAGATCCTTTACTATCAAATCTAAATTTACCTGTTCATCTTCAAGCATCATCTACTGTATCTCCTGCAACAAATGTAACATAATCTATATCGGCGAAACTTCCCGACAACTTAACAACAGATTCGGCGAACACATGAGAAATGTCAAACACAAAATTCACCTTAATGATCAACATGAAAATGACCCTGACAGCAATATATCAAAGCATTTCAATTTGCCAAACCATTCAACTGAAGACATGTCAATTCTTGGTCTTCTCTTTGCCCCTACAGACAGCGCTAAACGAAAAACATTGGAAAAGCGTATCATCTTCAAACTCGCCACTCTTTATCCTGCTGGACTTAACAAACAATTTACTTATTTACAGTAACATTATCATAGCATAGCACTTCCTTTTGACCATTGCCCTGGGTGATTTTTTTTTTATTATTATTTACATATTTTGTTTTGTTTTTGTTTTTTTTTTATCCTGCCCATACTATTTATTTATGTTGCGTCACCACTATTCCTTTTTATTCGATCCCATCTTTCGAATCTACTCTTCCTTTTTACTCCTGTTCTACTAATCTTTCTTCGCTTGATAACGGGCTAAGCTCAAAACATCGTGCTTTATCATCTCTGTTCAAGGTACAATTATTTTATTTTAAATAGTTACATTATAGCAACATTGTACAACACGCATACAAAAAGATTGTTTCTGCATGAATACATTTTATTTGGCAAGAATCGAGCCTGAATGATGTGTGGATGATGGGGCAACACAACAACCCTCTCTACCTGGAATACAACACCTAGTGCAAGTATTCCAACCTGCTCAACAAAGCATTCACCAAACACGATCTTCTGAACTGGATATTTGCCATATCCACATGGTATACTTACTGGTTTAGAAACAGTTAATCTTTCTCAAAAATGCAATTTTGGATTAACGTTTTTCAACAAATGATCCAGTTTGATATTGATGGATGGAACTAGAAAGCAGTGACTCACAAATCAAGTTGAAGAAGAAGATTTGAAATGAAGTAACTCAAGTCCAAGAATCAACAAATATTACTGCACCCAAATATCTGAAAATGGGATCCTCTTTTGAATAACATGTTGTCAGAGACCTATTCTAATTTAACTATTTTGGGCAAAATGTTTACTGTGTGTTTTATGTATCAACATACAAGTTTAAAATCACTGCATTCAAAGTATTACCCCTTACGTTGCATTTTATGTCACACAGAAGCAATTAATAATCTCAAACAAGGTAACAGATAATAGAATACATTTGTTGTGTAGCATGATTTGTCTAAGAAACATTAAGCTACAGAGAAGTTTGATATTTATTATCATGGAATAATACCCTTATTTTGGAATTCTCTGACTTTCCCATGAAAAAACTACCCTATTTTTAGGAATCTATGTCCTAGAATGATTAGTTCTAGGACACCCTTTCTCGGATATTTCGGGAACTCACATGATATACAAATGCATATAGAAGTGACCCCGCCGGGATCTGCGCGCGCATAAAAAACATAATTCAGTCTTGCTCAGAAATAGCTGAAAATTGCCTGCAATTTTGATATATAGAAGAAGGGAACGTGTTTGGATTATTTGTTAGGGCAATATCCATAATGGCTGAGATTTTTAGTTTTACATCTTGTCAGGCCTTTTCGTAAAGAAATTTCCACAAGAGCGTCCTATCGCCCTTGAAGCTTAGGAGGGCGATCGCCCCCTTAAAATAGTCTCGTGTTTTTACTTGTTTTTACTGATAAGCAATGAAAGCTTCCAAGGTCTTGTTCTTGCAACTTGGACTGTTTCCTTTATGTTCACTTAACCAGAGAGAAAAGAGTCCACTCGAACAGGCTACACATTTTGAAGATTTTATTCCATTTGTTTGCAATGTTCTTCTTTGTTTTGTTGCTCCATTATTTTTCCTAAGTTACCCTTGATTGAGTGTGAAGCCCCAGTCAAGATAAATAAAGATTCCACAAAAGTCATTAAAAGATTAGAGAAGGCGATTAGAGAAGTGGATGTAAGGCCTTGAAACAAAACAACCAAGTCTCCATTAAAATTTCGTCAGAAAACTTTGCTCAAACTTTTAGAAAGCCTGATCTACGGAGCAGAGAAGGGCTGCAGAATGTTTAACTGGAGAACAATTTTGTAAGAAAGTTAAGATAACTGTGATTACTATTCATTTCATTGACAGACCCTGATCTTAAAGAAAGATTTAGTTAAACTGGGAACCTCGATGACGATGAAGAAGAGGGTCGGTACATATATATCGCAAATACTGCAAAGAAATATTTAAGGACCACTGATTTTGCTCTTCATTTTGCAGTTCTTCCAAGTTTCTTGTTAAAATCATTTTGCTAAAGACAAATCGAGAAACATTGACATTTTAGAGTTCTTTTCGGTTTCTCTTCACCTTATTTGCTGCACTAGTGGTTAGCCTTCATAACGAGTTTCTTTTGTAAAGAAGTCGAAGAGCTATTCTATAAAATAGTATATGAGCACCGAGTGATGACTGAAGGAACAAGTTTAAATCAAGACGGCTTTGTTCCAAAAGTCTTTTGTAAACGAAATCCTGTTGGAGCTTCGGGCGAAATACGTTTTTGCGAGGGCAGTCAATAGCCCATGCAAACCATTTTGTGAGGGCGCTGGCGAGTGCGATCGCCCGCATGAAACAAAAAGGCCTGATCTTGTGTGTAGCAACTTTCATCAAATGTTTTAATGAAGGTCAATATTTGTTGACCGGAAAATGAAATACAATTTTAGCTCCAAATGAGATATTTCTCTGAGCACGTTACAAACTGCAGAGGGGCATCCCTTCTACCGAATTTTCAAAACAAATTCCATGTAATTATTGTAACTTAGTAGCCATTTCAATTTTCGTGAGGGTACTCAAGAACTTCCTTCCAACGACCAATTTGATATCATGGGGTTAGAAAGAGGTGATTTGATTGGCAGAGTAACCGTGAAATTGGATGATTTCCGCGTGCTTCAGCAACCAATAAGGATTTGAAGGCAACTTAGGCCCAACTCACAGTTCCCTAATTTAAACTTAAAGGTAATCTGAAGCGAAAATTTCTATTGATGCAAATGAATATGACTGTTGAATGATACAGAATGTCGTTTAAAATGTTTTGATACCTAGTTTCATTTTCGAGTTATCCACTATTCTGCGTGATTGACTGATGTTGTCATTTTGTTTGCAAAAAGTAAAGAAAGTATACAAGGTTGACTATGTTTCCAAAGGGAAATCAACTCAAAAAACTTTCCTTCAGTTGAAATGCCTTTCTAAACATCGTATCAATTCATGAGACAATTTCTATTACATTTTCTTTCTCCTACAACTGTAACCTTTCAAAGGTCTGATACAGCTATATTTCCATATGTTATCTTGTAATTTGCAAACAAAATGATGTCATCAGTTGGTACTTAAAATCAATGGATAACTTGAAAACGAAATTAGATATAAAAGAAATCTAAACAGGGTTCTTTATCAATCGCCATTGCCGTTGATTTACATTAATGAAAATTTTCGCTTCAGGTCACCTTAAGGCAACCTACCTCAATGTACACAATTAGACCCATTCAGGGCGACATACTCTAGTTTTCCTTTGTTTCCCCAACAGCTTTGACTCCCAACATGCAAAGTTGTTGATCACGTTTTCAAAAATTTCAACTGAGGTCCCATCCTTCAAAGGAGCAGCATGAAATCAAAATGGCTGCAGGCCTATAAGCTGCACTAGTAGCAACCTCGTTCCCAGGCCCCAAACGGTCTTCTCGCAATCTCAACCGTCGACCGATTTGGGCCCTGGTACGGATTCCCACTTTGTGGCAATATTTGCAACCATTATGGATTTTTAATTGATGCAAACCGTTAGTGCTTTGGGGGTTGTGATTCCTATGGAAACTCAGTGAAAATTGAAGCTGAGACAGCATGTCACGTGACTTTACGAACTTGCTTTTAGAAATGAGAGTTGCAATTGCAAGAAATTTGAAGATAAATCACTTTCAAGAGCTGCAAGGCGCAAGCGAAGCAGCTCAAAACATTAACAAGTTTCAGCGAAAAGACAACCGAAATGTCAAGGAAGAGGAAGGTTTGGCTGCAAACAAGCCACTCACAATTGTTGGAATTTCTTGCAAATTTCTTTAGCCGAGGTAAAGTTCTGTTTTGCAATTCAATTTTCTTGACCCGCTTTTGCTACAATTTTCCGAAGGGGGAAGGCTTGAAGTTTTAGATTTGTTGTGAAAGTTTCATATTGTATTTCACTTGCAGTAGCATGCCTCATCTAATTGTGCTTGTCCCTGAATTTATCCAGTTTTCTAGTTCCTTTTTTGAACATATTGGGCGCAAAGTCGCAAAAAACAAACAAACATTTTGGGCGCAAAGTTTTCTCTTGGAGATTCGGCAGTTCGCCTCACATTTTGGATTCAGCGAATACAATGTTTTGTTATGTTTTATTTCGCTTTTGTGACAACTAGGTTGCAGCCATGGTTTTGGGTCCGGACTTCAGAAGCTCAACAATAATAACAGTCCTTTTCGGGAATAAAACAACACGCGTGCGGCAAACCACACAGGCAAATTCATTTGCGCGTGCGATTCGCACGGGTAGCTATTCAAGATGGTAGGGTAAGACGGGGTAAAGTGAACTACGGGGTAAAGTGAACTACTCAGAACATTCGCGCTTCTCTCCAAAAGCAAACATGCCATGATAAAACATGATTTATGCCAAATGCTTTGTTACATGTGCTCACAGAAAATGAAATCATTTTTGCAAAATAGTTCTTCCTGTTGTTGCAAAAAATTCCTTTACCCAAGGCAGTAAAAACAGCCTCGGGAAATCATGGTTGTTAGGTTTGGGCTCCTATCTTTGGTCTTAATTTTTGACCCCAAGACGAAATTCATTTCTATAATTGTTTTGATCGATTTGAAGCACATACCATGTGTTTACATTTTCCAAAAGGAAATGGCCAAGAAAGACTTTTTATACGCTAAAATAATATTTTAGAAGATCTACCGTCCAGTCGATATTTTGCTTCGAACGGGGTAAAGTGAACTACCCATGATTTTTCATTTTCTCGTGTGAACATGAAGTCAGATGAAGAAGACCTTTTCAATCTCATTTGGTTCATAATTCTGACTTCAGAAAATCATAATTTGGAGGATAATTTTTCGCTCTGATGACACAGAAATATATTCTGATACCAGCTCCCTGAAAAACCTCCAAACATTTGACAGCCGAAGTTTGACCTTCATTCAAAAATGCGGTTACTGATCCAAGAATTTTGTTGGGATTTGATGAAGCAAGCATATCTATCGACATAAAAAGGATAAATGGCCATCACTGTGAAATTAGAATATTGATAATTGTTATAGATTTATAACTATTTTTGGTTTTATTTCTGGGCGGAGGTTTCAGGGCAAAGTGAGCTACTTTTAAAATATTGTTTCTCATTGTGGTAATTTGGTATTTATATCCAATATAGTATTTTCGAAGAATATTCCCATTATTGTTCATCGACTTGCATTCAGGTCTCACAATCTGACTCAAATTTGTGACTTAGACAATAGTTTTTGGTTAATATTTGATCTGCAAAGATCGTTCTCAACATAGGTCACAATTTAATTTTTTCAAATATCACTCTTGTGAAATTTTTGGGTTTGTTTCATTTTGACATGCGAAGAACTCCTTAGAGTTGCAAAATAAATCATATTTTCGGGTATTACCAGCATTATTTTGGTTTTATCGAACAATTGCTAAGTAGTTCACTTTACCCCGGTCCGGAGTAAAGTGAACTAGGCAGAGTGGTCGCCAAAGAAAGCTCTTTTGTGAGACAATGGAAAAAGATTTGAAAAATATTTTTGCTGGATAAACTGTCCCAAAGACATAATGTCAAAACAACGTTAAAAAGTTTGCCCTCAGCTACAATCTCTTTAGGATATTCTTGAAAAACCTCCAAAGTAGTTCACTTTACCCCGTCTTACCCTAATTAAGAAGTGACACAAAAATAGGTATTCAAGTCTCCCTCTATTGATAAAGATACTGTAATCATACTACTGTAAAATTAATATCATCGCTATGTTTATGTGTCAATGAGTTTGTAGGGCTATAAACTGCATTTAAAGATATTTCGTGTACCACTCGGAAGTTTCTTCGTCGGAAACTCAGACTCGTCAGTGTCTGATTCGTTTGAACTATCAATGTCAACAGGACAAATCTGTCTGCTTGTTCATTTTCAACATCGGTATCGATAATAACGACCTTTCTTGGTGGGGAGGCTATCTTTATCTTTCGGCGTTTTGAAACATAAATTCCCACTGCCCATTTAATGATGTGTTTTCTTTCGATTGGAGGCCAGTTCGTGTCATTACCGCTTATTATCGTTATTGACTCAATCCTTCTATGCTTCATCGCAATTATTTTATATTGTGGGAATTGCCACTTGGGACTTTGTCGAAAGTGTTGTGGGATCTGTCAGTTATCACGGTTTATTGAAGCGCATGTTGATATTGGATGTGTTGAGCATCAAAGTACCGCTTTTCTTAATCAAAATAACACTTTGCGGGTGCGATGAAAAGCACTCGTGACTCAATTTGCGCGTGTGCCTAGGCGTGCGCGTGCGATCGCACGCGTTAAACAAAAATGCCTGTAATAAATTGCACGCATTGTTGCAGTACAAAGTTTAATTTGTAGGAAGGCATGTTCGCGTTGTCATTGTTGCCGTCCAAAACTCAAGGCTCAAGGAAGGTTTTCTGCAGCGCAGCTGCAGCCTCTTCGTTATGGGTTCATTTGTCAACAAAATGTACAATAATCTAAAACAACTATCCTTCCAATATTAGTTTACTAACGATATCTAGATTTGTTATATTTTCGAGAAGCGAGAAACCAGGATGTTTGTCTTCAATTTTTGCTTAGACTGCCAAACCAAAATGATCTAAAATCGATTATTTATTCCTCACATTTTATGTTACCACACTCAATTTCGAGCATGAGTGTAACTAGCCTGACGCAGGCTAGAGTGTAACACTCCTCTACTGCGTATTTCCTGTAACATTTCTTGTTACTAGAAAATTATTTTTCAGACATTTGATTCAAAACAATTTCTCTCGCAGCTTTGACTTTGGGCTTGTCCGAATTAAAAGTTCTTAAAGAAATCAATTTATGCCAATTGTGACGTAATTTTACTGATAAGCCTCATTTTTAACAGCCAATAAGATCTCGAATTAGTCTGATACGTACAAGGGTCAGTATCGACGCAGGAGTAATGGCCGTTGTATCAAGGTTGCACTAGTATCTCACCAGACCACCTTCACGAGTTCACGTCGATTAAAAAAATCAATAAATTTATCATTTTATATGATTGACACATTGTCCTAGCTGCTGGAGCTTTCAGTAAAGCATTATCTCCATCTAATTTTCTATCTAACATTGCTTCGATACACTGTAGTCCATATCTATAACGTACAGATAAGAAGGAAATTTCAAGCGCAACACTCAGTCATTCACAATCTCAAAAACACACCCGGCTTTTCCACAATACAATGCCAATGGGCCTAAGTAAAACGTCACACTGCATGCGCAACAAAATCTTTCATGCCAGACATATCAAACAAATCTTTGCTTTATACTGTACCTTTTCTTTCAAACCTTTATTTCGAATATTGTTTGGCTTTCTTCACCATTCATTGTTCGTGAAGTGACTTGGACTCTTTAGCAGTTTTCTGAGATGAGATCCGCTCCGCCATCCTTTGCAACAAATTTTAGTGTTGTGCCCGCGTTACTCTGCGGAATTCCTATGGAGTCACATCGTGGACAAAAGTCATAGCCCTCAAATGGGGTCGTAAATCGTAAAGCAGTTCGTAATTCATAGATTGTGTGGAAGCGAAAATGAGGCCGACAGACAGAGATGATGTCATTGCTCCTGGATCGTGTCATTAAAATATGACCCGCTTTGAAAGCTTCCACCCCATCTGCATGCTATGACGCGGTATTGGGTTCAAAAATGGTTGATCGTGATTTCAGGTGTCCGTGGTGTCACATACAAGTCGTAATTATTAGTTCTTGTGATGGTGAGTTATACAGGTTATGCTAACACCGTTGATTGGCCGTAATTATTGCATGTCATGGTGACTCCCAGAGATCATTGTCGGTAGTTGATGTGCCAGTAACTAACACGAGTCATGGTAATCCTTGTTGATCGTAATTAGTACTTTTGTCTTGTTGGGGTAACTTCAGCCTGTCATGGTAGCGTAACCTTGTCGGGGTAACTTCAAATCATGGTTGTAACTTCAGCTGGTCGTGGCAACTTTAGCTGGTCGTGGTAACTTCAGCTGGTCGTGGTAACATGCGCTGTTGGAATGCGCAGATAAAGTAAAAGACAAGAGCCGATTAAATAAAGCATTTTTTGTGGACGCAGGCCCGTAGGAAGCGAGAGGGGGGGGGGGGAGGGGGTGGCTCAATAGTTTAGAAACGATGGTGCTAGGCTACAACATGCATAAACTAAATATATAGCTATCTCTATGGTTCACAAACAAAGCCCCATTCTGTGCTTGCCCCTCATCATGGCACTTTTCTACAATTTCTTGTGTCTTTTAATATGTGCAAACATGAATTGCGAAGTGCGAAGTCGAATGAAGCAGCTGCTGTCCGAAGGGCCTAAGTGGCTTCAAACGAGTCAAGACTCTTGGATGTACTGCACGTATTTGTTTGTTTGTAAGAAAATGCACATAAGAAACTAAACTCTCAGATTTTAACTCCAGTACTGGGAAAATAGATCCTTGATAAAGTAACTACTTGTCATTTTTTTACTTTATTTTCACTTGTTTCCTTTATCATATTACTCGCGAAGTGCTTGCAGAGACGTAGGAACCGGGGGCCACTGGGGGCACGTGCACCCCTAAAATTTTGCAATAAACAAAGAAGTAGCCTTTTTATTTCCAGGAAGTGCCTTTGAAGTCTTCCTACATCCGCCCTGAGTGCTTGAGTAATGTTTAAACATCGGAAATGCTTCAAAACACTTCGTTTTGAAATGTGAAATGTTCAAGAGGGAACATGAAGTAAACGCGAAGACTGTTATGACTGTTAACTCGTAAGAAACTCCGAATATACTCAAATCTGATAAATTTAAAAACTTTCAGTGCTTGCCTATATTCTTAGATTCTCATAAAAAATATGTGTACAAGAAATTGGCGGAACAAAACAATTTGCAAAACAATTTGTAGACATTGATAATGCCGTACAAGAAATGAAATATTGCAAAGGCGCATTGAGGGATTTTAGAGTTGGGCCTACACGGGGCAAAGGAAGGAAGATTTGAAGGTTGGGCCTAGATCGTAGTACTTGACATTATTTAACATTTTCAACTTTTACAAGTACGAATTCTATGAATTCACCATCTAAAAAATTCACAGAAATTTTAAAACTCTTTGTAAAAAGTGTACTGTCAATTCATAACTAACGTTTAGAGTTAAAATAAATGATAAAATTTTGCCACATGTGGTAGGTCTACATGAAATTGTTGATTGGGGCTTTGTTTGTGAACCATAGAGATAGCTATATATTTAGTTTATGCATGTTGTAGCCTAGCACCATTGTTTCAAAACTATTTAGCCACCCTCCCCCCCCCCCCTCGCTTCCTACGGGCCTGCGTCCAGAAAAATGCTCTATTTTATCTGCTCTTGTCTTTTATTTTATCTGCGCATTCCAACCGCGCATGTTACCACGATCAGCTGAAGTTACCACGACCAGCTGAAGTTGCCATGACCAGTTGAAGCTACCACGACCAGCTGAAGTTACCACGACCAGCTGAAATTGCCACGACCAGCTGAAGTTACCACGACCAGCTGAAGTTACAACCATGATTTGAAGTTACCCCGAAAAGGTTACGCTATCATGACAGGCTGAAGTTACCCCAACAAGACAAAAGTACTAATTACGATCAACAAGGATTACCATGACTCGTGTTAGTTACTGGCACATCAACTACCGACAATGATCTCTGGGAGTCACCATGACGGCCAATCAACGGTGTTAGCATAACCTGTATAACTCACCATCACAAGAACTAATAATTACGACTTGTATGTGACACCACGGACACCTGAAATCACGATCAACGCATGCTTCCACTTTTGTCCACTTTGTAACGTTGATCTCTTAATTGTCAGATCGGGTCGTGAATCACTCTCAGCAAACAATCATTCCCTATCAGTCTGTCTATAGTGATTACCAATAGTGATTATCGATTATTCAAATAAAAATCTCATTCTTAGGCTACCCTTTGTTGATATTGTGTGCAACTTCGATTTGAATGGGGTATTTTTAGAATTTCCTGCTCTCTGCAAATGCATGCACATTGCACAAACCCCACAAGAATCGAGCAAGGGGGTTGTCTACCGCTTTCACAGTTCTGCAAAGAAAAGAATTCCTATGGTTTTCAGCAGGGGGCTACAGGGCTTTATCCATGTGTTCTATGGTTTCCACACTAAGTGGCGGACTGGCCCACCGGCCCACCGGCCCGTGGCCGGTGGGCCCCCCTCAAAACCTTGCAAAAAGGGCCCCCTTTTTCCTGGAAAAGGGCCCCTTTTGCAAAATTAAGGAAATTTTTGGTAGAGTTGAATGTTTGTATAATGGACATCTCATTTCACATTTGAATCCTTCAGTGTTATTGAACTTACTCAAAGAAATGAATACAGTCGAGAGCGAAGATACGGATGGCGAAGAAGGGAGCACCCTTGCAGAAAAAGTAAAGGCCGCCTCCACTTCTGCCAAAAGATGGTTCTCGAGATTCCTTCACAGAAAATAGTTGTTATAGGTAGTGTAGGGTAAAGAAATGACTCATCAAATTGTTTATGGAAAGTTATCTGTTTCAAGCATAGCACTGCCTCCTTACAAACGACGGATTTGGTATTATGATAAGGCAGATTTTGTAGCCATTATTAAGAGCATTGAAATGTTTCGTTGGTATGAACAACTTGACAAAATGACATGTCCTAATGAACAGGTTAAATTACTAAACGAGGTTCTTTTGAATATTTACTCTAATTTCATACCAAACGAAACTAAAACGATTAGGCCACGCAAAGCACCTTGGATAACGAAAAATATCAAAAATTTTTTAAGGAACAAAAGTCGTGCTTATAAAAACTTTGTCAGGAGAGGTCAGCCAGACGACAAGCTTGAGGGTATACAAAAAATGGTATCTGAAGGTTCGAAATTGGTCGAGGATGCTAAACGAAATTACTTTCTAAAAGTAGGGAAAGATTTGGCTAATCCTGAGACTTGCAGCAAAACATATTGGTCTTTGATCAATACTGTTTTGAACAAGGCAAAAATTCCCATAATACCACCTATTTTAGAGAATGGAATATTTATAACGGATTTTACTGAAAAGGCACAGTTGTTCAATGATTATTTTATACTCCAGTGTACCACAATTGGCACAGACAGTGAAATTCCAGGAGATAGCCCAGTAATTGCAACTCTGATAAATGATGTTATCATCTCTGAGGATAGGATACTATCTAAATATCATAAGATCACTTAATCCCAATAAGGCACATGGCTGGGATGATATATCTGTAAGAATGATAAAATTAAGTGATGCTGCATTAGTCATTCCATTAAAGATAATATTCACAAACTGTTTGAGGAGTGGTTCATTTCCCAAAATGTGGAAATATGCTAATGTAGTCCCAGTTCATAAGAAAAATGAGAAAAATGTGAAAGGTAACTACCGTCCTATTTCTCTTCTTCCAATTTTTGGGAAAATATTTGAGAAAATCATTTATGATTCGTTATACTCACATCTCGTGTCGTGTGACCTACTAAATCCGAATCAATCAGGTTTTCGTCCCGGTGACTCAACAATCAATCAGCTAATCTCAATAACACATACGATTTATAAGGCCTTCGACTGTAATCCTCCTCTTGATGTTCGTTCTGTATATCTTGATATCTCTAAAGCATTTGACAGGGTATGGCATGATGGTCTAATCTATAAATTAAAACGCTGTGGTGTGTCAGGAAAACTTCTCTCTCTTGTCCAAAGTTTTCTAAAAGATCGAAAACAGCGTACTGTTCTGAATGGGCAGTGTTCTACCTGGGGAGATATTTCTGCTGGTGTGCCCCAGGGCTCTATTTTGGGTCCTTTATTCTTTCTTGTGTATATAAATGATCTAACTAGAGATCTAAAGTGCAATGTAAAGCTATTTGCTGATGATACGTCGTTGTTCACAGTAGTAAAGGATCCCAATACAGCTGCGAATGACATGAACCATGATCTGGAGTTGATAAGACATTGGGCTCACGACTGGAAAATGTCATTTAATCCTGATCCTCAAAAGCAAGCTGTTGAATTGACATTTTCAAGGAAAAAAATCGAAATTGATCATCCAAACATTTTTTTTAATAACACACCGGTGAAGAAAGTAGATGAACATAAACACTTAGGAATTGTCCTTGACGCAAAATTGTCTTTTTCTGCTCATATTAAAGAAGCTATCTCTAAAACAAGAAAGGGTATAGGTATGTTGAAATATCTCTCCAGTTATCTGCCCAGGCATACCTTAAATGAACTATACAAACTCTATGTGCGACCCCATCTAGACTATGGGGATGTGATTTACCACATTCCTGCAAAAATATGTGCATTCAGTCAGAATATCATCTTGTCAAATATGATGGAAAAATTAGAATCTGTTCAGTACTCTGCTGCACTAGCTGTGACAAGAACATGGAGAGGGACATCGCGAGAGAAGCTATACACGGAGTTGGGCTGGGAATCACTAAACCTTCGAAGGTGGAGTAGACGCCTCAGCTTGTTTTACAAGTTTATGAATGATTTAACACCTGCATATACCATGAGTCCAATTCCACCGTTTCAACAGTCCCAATACTCTCTTCGTAATCAGGATGTCGTTGGGCGAATAGGGGCAAGGACAGAAAAATTTCAGTCTGCCTTCTATCCTCACTGCTTATCTGAATGGAACAAACTTGATCCAGAAATTAGAACTGCACCAACTGTTGCTGTTTTTAAGTCAAAGCTGCTATCCATAATACGCCCTCCTGCAAAATCCGTTTTTGGTATTCATGACCCTAAAGGATTATCCTATATTACTCAACTAAGGGTTGGCCTAAGCACACTGAACTTTCACAAATTCAAGCACAATTTTAGGGATACAATAAATCCAATGTGCCCCACAAATGACGGTGTTGAGGATACTGAACACTTTTTGTTGCATTGCCCTTCTTTTGATGAGGAACGACGTGATCTTCTCGCTGGAGTCCTTTCGCTACTGAGACCATTTGGGTACATTAATCCTTCAAATAAGGTTCTTACGGAGCTCTTACTGTATGGTGATAAAGAACTTTCCAATGAAGTTAATAGAAATATATTACAATTAACTTTGCAGTATATCCATAAAACTGGTCGATTTGATTAAGATAATTCCAAACTTCATTACATGCCACCACCTTTCCCCGTTTAGTAGTAATTTACGAGTAGATTTTATGTAGTTGTTCTTTTTGTTCATGTCATTTATTTTCTTGTCTTATATTTTGACTAGTTTCTTCTTTTTTTTATATTATATATCTATATGTTAATGGCCTCAGGGTAGACATTGCTTTTTTGCTCCTTGGGGTATCGTTGTAGTAGTATTGTAGGGTAATTATGTAAGTAGTGTAGGGTAGCTCATATTGTAGAATAGTTCTGTAAGTAGTGTAGTGTAGCTCGTAAATATATTGTAACTTTTTATTGGAATATGTAAAAAAAAAAAATAAAAAAAAAAAAATGACTGGGAGAGTCACTCTAAACCAAAGTAAAGGCTGCAAGTTTCAAAAAATTTCCGGGACGCACTTTGTCAACTGCTCCACTTTGGGGGCACGTAAAACTTGGATCGTGAAAAACTGAAAGCTTTTGCCCGATAATTTTCATGAGAGTGTTCATTGATAGAAAACTGCAAAAATAATCTTGAGAATTTCAAAGTTTCCAATTCTGCTCTGGTAAGATGGGATGGCGATAGGCATTCTAAGCCAAATGACAGATGTTTACTCAAAAATTTCCCTGTGGATGCTTATTCATAAAACTACTGTTACAAATGATCAAAAATTCAATTTTAGCATCGGCAAACCTGGGATTGGGAGAAGCGTTCTAAGCCAAAGTAGAGGGCGTGTCCTCAGAAATTTTCCTGGGGACTTTGCCCCCAGACCCCTCATTTTGATGCTCCATCAGTTTATTTGCCCTGACCACACTGCTGGGGGGGGGGTCACAGGAGCGGATCCAGCCGAAAATCTGACCTATGCTCAAAGCAGCGCCGAAGGCGCACAGGGGGGAGGTCTATATCCAGACGCCGCAGGCGGATGGATATACGGGGGTCTGGGGGCGGCGCCCCCAGAAAATTTTTTGGAACACGCCCTTTTAAGCATGGGAAACGCCCTTTTTACCATGGGAAACACCCTTACAATATCTTCTGTGGTATATCATTTATGGACTAAATTAGGGCTTTTTGCCCGTTGAATATGAGATCATATATCAAGCTCTTTTCAAAATGAACAGTAAGATTAATTTTGTTACTTCTACATCTAAATCTATCAGTGATGCAACCACCCCTTTACTTCAATAAAATATATTTCGAATAGCCTACCAGAGCCTCCCCCCCCCCCCCCCCTAGTTTTCTTGTCTAGATTCAACAATATAACGAACCTTTCTCAGCTTGTATGACTTCGTAAAATGCGGGGGCTTACTGAAAAATTGTAAATTAAAAAGTAAAACAAGTTATGCTTACTTCACTGGTCGTAAACCATTGGCCCTGGACGTTTGGGTCGCTGGAAACGGTATTATTACAGCAGCCGATTCTAACAACGATGGCCTAAGGCCTATCATCAGCAGCGGTGGTGCTGTTGGTTTCCATCTCTAACAGCTCTTGCAAGTTTTCTCGAATAAAATGCAATCCTTCCTTCCTCTCCTTATCTTCTGAGTTTTTATTTACAATGATGCTGTGTATGTTTTGAAGAAACGGGAAACCTTTGCTGCGAACATGTTGTTGTTGTTCATTTATTTTAATTCGATATTTACATAGCTAAACAATATATATACAATATATACAAAGTTAACTAATCTAAATCGAATGAAATTAAAATGTATAAGAAACTTAATGCTGAATAAAATTAAAACTACTGCAGGCGCTACATTTGCATTTTGGGCCATTCCATTGCTTTATCAAAAGTTTAAAGCTTTTCAAGTTTTCTGCGGATTTCATTTTGATTGGTAGGTCATTCCATATTTGAGGGCCAACGGACTCAAGACTGTTTGAACCAAAAGTTACTTGATTTGGTCTTATATGTTTTAAGTCATAAGGATTTCTGGTAGAATATTGCGAAGATCTGAATTTGAAGAAATTTTTCATGAATGGTGGATTTAGATTATTCAATGTTTTGTAAATTTCAATGCAAAGAGTTCTTTGACGCGAGACTTGCATAGTACATCTTCCTGACTTTTGTCTCAAATCATCATATGAGCTCTTATGATCATTGTAAAGAAATCTTAGTGCACGATCTTGTAACTTTTCAATTTTATGAAGCGACTTCATGGAAGAAAAATACCAAACTAACGGACAATAATCAAAGTTAGAGTAAACAAAGCTTTGTACAAGTACCTTTTTCTGCTCAAAACCAATAAATGATCTCAGTCTTTTCAAAACGTTTAGTTGTGTCGCAGCTTTTTTACAAAGATTTGATATGTGCTTATCAAAGCTCAATTTGTTATCCAGAGTAACTCCCAAAAGTTTTACAGTTTCTTCTGATTTGATTTCATGACCTTGAAAGCTTATATTTTGTCCACTAGTATCTTTCCGATCCTTTCTTACTAACAAAGCATGAAATTTCTCAGGGTTAGCAATCATTTCATTCTGTTCTAGCCAAGTTAAAGCAACATTGCTTTCATTCTCCAAAACTCTGACAAGCTCGGGCATAGTTTTGGAAAAATATGAAAGTGTATTATCATCAGCATAATTATGAAGGGTTGCCTGCTTTATATTCAGAAAAAGATCATTTATAAAGAAATTAAATAAAATTGGACCAAGCACAGAACCCTGTGGAACTCCTGATACAACATATTTTAAGGAACTATTTGAATTATTTATCCGGACACATTGTTTTCGACGTTTTAAATAGGAATATATAAGAACTAACGCATTTTCATCAAAACCGTATGCATGTAATTTTGCTATGATTAGATCATGTGGAATACAGTCAAAGGCCTTTGAGAGATCCATGAAGATTGCTCCTACGACGAAATCTTTGTCAAGTTTTGCCCTCCATTCTTCCACTAGATTTATCAACACATGTTGTGTACTGTATGCTTTTCTGTAAGCCGATATAAAAATAGAGAGTGTTTTATCTAGATGTGAGATAAGCTGTTGTTTTAAGGCTTTTTCGTAAATTTTTGAAAAAGTATTTAGAACACTGACAGGACGATAATTTCTTTCAACAGTGCGATTCAGCTCCCCTTTGTCCAAGGGGCAAACCGCTGCTTTTTCGCATTTTCTGGAAATCTAAAATTACGTATACTACAGTTAATAGCATTGGTTAATGGAATTGTAAGCTCATTTGCAGCAAGTGATACTAGCTTTGGGGGTATTTGATCCTCACCTGTGGATTTTCTCCCATCCAAACTTTTTAACAATATTGCAACATCCCGAGCTTCTATTTCCTTGAAAGAAAAGGTTTCAACATTGCAATCTGGGTTTTGTACTATGGCTATAACACTTGGGTGGTTCTTGTGCTTTTCTACGATCAATCTAACGATGTCCCTATCATCATCAATGTCTGTTGTATCAGCAACACCACAAGGTTTCTTACCACTAGTGTTCTCTACAATATTTACGTAATAATCATTCAATAATTCAGTTAATTCTTTATCATCGGTTATGATTTTTTTGTCTTTAACAAGAGAGATATCTGAGCCAACTAGTGCTCCTTTGTTGGATAAAAATGGTTTGACAAGATCCCAAAAAGCTTTATTAGATATCAGACCATTTTTAGTAGCTTTATTAAAATGATTTTTGATGGCTTTTCTCCGCAGTGCAACACATTTGTTACGTTGCTTTTTAAACTTTGTCTTATTTTCATATGTGGGATTTTTGTTATATTTCTTTTTCAATCTAGATCGAGTGTAAATTGCCCTATTCAATTCTGGTGTCATAAAAGGGGCCGAGTTTCCTCTCTGAACTTTTGATTTTAACGGCGCATGTTTTTCAACCAAGTTTCGGAAAGTACTAGTTATGCTGTCATAGGATTTATCAGGATCATTCGCATAATATTTAAAAATGGCTTTCTTGACATCTTGAAGAAACTTTTTGGGGTCAAACCTTTTATAACTACTGGGTACCCGACTTTTTTAACATTATTAACATCATGGCAGCACATTGGCATGGCCACAGGGGGCGGGGGGTATGTGAGGTCATTGTACCCACCACTTTTTTCGAAAGATGGTTGTCGATATTCCTTCAAAAGGAATCCATTTCTTCGAACTTTGACTTTTGACTTTGACCGCCCACTGTCCCACTATTTGGTTTTGTAGTCTTAAAACAATTGCATAAGTCAACTGGAATTTCTATTGGAAACTTGAAGAACAATTGCATAGGTCAACTTTCATTTCTATTGGATACTTGAACAACAATTGCTTAGGTCAACTTGAATTTCTATTGGATTCTTAAACAACAATTGCATAGGTCAACTTGAAATTCTATTGGACAGTTTAACTTGAGCATAAGTCAACTCGGCTTCTCATTCGTTACTTCAAATCCCACCTATGCTCGCGCCCAAACTTTCAGAAGCAGAGCTGACCGCCCATTGGCTTACAGACCTACGCAGATCAAATGTATGGGAATTACTTCGACAATTTTCGGACCCACCTATGCTCTGGAATTTGTTGGGGATACGAATCGTCAAAGTTCATAGCAACGGTCATCCCCCAAAAAGGAAACCTGTGATCATGCGCAGAAAGCATATTTGGTTTTGTGGAAAGGATGTGGGCGGATAATCCGGCCACAATCCAAACAAGAAACAAAGATATCCTCGGGCATGGTAATAGGTTTCCCAGCTGTTGATCTGCTTGGAACTTTACCAGCATAACAAAAGGCTCAGACAAAAGGGGCAGTCCTCGGTATCCTCAACAAGAATATAGTTAAGAAAATGGCAAGAATTTCAAGACTATGCTGGCCAGTAGAATATACCGACTTGTATTCGAAGCAAAAACAAAATATTTCAACGCGTAGGCGGAAGCTTAGTCATAGACGATGACATATCAATGAAATCAAATGCACACAAAGAGATACGCTCTTACGCACACAATTCAATGATGATGGATGCAAACAATAAAACGAAATAAAATCTTTCAATGGAAATAATATACTGAATGAGGTTTGCAATACCGAATTGAAGTTTCTGAGAATCTGACTTAAGCTTGCGCATAAGTTGCTATAGTCTGGATCCGCCCCTGGGTCAGGAAGGGGTTCCTCAACAGTCTGAGAAACGAAAACATTATAGATCGTCTGGCCCATAATACAAAAAAGGCAAAATTCTTTTATAATGTAGGGACAATGTAAAGATTTTAATCATGCCATAAGAAGATATATCGTGAGATATATGCCTTATTTTCAAAGAAAGTGAGTTTAGCTTGGCTATTGGTAAGGAATCGAGGAATTGCGACGAATTTTGCCCCTGACCACACACTCATCATCGAGGCCACACCCAATTAGGGCCCCCTTAACTCGTTCATGGCCGGCGCAAAAATCAGAGCCAGTCCGCCACTGTCCACACTTATTTCAAAACCTGCTTGGCTCTGAACTTCGCAGTAGATCTTTGCTGTTACACGTATCTCTTTTATGAGAAACCGCAAGAAACGGTAGGGTAGGGTAGGCCCAGGGGGGGGGTTACTTGACCAGGTTTTGGTCGGGGACGTGCCATCGAAGCTTCAAAAACATACCCGTTCCTTACACCAATTTACCGAGAAAGTATCCCCGACCTTATACCAATTTTCCGAACAAGTAGATCGGACGTTATACCAATTTTCCGAAACTATATACCCGAACTTATACTTATGCCAAAATCGCGAAAATCGATACCGTTTCTTATACAAAAATCGGGAAAATCGATACCCTTCTAGATGGCACGTCCCCGTACCCAAAATCTGTGAAGTACCCCCCCAGGAGGGTAGGCTCAAATTGTCGAAAGTTGAGAGACAACCCTACCTGAATTTTACTGTTGTAGTTTGTACACGTTTTTTTTATAAGAAACTGGTTTATAAGAAACTAGTACTACGATGACCAAAAATTTAAGAAACTCTAGTACTACGCTCAAGAACAGTTAAGAAACTCTACAACGTTATTTCTGTATGCCTCTCTTATTCTATGACTCTCTAACAAAGGTACATTCGTCTTTTGTTGACTTTTAACTTGCCTTGATGTGCATGTTAATGCAAAATGGAAACCCTTTCTCGAGAAGAAGGCTCAACTTTGAACAATACCGAAATTTTAGGCCCAAAAGGTAAGAAACTAATTAAGAAACTTTTACCACTAAAACACCGAAATTTTCATGTGAAATTAAGAAACTTTTAGTACTTAGTGCTGATCCAAGTTTCTTATAAAAAAACGTGTAGTTTTACTTTTCTTATTGCACTAAAAATGTTTTGACACGGAACAGTAATGTAGAAGCTGGTAGGACATTATTTTGAGTGTGACCCTTTAGACAAAACAAAACTCTTACGTACAAGCAGTGTGACCCCCGTAGCCAAATTGCTTTTTCCGGGGGTTTGCTCTTTTTTCGAAAAACCAGGTGACAATCAAAAACACGATGCGATCACGGAATAAAGACTGATAGGGAATGATTATTTGCTGAGAGTGATTCACGACCCGATCTGACAATTAAGAGATCAACGTTACAAAGTGGACAAAAGTGGAAGCATGCAGATGGGGTGGAAGCTTTCAAAGCGGGTCATATTTTAATGACACGATCCAGGAGCAATGACATCATCTCTGTCTGTCGGCCTCATTTTCGCTTCCACACACTCTATGAATTACGAACTGCTTTACGATTTACGACCCCATTTGAGGGCTATGACTTTTGTCCACGATGTGACTCCATAAATTCTCTCTTAGGCCAGTAGATTTATGGATAGACTGGCTACACAATGTCTGTATGCTCCTCAGAACTGATTTGTCGAGGTGGCCACCCCCAACAACAACAACAGCGAAATTGAGGGACTAGTGTGGCTAATCTATCAAGGGAAGGGAAAGTGAAAGTGAAAAGGCAGGCCTGAAGAACATCGCGCCGTGCTTCTCTTTGTGAAGTTCTCTCACCTCAGATTGAGGAAATTGCAACGGTGTTTAGGTGAAAGACAAAGGTGAGGTGTTTCCTTATTGATCTTTTTTATTCTATCGAGAAAGAAGTGATGGTATCCCATCACAATACAGCAATAGGTATGCACCGCCATGCAGACAAACCAAATGTCTATCAATATCGCCCTTTTGGAGGCGGCCATTTTAGGAATGCAATTTCGTTATCACCGACGATACTACTCGCGAAAATGTTGGGAAAGCTTTCAGGAAGCAGTGTTGTTTGTTGTGCTCACGTCCTCTGCGTTAATTTATAAATCGCATGCATCTCTTTTTGTGGTGGGAGTACGACGGTTGGATGAGGATCGCGATTGTCAGTTGGATATTCGACATTCAACATTGGGCACATTCGGCACATTGGGAGACATTCGCAGCAAACAGTAGTCGGAAAAGTAGTGTTGAATTGGCGTTTTTTACTTCTTCTTGTGGGAATGTTGGTTTAGAAATAGTAGCAGGAAGCTTCAAACTGCAAGTTCCAAATAAATTAAACAGGACTTCACCTTAAAATTATCTCGTAATCGACTTCACTTTCCGAGTGTTTTTCTTCGAGAAACCTGCCTAGGCCCACGACATCTCCGAAAAGTTACCTTCTCGATGAGCTCTTCCCGTGCGCCTCATCGCCAAATAAGGTTGAAAATGAAGACAAATATGTCTATTCTTTGCTCAATGACACTTGTTTTTCAGTAAATAGCATTCCAAGTTGCATTTTCAGACACAAAGATGAGCTGCTGTCCATAGTCGGTCCTTGTAGCGATTATCTCCTCCGACACATTCGTTCACGCGTGGCGTCGGAGATCCCGGGATATTCTATTGTTATCTATTGTTCTAGGTAAGAAATAACGCGGGATTCAAGAAAATTTTAGAAATCTTAAAAGAAAAGGATTATAAGATGAAAACAGAAACGTTAAATAATCACTAAAAATTCTAAAATTTACTCCAGCCTTTCAGTTTTGGTCTAGAATGAGAGGATAAATACAAAGAACCAATGGTTTTAGATACCCAAGTGCAGGAAACCTCTATCTTGAATGTTCTCAGGGGGTCACTTACTGTCCACATTTCAAACAGTCAAAAAATAAATTCCTTCAATAATCACTAAAAGTTTTACACTTTGCTCCAGCCTTTCAGTTTTGGTCTAGAATGAGAGGATAAATACCAAGAACCAATGGTTTTAGATTCCCAAGTGCAGGAAACTTCTATCTTGAATGTTCTCAGGGGGTCACTTACGGTCCACATTTCAAACAGTCAAAAAATAAATTCCTTCAATATTCACTAAAAGTTTTACACTTTGCTCCAGCCTTTCAGTTTTGGTCTAGAATGAGAGGATAAATACCAAGAACCAATGGTTTTAGATTCCCAAGTGCAGGAAACTTCTATCTTGAATGTTCTCAGGGGGTCACTTACGGTCCACATTTCAAACAGGCAAAAAATAAATTCCTTCAATAATCACTAAAAGTTTTACACTTTGCTCCAGCCATTCAGTTTTGGTCTAGATTGAGAGGATAAATACCAAGGACCAATGGTTTTAGATACCCAAGTGCATGAAACCTCCATCTTGAATGTTCTCAGGGGGTCACTTACTGTCCACATTTCAAACAGTCAAAAAATAAATTCCTTCAATAATCACTAAACGTTTTACACTTTGCTCCAGCCTTTCAGTTTTGGTCTAGAATGAGAGGATAAATACCAAGAACCAATGGTTTTAGATACCCAAGTGCATGAAACCTCCATCTTGAATGTTCTCAGGGGGTCACTTACTGTCCACATTTCAAACAGTCAAAAAATAAATTCCTTCAATAATCACTAAAAGTTTTACACTTTGCTCCAGCCTTTCAGTTTTGGTCTAGAATGAGAGGATAAATACCAAGAACCAATGGTTTTAGATACCCAAGTGCAGGAAACCTCTATCTTGAATGTTCTCAGGGGGTCACTTACTGTCCACATTTCAAACAGTCAAAAAATAAATTCCTTCAATAATCACTAAAAGTTTTACACTTTGCTCCAGCCTTTCAGTTTTGGTCTAGAATGAGAGGATAAATACCAAGAACCAATGGTTTTAGATACCCAAGTGCATGAAACCTCTATCTTGAATGTTCTCAGGGGGTCACTTACTGTCCACATTTCAAACAGTCAAAAAATAAATTCCTAAAAAGTGGGCACACTTTAGGCCCTCGCAGAGTGGTTCAGAACTCACCAGTCAAATTGCTAGGATATAGTTTTAAACCAATAAGGGGGCGCTATTTTGACAGTTGTTGTTGATGTATGCAAAAATGGTTGATATGGCCTAGAGTTCTAGTATCTGCGACGGAGCTATTTTATTTATACAGAGGAAGGTTACTGCTTGAAAGGTATATATTTTGCGATTACTAGGTCAGGAAAAACACCATTCTCTGTATCAGTTTGTTTTTTAATGTTCAAGCTCTTTAGACCAGAGTTTTAAGTGATTTTGTGGACTGTACGAGAATTCCCGCTCTCTTAGGCCATTTTGTCAGGGAAACAAAGGACTCCAGCTCATAAGTCTAGTGCGTAGACGCATGGAAAATGAGGTCAGCCACAGCCATGAAAAACCATATCATCAACTGTTTGGCAATTTACTTTGAGAAGGGGACAGAGACAGAGTGGCACGGCACCAACTTTCACCACAAGGAAAAGTTAGGAGAAAACAATAGAATACCCCATTTTTGAGATTCTAGGTCATAAGACTTTGCTTCAAATGTACCCCCTTTTCAGCAAAATCATGAATCATAACCAGGTCTCGTTATCAGGCTAGAATGAGCGTGATATCATATCTTCATTAACATTGTACTGCACCCAGTGAGGAGAGAATTATAAAAACACAACAAGCCCTACGTTTACACTGATCTCTGCAGTAAGAAACTCAAATAGAAAGTTAAAACAAATACAGTATAATTCGCAGGGGCGCAAATGAGGGGGTGTGCGGGGTGTGACACCCCCAATAATTTCATAACTTGGTCCCAATCGCTATTTTATAGTGATAAAGTTTGTCCCGATCCGGCTCTATGAACTTGAACCTGAATTTTTCAGGACGTCGATACTCGAAAGGCAAAGATTTATGTGTTAGCTGTATTTTGTTTTATCGCAGAAACTAAGTTTACAGGAAAGAAATCCTCGAGATTCCTTTGAAACCGAAGAGAAAATGGCTGGGTATAAGTCGGGTAAGGGATGCCTTCTGAGCCAAAGTAGAGGATGTTTCTTCAAAAGTTTTCTTCGTGCTCCAATTTATAGGATAACTGTCCCAAAACTATCAAGGTTTCCTCGCTTGTTAATGGCAAGCATGATATTTGGAGATGCACTCTAAGCCAAAGTGAAGGATGCTTCTTCAAAAATTTTCTTCGCACTCCGATTTATAGGATAACTGTCACAAACCTATCAAGGTTTCCTCACTACCAATGGCAAGCATGCTATTGGGAGATGCATTCTAAGCCAAAGTAAAAGGTGTGGCCCCAAAAATTTTCCTGGCCCTCAGGCTCCCGTATTTCAATGCCTCCCTTAATTTACCCAGGCCACGCCACTAATTGATTCCATATGAGCAAGCTTGCATGCCTAAAAATGTTGCTATTCTGTGATGCTTTGACTGGATCATTCAGGGCAGATGGCTAAGATGCTAGCCAGAGACAACTTGATGCCAAAAACTGTTTGTTTAATTCCGTTTCGATTGCTGGGAAGACATCATGTCTGTTATAGTGTATTTTCGGCAAATTATGGCAGAAAAGAAAACAAAATTTTTTCATACATTTGCAACAACATTAATTTCGCAAAAATCGGTCTGTGTGGAAGAAACTTGGTCCTTTGAACACACCCCTCTCAAAAAATTTGCATTTCCGCCCCTGATCATTCGAGCCATAAATGGAGCGCAGGCCTCTGGTCTTCGCCATAAGTCGTGAAAATGATTAATCTTGGCTTCGATACACTTTCAGGCTATGTTCAGACGAAAAGCGGGAATTCGTTAAAAACGAAGGTCGGGAATCGGGAATTGGGCTAAAAACGTAGCGGGGATTCGGGAATCAGGGGGTCTATTGGGTACCCTCAATGCAGTGATTCAAAAGAAAACGTAATTTTAGTTTCAACTCGCATTTTTGAGTTTCCAACTCGTACTTTTGAGTTTCCAACTCGCAACCTTCGTTCAACTCGCAACCTTCGTTCAACTCGCAACTCGCAACTCGCAACTCGCTAATTAAGTGCAACTCGCAACTCGTAACTCGCATAATAAATGCAAGTCGCAACTCGCAAAATAAGTGCAACTCGCAACTCGCAACTGCAACTCGCAACTCGCACTTTACCATATCACTGAGATTCTCAACTCTCAGATTGCCAACAAATTAAGAAACTCCGGTGCTGGGAAAACATAAGTTAAAAACTATTAATTTTGATAAAGGAATCCTTAAAGAAACCATTTATATTGAATTTGATAAAGGAAAAAAATGAAAAAAAATTTATGCTTTGTTTTCACTCGTTTCGTGTATCATTTCATTTCATTTTCACACGGTACTGTAGCAATTTCTAAACACTGGAAATGCTTCAAAACATTGCTTTGAAATGTGAGCGAGGGGATAGGTAGTTAACATGAAGATTTTTATGGAAAAGAAACTCTGAGTATGTATCGATCTGATAATTTTAAGAAACTTTCAGTAATGGACCAAATTCTTATTTTGTTATAACAAAAATACGTGTATCCTAGGCTAGACCAGAAATCAGAAAACGTATCATCTAAAGCATGAACCAAGCCCCCCGCCCCCCCCCCCTGTGATAACGTGATAACGTGATGTGATGTAACGTGATGTGATAACGTACAAGATGTGATAACGAACACATTGCCAAGTCTAAGAAACGCCTTTCTTGAATATTGCCAGGGGTCAATAATGGTCCTTATATTGAAGAGACGGAACGATGCACTTTGCTCAAACAGTTAATTTTTTGACTGGGAAAATGCTGGGTGTTGAAATTTTAATTGGAATTTCGCAAGATCATTACAATGACCATTGTGTTATTACGATATCTGGTGACTCGTTGTCTCTAAGTTAATTGAGCGGAATCTGACGTTGACGTCAGATTTTTGCATACCGAAAAAGAGTTATCCGACATAAAAATCATTTTCAACTTTCTTCGCTAAAACTCACTGCTGAACTGGAATGCCATAGTTAACATTTGTTCGGATTGATTTGCTATGCTTTGCGATGATTTGCACAACCGTCACGCGAAAGAGAGTGAAAAAGCGTGAACATGCCATTCACAACGAGGTGGACATAACGCTCTTGGCTGGATGTACCTCCCATGAATGGCGATACAGAGGTTTTGATAGAAAGATCAGTTCAGTTTTAATTTGCAGCCCCGTTGCAGCCTTGTCAGGCTCTTGCCCGTATATCCTGCTACATGGACACTGACAAATTGCAGCAGCTAATGAGAGCATTTGTGTTATCGCACTTTAGCTACTGTCCACTTGTTTGGATGTTTTATGACAGAACTTTAAACCATAGAATAAATCATGTTCACGAAAGGGCACTGCGCATTGCGTACAAGGATCACGGAAGTGATTTTGGTTCTCTCCTGGAACAGAGCAATTCGGTGCCCATCCATGTAAGAAACCTACAGTTGCTTATGACGGAAATTTTTAAAACAAAGTCTGATCTAAATCCACCTTTCATGAAAGATATTTTTATGGAGAGAGGTATTAGCTGCAACCTAAGGCATGGCAATGACGCTCAAATTCCAAAGGTGCGAACCACGTCCTTTGGAGTTGAGACCATAGCCTACCTTGGAAATAAACTTTGGCAGTTTTTACCGCACGAAATAAAACGATCAAGCACCCTTCCTATTTTCAAAAAACGAATTAGATGTTGGAATGGCGAAAAATGCAGCTGTAGGCTCTGCAAAACATACATTCCAAGAGTTGGGTTTCTAACATGATAAACATTTCTTGGGCCTTCTCGCGAGGATGGGGGCGGTGCACTGCTTCCCGGTGGGATGGGGGATGTGCTGTGCGGGATGTGAGGTCCCCTTCACGATGCAGGCACTGGGCTGCGGTTGAACTGGGGAATTGCTCCCTAGCGGCGACAGCAGCTTAGGATATGCGTGTGGGGGTTCCCTCGCGCGGTGTGTCCGCCGTCTCTCTGGGAGGTGGGCGTCGCTCCGTACCTCGTAGGGAAGGCATGCTTTTATCTTGTATATAATCCACTAAATGTTTTTATTGATTAGCTTTAGGAATTAATTTGTAAATTTTGTAAATTTTTGTAAAGTAGGCCTAAATTAGCTGTAATTTAGCTATTCTTTTTATTTTACTTAGCCTACATTAAATAAATTATTGATGATGATGATGATGATGATGATCAGGGTTCACAGGTTTGTGCACCGCCCTGGTTGGCCATGGCCTGTCGGGCTTGGGCAATTTTTTCCAATTTTAGTAAAGAATTTGTTGCCTGATTGGCAAACGGTAGACTCATGAATCCACTCGTCGCAATGTTTTCATTTGATTCCGTTTTACATTGGGACTCATTTCTTTCTAGCTGAATTCTTGGCCCGGGATCTGCAAAGCCTCAATTTCTTTCGGAATTCAGAATTGATATTCGAGATGTTGTGAAAGTGTCCGATAATGCTCCTTGTACACTCCCTTCACTAAAGTATCCGGACAGCCGAAACAATGTTTACTTATCATCCTTAAGAAAGGCTTTATTTCAGGTCTAGATGAATTTCTGTTTTTCATGAAAACTCTTTGACTTGCTACAAGTCTTCGTTTGCCTTCTATTCGTATTGTCATGGTGTATAGTTCATACCGCGCCGGAGGCGAACGAGCGCGCAGCGCGAGGCCGGCGGAGGAGGGGAAGAACGAAGACTTGTGACTCTGTTTATCTCGCTAATTTTTCCTTTTCTTAATTTCAAAGGGCACTCCTGGAGGGACCATTATGGAAACAAGGTCGCATTGACCTTTTAATGCTATCCCTGCCATCTTTAACCATGGGGTGTTTTTATTAAATTAGATTTTAAATTAGATATGTAACTTTTGCCTGTAATTTTTTCAAACTTGTAAATATTGTAATTAGAGCTTTTTTTCTGAATCTGTTATTTTTCATTTTTATTTTGATGGCGAAATTTTACATACATACATACATACATACATACATACATACAACAAAATGGCATCAAATATAACCGTTGGCCTTTCAACCCCCAAACGGTTCAGCCGTCATGTGGCCATTTTAGGGAGTGGAAACAAATGATTTTACCGCCAAAATTGTGTTTATCAATCACGCAATCAAGGAAGAAATGAAAAATTGAAAAACAAAGCAAGATAAACGTGTTTTGATAATAAAACATGAAGTTAGCTGTGAGGAGAAAATGTAATCGATAACAAAGGAGCCTCCCATGGAACTGATATTTAAGATACTCTTCCAAATAATTTGTTCACTAGAATAGCATCACTTGGCCATTTTATAGCCAAGTGTCCTTTCATTATTATTCACGCGATTCCTAAAACTGCGATCTTTTCTGCTCCATTTGACATAAAAACAATCTTCTCCTGTCATGTAGCAGCCTCCAAGACTGGAGATTCTTTTTGAACCTGTTGTCTTGTTTTCGATTGCTTTTCCTTCTCACAGCTAAATTCATATTTTGCTATCAAAACACTTCATTTTGCTTTGTTTTTCAATTTTTATTTTCTTCCTTGCTTGCGTGATCGATAAACAAAGTTTTGGCGGTAAAATAATTGGATTCCAGTCCCTGAAATGGCCGCATGACGGCTGAACTGTTTTGGGGTCGAAGGGCTAACGGTCAAATTTGACGCCATTTTGTTTTGGCTGTCCGTACACTTTCGTGACGGGAGTGTATAACCATTGTTATTGTAAGATTCCTTACCGCTTGAAATTTGCACGTATGTCATTTAAGTAAGCGAAATGTGTGAACAAATGAATGAGACCAGATCAATGGCACACTGTGTTTGTGTGGCTAAACAAATGCAAAGCCAAAGAAAAAGGTGTACGATAAGACCAAAATCATGAGACCACACCATTCGCAGGTCTTGAAAGGAATCTAAGCATATGTAAGCCTTTGATAAAAATAGTTGCACGAGGATAATGGACTTTGACACCCGTTGAACCATATTTGGGTGGCTTGAGCCTCTTTGATATGCTTACATTCCCTTTAACCCTATCTGTACTCAGTCTGCAGAGTGTGCCAGCTGCACGCACGAGATTTTTATCAAAAATTTTGTGTACACGCCGATTTTGAACGAGATCTTTTTTTCACTACTTTGAAAACAAAGGAATCAAAGAGCTTGCACGTGAGCACGCCAATGCTTTCATGGTCTGCACGCGTGAGATCTCGTTGAGAACTGCCATACTCTGCAGACTGGTCTGTACTGGGCGATACTTTTTCAATAGTTTTGTACTGGGGGGGGGGCGTTTTTCGCCCCCTTCTTGTTCTCCAAAACTACAAGAGATATAACAAAAAGACCTACCCCTACACAATTGGCTATTCAATTATAACAATAGTAGTTAATTAGTCACATGATTCGTTGCCAGGCAACCAAAAAACAAAAGAAAATTGACAAATTCCTACCTTCTTAGCGAAAAAAATTCTATTTAATTAACCACTCAACCGCTTTTCTCCAAATTTGTTTCAAATAGTAGGAAACATGTTATAAATCCAAAATACATACTTTTCAAAATATTTTTAGTTTCTATCGAAGTCTTGAGAATGCACTCACCTTTTTGTTTATTTTACCGCACAGTACATACATACATACATACATACATTCTTTATTTTATAACGCAGGTTTAATGTTTGGCAACCTCTTGTTGGCTGATGTGGACCTGCAACTTAAAAGTTCTAAAACAAGAATAATTGTAAAACAAAACCCTAATGCCTAACTTTAAACATAATATTATTTCTCTATTTCAAATATCTTAAATAAAAATATAGCTAATAACTAGAAATACACAAAAGTATGGAGATCTTTATTCATGTTTACAATGGTTCCCTTACTAAACGAAATTTGTTCAATTATTTTACCATTCTTTGACAAAAATTTCTTAAAATTTAGCAAATTGTCAGCGCTCTTCAAATCGGAGTTTAATGCGTTCCATAATATTGATCCTCTGTATTTTAATGTGTTTCGTCACATTTTTTGTTCAATAATATGCTTGTCAAAATTCAGCTTAGAATCAATCATTACTCCTAAGAGTTTTACCTGTTGGCATTGATTGATGATCTGATCATCAATACTTAGACACATTTGCTGGTCACTCTTTCAAGGGCGCCGGAGCCACGGGGGCAGCGGGGGCAGCTGCCCCCGTTGCCCTAGTGGTACGGGGGCAGCGCGGGGGCAGAAAAGTGCCCTTTCCAAAAAATGCATTCAGAGAACTATTGATTAATCGCGTCTGTTAGTTGGAAGCGAGTTGTTTCTCGTCCGCAGTCACAATAATATGACGATTCCTTCTGCTCTCAAGATCACAGTACGTTCGAATTACAGTGGCGTCGCCACGGGGTGGTCTGGGGTGGACATGTCGACCACAGTTTTCACAGAGTCGATGTTATAATTTCTCGAAATCAGTCAAAAAGATTGGGGAGGGTAGATTTTTATTGACTTAAAACTTTTGTGATAACTGGCCTTCCTCCTGAATTCTCAATTCCTTTATATTGAAGATTTCGAGAAAGGCCTTAAATTTCAATTTCTAACCATATCTTTTCCTTCCTCGTAAATATATTTATGATCTTCTTCTCTGTTTCGATTTTTGTTGCACAAAAATTCCCGCTGTTGTAAAAAGTACTGCGTGAGATGGTTGCTTTTCCAGAAATATCTAAATAGATCAAAATGATAAAAAGGGCATTCCCATCACGTTCTCTGAGTGTCTGAAGGGCGTTTCACACGTTTTCCGAGGATATGAAGGGCGTAGTCAGGAAATTTTTTTCAGACCCCCTTCTACCTTTCCGCCCCAGCTTTTTGGGCTGGTGACACCCGTGTCGAAATAGATGTTGAGCACAATATCCTAAATGACGATTCTCAATTATTTTCAACGGCAGACTTTGACACCCTAAGGTGCCCTTTCTGCGATGCCTGCCCCCGCCGCATCATGGAGCCTCCGGCGCCTCTGCACTCTTTAGCCCTTAGGAACATGAGCTGGAGTTTTTCATGGTTTGCTACCATCCCGTGTTCGGTAAACCACTGTAAAATCGAGCTCATATCATTTTTGAAGTTGTTTTTCACTTCATCGAGGGTCTTACTCCTTGCGTAGATTGTATTGTCATCTGCAGAGTTGCAGATTTCTGATTCTGAGTCAATTTGGAATAGGTCATTGATAAAAATGTTGAACAGCATCGGTCCAAGGACCAATCCTTGCAGTATTCCTATTTTGATTTTTCCAAGGGAACTGTAGGAGGTGCCCACTTTAACTCTTTGGCTACGGCCTGTCAAATAGCTATACGTAAATTTGAGGCTTTTTCTGTTGAATCTATATGCCTCCGACTTAGCTATCAACAAATCATGCAGGCTACAATCATAGGCCGTGGAAAGATCCATTAATACGGTACCAACAATCCCTGAGGCATCGAGGCATTTTTGCCATGATTCATTGCTCAAAGTAGTGCATCTTGTGTACTATAACCTTTTCTGAATGCAGATAAGAGATTTGACAATTTATGCTCAAGAAAAAGATTTATTTGCAAACCAATCAACCTTTCAAAGATTTTTTATATGGGAGGTAGTACGCTTATTGGTCTATAATTTGCTATATCTGTTTGCTCTCCTCTCTTATAGTCCGCAGAAACATCGGCTACCTTTAGGTCATTAGGAAAGCTGCTATTATTTATTGCTGTATTAACGCAGTCTGTTAAGTACGGGACCAAAATGTCTTTGCTATTTTGTAGTATTTTCACAGGTATGTTTCCGCTGTTAGATTTACTGGGATCGATTGCTTCTATTTGATCCATCATGTTGCAGTAGAAGACATGTGAAAATTCAAACTTATCTGTTTGTGGTGTAGAGGCTTTAATTTCCTTGATGCCTGGGTGGTTCTTGTACTTTTCTATCGCATTAGTTACCTTTATATCCAGGTCATTAATCCCATTTGGGAAAGAGTGCCAAACTGATCGGGGACCCGTTTTTCACAAGACAGTGCTAAAAAGAAACTGCATGCTCAATTATTTGACATTATGAGACACTGTGCCAACAGATTTAAAAAGAGCAAAAAATTCATAATTTACAGCTTTTGGTGGCGTATCCTAGATGGAATTGTGTGGGGTAGCAACAACAACACCCTGCCTGCCAAAGGTGTTGTGGTGCAGTGGTGTAATCCTCTGAAGTTGCAATCAGAACAGTCAGGTGGACAGGGTTTGATGCTGGGTAGCTAGGTAGAGCCCATCACTTGAGCGTCATGACAAGGGATCGCTGACTTGATTATTAGGCCTATTCTTTTTCTGCGATCCCAGCACTTAGTGCTAAAAACCACAACTTTACCTTAAAGTGCCTATCTAGCCCAACTAAAACTTTTTCTTAAATCATAGAAGGGACACCATAAAGCACAACTGTGCTTAAATTTTTGGAAAATTTAATCCCACTTTTGAGAAATGCCACTTTTAGTAGCGATTTTCTGACCAAAATTCCAAAATGTTGCGTCCATACAAAAAGAGCATGGGGCGAGCTCGCGTGACGAACCTTCAGGAAGGGAATCCTACTGCAACACAGTGATGCCAGGTTTGGGCTCAATCAAGCAAATTTTGAGCTACGGACGATGGAGACGATGGGCCTAGCACTTCGCAGCAAGATCGAAAGGAGTCGAAGGGCAAAGGAATCAAAATACTGTGAGTTTACTATTTCCTGATTTTGAGGTTGGTTTTGCCATGTATAAGTTGCGATCAAAGTCTGAAAGATCTCACAGTAGAGTAAAGTAGAAATTTGGGTGGGATCCTGGTTTCTGGATTTGATTGAAATCATATGAATTGACATAAAATGGGGGCATCATTTTTTATAGTGAACAGTATTATAGCACAGAAGGGAATCAAACTTGTTCTTGAATCAGAATAGTGAAACTGGACGAGCTGCCAATATAGAATCCATTTCACAAGCAAGTGTCCCCATGCAGATGCAGGAAATAAAATGGATACACATGGATCCAGGCATCTGATGCTTGGTGATGGGCCGCATATTGTATAGCTGCACTGATGAGCCCTAAATTGAATAAGACTGGTCACAGCATAATCTATGAAGTGTTTTTTTATCTTTCTCCACAAGGTAAAATGGGTAGGCTGTACATAATTGTTTCTGTATTTTTAATTTTAGAGAGAATTGCAAGTCAGTATCTACAACAAGCGCAAGAACAGCAAAGAGAACAGCAGTCACTTTGGTGTTTTGTTAATTAACCAGTGCATGGGAGGATACAGAAATGTTATCAACTTTCTTAAAAAATATACAGTTTTCATCATTTCCATATGAACATGATTAATTAACAAAGAATGAACCACTTGTTGTTATGTTCGTAACTCCGATTTTGAAAACATGTTGCATACACGTATTTTGTTAAGAAACTAAGAATTTGGGCCAGTACTGAAAATTTCTTAAAGTTATCAGATTTTGAGTACTCAGAGTTTCTTACGAGTTTCTTAGAGGTTCCATAACAATCTTCATGTTCCGTCGTGCCTGTGTGCCCTCGTAAACATTTCTAAACAAGGTTTTTTAAGCCTTTCCGATGTTTAGACATTTCCCAAGTACCTTATGAGTGATATGATACAGGAAACAAGTGAAAGTAAAATAAAGATATGTCAAGCATTTCCTTTCTCATTAAATAGTTTCTTAAATTATATTTTCCCAGTACTGAAGTTTCATAATTTTTGGTGATCAGAATGGCAAAAATAAGAAACTCCAGTTCTGGAAAAATATTTAATTGAAGCAGTTATTAATGTTAGTCAAGGAAGTCCTTAACATATTTCATATTCTATTTTCATCTGTTTCCTGTGCCATATTGATCAGAAGCAAGATATCATGTATCATGTCAGAAGGTACACTTATGTCTGAGCATTCAATTCCTACCCTGACCATACCCCGGGGACACCCACATTCATTAGCTAAAAAAATATTCCCACCCCCTTGAATGTTAATTTTTACCCTGGGCACTTAAAGTGGCATTTGACAAAAAAAGGAGGTTTATTTTTGTTGACCCCCAGGCTGCCTGGGGGATGGTCATGCCTGGGGGATGGTCAGGGTAGGAATTGAAGGAGACATTATCTAAACATTCAAAAGGCTCCCCACTTTCATAACAATCTTCATTCGTTTACTCTCTGTGCCCTTGTGACATTTTCAAACCAAATCTATTTGGAGCCTGCAGAAATGTTCAGTATCTTATGAAATGTTATGGGCACTGTAGCTTACAAGGGAGGATGTTGTTTCAATTTTAGTCACAAACTAAATGACCTGCCAGGGTTTTTAATTTTGCCAGCATAATCAATGCAAGAAACAATTACAAAGATATTTTATTTCTTGTTTTCATATTTTCAATTTATTTTTATTTTAAAGTCCCCAAAAGTCATTTTCATGGCCATATCCAGTCATTTTAGTAGCATGAAATTCGGTGTGATTCTTTTGTTTCAAGTCTGTTATGCGCCATCCCTGTCAAAGTCTCTGGATGAGTCTTCTTGAAGAAATCTGAAAATTGAATTGTTAAAATGAAATATAGTTGATGTCAACATTGGTCGAAACTAGTGAATGAACTAGAAAATGCCTTGTTGAAACTGGTCAGCCAGGCATTTTCAAAGGACACCAATGTCTGAACAATCTCAATCACAGGAATACAAAGTACATTTCACTTCACAAGAGTTTAGAAATGAAGCTTTATAACCATGTTTATGATAGTTTTGCAATCATTCATGTTTCTATTTTTGAGGGAGGTGAAATGTACCAGCATATTTTTTTCTAATTTGCTCAAGAATTTTATGCACATTTTCATGCCTTTCCAAATCAAAACTTTTCACAAATTAAAATTTACCTTCATTTCCTGTCCAATGCAAAGAAAAGATAAAATAGAAATGACCAATATGCTTTAAATTTTCACTTATCAACCAAACTTTGATTCATTTCCGTACAGGTTTGTTGAGTGCAGTGAAAGATTAGTTTTGAACCAGGCAGGATTTTACTACTAGAGTGTGATAAAAGCTCACGGGATATAATTATCTTGGTTTGTAAACACTCAGAAGATGGACAGTTGCAACAAGATTTCATGACAATTCAAATAGGATAATAAATCAAGTTCAAGTTTGTTTCATCATTCGTTAAAAAAAGGCAAAAGCTAAAATTTTGAACAGCTCCAAATTTCCATTTGCTATGCTGTCGTCCTATTATTGTACGTAGGCCAAGACACAAGATTTTGACATACAGTATTTTTACCCTGTCAATAAGAAACCGACTTATAAGAAACTGCAGCCTGCCAGATGGCACCATAATAGTCATTGTCCAACATTTGGTTTGATATAACATTCATATGATATTTGTAAGAAACCAAGCAGCCTGGTTTTATAAAATGAGTTTCTTAGTGGCGGGGTAATAGAGTCTGTCGCTTTCACCCTTCCACTCCCAAGTCCAATAATGCTGAGGAAGGAAGCGAAAGGCCATCTGTTGAAAAGAAAGTTTCCTTACCACTCCTTGAAAGTAACTGCTTCTCATAACCATCCCTGTTTCTCTCTGCCCTTCTTTTTTTCTGTTTCATGTTTGGTTTCGCATTCAGTCGATCCAGCTTCGAAAGGGTTCAACAGTTCAATAATAGCCATACTGTCTGACTGTGTAGGTTCATCAACCAGCGGGAGTGAGTTGGCTCCGATAGGCAACTCATCCCCCAGCAACTAGAAATTGAGGCCCAACTTAAGCTAATCCTTGCATTTCTTTCTGGCATCCTTCCCTCTTGAACAAACTCTGTCATCATAGCATTCGGAGCTAATTTTGGCCAACGCTTTAAAGAAAACATCGAAGGAACTTGCAGTCGCAACAGCAGCGAAGCCTTCGCACCGAACGAAACAAACCACAACAACACAATACCCTCTCCAGGAGGCATTCCTGAAGGTACGTCACAGCCGCTCTCGACCCAGACCCGCAAGTGCGCAATCTTTTCGAAACGCGGCGGTTTCAAACGCTATTTTACAGAAATACACAATTCAAAGATTTTTCATATATTTTTTTTCATGACCAGTGCAACCAGAGCTTTCAAAAAATGCTCTATGGGCACTTTTGAAAATTGGACTAGATAGGCACTTTAACCTTCACAATACCCTAAGTCTACCAAACAAAATTATACATCATTCGAATTGGAAATATATGCAGAATGTGACGTTACTAAACACGGAACAAGCTAGTGACAAGCGGAACAAGCTTGTAACAAGCGGAACAAGCAAGGAACAACCCGATAACAAGCAGCACAAGCACGGAACAGTCCAGCAAAAAGCAAGAAACGATAGGAACAGGCCAGTAACAATCGGAATAGTGACACAGTAACGACCATAGAACAACTGTAATGACCCAGAATATAGGGAATAAAGGGATACATCCTACCTCCAGTAAATGAAAGTCTATTAACCCTATTTTTACCGGGGGGGGGGGGCGTTTTTCGCCCCCCCCCCTATCGGATTTTTTTAAATAGCTCCCAAACGATGCAACCTACAATGCTGAAATGCCTTGACTTTTCCTAAAATTTAGTTGGCAATCAGAAAATAGAACTTTCAAGACCTATTGTTCGACCACGTGACCACCACATGCCCATATTTGGAGAGTGGTCACAAAGAAATTCTCTAAAACGGCTCTAATTTCTTTCTTTGTTACTAAATCTCAACAATATATATACCATTCGATTCGTCTCAGTGAGTGCTTTCATTTGATAAATAATTTATTCATATTTGCTGACATCAGCAGTTTATTATTTCTATGACGTCATCAATCTTTATGACGTCATATTCCTAATGAATGAGTAATTTTTGCATGCAAAGCTGATGGAATTACCTCAAATATCGATGAAGGTACTTGATTTCACCAATAATATGCGAAATTAATGGTTTTAAACCATAATTATTGAGCAAACAATTTTGCATTGAATCAAAATTTCATTATTTAGTTAGTTAATTTATTAGAAACCAAAAATATTTACATGAAATCATATGAAACTACAAATTAATGGTGTCAAGCAGGTATTTGGATGGTTTTTTGCCAATTTTATCAAGCTATTTGCTAATAATGGGCCCTTTTTTGCAAATAGCTCAATTTTCACAAAATTTGCATTGTTTTTGGTTGCCTAGCAACCAATCACGTGACTACTGATTGATTGATGCTATTTTTAGATTCTCCTTTGTTCAATTATGACACAGTGCAAGTTTCATTGTCATAGCTGTTATACTTGCGGAGAAAAACAAGGGGGGGGGCGAAAAAGGCCCCCCCCCCGGTAGAAAATCACTTGTTTTTTACCCGGTTAAAATAGGGTTAAAAAAATCCATCCTTGAGTAACGTCTTAATTTTTTAGTGATCTGACAGTAAAGTTTTTCGAGAATTATTTGCTACCGGGTGTCCCCAAAAAACGCAACAGATTTGAAAAATTCTACTGCAAACTGTTTCATACTCATTATCCAACAGTTATTTTTCTTCAAATCTGCAATCATTAGATTAAATTTTGATATATTTTTCAGTATTTTTGGTGTCTTGGTTGTAGAGTTAAAAATCAGCAACCTTCAAAATTGTCCCCAGGTCAAACCAGAGCTGGGTAATTCCATATAGCTTCATCAGATGGATGTAGAGTCATGTTTGAGAAATCTTCTTGAATTTTTCTATAGCAAGGCAATGAGGAGTTGATCATAGATATTTAATTTCCGCTCGATATCTTGTTTGGTTGATGAGCAATGATTTATTGAACTTATGGCCCATTTGTCAGTAGGGTGTCACCTTTCATGAGGCAGCATGTTTGAGACACAATAAAACCATAATAACATGGGGAGGGGAAGGGTGGGAGGCATCTGGTTAAGATGCATTGCTGTAAAATGACTATTGATTCCGTTATAGAACATGACTGTTTTAAGGAAAGGCTTCATTGGATGTGAAAACTTGTTTGGTTGAAATCGGTCTTAATTTTCTTCCTTGATTCATTAATGATTATATGTGTCACAATGCCACCAGATTCTATGGACCGTTAAAATTCATGGCAACTACTGTAAATACTCATTTCTTTTGTTTCAAGAAAGCAGACAAGGAATGAGTCGTGATTTTGCCCAGAGAACGAAAAGTCTTGATGATTTTCTCCCCAGGTCACTGCTTGTTTATTTGCGAATGTTTTCAAGTGGGAAATTGACCAAACATGACCTTTTTGTCAAACTGTGTTTTGATAATTGGCTGAAATATTGGAAAAGAACATTTTTGAGGTGTTTTTGCTAGCGGTGTTCTGAATGAGCTCCAATATGCTCCTTTGCCAACATTTTCAATAAGCCCTCTCGCTATTCACCCTCCCCCCAGTTATATCAAGCAAGAGAGGTTACCAAAAGATTTTCCGTTTATTTAGCTAAATCAAGTTTGAATGTTAATTTTGATATGGTTTTAACTTACAAAGTTGAAAATTGATTGCACAAAACGTTCAGAAAAAGACCTGAAAGGCTATCATTTTAGTATGATCACTTTGATAAACTTTATTTGTAGAGGATAAACCAGGCTGGCCTAAACAACTAATCTTCCCCTGGGTCCTCTCTATTAACTACGAAATTAAAATTTAATACAACTGCTAAAATGTGTCATTTAAGTTCCTAGAAAGCTTAGTTACATTTAAATCTGAAAGTCAAGAAGGTGCTGATACACTGTTTTCTTGAAAATTTCTAGCGATGCTGACTGTCTAATGTTAAGTGGAAGTTCATTCCATATTTTACTTCCTTTTATCGATACTGACTGATCAGCCTTTTTCATTTTTGATCTGGGCACATACAAGCTGTTGTGTGATGAACTTCTCGTAAATCGTTGATTAATCTGATTTTGGTGAGCAGTGACGCATTTACCCATGGGCCCACCGGGCCCAGGGGCCCCCTAAAATTCTTAAATCTAGGGGGCCCCGAGCAAAATTGGAAAAACCCTATAAGTGCTGTTGATGTCACTCTTGTGTTCGAATTGAGTGCTAACGTCTTCAGACAACACCATGGTTCCATATATTGACAATACGTGATGGGCGAACAAAGTCGGAATTCGGCAATAACGTAAGTTTGTTAAAAAGCCGCTAGAAAAGTTCCTCGATAAAAGGAGGAATCTCGTTGATACCGCAGCCTAAGTCCATAAAAAAGAAAGAAATTGAAGAGACGACAGCCCCATGGAACGTAAAAGCCTATTTCGGATTATCTATCAGAGCAAACTGTGAAAGGAGATGAAGCTGCAACTTCCCAAAGGCAATAACCGCACTTAGATCGTTGCTCAATGCAATGGCCGCACTTTACCATGCAGAGTTTCCTCCAGTGAGAGATGTTTCTCCATGCTGACCGTGTCAAGAGTCAACCAAGGTCCACAATGTCACAAGAGCGCGTTGTTGCCTTTCGCTTAATGAATGGCAGCATTTAATGGCAGCAAATTTTGACGTCCTGAGGCAGAGGCATGGCCACGGGGGAGGGGGTTTCGGGGGGCAATTGCCCTCCACTTTTGTCCACATATGGTCTTTGAGATTCCTTTAAAACCGGAGAGAAACTAAATGGGTATAGGTTTGGAAAGAACTTTCCGAGAAATATCAAATATTCCATTTTAGCACTGAAAATATGGAATATGGAATCAGGGAATGCATTCTAAGCCAAAGTAAAGGAGGTTTCTTCAAAAAATGTCCTCGTGCTCCGATGTGTAGGATAACCGTCACAAAATATAAAAGTTTCCTTGTCGCTAATCGCAAGCATGGTATTCGGAGATGCATCCTAAGCCAAAGTAAAGGGCGTGGCCTCAAAAATTTTCTGGGGGCTTCGCCCCCTCGGCCCCCCATTTAATTCCCCCACTTAATCTACCCTGGCTACGCCGCTGTTCTGAGGGTTTTAGACCCCAAGAAAATCATCCGAAATTTTGCAGCAGTGAAGGCAAGACGAAAATCACGAAAAACCATTGGACAAGGGTAGTTTTATTGGGATTGTACCAAAATGTATACATTTGTACAAGTTTACTCATTTTTCGAGTTTTCCCATATCAAACTGTTTAGTTGATATTAACTTCTTTGGCTACGACTAAATGTAGCGGTCTTAACCATACATGCTAACAGAGTACCGAGTACTATGATACACATTTTGTTCAGGTATATTCTAAGGGGCCCCAACAGACTTAAATGCGGCCCTGTTGGTGAGTGAACAAATCAGTCATATATTTTGGAGCTAGTCCATTTAGAGCCTTATAGACTACTATGGCTGTTTTGAAGTTTATTCTTTGGTGAACGGGCAGCCACTTAATCTTCTTAAACAGTGGTCCTGAATGCTCACAGCCTGGAAGGTCACAGATCAACCTAGCTGCTATCTTTTCAAGCTTCAACAGTGAGGATATCTTCGTAGAAGACCCCGAAACCACACTGCAGTAATCAAAATAGACTTGTATAAAGTTTTGATAGAACAATTTTCTTGTATCAAATGGCAGGTAAGACTTGATCCTACGAAATATAGCAAGGTTGCGGTATTAGTAAGCATTACATACGCGTTTGACGTGATCGTTCCATGTGAGATCTTGGTCAATAACAACTTCTAAAAGCTTTTCTTGCTGAATCTGAAGTAATAGCTGCTCATTCATCTTCACATCAATTGTCTGATCTCGTTGGTTTCTTTTCAGCTTGAAACGTTTTTGCTTTGTTGTGACTAGGAGAGTCTTAGTTTTTCCTACATTGACAGCCATCTTGTTTTCACTGCACCACGTTGCGATTTGTCTAGCAGATGTGTTCAACTTTGTTTCAATATCTTGGATAGTTTTGCCAGAAATTGACACGGTGCTATCATCTGCATACATTTCTAATGTACCTTCTTTTTATCTCTAGTGGTACGTCATTCATGAACAAGATGAATAATAGTGGCCCTAAACTTGAACCGTGTGGTACCCCTGACTTCACAGCCTCAGGATTTGAGAAGTTATTTTTAAAATTAACCATTTGCTTACGTTCATTCAAATACCAAGTGAACCATTCAAGTGTTTTACCGCAGCACTGATATAGCTTTAACTTTTCCAATAATAGTTCATGTTTGACAAGATCGAACGCTTTTCTCAAGTCGAACAGAATAACGCCTGTCATGTGGCCATCATTCATAGATTTCAACCATCGGGTTGTTAGGCTGAGAAGAGCACTTTCACATGAGTGCATTGCTCTGAAGCCTGACTGAACTGCTTAAAGGAGTCCATGTATGTGCAGGTATGAGTAGAAATGACTGTGCACATGCTTCTCAATTATTTTACTTGGCAGTGGAAGGACTGAAATTGGTCAAAAGTTACCGACATCATGGAGGGGGCCAGACTTGTGTACTGGAATAGCTTTCGCAGTTTTCCAAACGTTCGCATAGATACCAGATGTAAAACTTTTGTTTATGATCTTGGTAACAGTTTCACTTTCGTTTGACTTTCTGAATAAGCTCTCCTCTACTATATGCTCTTCTCTGGAGTTTCCAAAGTGAGATTACGCAAATTTTCCCAAGGAATATATGCATGCTTTGAGGATTTTTGAGATGAAGCGTTGTTATGAAATCTGTTGCGAATGATATCACCGATTTTCAAGAATTGGTTGTGAAGATTTCACCAACATTGGCTATTTCATTCTGCATTAAAGAATTGGCATTTCTTTCTACGGTTGGTAATTTTGTTAAAAACGGTAATGCTTCTAGCGAACTGTCTGCGTCAGAACCATACCAATTGAATGAAAAGTTTCCGATGCATGTAAAAAATGATAGCATTTTGCAGAGAAACGGTATTTTGTGATGGTTTTGAAGTCCAGTCGAGGGATGGAGTGTGCAATTGAAGGCTTGTTTTAGGAATCTTGTGAAACACTTCTGGTAGAATTACTCGTAACTATGGAACAGGCAACCGATTTCAACCTTCGTGTCTAATACCCCATTCACACAGGTATGTTAAACCAGCTTAAAGTAAACCAGATTATGATATGTTACATTCTAATTGGTCAAACCAACAAGTCGAATGCATTTGATTGGTTGAAATTTAACATGTTTTAGACAAAGCTGGTTTAACAGTGTCAATGTGAATAGGGTATAAGTTACCATTTTCACGAGGAACAAATCTCAAAGAAATGAATTTGCAAAATATAGCGCCGGTATAGATATTGAAAAGCCTCCTACCTTCCTTGAACTCGCCTGGTAGGTTAAAGAATGTTTTGAAAGTATTTGTTGTCATATGATTTATCTACCTGAAACTTTCATACAGGATTGGAAAGATGGTGAGCATAAATAAAAGCATAAATAAAAGAAAATCATGGTCGAAGGAAGTTGTCGAGCAAGCACTGCAAGAATATGAGCACGGGGCTAATATCTCAACAGTGAGTGAAGCACATGGAATGTCAACTAATACTCTTCGGCGTTTTATCAACAAAAGTGACTTGCCTCCTGAAGTGAAACATCGCATCCCGCGAACAATGAGCCTGGAAGAAGAAGCTGTATTCGTTGAATGGCTGAAAATATTGGCTGCCAATGATGTTTACATAGCAACAAAACAAATTGGAATCCTCGTGGATAAAGTATTGGAAGCTCAGGGAAGAACATCAAGATTTCAAGGCAAAAACCGTGGTCATGATTGGTATAAAGATTTGATGAATCGTCATTTAGACCTCAAGTCGATGATAATTTGGAACATTTGGAGAAAGTGCACAATCTACAACATAGATGATCTTGTCTCGTCGTACCTATCGTATATCGGTTGTGAAAAACAACAGTCGCGCAAAGGAGACACAGCAGAAGCAGAGCGGTCTTTCTCAGATGAGACGGGAAGCAACGAACGAGCTGAAGTGATTGTTCTGGAGCAGGACTCAAAATACCCTGCTGAAGTAACTGAAGCTGCTGCATCGCATGCTGCTGAAAATAATTCACCATCTTCTTATTTTGTCTTCGTTCGTCCTAGGGTCATTACAGATAACAAATTTAGGTTGAAATCTAAACAGTCCATTCAAACCCATACCAAAGTTGCCTCAAGCTCCAGCTCGAGAAAGTCTAGTTGCAAAAGTCGAAAGCACAGGAAATTGAAACCAGCGTACACACCTGAAGCTATCGCCAGTGCATCTAGTTTAGTGTCAGAGGGCATCGACAAAATGGAAGAATGTCTGCAAGAAGATCAATTGAATACCTTTCACAGGTACCAGCGAGGGAGGAAGGAAATCAATTCTGATCCACTGTTTCTTGCATGGAAATGTCTTCATCGCTTTAAGAAGGAACTTCCTAAGAATAAAACTAAATCAAGTGAAAGACGCAAGTGTAAAGTCTCCAACAGCCAAGAAATTTGCAACAAGCAAGCCGTATCAACAGCCACTGTATCCTTGCCAATGTCAGTATCGACAACATCAACCCAGTCAGACCCATCTATCAAACTCCATATTTCACTTAATTTTGCATCACCTGCAGCAAAATATAGCGACAACGACTTTTGTGCTGCAGAGCCTGCGGGACAAGGTGGTAATGCACAAGTGGAAGAGGTAGCAACTGATGACCTCAGGTCCTTACAGGTGGATGAGATCGCCAGAGAAGGGAAAGAAGAAGCACACACTGGCAGACCTAAGCGAAAAAGGAAGCCTAGCAGAAAAGCTGCCTGTTCATCGCCTGTTAAGAGGAAGAAATAGTGTGGAGCAGTTACCAGGTTTAATGGACTGAATAAGACAGACGGGAACTTTTGTTATCTTTATATTCACGCATAAGAAACGCGGGTTCACTCTTAGTTCGTAAAAGTTTCTTGATTTTCATGTAGATCAAATTATTTTTCATGTTATTTTCGGTATTTGTTTGTTTGTCGATGCAAAAGCTGTGATGTGGTGTAAATGATATGCGGTAATGGCATGTAAAGTAACGTTTGTTAAAAATAGGAGAAGAACTATCCCCTTGGGTACCAACCATTTTTGATAGGCTCTGGTTGTCAGGGTAGAAGATACATTGCGTTCAAAAGGTAAAAGTTTTCACAATTTAGGGAACGGAAAATGCAATGATGTTTTTGCAATAACAGGTTGTGGTTTCCAAAAGTTACTCAGGGCAGCTCAAAGGCAGTACTGTGTACTGCAGGAGACAATTTTTAGCCACTATAGAACTTAATGCTTAAGAACGAGTTTCTTTTAAAAGACGGGTAGTATGAGTAAGGAAATAATATAATAATTAAAATAATAATAATAAATCGAATTTTATACAGGATAATATATCAGTGCAAAAAGAATTGTTATCACTAGAGTCCTGTTCCTAAAGTCAAATTGTTATCACTAGAGTCCTGTTCCTAAAGTCAAATTGTTATCACTAGAGTCCTGTTCCTAAAGTCAAATTGTTATCACTAGAGTCATGTTCCTAAAGTCAAATTGTTATCACTAGAGTCCTGTTCCTAAAGTCAAATTGTTATCACTAGAGTCCTGTTCCTAAAGTCAAATTGTTATCATTAGAGTCCTGTTCCTAAAGTCAAATTGTTATCACTAGAGTCCTGTTCCTAAAGTCAAATTGTTATCACTAGAGTCCTGTTCCTAAAGTCAAATTGTTATCACTAGAGTCCTGTTCCTAAAGTCAAATTGTTATCACTAGAGTCCTGTTCCTAAAGTCAAATTGTTATCACTAGAGTCCTGTTCCTAAAGTCAAATTGTTATCACTAGAGTCCTGTTCCTAAAGTCAAATTGTTATCACTAGAGTCCTGTTCCTAAAGTCAAATTGTTATCACTAGAGTCCTGTTCCTAAAGTCAAATTGTTATCACTAGAGTCCTGTTCCTAAAGTCAAATTGTTATCACTAGAGTCCTGTTCCTAAAGTCAAATTGTTATCACTAGAGTCCTGTTCCTAAAGTCAAATTGTTATCACTAGAGTCCTGTTCCTAAAGTCAAATTGTTATCACTAGAGTCCTGTTCCTAAAGTCAAATTGTTATCACTAGAGTCCTGTTCCTAAAGTCAAATTGTTATCACTAGAGTCCTGTTCCTAAAGTCAAATTGTTATCACTAGAGTCCTGTTCCTAAAGTCAAATTGTTATCACTAGAGTCCTGTTCCTAAAGTCAAATTGTTATCACTAGAGTCCTGTTCCTAAAGTCAAATTGTTATCACTAGAGTCCTGTTCCTAAAGTCAAATTGTTATCACTAGAGTCCTGTTCCTAAAGTCAAATTGTTATCATTAGAGTCCTGTTCCTAAAGTCAAATTGTTATCACTAGAGTCCTGTTCCTAAAGTCAAATTGTTATCACTAGAGTCCTGTTCCTAAAGTCAAATTGTTATCACTAGAGTCCTGTTTCTAAAGTCAAATTGTTATCATTAGAGTCCTGTTTCTAAAGTCAAATTGTTATCATTAGAGTCCTGTTCCTAAAGTCAAATTGTTATCACTAGAGTCCTGTTCCTAAAGTCAAATTGTTATCACTAGAGTCCTGTTCCTAAAGTCAAATTGTTATCACTAGAGTCCTGTTCCTAAAGTCAAATTGTTATCACTAGAGTCCTGTTCCTAAAGTCAAATTGTTATCACTAGAGTCCTGTTCCTAAAGTCAAATTGTTATCATTAGAGTCCTGTTCCTAAAGTCAAATTGTTATCACTAGAGTCCTGTTCCTAAAGTCAAATTGTTATCACTAGAGTCCTGTTCCTAAAGTCAAATTGTTATCACTAGAGTCCTGTTCCTAAAGTCAAATTGTTATCACTAGAGTCCTGTTCCTAAAGTCAAATTGTTATCGCTAGAGTCCTGTTCCTAAAGTCAAATTGTTATCACTAGAGTCCTGTTCCTAAAGTCAAATTGTTATCACTAGAGTCCTGTTCCTAAAGTCAAATTGTTATCACTAGAGTCCTGTTTCTAAAGTCAAATTGTTATCATTAGAGTCCTGTTCCTAAAGTCAAATTGTTATCACTAGAGTCCTGTTCCTAAAGTCAAATCAAAAGTAAAATCTTACAAAAGTTCAAATTTACAGTCATTAAGATGATTAAAAATATAGTTTATGTCTATTTACAATGTTCTTCCAGTGCTTTCCTGAAAACAGTTCTATATTTTACGCTCCTAACTTCGGGCGGTAGTGCATTAAATGATTTAGCAGCAAGAAAATAAAAACCCTTGCGTCCAGTCTCAAGCTTCACTTTCGGTAATTTCACTAACTTCTGGTTGTTTCGTGTTGCATACTTGTGGTCCATTTTCTCAAAGTAATTTTGAAACAGCTCACAAATGTTATCGTTTAGACAGTCGAATACTATTGAACACGCTCTTCTTTTGATCAGGCTTGATACTGATGGAATTCGTGTTTCCATATTCTTTCCTAATGTTGATACAATTATGTTCTTTCCCCTCTTCTCGATGCTTTGGATTTTTTTCAGTCTAGAATCAGGTAATCCAAGTGATAAAGTACCGCAATATGTAAAATTGGTAATACCATCGTTCTGTATAATGCTTCAGCTGCATCTGATGTCAGACTATTTCTTATTTTGCCCATTATGCTCACTCTGCTTGCAGCCTTTTTGCAGGTTTTATCAAAGTGCGTCATAAGTGTCAAAGTAGGATCTAAATGCACTCCAAGATATTTATAACTTGTCGTTGAGTTGATAAGCTTTCCATCTGCATGAATTTCAAGCTGCTTCCCATTAAGCAAACTCGACCTCTTTCCAGTCCCAAACAACATTGATTCCGTTTTGCCTTTCTTTAGATTTAAAATCAGTTCATTCTCATTTAGCCATTTGTGAACACTATTAACGTTCATCTTGTGGAGATTCGTGAAATTTATTGACCGATTTTAAATATTCTTCCTGCCTCTGCTAATAAAAATCAAACTTATGCCCTATTTATATGAGGAAAGCACCCCACCTGCCGTACTCGGGGTTAACAAGCAAAGTTCCTTATTCCTTATATCTTTCATTTGTGCTTACATGACAAGCACAGCACCACCGGTGTTGTGAGATCCCACCTTACCAGAGTTAGAATCGCACCTAAGTTTATTTAAACGAAACCCCTCCGGTTGTGGTGAGGTTACATAGTTTATTTGTTGATTGTTATTGATATAAACGGCGAAAGTGCAAGAATTTTACTCACCCGCTATTAGTTGTTCATGCATTATGTTGCCAATCGTTCATGCATTATGTTGCCAATTGTTCATGCATTATGTTGCCAATTGTTCATGCATTATGTTGCCAATTGTTCATGCATTATGTTGCCAATTGTTCATGCATTATGTTGCCAATTGTTCATGCACTATGTTGCCACTTGTTCATGCATTATGTTGCCAATTGTTCATGCATTATGTTGCCAATTGTTCATGCATTATGTTGCCAATTGTTCATGCATTATGTTGCCAATTGTTCATGCACTATGTTGCCACTTGTTCATGCATTATGTTGCCAATTGTTCATGCATTATGTTGCCAATTGTTCATGCATTATGTTGCCAATTGTTCATGCATTATGTTGCCAATTGTTCATGCATTATGTTGCCAATTGTTCATGCATTATGTTGCCAATTGTTCATGCATTATGTTGCCAATTGTTCATGCATTATGTTGCCAATTGTTCATGCATTATGTTGCCAATTGTTTCAAGTGCTACTTCAAGAATTTTTGGAGGAATGACTTATTTCGATAAACCTTAAGTGAGTATTTATCGCCGTCAAATAGTAATTTTCATTTTGTCATATTTAAACACAAAAACCCTATCAGTTAAAAAAGAACTATTTATATACAAAATAAACATCTATTTACAAATAAGATTTTACAAATTTGCTGATCTTCCTAGGGATCGTGCTTCAGGAAGGATGCTGATTGTATAGAGATTTCTTCAGTTTCCTTTTGAATATGCTAATTGTGGAACTCATTCTGATTTCTAATGGGATTTCATTCCACATATTAGCACCAGAGTAGTAAAAACTGCTTTTGGAGAATTCTAGGTTCTGTCTTGGGGTGTCCAGATCTAACTGATTTCTTGTTGGATAGTTAGATAATTAAGATCTGGTAACAAGTCTCTCTCTTAAATTGTCCCGGGCAGAGACCATTCATTATTTTGTAGATCATCACGGCCCTGTCAAATTTTATTCAGTTTGAGACTGAATAGGACCATAATGAATCGAAAAGTAGTAGTATATCATTATTACCATTACTATTTTTATTATTATCAATTTCTTTATAGTAGGCGTTTAAAAATAGCTAAGTTACAGCTAATTGATGCCTACCTACTAATCAAAAATAAGATTATTATTAAGTACAAAGTAAAATCTTCTCCACCTTCGGCAGATTGCGGATCAACATTAGGCTGATTACAAGTTCTTAGTTATTGCTATTGATAGGTAGCCTGCGTGCAGACTTTACTTTCCACTGCGAAGGAGAGCCAAGGCGGTTCTTGTAAAGTCTGCGAATTAGCGCCCATTATCGAGTTCTGAGATCTTGCGCAATGATACTCGCCTTTGTCCGGCTATTGTCTGTTAGCCAATCAGTATCTAGTTTGAGATTCTAAGGACCCAATCAAAAGCCGACAGGATCGTCACGTTTTTCGCAACCCTTTGTTGTCATTGTTTGCGACACAACACGAAACCGTTTTTGTACTGTGAGGACGTGTCTATCGTAGCTCTTGCATTAACAGATATGAATGGAAAAATACTTGACGCAATCGTTGAAATTCGAAACCAAAAGAAAAGGCCAAGCCGAGATGCTATCTTTGACATGGTTACCAAAACAAATTCATGTACTTTGGAGGAATTCAATGTGGCATTTGACGCGATGGAGTCAAGTGGCCTAATCGAAAACCGTGGCACAGCCAAAAGCGAGTCGTATTATGACATGGCAAATTTATTTGGTGCTCTAAAAAAATCTATTTTGGCAGAATTGGCTACGGAAAGGCAAGATATTGGGAATGATGTTACAGACTTTAAAAAATATATACACACTGAAATTGTCGCTTTGAAAGCAGAAGTGGAGGACATTGGAAACAAAACAAACAGTTGTTTTGATGAAAACCCAAAACCAGGACCAAGTTTGAGGGATGAGCTCATAAATAATTCTTTTCCCTTGGCTTCCCACATCGATCCCGAAAGGGTTATTTTGCAACAGCAAAGGGAAATTGAATTTTTGAGGGATGAAATACTTAGTTTAAACGAAATTATTAAAATTTCCCTTCGAAATCAAACGCAAAATCGAGCGCCGAATCGATTGGAGTGTGACGTCATCAACAGCAATAAAAAGGCAAACAATGCACAGTGGCAAGAAATTCCCTCGAGAGAACCAAAAGTTAAAACGCAACAACAGGCAAAATTGTCAAGTTATGAAAGCCAAGTATTGAGACAAACACCACTGCACAACAGATTTTCAATTTTGGAAACAATGAATGCAGAGGAAACAATCAATGACATAGAAATAATTAATGAAGAGGACAATGAAAGCAACATTCGACGTTTGTCAGAGGGCACGCAGCAAAAGAAGGAAAAGAAGAAGAGAACAACGACAATGATAATTGGGGATTCAATTGTCAAATTCGTAGATGGCAAACAAATACACAAGTCACTGCAAAGAAGCCAAAACGTGTTTGTGAAATCTTTTCCTGGCGCAACAACAAGCCACATGAGGCACCATGTTGTTCCGTGCATGGAAAGGCAACCAGACCATGTAATTCTACACACAGGCTGCAATGATATGAGATCAAAGGATGCCCCGAATGCCATAGCAACCAGAATAGTCGAATTGGCTAACGAAATACAAAAAGAAAAACGAAAAGTTACCGTCTCCACACTAATCCCAAGGAATGACTCCAATGAACTTAATGAGAAAACAGAAGCAGTAAATGCAGAATTGAAGCAGATGTGTTCACAGCGCGGCTTTAACATCATTGAGCATTCGAATCTTGACCGACAAATCCATGTGAATGGAAATGTACATCTTAGCCGAGCAGGAACGAGTGCTTTCGCAGGTAACATTATTCGATATTTGAAAAATTGACATTTGTGTGGGACTTCTTTACAATGCAATAATACTCCTCAGTGTATTACTAACAGTAACTCTGTAAATTGTATTTCTGAGAATGAGATAACAAATAGGCCTAGCCCCGTTTCTAACGAATTAAATGAAGGTGAAAACGCTTTTACAAGTTTAAAAAACATTAGACTAACTTATAAAAATGGACTCATCATCGGATATCTGAATATTAATTCAATTCGGAATAAATTCCTCTCCCTAAAAACACTGATTTCAGACAACATTGATATTCTTGTTGTTGCAGAAACAAAACTAGATAGTACCTTTACAACAGCCCAGTTTCTTATTGATGGGTTCCAAAAACCAATTAGATATGATCGAAATGCTCATGGGGGTGGTCTCATGATCTATATTAGAGACAAAGTGCCAGCTAAGGAGTTGTTAGATATAGAAATTCCTGTCAGTATGGAGTGTGGTATTGTTGAAATAAATGTGCACAAGAAGAAATGGATCATGCTAGGGATCTACCGTCCTCCCTCTCAAAGTGAAAGAGAATTTTTTGATGAACTTGGTAAAGTCTTAGATATGTGTACCATGAGGTCTGATAATTTAATTATTATTGGTGATTTCAACTTGGAGGAAGATAACGTTAATATTTCTAATTTCATGAATTTGTATGGGTTAGGTAATTTAGTTAAGGTTCCTACTTGTTTTAAGTCAGTTAATGCACGTTGTATTGATTTGATACTTACTAATAACGTGAAATGCTTTAAAGGCACAAGAACTGTTGAAACTGGACTGTCTGACTTTCACTCCATGATTGTGACTGTAGTTAAAAGTAGTTTCATTAAGAGAGGCCCCAGGATAATTACTTATCGTGACTACAGCAAATTTGACCCATTGAGATTTAAAGAGGATCTTAGAGAACAATTAGGTAAGAATAGCTCTTGCTGTGAGAAATTTGAAGTTTTCAATACTATAGTTACGAGTGTGCTGGATAATCATGCACCAATAAAGAAAAAATCTGTTCGAGCGAATGATGGCCCATTTATGACGACAGCACTAAGAAAGGCAATCATGAACAGAACCAGACTCAGAAATGTATATTGCAAAAATCGCACAATTAACAATTTGAAAGCCTTTAAAAAGCAAAGAAATAGATGTGTTAAGATATTGCGACAAGCTAAAAAGGATTACTATAAGGATCTTGACATTAAGGACTTGACCGATAATAGGAAGTTCTGGAAAACAGTAAAACCTCTATTCAATGAAAAAGTCAAGACCTCTTCAACAATTGTTTTGATGGAAAATGATGAGATCATTTCGGAAGACCGAGCAGTTGCTAATATATTGAATGAATATTTCAGTAATGTTACAAAATCCTTGAATATTACAGAAAACAATGAAAATATATTGCCTGTTAATGGAATCTCGGATCCAGTTGCTGCTGCCATCGAAAAATACCGTTCTCACCCTAGTGTACTTTTGATAAAAAGCCACTGTGAAGATGTCGTGGCTTTCAGTTTCAGAAGGGCTTCAGTTGTTGAAGTTCTTGAGCAAGTTGATAATCTCAATATTAAGAAGGCCTCACCTATTAGCAGTATCCCAGCTAAGATAATTAAAGATAATATTGACATAGTTGCCTTCCACCTGCTAGACCTCTTCAATAAAAGTGTGGACGAAAATTCTTTTCCCGATGAACTGAAAGACGGTGATATTAGTGCGCTTTTCAAGAATAGTGACTCATTCCACAAAAAGAACTATAGACCAATAACAGTATTACCTTCAGTCTCCAAAGTTTTTGAGAGACTTTTGACAAATCAAATGCTACCTTTTGTTAATAAGTTTCTATCGCCTAGCCTTTGCGCCTATCGACAGGGTTACAATACCCAGCATGCTTTGCTGAAATTGGTGGAGACTTGTAAGAAAACCTTAGACAATAAAGGTTTTGTTGGAGCAGTCCTTATGGACTTATCCAAGGCTTTCGACTGTCTCAACCATGAACTCTTGCTTGCTAAATTGAACGCATACGGATTTAGTAAAAATGCAATACAGATGGTGTACAGTTATCTAGCAGGTAGAAGGCAACGAGTCAAAATAAATGGTTCATTCAGCTCTTGGAAAGAAATGAAATTAGGTGTTCCCCAAGGATCAGTTCTGGGGCCTCTCCTCTTTAATATATTTATCAATGATATTTTCCTTTTGTTGAATGAGACTGAAATCTGTAATTATGCAGACGATACGACAATTTACTGTTCTCATCAAGAGTTACGGGAAGTTATTTTAAGGCTAGAAAAGGATACTACTGAACTAAGCAAATGGTTTGAACAAAACTGTATGAAATTAAACGAGGAGAAATGCCATCTCCTTGTACTTGGCGAGAAAGAAACTGAAATTTCAATAAAAGTTGGTTCCTCTGTCATTAAAGAGAGTAAAGAAGAAAAATTGCTGGGCGTTGTAATTGACCAAAAGCTAAATTTTAAGCAACACGTGAAAATGGTGTGCACAAAAGCAAGCCAGAAGCTACATGCTCTTGCAAGGGCCTCAACGTATATGCCAGAAGAAAAAATTAAGATTGTCATGAGGGCTTTCGTAATGTCACAGTTTAGCTACTGTCCATTGATATGGATGTTTCACGATAGACGAGTTCACGCAAAAATTAACTCTATTCACGAAAGAGCATTGCGAATAGCGTATCATGATCGGACCTCCAGTTTTGAAGAACTGTTAATTACAGACCATTCAGTCTCCATTCATCAACGAAATCTACAGTTGCTTGTCACTGAAATTTACCGAACAAGAATGTATTTAAATCCTTGTTTTATGAGAGAAATTTTCGCGGAGAGAGAAATACATTACAACTTAAGAGTTACGAGCAACATCTATGCACGCAAACCTAGGACTACAGCCTATGGGCTAGAAACTGTGAGCTTCCTGGGGCAAAATCTCTGGCGAGATTTGCCATTGCATATAAAAAAGTCCCGATCTGTAGGGAATTTTAAAAGGGAAATTAAGTTTTGGAATTTTTCATGCAACTGTAGATTATGTAAGGATTTTATTGTAAATTTAGGTTATATTTAGGTTGATTATCATTATTACACATCTTTTGTATCGATAATGGTTGGCATTAATTAGCCTAGTGCTATATACCACGCCAACCTTAAAGAAATTAATTATTATTATTATGATAGGGATTATTCTTCCTTCGCGTTCGAGGTGTCAATTTATTGCGCAAGATTGAGCTCCTCTTCGAAGGAGAAACTTTTCATTCAGAACTCGATAATGGACGCTAATTCGCAGACTTTACAAGATCCTCATAGGCTCTCCTTCGCAGTGGAAAGTAAAGTCTGCACGCAGGCTAATTGATAGGCTGATGGACGCTATAACTACGACTCGTGGACTTTCAAATTGAAAATTGGGGCGAAATTGTTTCCCTGGACGTCACGTCCGATGTGGAAACCATGCAACACTGCATGAAAAGCTGAGTTCTCGAGGCAATGGCGGTGGGCCTAACTTGTCGGTTCAATCCTTAGATAATAAAGCGCCTCAAAATTCAAGTTTTGAGTGACGTTAGCAATGAACAAAAGCCACAAATATCCAGATGACTGTTTCCTCAATCTAAGAATCAACAAACCTTTCAGTTTCAATCAGAATTTCCTCATTTTGAAGGCTGTTGAAGGCTCCCATTAGTTCATCACAGCTGAAAAGAAATTTTCAACCACCGAAGGTTGCCTCGTTTCGAATTAGCCTCGTTTCGATGTGAAGAGAAAAATCGGTGCCGTCATTGTGTATTTTCTTCTCACTTTTGATGTGAAAGTCCATAAGTCCCAGTTTGAGCAAAAAGTATATTGTTGTTGTTGTTGTCATTGCTGTTGTTGTTGTTGTTGTTGTTGTTTTGAGTCTACATCAACATGTGTCAACTGTCTCCATAAATGTCGGTCTTTGACAGCATTGTCCAGCGACATCATGTTTCGTCCAGCCCCATGGCTAACTTTGTCTCGCCGTCGTTTTGGTTACTTTCCTCTACTTCTTTTGGCTTCTATCATTCCATCAGCATGCGAGTCAAATCTTTCAATAGGGCACAGGGAAACCCGCAAATCTTCCAATTTCATGCTTATAAGCCAATGATATCGTCGAATTCCAATCACATGACTGAAAATAACGCTTTCGAGATAACTTTTCGAGTACCTTCACGAAAATAAAAATGGATATTCGAGGAATAAAGATACAGAGCTGGTTTTACACGAATCGATTTGAGAGGCCCCACTCCACATTTGTTTTTCTGTATTTGATTAAAATCTCATCAGGAATCGGCGTTACATCGAATTTCATTCCTTCGAAAATTGGCCTATGTTCAAGAATCCTTCAGGAACTCTACAAATAAGATATAGCTTTCAAAATTTCACATGTTACGTGAATTATGTCCAGGAATAACATGAAAATATTTGTTTGTGTGATTTTCGAAAATCCTAAACGAATTAAGGCTATTTGCTGCGAAGAAAGCTAATGGGCCTACCTTCATCCGCAGCAGAATCCCAGTAATCAGCATTAAATCACTCTTTTTTGCAATAATAACCAGCGGATACATTAACGAATAACTTCACCACAAATCCAATTTCTTTCCACCATTTTTCATGGATAATTTCGATCAAATGTGATAAGACTTTACAACCTGCAGCAAACCGTGCAACTACCGTCGATTCAAAGGTTTCTTGTTGAAATCACCTTGGAGTCTTGCAAGACTTGCATAAAACAAAAGGTTTTGCAAGACTTAGTTCTCCCATATGACACAGCAAAATGACACCTTTGAGAATAGAGTGCACACTCCTGGAGGCATTCTATCGTAGCAAAAATAAAACATTTTCTCAAAGATTGCAAATTTCTTTGTCATATCGGAAAAGTACATAATTTGTGTGAAGAAATTTCCCCTGCAATCTATTCTCAAAAGTATCAATTTGCTGTGTCATATGGGAGACCTGAGCCTTGCAAAACCTTTTGTTTTATGCTAGCTTTCCTTTTGTTTGCAACAAGAAAAGTTTGAATCGACGGTAGTTGTAAGGTTTGCTGCAAAGGCTGTAAAGACTTATCACATTTTATCAAAATTATCAATGATAAAATGGTGGAAAGACATTTGATTTGTTGTAAAGTTATTTGTTGATGTATCCGCTGGTTATTATTGCGAAAAAGAGTGATTTAATGCCGATTACTGGGATTCTGCTGCGGGTGAAGGTAGGCCCATTAGCTTTCTTCGCAGCAAATAGCTTTAATTCATCTTTGATTTTCGAAAATCACACAAACAAATATTTTCATGTTATTCCTGGACATAATTCACGTAACGTGAAATTTTTAAAGCTATATCTTATTTGTAGCATTCCTGAAGAATTCTTGAACATAGGCCAATTTTCAAAGGAATGAAATTAACCAAATGCAGAAAAACAAATGTGGAGTGGGGCCTCTCGAATCGATTCGTGGTAAAACCAGCTCTGTACCTTTTTTACTCGAATATCCATTTTTATTCTCGTGAAGGTACTCGAAAAGTTATCTCGAAAGTCTTATTTTCAGTCATGTGATTGGAATACGACGATATCATTGGCTTATAAGCGTGAGATTGGAAGATTTGCAGGTTTCCTTGTGCTCTATTGAAAGATTTGACTCACATGCTCATTCCATCCAGGCAGATTTTTCTTACGCCTTGAGTATAGCGTTTGGTGTGACCGTAGAGCTTCAAGACTTTAGATTTAATTGTTGATGTGATGGGAATGAGCTTTGTTGTACGAAGAAGGTCTTCACTTTGTATACGATCAGACAGTCGTTTGTTTGTCATGAATCTCGTCATATTATTTGGGAAAGCGACATGTTTTTGCAAGGATTTCAAGGTCCAGTTATCACAGGTTGCATCTGTCACACCAGGAGGCTGCTGATGCGCCCTCCTGGTCGCTTGGCGAGGCTCTGGACGTGGCCCCCTCTCGTCTGATATACTATGGTCCGACATTTGATTCCATGTTCATTTCATAAGCCATACTTTTTCGTGGTGGCTCAAGACAATTTGGAAGAGAGGGATTTGTTCGTGTCACCAAACACTAGGAGATTGCCTTACGGGGCTGGTAGGTTCTCCTACCCAGGGAATTCTGTCAGCACTACAGTCGAGTTGAAAAATAGGGCTGCCTAAGGTGACTCTCCTGTCAGAACGGGCTATAGCCAAGTTGACCGGTAGGACTGCCACTTCATCGCTTCCCTGGCACGGGAGGCTTGGAGTGGCCTAACACTTGCCAAAGGTGTACACTCAGACTGGTAGAGGGAAGGAGGCATCTCCATTCTAGACCAGCCGAGGCCCAGTCTAGTCACTGCTCATTAGTTTGTTTAACAATAACCGATAAATATATACATATGATACAATATTTACAGGCGAATTTTGAATGTAAATAAAACGAGACCGATTGCGCTACGAACGTTTTGCATAATCGGCAGTTGTATTCATCGCCCTCCCACTCCTCTGTGCGTTTTTTAAAGATGCATTGCCAATGGGTCGCCAATGCAAAATTCCTAGCATCGACTTTTCTAAAACCGTAGCAAAGGTGTAAAGAGAAAGAGAAAGCCAGTGTTTAGGGCAATTTTGCAATTTGACAGCTACCTTCCAATTGCCAATACTCCATGATAGAAAGACATATTTTAGCTCAAGATAATATTTGAGAAATTGTTTGATTTTTAAAGAAAGTTGTGTCAAAAATGTCCAGCTCACTGTTCAATTGGGCGAAAAACGGAGTTGCTCTTGAGTGAGAAGAATTATTTTCTCAATCGAAACAAATCTATAGTAGGGATATTATTTTGGCTCACTCCCTTCCCCGGCGGAGACACTGAATTTATACGGCGCTGTGCCATTGGGGGCAAAGTGATTCTTACTCTGTGCGGGAGCAATTTTTTCAAATTGAATACCTTGTCTGGCTGGGAGCAAATTTGCAAGAAGGCAAATTAAGAATTGCAAATTCCCGATCAAAATCTTGCGAGAGAATAATTGTTTGGGAATTGTGTTCCCTTTCGGAGCAGCCTTTCAGAAAGTGGATATCATATTCAGTATCAAAATGGCTGAAAAACCTGTTCAGCGTCACATACCTGGTACAAATAATAGTTTTCCCACATTTTATCTATTTGCGTTGAAGAGACGCACCTCCTTTCCCTTGGCTATGGCTTTTCATGGCGGTTCAAAAAACCTGTTGAAAAAGGCTTTCTAAAGTTTTGTCGCCAGTTTTGATGGTACTGAAACGAAAAGGACAGTGGTTGGGTCGCTTCTCAATCGTAGTGTAGAAACCTTGTTAATAATGGATGCATAAAACATCTTGTTGTAAATAAGCATTACTGCGTGCCTGTTGTAATATCAGTTTCAACAGGGCTTCCATAAGATCTATCTTCCCAATCGCAAATACTTGTTCCTGTTTAGCCTCGAATCAACGCCAATCAAGGCGATGCACCAATGCCGCTTTTCATTTTGGCATGACTCTGTGTCAGTTGAGCGAAAGAAGGCCTAACCGGACTCGTGGAGACGGGTCTCTGATGAAACTTTTAATGTAGTCATTGCAGTTTTTATACAGGTTGTCCCAAAAAACATGTGCGCTGTTTGAGTGGCTGCTGCGGAGCAGCCATAAATCCAATTTTTCCGTTCTTAGGACTTTTAATAGAAGAGGCTTCAACTTAAAATTTGACACCGAGTTTGAATAAATCTGATAAGTAGCTGCTGATTTATGGAGCAAGAAAGTCAAAATCATTGGCTGCCTCAAAACCAGAGGATTCATTTTTCTCCATTATGTTAAAATCAAAGAAATCGATTGAAAAAATAAACCTAGCCCGGTTTTCTGATGTCCACAAGTGAAACAGATAGTCATGAATTGGATTTTGTGATGGCCTCAAATATTAAACATAGCTAGGGTTGCTAGAAATTGTGATGTGGAACACAAGTGCTGCAGGCCATGACATGCGTCCATCAGTTATTTTGCTTCTCAACAGTTATATAGTCGTTTTAAACCAAGAATATTGCGTTCAGCAGGCTGCCTGATCAACATCCTTGAGTTATGTGGTCATTAAATACTGCCAAATGTGTTTTCGGATATAACTGCAAAGTTTAAGTCAATTTGATGCTAAAATATTCAAGTTATAAGGTTAAGTATGGAAATAAATGCTCTGGTTTTGAAACAACCACTGATTTTGACTTTTTTCTCAATAAATGAGCAACCACTTATCAGATTTGCTCAAACTTGGTGCCAAACTCTAAGTTGAATGCATGCAGCGCCCTAAAGCCAAAATATTCATGACCAACAACGCGTACCACATTGGAGAGCCAACGCGTGCCATCAGACATAACAATTCAAAAGTCAACATCACGATCTTGTATGTGGATTCGTTTGCTGCCGAAGTTTCCGTATCGTTGGATATTTATCACTGCAAAGAACAAAGGATAGAAGGTGAGCCAACATCTCACAATATCTAAATTACTGCAATTTGACTCTGGCTTTGAAAGTATGTACTGTTTGCCATGAATATTTAGGCTGAATTCACGCTTGAGTTTATACGAGGGGCATTTCTTCATCTCGTACCCAAAATCTCGTACACTTTTAGCAAACATCCTTTTGTTTTCAAGAAAAGTCATCAACAATCCGTAAAAATCATTTTGTTTTGAAAAATCTCGTACGCTTTTTCGAATGAGTGGAGTTCCTCTCGAGTTTATGTGAAACGATGCGGCCAAAATATATCTCGTGTCTGCCGAACTAAAGAACATGCGTTTTAAAAAGCCAGCCGCAAGGAGATAAGCAATCGAAACGGATTTGCTTGTAAATAGAACGAAAATTGCACCCAGATACGGCATTGCTCTTTTGCCATGTTTTGCTCATGGCGCATGGCCTGCTTCGATTTCAATGACATAATTTTTATATTATGCAAGTGCAAGCTTTCATCCTTGCACGAATCCTTCAATGCACGATTACGCTAAAGATGATGGCCAAGAAACTTTTTGCCAAGATACATAGTGCTCTATACTCGAATCATAATAGAATCGTGAGAAATTCTTGGCTGGAAGGCGATGCATCTTGGAGCGTAGTCGTCTGTTGCGCAAAGTGTTTCAAGTGTGAATTCAGCTTTTGGCTTTGTATAAATAGGGTAGATTGGTGACAATAGCAGCCGTTGCTTTTACTGACACGCTTGTAGAACGTTTTCTGCTTTTGCTACCTAAGGGATTTCTACAGTCAATAAATAAATTAATAAATATCAATATAAAAGCAAGCATCACGATTCCGTGATATCTGGATGGCTAACGTACTCATTGTGCATCGACATTAAAGGCTGTCTCAAATTATGTATCACGTGAGATTTGCGATAACGCAAAATTACTGCAATTGTTGCTATTCGAGGGCATTTTCGCGTGACATCTAATTTGAGGCAGACGATATCGAAGAAGAGGGAGACATCTCTGCGTTGGGCATTTTTTCAGAAGATAGTCATTGCAATTGACGATCACGGAAACGATGGTGAAGTGAAGTTGCGTTTTCAGCGCCAAGCGCTGGGATCCCAGAAATAGAGCAGACCTAATCGAGTTTGTGACCCCTTGTCATGACGCTCAAGTGTTGGGGTCCTACCGAGTATCGAACCCACTCTGCCTGACTGTTCTGACTGCAAAGTCACAGGATTACACCACTGCGCCACAACACCTTAAACATTAAACGATGGCAGTAAGGGGCATTTGACCAAAATGCATTACGTTTTAATCTAATAATCACTGTTAATTCCATGAATGCATAGGTTCTAAACCTTGAACGATTTCAGTGTAAAGCTCTTCGAACAATGTCCTTGGACCGAGTCGCTTGACAGAAACTTCAGCTACTTGGTTTAATTCTAGCATTGGACTTCTCAGAAATCTTCAGTATTTTTCGAAATTATGGCATATTTCATATCAACTAACTTGAGACAGACTTAAAGTCATTGTTAAATGCCACGGAGTTGTTATGTAATTCCATGTTTCCTGTGGTATCGTTGCGTAGTATCTGTGTGTCATAATTATTTTATGAGCATGTAAAAAAGGCATATGGCTCAAATCTTTAAAAGGTGGGTGTAAAATTCTATCACATTTTTCTTTGAATCAAATGGCTTGAAAGGAACTCAAGATACTTTGCTGCAAAACTGCCGTGGCAATTTATCTTGATTCATTTCGAAATGGTGGCATTTATTATATTTGAGGCTGTGACGTCATCAAATTCCTAAATCCTAAACCAGAAAAGCTACAGATTTCTCCTTGCCACCATAATGTAGACCTCTATAAACTATGGTTTTCTTGAAGATTGTATCATTTTGCCTCTATTGACGTAGGATCTACATTGATTTTGAATTTTTCAAAATTTGCCGAGAATTTTTTCAAAAATAATCAAAAAGCCACCATTTTGAAATTAATCAAGATATTAATAAATTGCCACGGCAGATTTACAGCAAGGTGCCCCAAGTTTCTTTCAAGCCATCTAATTCAAAGAAAAATGTAATATAATTTTATACCCACCTATTTTAAAAATTTGAAAGATTTGAGCCCCATGCTTGTAAAAAAGAACATAAGTCCGTGCTGAGCGAAGCAGGCTAAGGTCACCTTCAATAATAAATCAAACGCCTTTTTTAAAGATTTGAAAGATTTGAGCCCCATGCTTGTAAAAAAGAACATAAATCCGTCCTGAGCGAAGCAGGCTAAAGTCACCTTCAGTAATAAATCAAACGCCTTTTTATAAGAAAAAGAATCGTGTGAAAAGCAATTTTGATCTTTATGTGAAATCAGGATGAAATGCAAAAAATCAAACGTCATTGCACCTAGTTTGCCTATTTGAGGCCCTAGCTTAGTTCGTGCACGAAACTATTGGTGCATCTGTCTCAAATTAGATGTCATGTGAGATTTACGATAACAAACAAATACTTTTGCAGAACCCTGCAGAACGTTTCAATTGTTGTCATTTGCGGGCATCTAATTGTGCAGAATCATGTGCATGAAAACGTTTCAGTTTAGTATGATCACGTGCCTTCCTCCAGTCAATGGCGGCATTGTTTCTGGGATTCTCCACCTTTCCTGTCAACTTCACCTGCGACGTTTGCATCTGTAGCTGTGTAGGAGCGGGGTCCTTCTACCTTCGGTGATGCTGTGAATGCTAACCACTGTGCTCCATTACATCATCCTCTAAAGTTGACTTCTTTCGTAACGAGTACTGTTGATAAGTGGTTAATGCTTTGTTCGTTCTAGAATACCATTGTTTTAGCAGAAATTCCTGCCACATGATCTTGGCACGATAAATTTGGCCTGAAAATTCATTGCGATGTTAACATTTTGCAATTGTGCTGCAGGCCAGAAGAATTATGGGACATGACATCAAGAAACAATGCTCACGAAGACTTTGCCAGATAAAAACGCTATTGAGGGATCGCTAGATTTTCAACATTCTTTAACATAATTAAGCTGCTAATGAGGTCAGGAACGTGCCAGTTCTGGTTAAATTTGTTGTTGTGTCAGGGTGATTTATCCATTTTATTGTGTCAAGTATGTCTAACATGAAATAAGCCGACGTCAAATTTTGCTATAGGATTGCGGGAAACTTCTCTCTTGTATGCGCTTTCTTTCTGTGCGCTTTCTTTATTTCAGTGCCAATTAGCAGAGATAAAACGTTAATCAATTGCTTTAACTAGCGTGACTGCCTTAGTTACTTTCTTTCTGACTGACTGACTGACTGACTGACTGACCCCAAAGCCCCTTCAAAGATTATAAAGTGGATTTTGTAATCAAAAATTAACTTGAGGATGTGACGTCATCAATATCCTAAATCGTAGACCAGAAGAGTGATATCTTTTCAAGCCATTGAGGTCGAAGTAATGGTCATAATTTTACAGCGAAGTTTTTATAGATTCGGAACCTATGCTTTTCATTATAGTATGAAGTGCATCTTGATCGAATCTTTCCCATCATTGTCAATTCTCATACATTTTCTGTGGTTAAAACACTGTTTTGAAGTAGATAAAGAATTCCAGCTGCTGGATTATTGAGTGTACAGATCCCTTACTTTGCTAGCAGTAGCTAATCAGTTTGGACTCGACTTGCGCATCAATAACAGGCAACGGGGATGCTATTGTTACAAATTAGCTGCAATTTTTTTCATTGAAAACTGCCTTTTCAAGTAAGCTTAGGGGTCAGTTATAATTCTGAGTACCGCGGCAGGTTAGAATTGGTTGGGGTATGAAACTTTTTTTGGAAATTTAGGGGGTACGAAAACTTTCATGGTAGATTCTTTAGAAAATTATTTCAATTATACAATAGGGCCTATGGAATACCATACATTCGCACAACTGAAACTCTAGCTAGCTTCTTAATAACAGCCTTCAAATATCCATTGTACCCCACTATATTTGTATAAAATTCCAGCTCACTGCCCATCCATGGTCGCACTTCATTAAGTTCAAATGGCATCGCCTTTCCTATATTTTATCATCACTTTTGCAAAAACAGAACTTCTGTGATGTTGTTATCTGAAAATATTTTCATGCTGGGTGTCCCAAAATGATGTGATATCGTTTGATTGCTTTTATGTCCATAACCGATGAACCGATTTTCAAAACTCTATTTCATCCGATTGTCGAAAGGCTAAATTGTATTCGAGGATGTTGGTTGGGGTTTGGGCCAATGTCTTCATGTTGAAAAGAAGATCGATAAAGCTGCTCAAACATGAAAAAGAAACGGCCTGCTTTGCCAGTCAACATTTTAGATATGATGCAAGAGGCAACACTTATATGTCGTTCATAGAATATATGGCGTTCAGAGAATACGAATTCAGTTAATACTAAGTTCAGAGCATACGAATACTAGTTCGGCCTTTTGTATCACATGTAAAATTTTGACTGGAAAATAGGCCGTTTTTTTCATGCCATCTAAGGCTTGAATTTGAGCAAGTTTGTCGATCTTCTTTTCAACATGTGAAAACGCCGCGGTGAAACCACATACAATTTAGCCCTTAGGCAATCAAATAAAACAAAAAGTTTTTGAAAATTGGTTGATTGGTTATGGACATGTAAGCAATCAAACAATGATACATCATTTTGGGACACCCGGTACATGGCCAGTGGTAGGGTATGAATTGTTTTCTAATTTTCCAATGGGGCTCGCTTTTTTAGGGAAAATTGGAAGGGGTATAAAAACTTTTAGCAAGTTTAGCAATTCTAGCCCGCCTCGGTACCCAGAGTTATAAATGACTGGCCCCTTAGGTATACCATGTGATAAAAAGGCCTGGTACGTTTGATGGCCAGTATTTTTGCTATAATTTTCTGGTAGGCGCTGTCCTTTTCATGCCGTACAGATTTCGCAATGCTGGCCGAGAACTGTACTTATTTAGTAAAAAGGCTTTTACGTTGTTAACCATACACTTCAAAATGTTTTTTACGATCTCATAATTTTAAACGTGACTATTTTGCTTTCCCAGAGTGCACGATGTGGAGGGCAAAACGATGGTCGATGGAAACAATTGAAGAAGCATTGAAGGCACACTCTGCCGGTGCTTCTTTAAGGGAAGTCAACAGATCATTTGGAATCCCAAGTACTACTTTCAGGCGATACGTCATTGGTGACTTTCCTACTAAAACACGTCGAACATTCACGCTGCAAGAAGAGAGGGTGTTTATGGAATGGTTGCGGGGAATGGCAAACAATGGCGTACGCATATCCAGAAGGCAGATCCCAGAGATAGTGGAAAAGGTCCTTGAGGCTCAAGGAAGGAAATCTAACTTTCAAGGGAAGCATCCAGGGAGGGATTGGTATGACAAATTGTTGAAACGTCATCAAGACATAAAATCTCTCATCTATGGGTTGAAAATGAAGCCATTATTTTATGATCTTGATGGCCTTGTTGCATCTTACACTGAATTTGCTGAGTCATATATAGCGTATGAAAAAGATACACTCGCAAGGCAGTCTGAAAACCAAGATTCACGAGAAACTCCTTCAAATGGTACAGAAAGTGAGACTGCTGTTGAAAATATCACTCCCAATAACGTTGTAGTGGAAAGTATAGTCCCTATCCAGGCACCCATTGGGGATGATTTAACTCCCCCTTCATTTCTAATTGTCCATCCTAAGGCTGTAGAAGAGAGAGACCAGATCTCTCCAAGAAAGAAACTGCCCAGAAAAGACCTCAAAAAGGCAAAAACCAAGACTAAGAAGCACAAGGACGTTAAAACAGTTTCTAGCGCCAGTTCCCCAGTTGACTGGCTGCATTTGGTAAACGAAGGCATTGCTAAAGTGGAGAGTTCTTTGCAAGGTGGTCAGTTAGACATTTTTCTGATACGGCGACTTGAGGGGTATGACATAGATGATGATCCATTGTTTACAGCATGGAAGTATCTTCATCTTGTCAAAGAAGAGCTGCATAAAGGAAAACTTTACAGTGAAGTTGAAAAACACGACGAAGGCACGAACAGACAAGAGAAAGCCTTGCCAAATAGCATGGCTGCAAATATAGCCGTACCCTTCGCGGCACCTTGGGTACAAGGTAACCAGTCAATCTCTCTCAATATCTCACTTAATTTCGTCCCGTCTGGTAGTGATAGTCAAAGAATGGAAGTCAGCATTGCTAAACCAGTCACTCAACGAAGCAATAACGCACAAGGAATGACGAAGGCTCCCGGAGATGCTAGGCCCCCCCAGAAACCTGTTAATGGGGCGGAGGATGAGATGAAGGGAGCCAATAAAAGTCGTGCTTGGCGCAAGAGAGGTCCAATTTCGAAAGGAAATACCAGTTTATCATATACAGGAGCAGCAAACACATCTTCTAAAAGAAAGAAAACATAGTATTGAATGATGTATGTGAAAAGAAATGTCTGCGCCAAAGGCAAGGTGGTTTGGTCTGCCTCAAAAGTAGTCACAAAAATGTTGCTTTGCTTAAATGGAAATCTTTAACCTAGGAAACCTTGCTCGTATTAGAATTCATGCAGAGCTATTTTACAGCTTTTGATTTCGCGCTTCTTAGACCCCGTTTACACTTTGCCGGTACGAAATAAATGCTGAAACGAATACAGCATGCTAACTGGCTTCGCCGCTCAACCGTTATCGTGTAAACGGCGAATACGGCATCATTTGATGTGAGATTCACACCGAGGGGACAATCTAGCAAATAAGAGCATGCGCCTTGACAAATCCGCGCTATGCGCATGGCGGGGGGGGTCACTACCATATGTACCAGTACGGGATGGGCCATTTTTTGGGTACCTTTTTCAGGCTTAAAAATAAATTTTACGGTGTCATTTTTGGTAACATCACAAATTAACATAAATTTTGGGGTGTCATTTTGGAAGAAAAACGCTGCAGGGTATTGAATTTGATCTAATTTCAGATACTTGGTTAGAATTTGGAATTTTGGTGACAATTTTAGGGTATCTATTTTGAAGGTCCCGTAAATTTTCGGGTATGGTTTTGGAGAAATTCATAAATTTTAGGGTATGATTTTACAATTCAAAATGGCACATCCCTGCCATCCGCCTATTGTAGCAGCATAGTGTAAATGGGGCTTTAATCCTGTACTGAATACGTTGTATATGTTAGCTCAGCTCAAAGAAGCAACACCTCTTCGTTCCTTAAGCCCTGGCAAGACGTCTGGACTTTTGTACTGAAAATTCACTGGACTTTGCTAACCTTGCTTGTTCAGTGTCGGAACATCAAGAAAATTTAGGTTGTGGCAAAGCGACTGAACATTGTCCAGTGATTATTTGCTGTGCAAGGTTGGGAATTCTTGGGCAAACTCCCAACAGAGCACCAAGGAGCTAGACATATTATTTCGATTTTTTTTTTGTGTGGCTTTATTCACGTGGTTCATTTTGCCATCAAAATTATAACATTGAAGATAAGAATGTTTTTTGGCATGAGGTAAACAAAAATATAACCATGATTTTGACTATTATTCCAAAATGAAAATTGCCTGCACGCAGGCCAAGATGAAAGTGGGAAGAACAGCCAGAGAAATGCAAGGCAATGGGCAAAGATACTATGAATAAATACGAATGTTTGTAAATAGCCTGAAGGAGTTGAAAGTCGAGGATAGCTTAGCTTGGAATGAAAAGATGTGAATGAAATCGTTCACAATTTCATTGAAATGATCTTCAAACAAAAGAAATTTAATCTTGTCCACTGAACATTTTTGACTGCCCTCAGAATCAACTGAACAACGCTCAACATCGCTGAACATGACTGAACAAGACTGGACAAGGTGGCAAAATGACGCAACATTTTAAGCTAAACATTTGTCGAGTACAATTCCAGTGCAAATGTCCAGTCGTTTAGCCAGGGCTTTATACCCACTGTTCGAACAATTTGTCGCGCAGCTGTGAGCTTTAGATTATTGCGAGCGTACCTTTTTGCGCAGCTTTAGTTTAGTTTTATTTTAGTGTGAAAGATAGTACTGCGATAATTCTCATCATGCGATAAGTCTAATAAAAGGATACAAAGTAAGCTATTCGGTAGGTTTGACATTTTTCTGAAGGTTGATAGCTTAAAGTAAACTCTGGATACCAGAGCCACTGCTTTGAAATACGACATAGATTAGGTAAACATGGCACTGTCCAATTCTTGCGTGAAAGATTTAATGTGACAATATTTTGAGGCACTCTATAGCTGTTAGTTGTTCAGCCGCTTAAAAAAGAAGAGTTTGGCGGAGGAACGGCCTTTAAAAGAACGTTACCTAAAGTACTCTTCAATGGCTGCAGGTTTTGTCTTAAATATTTAGATCTTTCCACATCGGTGTGCAACTTTGCTGGAAGATGGAAGAGAGGGAATCCTCTTCGCAATGAAAACAATAGACTTACCCCAAGTCCATTTCGTCAAAAAATTTCGTCAAAAAAAATTTAAGGGAAAAGGGAAAAGTGAAAAGCGAAATAAATGTTTCTTAGTATACTTTCAGATAGACTTATTACAGTTGACGAAATAGACTTTGGGCAAGTCTATGCAAACAATGACCACTATCTTTCAAATAAGTTGCGTGCCTTCCCAACTCTCTGCGAGACAACTGTTTACCATTGTTTTATTTGATATTCGGACAGATGTTTTAAGTAAAGGAAATGGGAGAGTCGCGTTATGTTGGTTTGCAAGCTTCAAATCGTCATCGCTCGTAACAGCCATGGCTTCGTTCTGGCCACAAGTGATCGCAGATGAGATGGTCAGAACTTATAATGATAATGACTGGCCATTGGTAATATCAAGAGATTAACTCTCCTACTTATACGTTACTTTGTATTTTATCTTGTGTGTTGTTTTGTTATCTTGTGTGTTGTTTTGTTAGCAAGGCGATGTGGGTGAGACTTCGGAAAAGGGGGAAGAAATAATTGAAATATAACAAGTTTTTAAGTTTTGAATTTTTCTCATTATAGTCAGTCCATGGTCAGGCTAAGAAAAACAAACAAATGTATGCATGAAGCTGCCCAGTCAAAAACCAGGTCATAGAAGGTGACCATCAAAGCGCGTTTAAAGGGAATCTAAGCATATATAAGCCTTTGATAAAAATTGCCCTACAAAGACAATAGCCCGCTACACGTGCAGCACCATATTTGGGTAACTTATCTACGTCAACAGGAAATCCTGATATCTGATAGGCTAGAACTTGACTGCAAGTGGCTTGAGCCATTTTTATATGCTTACATTCCCTTTAAGTACATTTAGACTCAAAGGAAGTATCCCTGTTGCTAGTTGCTGTCAGTAGTAAGAAGGTTAGTGGCTTCAAATTGGATCAAAAAGCCGCTTCCGACGAATGGCCTTGCGTTGTCTTTCCTTTCATTTGGTATTTGGATTGATTTTCTAGCCAATTGTACCAAAAGCAAATTTTATCTGAAATTTTAGTATTCGGATATTGCAATGTGTTGAAAATCAGTTACCGTGGAAGCTTTATTCCTGGGGCTTATTTGATTCCGGACACTCCAGAGGGGAACTTAAAAGAGAGGGGGGTTTATTCAAAAAATCAAAGGATCAGGATATATTTGGTAGTTTTTCACTTCTTTCACCCCATATTTGGCTGATTCAACATACAACTGTACGGGTTAAATACACAAATTCAACATATATTCACCCCAAACCATATCAAGATTAATATGAAAACTTGTTTAGCTAAATAAATGGAAAATCTTTGGTATTCTCTGGAATTTGATATAAGTTAGGAAGGCTTGATAGAGAGGGGGGCATATTTAAAATTTTGGCTCAGAGGGGAGGAGCTTATTAGAGAGGGGGCTAAACAGAGCTTTTACGGTATTCAGCAAGCGAATCTGGCTGTTCAGCGAGGAAAAGGCGAATTTACTCTAAATTAATCCGTCTTTTCTGGATATTTTGTCGAAACATTCGGAACTCTCACGTTTTCGGTATAAAGTCGGGTCGGCAAATTAATAGCCTGCGTGCATCCTCTACTCTTTTTTCCGCTGATTTGAAATTTTCCGTTGAATAGAGTTCATTTTCTGACTGCACGCAGGCTACAAATTAAAGTATTCAAGCTTTTTTCTCTGCTGTTTCTCCACATCTTGCTGCTATTTAAGGGATCTGAATCTGACTGTCCTGAGGCACTTCCTCTGGACCTGACTGTCCTTAAAGTTACCTGATGAAATCGCACGGTCCCTGAAGCCGATATTTCACCACAACAATTTAACGAGAAAATATTTTACATTTCGCAGAAATCTTCTCGGGTGTATTTTTGATGTAACAAAGTCTCGAGTGTTGTTGGTATCTGACGCTAATTCCTTTTGAACGCTCTTTGAATATCTGTACAGAGCTGTGAGTGCAACCAGCCTGATCTTCCAAGTGAAAAGTAAAAGGGTACTTATTTCATTCTTGAACAGTGAATTTTATTAGAAAATCCACAAACAACGAACAAAATCCTTTTTTATATATCAATTGAAATCAACAATTAGTAAAACTACGAACTACAAATACATGAAACTGTGAGATTCATGGCGAGGAAAGACATGAGGTCACTGAGTCCTCACCATGAATGCCATTTACATTTCAAACTAAAGGTTACACTATAAAAGAAAATTAAGAAGAAAGAAATAAGGAGGGGGTGCTGCTGTTTATATTTCAACTTTTTGTTTAACATTGCCGAGGCTTTGATGAAGGAAATTGTTGCTTCTTAAATGATTCTGTTTGCAACTGTACCCAAATTTTGATCACCAAACAAGAGTAAAGGACAAAGTTCTTTCGTATTTTCATCAGCAACATTGAAATCATCAATATCTGAGAGCTGCGGAAAGAGTTCTTGGCGCAATATGCTGTATAGAGCGCACAATCCTTAGTAGATAATCGCGAAATTTATTGTTTTGTAGAATGTAAGTATTTTTAATTCTACAGAATAGTCTGTACTCTTAAAAGTGTGCTTAGAAACTGTTGTCCCTGTTACCGTAAATGCTCTATCAAGCCCCCGAGGGGCTTATTCTATTTTGGACACTTTTTAGTCCTTTTACACCACATTTTGTGGTTTAAAACTACAATGGTACGAGTTAAATATATGGATTTGACATAGTTTTATCTCAAACCATATCGACATTATCATGCAAACTTATTTAGCTCAATAGATTGAAAATCGTTGGTAACGTCTGGAATTTGATTCAAGTGGGGGGGGGGGCTTAATATAGAGTGGGATTAATAGAGAGGGAGGCTTAATATTGCTTTTACGGTATTTCACCTTTTTCGTGTACACTAGTTTAGTTATGTTCCTGTAAAGTATATCTAATGAAATAGACATATAATGCTTCACGGATGTTGTTCAGCTTTGTTTATGTCTCTTCAAGAATCTTCATGAAGCCCTTTTGATATAAACCTATATATGGTGTGGGTCCTGCTGGTGTGTATTCAGGGAATGATACATGCATTTGCGTGTCATTCGCAAGCATTTTCTCGAATCGGACCATATGGCTCAATCGCGTATCATGAGGGCCTAGCTTCATTTCGGAAATTTACGCTGCTGTTTCCTAACTGCAACCTTAAGGAACCAGTACTTAAATATTTTAATTGAAGAAAAATTAAATTTATACCATGAATCGATGATTGTTTATCTCTATGTCGTTACCACGCCCGACAACACCTTTCTCGAAGAGTTCAGCCTCGCTTTGATGCCCCTATACAAATGTATAGGAAAATGACCGGAAGTGAATATTTTCGTCCACTTTGAGCGTTTCTTGCAGGGATGCGGTGTGATTTTTCCGCGTTAATTTAATCTTAAAAGGTAGTGAATTTATCTAAGAAATGTTTAAAACTAAAATCGTTTTGATTTAAAGATCCTGGTAAACTCCACGCAATTTGACAGGAGTGATGGTCTTATTTTAAGAGATTTTCATCCGTATTTGGGCAAATTTTTCGACTTCATTGTTTTTGGTGCGGTAAGCAGCGCCTTGAAAGCCATGACATTTAGAAAATGCCGTAGATCGTAGAAATTGTTTTGAAGCGGCGTGGTCTGCTTGCTGCTTGCTTTCAAGAAAACTTTTTAATTCTGATAGGAAACGAAGCAATAAACCAATATGCAGAGCACTAGCGATCCTTTTACTGCCAGTGAAGGACAAGAGATGCTTTCATGTTTTCAAATAAGTCTCCAACCCGCCAGAAAGAAAGAGACAAGAAGAAGCAGCTTCCAACGAAAGAACTCGGATATTTATGGATCAAGAACTGAAATCGTTTTGTTTATGATGGCAGATGTCTTTGATGGACAAATGGATAGCAAATTATAAAAAATATGTTATTTGTACTGGGCAAGTTCCTGTCAATGATGGAGCAACTCAATGCAGTCTGGAAATCTTCCCTTGTTGGCTCTAAAAACTCACAGACAAGGAAGATAGGGAAGGATGCTGTCTATCGAAATTGCAATGACTATTTCTGAATGGACAACGGCAATAACTGCTTTTTGGTAATTTTCAGAAACTCATGAATAAGCATGGCAGCAGGGGCTACAGGGTGAAACGGGCGAGCTTTGTCTTTGTCTTTGCAAACAATTGTCTTTGCAGATCAAATTCAGAATAAGTTTCAGACTGTTTCAGAATTGGAAGCATTAAATTTTCAATTTTGTGATGATTCAATTGCTATTATCTTACCATCTTCCTATTATCAGAGTAAAATCATCAGAGTATCAATTATTGGATTGCTCAAGTTTTTTTATATATCATAATATTGTTTTTCATTGAATGCTTTGTCCATTAGTTTTGCATCAGTCTTCAGGCATTGGAAAAGCAAGAATTGCAGTCTTTTGTGGTTGTTGTCAAATGCTGCTTCAAGGTTGGGCTTGATTGGTAAAGGATAATCTTGTTCTGTTTGGGTCCTAAAATAAAACAGAGACGATATTATTTCCTCCTACTAAAAACATTTGCTGCATAGCAAATTTCACTTTGTCTCATAGAGAATTGCATGTACAAAAAAGAGCAGCAAACCAAAATAGGAGAGGTCTTTGCAAACTTAAATCAGAGCAGCAATACCCTGCTCAAGAAAAAGAAAACAGATTCAAGGGCAAATAATTGCAGTAAACTATCGTGTTTATAGGCAAAATAATCAAAGCTGATAATTTTTTGTACAAGGTAGCATTGATAACATTGTTTTAGTAAGCAAATCTCCTATTTCTAGGTCAGGGCTTCCCCATTAGTCTTGAAGAAAATAAGCAACAATGCAACTTTATGTTTGTTTACAGTTAGGCCAAACCCGACGAAAAGTTCTCTGAGAGCGAAGTCAAAGTTTTGTTATTATTCTCATTGCTCTGGTGGCCAAAACAGCTTGCAAGTACTCTAAAATACTTTCATTTCTGAAACATCAGATCAAGTTCGAAAGTGATACATTCAACCAAGGTTAACGTTTGTTTTCTGACTTAAAAGCAGACAAGTTTGTAAAAGGAAGCACGTAAAGTTAACGAAGATTAAATAGTCATGGCTCTCGAGGAAAAATCGCCTTTGAAAATTGTGGGAAACCGGCAAAGGCTACTGCAAAAAAGGCAACATTTCTAGAAACTAGATGCTTACAGCTATTGCGTTATATCTCCAAAATGAGAATTCCTGTCTTAGTTTAGAAAATATTGGAGTTTGAAAAAATTTCGGTTAAATTTAGGCCAACAAAAGTTCATTTTCTTGAAACTGCAAGCCGAAGTTCAAGACGAGAAAAAGACAAGTTTATTTCGTCAACAATTGGCGAAAGGTGGCAAATAGGACAAAACGACATCGAGGAATCCAAAACTTTCAACAAAATTTCGATGAAACAAAGGACAAACGTTAAATTTATGATAAAGTCTGCTTACCTGCTGTGCAGAATCCCGAGTTTGTAAACAGAGTTGTCCACGGCCTTTGAAAAATATGAAAAACCAAGGGGCTCTGAGTTCAAAATGCTAAAAGAACTTGACAGAGCGAAGATACAGCTATTGCGTTATATCTCGATATTTTGCTTTGGGACACTTGGGACGCCTGCTGACGCCATTTATCACAAAATTTTACTTTCGCTACAGCTTTCTTGCAAGAGAGGCCGGAAGTGACGTCAGAATTCAGGCTTGGTGTTGTCGGGCGTGGTTACTCTTGCTCTGAACTCATTGAATCATCCTGGCGCTATGACAACATGCTACTGCTCCGTGCTACATGCTACTATTTTTGTACTGCAACAACGCAACATTATGGCTCTGCATATTTCAATAGAAGTTATTTTTACAATAACATGCACAACCTATAATGTTTGCGTTGCGGTTTGCGTTATTGCAGTAAAACAATAGGAACGGAGTAGTAGCATACTGTCATAGCGGCAGGATGAATCAATAAATTTTGAGCAAGAGAAACGACACAGAGATGAACAGCAACCATTTACGCGACAACTTTCATTTTTCTTCGAGTAAAAAAACTAAGGTACTGCTTCCTTAAAGGTGGTGTGAAGCGAAAATTTTTATTGATGCAAATGAATAGCGCAGTTGAATGATAAAGAATGTCGTTTAAATTTTTTTTGATACCTCATTTCGTTTTCAAGTTATCCACTGATATTAAGTTGCAGATCATGACCTCATTTTGTTTGCAAATTACTAGGATAACATATGGAAATATAACTGTATCTGATTTTTGAAAGGTTACAGTGGTAAGAAATATTTCAGCTGAGCTGAATAGATGTTATATAATTTGCCTCATGACTTAATATGATGTTTAGAAAGGCATGTTGATTGTACAAAGTATTTTAATTAGATTTCTCTTTGGAAACATGGCCAACCTTGTATACTTTCTTTACATTTTGCAAACAAAATGACGTCATCAGCAAATCGTACAAAACAGTGGATAACTCTAAAATAAAACAAGGTATCAAACAAATTTAAAGGACATTCTTTATCAATCAACTGCGCTATTCATTTGCATCAATAAAAATTTTCGCTTCACACCACCTTTAAGGTTGCAGTTAGGAAACAGCAGCGTAAATTTCCGCAATGAAGCATTTTCATTTTTCATTTAATATTATTTATACACAAATTAACCCTTCAGCAAATTAAAATATATCACATCATTTTATCATCAATGATAGAACCATATGAATAAAAACCTAAAGCCCTATAAAACTTAATACTTGCTGTTCTTCCAGGGAGTTGTGTTTGGTTTGAGAGTCTAGCTCTTTAGATGCGTTTTAAGTTTTTTTAAAACGATCAAGTGTCGGTAACTCGCGAATTTCGGCAGGTGTATCATTCCATGACTTGAGAGCTGCGTAATGAAAGCCCTTTTTGCAAATTCAGTCCCTATATCTAGGGATCTGGATATCCTTACTGTGCCTCGTATTGTAGGTCGAGTGAAAAGATCTTGGCTTGTATTTATCCCAGAGGTTTTCAGGGCATAGTCTGTTCATAATCTTGTAAGTCATGACATTCCTATCGTAACGGAAAAGATCTACGTTTAACCAGGATGCCGACCAGCCATCTTTTATTCTTGCGTTTGCAATTATTGAATACGCCCGGTCTTGAAGGCGTTGGAGAGCAGCTACTTTTGTTTTTGAAAGACTATCCCAGATAACATCAGCATAACGCAGGTGACTCTCGATTAACGCATAATATACATTACACAATTGGGATTGTGGAACGACATTTTTCAATTTTTTTAAAGCTGCAAGACCTCCACTCAGTTTGCCTTTGGTGCGCTTAAACTGTTCATCCCAACTTAGTTTTTCATCAACTATCACTCCGAGGGATTTCGTCTTTTCAACTCTTTTGATATCAGAGTTATTTAGTTTAAGCACTTCTCTCAACCCTAACCAATCAGGATTTCGCCCGGGTGATTCGACAATAAACCAGCTACTATCAATAGTACATACCATATCTAAAGCCTTTGACTGTAATCCTACACTCGACGTAAGATCAGTATACCTTGACATATCTAAAGCATTCGATAGAGTGTGGCACGAAGGTCTCATCTTTTAAACTACGTCGCTGTGGTATCTCTGGCCAACTACTGTCTTTGATTCGAAGTTTCCTCGCGGACAGGAAACAACGTACAATGTTGAACGGCAAAGCATCTGACTGGGGAAAAATCTCTGCCGGTGTCCCCCAAAAGGGTCTATATTAGGCCCTCTTTTCTTTTTGGCATATATTAACGACCTAACAGATATCCTAATATGTAACGTAAAGCTTTTTGCAGATGATACATCTCTTTTCACCGTTGTCCGTGACCCTGTGTCCGCTGCGAATGATATGAACCATGATTTGAATACACAATGAATACACAATGATAACGAACCATGATTACACAATGGGCAAACAAATGGAAAATGTCTTTTAACCCAGGCCCTACGAAACAAGAGGTCGAAATAACATTTTCAAGAAAGAGGAACCCTCTTGACCATCCACGTATCCTATTCAATGATACCCCAGTTTCAAAGGTTGAAGAGCACAAACATTTAGGTCTTGTACTTGATTCGAAGTTATCATTCAGTGGTCATATCAAGTCAGCTATATCCAAATCTGGACGAGGAATAGGAATGATTAAATATCTCTCGAAGTATCTACCTCGACATACCCTTAACGAGCTTTATAAATTATATGTGAGACCGCATCTAGACTATGGGGACGTTATCTATCACATACCGGCCACTAAGTGCGAATATAGTGAAAGTATAAAATTGAATCATCTGATGGAAAAGCTTGAATTCGTTCAATACTCTGCTGCACTAGCAGTAACTGGTGCATGGAAAGGTACATCTCGAGAACAGCTGTATAACGAACTTGGATGGGAATCGCTTAACCTCAGACGTTGGAGCAGGCGTCTTGTTCTATTTTTCAAATTTGTTAACAACCAAGCACCGGATTATACGAGGCACCCTATTCCACCCCTTCCACAATCTAACTATCGCCTTCGTAAACCAGCTATAATCGGGCAAATACGTGCAAGAACAGTGAGCTTTGGTGCAAGTTTTTACCCAAACTGTCTTTCGAAATGGAATAAACTTGACTCAGAGATAAGACAATCACCAACTCTGGGCATGTTCAAAGAGAAGCTTTTTTCACCCATTCGCCCCCTACCCCGTCCAGTCTACAGCAATCATGACCCGAAAGGCTTGGCAATTCTAACACAATTTCGTGTGGGTCTAAGTAAGTTAAATTTTCACAAATTTAAACACAACTTTAAATACACAGTAAATCCAATATGCTCGATCAACGATGGAGTTGAGGATACGGAACACTTTTTGCTGCTCTGCCATAACTATGATGTGCAAAGACAGGGTCTTCTCGGTGCCATTAACACCATATTACAACCTCAAAGTTTATCAAACCTCTCTAATGAAGCGCTTCTCAAAGTCCTTTTAAATGGGGATGCAAGGTTGCCACTAATGTCAAATACGATGGTCTTTGAGGCTACATTGAAGTATGTATACGCAACAGAGCGCTTTGAATGAACCAACGCCATTTTCTTTTTCTTAACGTAACGCACAGTGACCTCTCCATATAGCGAATCCTAATGAACTCTCGTTTTTGATTACAAAGTCCACTTTGTAATCTAAGAAGGGGCTTCGATGTCAGTCAGTGAGAAAGAAAGAAAGAAAGAAAGAAAGTAAGTAAGTAAGTAACCCACTTCCGTCACGCTCGTTAAAGCGATTGATTGACGTTTTATCTCAGCTAATTGGCACTGAAATAAAGAAAGCGCACATAAAGCGCATACAAAACAGAAGTTTTCCGCGATCCTATAGGAACATTTGACGTCGGCTTATTTCATGTTAGACAGATTTGACACCTTAAGATGGATAAATCACCAAGATGTTTACCCTGACGCAACAACAAATTTACCCAGAATTGGCACGTTCTTGACTTCATTAGCAGCTCAATTATGTCAAAACAATCGTTTTCTAGAACGAACGAATCATTAGCCTTATTGATAGTACTCATTATGCAAATAAGTCAATTTTAGAGGATGATGTACCCGGCGGCCTGCACAGAGGCTAGCATTCGCAGCATCACAGAAGGTAGAAGGATCCCCCTCCTACACAGCTACAGAAAGGTGCAGAATCCCAGCAAACAATGGCGCCATTGACTGGGGGAAGGCACGAGATCACACTGAACCAAAACATTTTCATGCATATGATTCTGCACAGAGGTTATCTTCGTGACTGCTTGTCTCAAATTAGATGCCCGCGAATAGCAACAATTGAAACGTTCTGTTGGGTTCTGCATAAGTAATTTTGCGTTATCGTAAATCTCACATGACATCTCATTTGACACAAATGCACCAATAGTTTTGTGCACGAACTAAGCAAACTAGGGGTAATGACTTTTGATTTTTGCGTATCATTCTCGTTTGACATAAAGACCAAAATATTGCCTTTGATGCGGTTCTTTTTCTTATACAAGGCGCTTGATTTTCCATTGAAGGCGACGGCGACTTTAGCAGCAACACTCATCCCTCTGACTGTAGCTAAAAACAGCATCTACGATCATTTGGGGTTATGAAGAAATCAATATTCAGATATTCTTAGCTTGTTTAGCTCAGGACAGACTTTGTAATCATCCAAAAGGATCTTATGTTTCTTTAAAGGCCAATTTTCAAGGACATAATCCATTGAACACAAATTCGCAGCCCAATGAACCCTTGTCTAACGAGATATGACTTATTCATGGTTTCTTTGAGAGATCACTGTTGTATGGAGAGATCACTGTTGATCGGTTCTTTTATTCGTGTAGTTCCTTGTTAGTTTACTTTCTTGTATTTAAATTATTATCCTTAGTATTAGTCCCGTATTAGTATTTGTATTAGTATTTAGGTTAAGTGTAATAGCTGCAGGGTTGCAATGTATTTTAATGCTCCTTGCGCTATCGTCTCGTAATGTCAATGTTTGTTAGTAGTTTGTAAATTTTAGGAGAATTCATATAAAAAAAGCACTTCTGGCAGGTCTAAATTGTTGGTTTTAAGTGGATGCCCTATGACCATGAATTCAGTTTTTTGGGATTGGGGCTAAGTTTGTTCACCCCCATCCACTCGGAGAGATTGGAAAGCTCGTGATGTGCGTCCTCAATTAGTTTCGCTACATCGTCCGATGCAATCGTTATATTGGTATCGTCAGCATAAATGGAGAATTTAAGACACTTTTCCAAGTCAAGGTCTAAACAAGAACCTTGGGGAATACCACAGGTTACATCTCTAGCTTTAGAATGCTGACCGTTCAGAGAGCAGAACTGTTTTCTATCATTTAAGTACGATTCAAACTAATTCCCAGCTTTGCCTCTTATTCCATATGCACGTAATTTTTTGAGTAATGTCATCTATGGAAATGTGGTTTTACAGGCGAATGCTAAGAGTATCATGGATGGATAAAGTAAGTAATGAAACAATATTAGAAAGGGCAGAAACACACAAAACTTTGATTACAACAATTACAAAGCGACAAATGTCCTTTTTCTGGTCATATATGTAGAAAAGAGAAACTAGAATATTTGGTCAGTACAGGGAAATTTGAAGGGAAAAGAGCACGGGGCAGGCAAAGACAAGGTTATGTTGCTAGCATGAAAAGAAGAATAGAACAATCTTGGACAGAGAACAAAATCATACAAAGTACCAAAGACAGAGCTATTTGGACTACCATGATCGTCAACGTCGGTGGACATGACACTTAGATAGATAGATAGATATCGTGATCAACCGTATCGAAAGCTTTCTTAAGGTCGAGAAAAATAGTGAGATTAACATTGCTGCGATCTACGTTTTCGTACCAGAAGTCTGTGCTCGTACCAGAAGTTAGGCCCTCATGATACATGATTGAGCCTCCTGTGATCGTGATCGGACAACTTGATTTTTCGAATCTCATTTGTCAACGTAGATCCAGAAGTTTGTCAAAATCAGTCATCGTTCTGAAGTTCCCGAGTCTGGTAGCACCCAAGAATGTCTGAGAGGGTGCGAAGAGGTGATAGGTAGCTTCAAACCCAAGAATAGGGCTGGATTTTCCAATTTTGAGAAACTGAAGAATATTCATTTGGGGAAAATTTACTCTTGACAAGGAAACACTGCTAAAACATTAAAAAAGTTAATTACATTACCAGCTTTCTACCCAAAAATGGGGAAATTCAAGAGAGTAAAAACTCACCCAAGAATGGGGAACCAGAACCATTCTCAAAATGGATCCAAACTGAGCCGCCTCCGTCCCCGCCTCCATTCTTGAGTGCCGCCAGGTCCGGCTCAAGTTACAAATGATTTTATATCTTTGACGTAGAAAGAAAGAGACAAAGACAAGAGACAAAGAAACGCCGAGTGATAGTCTCAAATGGATACGATTATGGAGCAGCCTGATTAATAAGCCAGGGAATCTGTTGTTGCCAAGTTTTATCAAACATTCTAAGGTCGTTTTTCATGGTTATCAAGATGGAACATTTTTGTAACATCGTTTTTTATTGATTACAAAGTCCTTTGTAATCTAAGAAGGGGCTCCGATGTCAGTCAGAAAGAAAGAAAGAAAGAAAGAAAGAAAGTAAGTCAGTCACGCTCGTTAAAACAATTAATTAATGTTTTATCTCTGCTAATTGGCACTGAAATAAAGAAAGCGCACAGAAAGCGCATACAAGACAGAAGTTTCCCGCGATCCTATAGCAACATTTGACGTCGGCTTATTTGATGTTAGACAGATTTGACACCATAAGATGGATAAATCACCATGATGTTTAATCACCCTGGCACAACAACAAATTGGCACGTTCTTGACTTCATTAGCAGATTAATGATGTTAAAACAATCGTTTTCTAGAACGAACGCATCATTAGCCACTTATTGATAGTACTCATTATGCAAATAAGTCAACCTTGGAGGATGATGTAACCGGCGGCCTGCACAGAGGCTTGCATTCGCAGTATCACCGAAGGTAGAAGGACCGCCCTCCTACACAGCTACGGATGCAAACGTCGCAGGAGAAGTTGAGAGGAAAGGTGCAGAATTCCAGCAAACAATGGCCCCATTGACTGGGGGAAGGCACGTGATCGTGACTGCTTGTCTCAAACTAGATGCCCGCGAATAGAAACGTTCTGCAGGGTTCTGCATAAACATAAGTAATTTTGCATTATCGTAAATCTCACATGACATCTAATTTGAGACATACAAGGCGCTTGATTTTCTATTGAAGGCGACTTTAGCAGCAACACTCATCTCTCTGACTGTAGCTAAAAACAGCATCAACGATCATTTGGGGTTATGAAGAAATCAATTTTCAGATTTTCTATTGAAGGCGACTTTAGCAGCAACACTCATCTCTCTGACTGTAGCTAAAAACAGCATCAACGATCATTTGGGGTTATGAAGAAATCAATTTTCAGATTTTCTTATGCTTGCTTAGCTCAGGACGGACTTTGTAATCATCCAAAAGGATCTTATGTTTTGAGAACAATGCGACCAATTTGCCAAATAAATGTTGGAATCTAAATTGGTACGTTTGCTGAACGAAGGCAGGGTACTAGGTATTCTTGGTCCACTCATTTTCCTCCTGTACGTGAATGACATGGCGCTGGCAGTTGACTGTGACCTGCTTCTGTACGCAGATGATTCTTGCTTACTTTTTAGTGACAAAGACATTGAGAAGATTGGTTCCACCTTGAATAGAAATTTCAACTCTTTGTGTGATTGGTTTTTGAAAACAAACCAAGCATTCGTTTTGGAGAAGAAAAACCAAATCCATTCTTTTCGGCCGAAAGAAATGCAAAAACATAAAAAACCTTTATATCAGGAGAGGTGAAATGAGATAAAACAGCACTCAAAGGTCACATATCTTGGATGTGTTCTGGACGAAAATATCTCTGGGGAATTAATGGTAACTAAAATGCTTGGGAAAATAAATGGCAAGCTGAAGTTTCTATAGAAAACAAAACTTCCTGAATAACTCCACTTTGATTCCGCATGCACCTCATGGTTCCCGATGTTGAATAAGAGGTTGTCCAAACAAATACATTCGCTTCTACCTGAATTTTAACAACACAGCACATGTTGGGGCTACAGAATTCAAAGCCATAAACTGGCTTCTCACAAAGAACAGAGTTGATCAACAAAAAGGTGTAAACATAATTCATTTTTTGTAAGGAACGGCTCCAGCTTATACTGACGAAATATTCCACCCAATCGACCAAAGCCGAGTGACACGAAGGTCCAATTTTAAATCAAACCTTCCATTCCGCAAAAGTAAAACTGGCCAAAAATGCCTGTCCTATTTGGGGCCAAAAATATGGAATAGCCGATCTTCTCATTTAAGATCTATAAAAAATATCAACTCGTTTAAGCACGAGATCAAAGACAATTTTTTTCCAAAATATACAGAGAGAGGAAAATGACACATGTGTTCTACTAAAACCGCGCGTCACATTTCATGATTCGGCCTTACTAAAATATGCTTCATCCAAAAGCACATAAGAATATATGGTTTATGATTTTTAGCAACCACGTCTAAGGGGACCACTATGGAAATAAGGTCAACTTGTTGTGCCCCTACTGGAACAGGACAATGAAGACGTTTTGCTTCGCATTCTAACGTATCCTTTCATGAGCCAAAAAATTCACTGTCCTAGTTTTCAAAAGTATCAGATAGAGGATGATGAGGATTGAGTGATAATTTACTTTTTATTTTTCAGAATATAAAAATGGCTAGCAGTATTGCAAGAATGAATTCAGACGATAGTTATGACCCAGGTAATGACTGTGGAATGAGTCTTGACAGTGGCTATGGTGTCAGCAAAAATTTTGATGGTGGCCCACAGAAGGTGGCAGAGACCACAGAAAAGATGAAAGAATTGAATTTGTCTGATAGCAAAAAGGTAAGCCAGGAAACAAAGGCATGTCCTTGCTTTTCATTCACACACCTGTGCAAAGCAATATTGGTGAATGTAAACGGAGGATTTATATGGCCGATTAAGGTAACTCTGCTTTCCGCTCCAGTGAACAGCGAGATGCCGTTTCGCAAAACCACTCTCCTCAGAAAACGATTTATTTCTCCAATATCATTCGGCCTATCGAAAAGCAGTAAAAAGGATGTTGTTCAGCATAGTCTGGGCAACCGATAGATGTATAAATCGCAATGTTTTCGTCAATGCTGCCTTCGCAAATCCTAGTGCAAATCTTTTTGTTGATTTCAGAAAAGTGGATTTATCTCCAAAACTAGTCGAAAAATGCTCGATTTTTTTCGTTCCATTTTCACCTAGGTAGTTGATTTACAACTTTGCAAAGTCTGATTGAAAAAGCTAGGCTAGATTTCCTGTAATCGAATTTTATGTTTCTGTTTACTTTTCGACATCGAAGGGGAAAAGCGTTGGTCAACAGATTACCATAATATGAAGCACGCTTTAGGATAGTTGAGTCTGCACGCAGGCTATCCCTTCTGTGATAGAAAAAACAGCAAAATTTTATGACAAGACAATCTTTAATTTTCTTAGTAAGTAGCTGAAGAACCGTCCAGTGGATTTGCGCCAGTTACAGCTGCTCTTGTGATTGGCTTGAAAATGAGCAGATTGCTCAAAATGAGCTTTTTCAGCATGTCATTTTGTACCTTTTTCTTCTTCTTCTTGTGTCATCTTCTTCACAGATGATTGGAAAGGCCCCACTCGAATACAGCCCCATCTCATAATTCATTTTAGCAAATGATCTTTCTTGAATAGACCCCCAACAAGAGGGGGTATTTGAATTCAATATAACTTTTGATTGTATATAATTGTTTGCATTCTTTTCTCTCACGTTTATAATTTTGTAAAGTTGCGATGGTGGAACAAAGCAATAAACTGAGTTGTCACAAAATGAAACATTTGCAGCTTTCTTCATTTACCGTAAATACACTCCCCACTGCTCCCCCTTGCAACCAACAACCCACTCCACAGCTCATCCTCTAGGGCCTATTTGAGGGATTATGGTAGTTGGATTGCAGAAAGAAATTTCCAACTGTTCACATTGTAATGGATAAATATATCATTCCTTTCCAAACAGCATACAATAACCACTCCATCAGACATGGAAGAGTTTGAAGATTGTGGAAATTATTCTCATGTTAGAGGCGATCAAAACAAACAACAGGTATTAATGATTTCAATAGCCTGATAGATTAAAAACTGAGAAAATTCAAGCGTTGTTGCACTCAACGCTTACGAATGTCATATGAGAAGTGAGAGTATTCCAAACAACATTTGCGCCGTTTGAATGGCTACTGTGAAGAAGCTATGCATCAGACTTTCCCGTCTTCAAATTTGTGAATAGAAGAGACTGGGGACGAGAAAGGAGCTTGTCAATTTCACTTGATGCAAGTCTTCATACTTCTTTTGCCATATTTTTATTGGTGTTAGGCTTCTGTAGCTTTCGTGCGCGGTCCATATCGCTGATAATGAAGGACATCAGACAAAGGTGATTTCTGGCTGCCATTTTCTTGAAAAATCTCAAACATTAACCAGTACACAAACAATAGAAATAGCTTGTTCCGAAATACCGGACAGTGTTCCATAATGCCCAACTCAACTTTAGAAACAGCGTCTTAATCAAATATTAAAGCATGCTTAGGCCTAATTGCTAATACCAAGTGTGGCTAAATGTGCCATGAATTTAGCTGACAATTAACTTTTTCTGTTAAGTGTTGCATAATACCCGAAACCAATTTTTAGTTTTCAGTCATACGTTCTTAGGTACCCATCAATGCCACTTTTTAACTTCTTTCTCTCTGCAACTTTGATTCAAGGAGTTGCCCTGTCAAAACAGAGCTTTTCTATCAGAAATTCAAAAGGCCATTCCCAAAAATGTGCCCTGTTGAAAAGAATCTTCCATTTAGCTTTGAATTATAGAGTAAAAGTGTAACTCCAAGACTTGAAAAAGGGTTGAAGTGGAGAAATAGACGAGGAAAGAAGACAAAACCGGAAAAGTTGAAGGGAAGAAGTAGCAGTAGGGTGAGAGAAAGAGAAATGGTAGAAAAACATGGGTAAGAGGTCAGCAGCTGAACTGAGAGCAAAAATGAGAAGAGAATAATGTCACGATGATTGTTATATGGCACTTTGGCAGATGTTACTAAATCTGTCTGCTGCTTGTAGAGTCTGAAGAAATGTGTTATTCTAACGAGTCATGAAAATATACCGGGTGAATCAGAACACGTATCCACTGTTTGAAATCCTACAGGCAAATCTCTGGCAAACCCTACAGGCAATCTCTGGCGAACCCTCAGTTCAGTTCATTTAATTTTAAAATTCCTCTACATACAAATCTCACAAAAAACACAAAATATACTCAAAATTAAACTACAAAGAGATATAAAATATTAATGAAATACAATTAACGAACACAATGCAAGAAGATGAGGGGGATTTGCATGTAGGGAATTTCTTATAGGAGGAGCTCTCTCAATAGATAGACTAATCGAGGAGAGAGCACCCCCTTAGTTTAAAAAACATAGTTTATATTGGAAAAATATGCGAGGAATCAAATTGCGGAAAGATATCATTTGAAAACACTAAAATCTTACGACTGGTAGTTGATGGAATACAAATGCAGTTTAACTTGACGACGAAAGTTAACTGAAGAATATGCCTGTTTGATCACGGTAGGAATATTGTTCCAAGATTTCGCACCTGCATACCTGACAGATTTCAAACCATATTGCAGAGTATTTTTACGTGTCAGAAAAATGTCACCTTTACATGCTTGCCTGGTATCATGTTGATGAACATGTGAAAGTAAATCAAAAAACTCATGAAAACAAGAAGGGGAGATCCTATTTACAGATTCATAGACAAAAGTCAGCAGCTTTAATTCAAACAAATCCTCCAACTTAAGAAGTTGGAGATTGAGGAAAATAGGAGATGATGGAGCAGAACGATTTTCAAAGGCGATAGCTCTTACAGCTTTCTTTTGAAGAATGAAGATCGGTTTGATGTATGAATCATAAGTGAGACCCCAAACAACAATTCCATATTGTAGGAAAGAAGCAAATAAAGAGTTATACAAGGAAACCAATACATTCGTAGGAAGTAGATGTCTCACCTTAAAGAATATACCACAAGTTCTTGCTAACTTTTTGGAAAGTTCGTTTAGGTGATACTTCCAAGAAAGGTTTTCATCAAGGAGAAGACCAAGAAATTTTACATACTTTGCTTTTCTCACATGTTGCTTACCAAATCTTATGTCAACAGTGCCATTTAGGGGCTTTCTTGGTGAATGAAAAATAATAAAGTTTGTTTTATCAACATTCAAAGCAAGCTTGTTTGCATCAAGCCACTTTTTGACATACTTCAAAAAGTTTGACATACTATCAACCCTACAGGCAAATCTATGCAGCCAATTGGTAAAATTGAATTCCATCATCTTACTGAGGCTTCATCCACTTCAACGTAATTTTCATATTTTTCTCATAACTTTACGTGCATCTTTTCCTTCTGAAATCATGATTTTGCCAAAATTCCTATTGCTCCAGGTGTCCGCCAAATGTCCTCAATCCAATATTATCAAGTTGAAAAACAAAAATGGTTGTTCACTGTCAAGAAAATTTGAATTTTGGATCCTCAGCTTTGGTGAGAGAGTAACATTACATTTCAACAGTTTCTGTATCACTAAAAGGCATCGCTTTACCATTTTGATTGTTAAAAAGTTGATTGAATTGAGCCAAACATTTAAAGTTTTAGCCAGAGCCAATGGAAGCTATTTCTGGGCATTGTTCATTTGAGAATTAGATTGTGCACTGTCAATTATGAATAAATTATCTAAATTAAGTCAAACCCTCAGCCAAACAACGGATTAGTAATTTTTCAAATCAATGTTACAGTTTTCCTTGTATAATTTTTCATATACTTTTTTGACTCACCCGGTAAGTTACGGCCTGTGCACTCAACTCTTGTGCAATTCTTAGTTCAGCATCTGATTAACCATTATTTAGCCGTCAAAAATATGCTACTGTAAGCCCTTTTTCATTCAAATTTGGATATCAGGAAAGTTATGTGATACACCATGCTCTTGGTGATAAAAACAGCGCAAAATTGCCTGCGCGCAACACAGGAGAAAATAAGACAAAACATTTCCTTTCTCCCGTTTTCTCCTGCGCAGTGAGTAAAGTCTGCGCAAATGCTTAGCTCGAATGGATACTTCAAGAACAATGGTCACAGTGGTGAATTTAACTCAAATTTCATAGGCAATTAAATTCTTAACATTTCATTGTTCTACCTCGGATCATGTGACCACAGTAATACCATATTTAGAGAACAGTCAACAAAAAACCTTAAAAATGTTCGCAGTTTTTGTATCGACATATTTTGAAATCAAGACGAGATATCTGAGCTTCCTTCTTTCAGATCATTGTGTAAGTTATAGAGATAACTTTCTTTGATTGTTTCGCCTATATCCATTATAGATTTCAGATTCTACGAACGTTCAAATTTGATGGTGATGCTAGCTTTCATCGTGGCTTCACACCGGCTGCAAAAAAGAAGACAACACTTTATTGACAATGCAACAGTCTTTTTGGAGCCCAAGGACTTAAAAAAACGACTTAAAGTGGCAATGATCGTTGTTTCGGGCTAAATGGTATTGCTCTCATATGAATGATTAAAGAGTTTTCGAGAAATAATGTATCTTTTCTATTGTTTGGAAGAGCCAATCTAATTTCCAAAACGCTTCTCGTGTCCAAGAGTAGAGGTAGAGCCACGAATGCACTCTGCGGACGAGACTGTGTTGATTCTGTCAAAGAGCATAATGCCCAGAGTCAAATGCCCTGTATCTTTTCTTAGGCTGTGTCAACTCATCTGGTATTTCCTTATTTATTTCAGAGTAGCAATAACGGTAGTCAAGAAATAGGCAACTCTACTCAAGAGGAATCAATGGATGTAGAAGCTGATCGTCCTATTCCAATACCAACTCAAGTGGATGCATCACGTTCGTACGCAGCTGGGGGCGTACTTAACAACAGCAGTCACGTTTTAGGGAGAGGGCGGGGAAGGGGCCGAGCAAGAGTCACTCAGCCAAGTCAGCTTCCCGTCACTAACCCTGCACCTGAGCCAGGAGGTATATTCGATCTATCTGTATTCATCTTTGCATTTTATTCTCCCTTGGTATATTGATGATATGGCGACGTGTCATTTTTGTGGGGGAATTTTTCAAAAGTTGTATAATTGTGGGTATTATTTCAGACCTTTTGCGAAATTATGGGTCCAAGCATGGGAATTATAGGAAATTGTTCATAATTTATGGAGTTTTTGGAAATATAACCCTAACATTCTTAAAATTTTGTGGCATTATGGTCACTGAGCTTTTGGCAAGATAACAAATTCCCCACCAATTGATAGGCCAAGATGGCCCCTCTCCGTATTGTAGTGCGATACATGAAATAGGCATTGCATACAGAGTGGTTAATGGTTAATGGTGAATGGTACTTGGTAAAGCAAGGAGAGTAGTTCAAAACGTGTTTTCTAGTGCAATGAAAATTGGAACATTTTTGAAGGATAGAATTATTGCGAGTAGAGTAGAGTGATTACAACATTAAGCATTGAAAATGGTTTCAGCAAAATTGGGCTATAAGGCCTTGCCTAAAATCTCCTTTTACAGAGTGTGCAGTCTTTTTGTGTGCTTTTATGCCATGCAAGAGACGTGCCAACTCGTACTAGATATACTCTTGATTCCGGAGCATACACTCCCATCCTCCCTTCGTTTATCATTTTTTGGAGAAAAAGGAAAAAATCCACCCAGGACATCCTTATCCCAAACACCTGTTCATTACTTTCGGGCCAACCTGGTTCTGAGGGCCTATAAACAGTTATCCTATAAATCGGAGCACGGGGAAAATTTTCGCAGAAAAATCCTTTACTTTGGCTTAGAATGCATCTCCCAATATCATGTTTGCCATTAGAAACGAGGAAACCTTGATAGTTTTGTGACAGTTATCCTATAGATTGGAGCACGAGGAAAATTTTCGAAGAAACATCCTTTACTTTGGCGTGGAATGCATCTTCCAGTATCATACTTGCCATTAGCAACAAGGGAACTTTGATAGTTTTGTGACAGTTATCCCATCAATTGGAGCACGAAGAAGATTTTAGAAGAAACATCCTTTACTTTAGCTTAGAATGCATCACTTACCCAACTTATACCCAGCCATGTTCTCTTCGGTTTTAAAGGAATCTCGAAGATTTCTTTCATGTAGACTTAGTTTCTGTGATAAAAACAAAAGATAGCTAACACAAAAAGCTTTGCATTTCGAGTATCGACCTCCTGAAAAATTAGGGTCAAGTTCAGAGCCGGATCGGGCCCGACTTTTTCACTATAAAATAGCGACTGGGACCGAGTTGTGAAATTATTGTGGGGGGGGGGCGTGTCGCAGCTGTCCAGCCTATTCCGTACTCAAGATATTAGATTTATGTTCTCACGATTGACAGGTAATTGCAGCTGTCCAGCCTATTCCGTACTCAAGATATTAGATTTATGTTCTCACGATTGACAGGTAATTGAAAAAAGGCAATTGAAAAAACTCTAGTGACTCTACTTGAATGATTTCTAGACAGTGGTTTTGTTGTGTTGTTCTCTAGGTTTCTAGGAGAATATAGTTTTTAGTTTCTCATCAAAAGATATTTGTCTTTTAACGAAACTCATATTTATTCAAGAGTGGTTAAAGTTTGAAATGGATCATATCTGTGAAATTTATTTGAAAGCCTGATACTGGTTTTCATGAAAGATTTAAAATATCTTTTTTAGAACGTCTTATAAAAGATCTGACTGTAAATGACATTGCAGAACTTGCGAAATACCTTGATCCAGACGGAAATAGCGTCATAAAGAACTGGAATCATTTGGCTCTTCTACTCAACATACCTGAGCAAGAACGCAGTGCATTGCAAAGGGCCTATGCTGGTGGTGGTAATCCCTCTTTGGCGTTTCTACATAAACTACAGGTAAAGTGTTGAGAAATATCGGACACTTTATGAATGACTGTAACAAACGATATATTTTTCTCCGTGTTCTGCTGTCCTCTCCTGCGAATCCGTCTCTTTATTACAGCAAACACTTTAGATGAAAGAGTATTTCGCCAGGGCCGTAGGAAGCATCTCAAACTTAGGGGGGGGGGGCGGATTGGCACGACACTTCAAGTGCACTGTTTTCTTTAAGTTAAAGGGGAATTTCCTAAAAATAAAAAGGGCACTTCTTTGTTTATTTCCAAACCTTGGGGGTTCGTGCCCTCAGTGCCCCCCCCCTGGTTCCTACGGCTATGTTTTTCGCCAATATAATGAGTTCACTTGGTATAGAGGGAATGGAGTGAAACGTAGTATCGACCGATGATATCGATGAGGATAGCACACAACTTTCATCCTCCTGAAATATGTGAATTTCGGCCTTGCTCTACAGAGGACATATAGATTCAAATAGAAAGATACGATCTGAAAAAGCATCTCCAGTAAATAGTATTCTGATCTACTCTTGCCACTCTTGATGAGCACGTACAACGCATGTCTATCTGAAAGTTAGTTTCCCCTTAGTTTCCTAACGAAGTGAAAACTGGGGATGTTTCCTCACTTTTTAAAGAAGTTGATGCTTTTCAAAAGGAAAATTTCAGGCCGATTACTGTTCTGTCATCAATTTCTAGGATTTTTGAGCGACTCATGCATGAGCAAATAATGCCCTTTGCTGAGTTCTTTCTGTCTCTCCTACAGAGGGGCATTTCACTCTTTCGAAAAAGCGTGCGAGATTGTTCCAGAACAGGATTTTAAGGATTTTTACGGATTTTCTTTGAGTTTCTTAAGGCTTTTCCAAAGGTGTATGAATTTATTGTGAGTGAAATGCCCCTCGTCCCCCACTATGTGGTTTTCGGAAATGCTTTTAAAATTGTTAGAAACTTGTAAGATAACTATGGATAACAGAGGCTTTGCTGGTGCACTTTTGGTGGATCTGTGCAAAGCCTTCGACTGTCTAAATCACGAGCTACTATTGTAAATTTGTATGTTTACGGTTTTGATGTTTGAACAAAAAGTTCAAATGAAAGAATTGATGATAATAGAACTGGAAAATAAGAACCTATGTTTTCAAGTCAGGGTGTTCAGGCTCCATATTTATGCACAGGGGTATTGCAAATCTAGATCTGGGTAGTTGATGCAGCACGGTACACATTCTTGAATATAAAAACTTGATAGCAACTGCAAATGCTAATATACACTTTCATAACATATGCACAGTATGAATACCGAATATGGATCACTGACATTATGGAATCAAACGTTCTACTTATAAATGTAAGCCAATTGTAATATCTCAAAATATCAGTATTTTTAAACTTTATGACCAATTTTGTTTGTTTATGCTGTGAAAAGATTCGAATATGTAGGGTTAGAAATTCCAAATTTCAGGCCCTAGGTTCTAGGTAAATGAAGGCTGTCATCTGATAGCATAGGTTCCAAATCTTTAAAAAGGCTGGTGTAAAATTGAGTGACCTATTTCTTTGAACTGAATGACTTCAAAGAAACTTTAGCTATTTCTCTATAATTCTACCGTTGGACTTTTCTGAAATCTTTAATATTTGCAGAGTTATAATGTTTTTCTTCTTTTTCAAGAATTCAACAAAAATTTTCAAAAAACCTTAAAACCATCGTAATTTCTAAACCGTTTGACGCAACATGAAGTAATTTCGAAGAAAACCATAGTTTATGAATGCCTACAATATGGTATCAAGCAAAATTATGTCACTCATCTGGTTTATGATTTAGAAATTTGATGACGTTACATCCTCAAATGAGCTGAAATTTGAAATACGCTGTAATTTTGAAAAATATTCAAGATTTCTGGAAAGTCCAACGGTAGGATTATAGATAAGTATCTAAAGTTTCTTTCAAGCAATTCAATCAGAAGAAATAAGTCATTGAATTTTACACCCACCTTTTTACGCCGAGTTAAAGATTTGGAACCTATGCTTCATCTGATACAAACACAATTTAAAACACTGTTTCTGTTGAACTGCATAATGACCCATCAGATATTTATTGAAATGCTTGTGTATTTGTTTGTTTTTGAAAATTTGCTAGTCTTTGTACTAGCTTGTCCGCAGTAACGTTGCGTGATTGGTCGAATCACCGAGAGAACCACAATGCTCATCTCAGGAAACATAAAAACTATTGGCCGCATCCAGTTTTCCTGTCTTGAAAGTTGAAAACAAATGGTTCGTGGTAGAAAATTTTAGAATAGCCTTAAATAACGGACACATCGTACTAAACCCGTAAACGCAATAAAGATACTGTACTCTGTAGAAGGAAGACTGTTAACTCTTGCGAAAGAAAAGCAACCAAAATAAACTTGTAACCAGAGAGAAAACTGTTGAATCCTGCAAGAGAAAAACAAGTTAATCTTATAACCTGAAAGGAAAGAAGTAAGTTAGTAGCTCACCAGTATCTGCAATAAAGAAAAATGTTGAATAACCAAAAAAATTCTTTTGTTTTCCCTCACCAGACCACACATGGCTCAAAACCTGTCAATGGACTCATTGAAATTTGCAAGAAAATGCAGCGAAATGACATTGTGCTGTATTTAAAGTCGAACGTCTCCGAGCACCCAACAATCGGACAAATTCCTGTTTCAATTTTGGACATCCTCGCAGAGAAGTTAGCCGATAAGAGAATATCAGTAATACAATGCTGGAAGAATCTCGCTTCTCACTATGGCTATTCAAACCAAGATATCCAAAGTCTTGCTTCCTCGATCAAGGATAAAAATGAATATAGCCCAACGACAAAACTGTTTCAAAGAATTCAAGCACAGTATCCAGATATGACAGTAAATTCATTGAAAACACATTTGGGAAATATGAATAGATATGATGTAGTGAGAATGTTGGAGAAGATTATGTCTAAAAAGTGAATGTGGTTTCGTAATGTTCAGTCACAGGAGAGGGACGTCTAATCGTTTGCGTGCAGCATAACCTTTTGCTTCAGCAAAATCCTGGAAGCAAATGAATGAGTTCAATGTATTCGATCGATCACTGATAGGGCGTATTCTTTTCGGCATCTTCTAACAACTTCAGCATTGGAATAGGACCTAAAATCCCATTCTCTTGATGCCATCCTTCCAAAAATGGTGAAGCGAAAATCCACTTTTTTTGTTCTTGGTAAACTTCGAAGAAATTCAAGGTATATTCCTTACGCTTTTCTGAACTGGTTTGGACCTGAGGCATCGAAAGCCCCTAAAGGTGGAAGCCTAAAGAGGTCGCAAAGAGCCCCGTTTTTTGAACCAATACTTTTAAAACCCTTTCCAAAGTTGATTGACCAAACGTTCATTTCTTTTGGGATATGCACAGCACAATAAATATTGCATTCCAACCCTTCTATTTTGAGACCTCGCATCCTTTTTGGATCTCCGGAAGTCTACTGTTTTCAGAAAGTGCACTGTTAAGATGATTGTCTTTCCACCTTCTGCGGTCGTTACCGTTTCAGGATGCGAATTCTTTTGGTAACTAAAATTTTCTGGTCTTTCCTCTGCGAACAACCCTTTTCAGAGGATTTCTTTTTCCCACTGAAGGATACTTTGAGCTGCGTAAGATAATAGCCGATCCATAAATTTGAGTTGTACCGGAGTAGTAAATGCTCTTGAACCATGACAACTTTGTAACGGATTAGAACTGTACCAGTACAGTTAAACGTAGTCAAAGTGAAACAATTTGTTCTATAGTAGAGTAAATGCTCTTGAACCATAAAATTTTTTTGCGGGTCAGAACTGTACCGGTAAAGTAAACGTAGTCAAAGTAATAACAATGCACTCTTAGAGCGCTAAAATGTATATACATATATTCTAATGCGCTGAACAACTTAGTGTTAAAAACCTTAATTTACAGAAAGTAAAGCTAGAAATGTTTTTCACATGTTAAAATGATTATAAAATAAATACGTTTTTAAGCCTGTTTTGAAAGTTTGGACGCTCTGAGATCTTCTAAGTTCAACGGGCAGTTTGTTCCAGAGCCTAGGGGCTGCAGTACAAAATGCTCTGTCCCCACGAGATGTAAATTTTGTCTTTGGAACTATTAATGCCACAGATTTTTCTGAACTCAGTCTGTATCTATCACTGGTTTGTAGCCTGAACATATCTTTCAGGTAGGCTGGAGCCATGTTGTTAAGTGCCTTGAATGTCAATAACAAAATTTTGAAGTCAATCCTTTCTTTTACCGGCAGCCAATGCAGTTCTTTTAGTAATGGAGTGATATGATCGTACTTGCGAGACCGAGTAATTATCCTTGCCGCAGCATTTTGAACACGTTGCAACTTTTGCAACTGATAATTCGGCAGACCATAAGACTGTTACAGTAGTCAAGTTTACTTGTGATCAGAGAATGCAAGATCTTTTCAGTTAGGTTTCGATTCAGATATTTCCTTTTGTGCTTAATACCCAGGGGGGAGGTACTCTGCTATATTCAGGATAGGGATGCTCAGGCTACTTTTTTGGGTCTAAAATTTAGGCAAGGATTATTTTTTGGGTCAATTATTTGGACAGTTATTTTTTTGGGTTCAAGAAATTCTGGCTTACTTTTTTGGGTCTCAAATATGAGAAAAAATAAAAAAATTGAGAAAAACATAATTTACAAACAAAATTAGAGTCAAGTAACAGTACTAAATTTAAAAAACATAAATATCCAAACATATTATGAGAAATCTAATCAGTTAGGGCACTTTTATGCAGATTTAAGATACTAACTTCATAACTTTTGGGTATGTAAGATCGGAAAAAATATTTTTTTGGGTCTATTTTCATACTAGAAATTATTTTTTTGGGTTGATGCGTTGTACCCCAGCCTGAGCACCCCTATCCAAAATACACCTGAGTACCCCCCTGGGGCTTAATATTATAGATATGATAAAATGCAGCGCTGCATGTCTTTATAATATGATTTTGCGTGGACAGATTGCTATCATTAAGTACTCCCAGATTTTTGACACTGGTTACTGGCTTTATCTCTGAATCTCCAATTTTGATAGAATCTATCGTGATTTTATTCAGTTGATGTTTAGAACCGATAATAAGAAACTCTGTTTTTGAATCATTGATGTTTAGCTTGTTCACTAGCATCCATTTTCTAGCATCATTCACGCAGTTCTCTGCAGTTTCCAAGACCAATAGTGGGGATCAAAGTACATTAGTAGCTAAAATTTATATTCTAAAGAGTATTGCACTCATCGTTCTATAAAACTTTAGTTTTGCCAGTTACTTCTTTCATAGCACTATATTAGTGCTTTAGCAACCATTTTTGGAAACATTACTATACACAATAGTTTTTTCTTCTGTCTCATTTTAGCTTTACTTCATAAACAAACATCGAGTAATTAATCATTACAATTCACAATTGTTTTTTCTTCAGTCTCATTTTAGCTTTATTGCATAAGCAAACATCGAGTAATTAAATATTTTTATTTTTTTTGCGCAAAGAAAACAAAATATAAACACCAAAAGGGAGAATTAACGTACTTTAGTAGCTAAAATTTATATTCTAAATAGTATTACTCTCATCGTTCTATAAAACTTTAGTTTTGCCAGTTACTTCTTTATAGCACTATATTAGTGCTTCAGCAAACATTATTGGAAACATTACTATACACATTAGTTTTTACTTCAGTCTCATTTTAGATTTACTGCATAAACAAACATCGAGTAATTAAATATTTTTATTTTTCGCAAACAAAACAAAATATAAACACCAAAAGTGGGAATCAAAGTACTTTAGTAGCAAAAATTTATATTCTAAAGAGTATTGCACTCATCGTTCTATAGAACTTTTGTTTTGCCAGTTACTTCTTTTATAGCACCATATTAGTGCTTTAGCAACCATTTTTGGAAACATTACTATACACAATGGTTTTTTCTTCAGTCTCATTTTAGCTTTACTTCATAAACGAAAATCGATTAAATAAATGTTTATTTTCTCAAAAAAAACAAATTATAAACACAAAAAGTGTGGATTAACGTACTTTAGTTGCTAAAATTCATATTATAAACAGTATTGCACTCATCAAGCTTTAAAACTTTAGTTCTACCAGTAACTTCTTTCTAGTACTATATTAGTGCTTCAGCAAACATTTTTGGAAACATTACTATACACAATAGTTTTTCTTCAGTCTCATTTTAGCTTTACTGCATAAACAAACATCGAGTAATTAAATATTTATATTCCCAAAGAAAACAAAATATAAACACCAAAAGGGAGGATTAACGTACTTTAGTAGCTAAAATTTATATTATAAAGAGTATTGGACTCATCGTTCTTTAAAACTTTAGTTTTGCCAGTTACTTCTTTTATAGCACTATATTAGTGCTGCAGCAACCATTCTTGGAAACATTACTATACGCATTAGTTTTTTCGTTCGTCTAAATTTAGCTTTACTGCATAAACAAACATGGATTAATTAAACTTTTATTTTCTCAAAGAAAACAAATTATAAACACACAAAGTGTGGATTAACGTACTTTAGTAGCTAAAATTTATATTCTAAAGAGTATTACACTCATCGTTCTATAAAACTTTAGTTTTGCCAGTTACTTCTTTATAGCAATATATTAGTGCTTCAGCAAACATTTTTTGAAACATTACTATACACATTAGTTTTTACTTCAGTCTCATTTTAGCTTTACTGCATAAGCAAGCATCGAGTAATTAAATATTTTTATTTTTCGCAAAGAAAATAAAATATAAACACCAAAAGGGAGGATTAACGTACTTTAGTAGCTAAAATTTATATTCTAAAGAGTATTACACTCATCGTTCTATAAAACTTTAGTTTTGCCAGTTACTTCTTTATAGCACTATATTAGTGCTTCAGCAACCATTTTTGGAAACATTACTATACACAATAGTTTTTTCTTCAGTCTCACTTTAGCTTTACTTCATAAACGAACATCGATTAAATAAATGTTTATTTTCTCAAAGAAAAGCAAATTATAAACACAAAAAGTGTGGATTAACGTACTTTAGTTGCTAAAATTCATATTATAAACAGTATTGCACTCATCAAGCTTTAAAACTTTAGTTCTACCAGTAACTTCTTTCTCGTACTATATTAGTGCTTCAGCAAACATTTTTGGAAACATTACTATACACAATAGCTTTTCTTCAGTCTCATTTTAGCTTTACTGCATAAACAAACATCGAGTAATTAAGTATTTTTATTTTTTGCGCAAAGAAAACAAAATATAAACACCAAAAGGGAGAATTAACGTACTTTAGTAGCTAAAATTTATATTCTAAAGAGTATTACACTCATCGTTCTATAAAACTTTAGTTTTGCAAGTTACTTCTTTTATAACACTATATTAGTGCTGCAGGAACAATTCTTGAAAACATTTCTATAGACATTAGTTTTTTCTTTAGTCTCATTTTAGCTTTACTGCATAAACAAACATCGAGTAATTAAATATTTTTATTTTTCGCAAAGAAAACAAAATATAAACACCAATAGTGGGGATCAAAGTACATTAGTAGCTAAAATTTATATTCTAAAGAGTATTGCACTCATCGTTCTATAAAACTTTAGTTTTGCCAGTTACTTCTTTTATAGCACTATATTAGTGCTTTAGCTACCATTTTTGGAAACATTACTATACACAATAGTTTTTTCTTCTGTCTCATTTTAGCTTTACTTCATAAACAAACATCGAGTAATTAAACATTACAATTCACAATTGTTTTTTCTTCAGTCTCATTTTAGCTTTATTGCATAAACAAACATCGAGTAATTAAATATTTATATTCCCAAAGAAAACAAAATATAAACACAAAAATATGGAGATTAACGTACTTTAGTAGCTAAAATTTATATTATAAAGAGTATCTCACTCATCGTTCTTTAAAACTTTAGTTTTGCCAGTTACTTCTTTTATAGCACTATATTAGTGCTGCAGCAACCATTCTTGGCAACATTTCAATAGACATTAGTTTTTCGTTCGTCTAAATTTAGCTTTACTGCATAAACAAACATGGATTAATTAAAAGTTTATTTTCTCAAAGAAAACAAATTATAAACACAAAAAGTGTGGATTAACGTACTTTAGTAGCTAAAATTTATATCATAAAGAGTATTGGACTCATCGTTCTATAAAACTTTAATTTAGCCAGTTACTTCTGTATAGCACTATATTAGTGCTTCAGCAACCATTTTTGGAAAAATTTCCATACACAATAGTTTTTTCTTCAGTCTCACTTTGGCTTTACTGCATAAACAAACATTGAGTAATTAAATATTTATTTTCGCAAAAAAAACAAATATTAACACAACAAAATTGAGATTAACGTACTTTAGTAGCTATAATTTATATTATATAGAATATCGGACTCATCGTTCTTTAAAACTTTAGTTTTGCCAGTTACTTCTTTTATAGCACTATATTAGTGCTGCAGCAACCATTCTTGGAAACATTACAATAGACATTAGTTTTTTTCGTTCGTCTAAATTTAGCTTTACTGCATAAAAAAACATCGATTAATTAGAAGTTTATTTTCTCAAAGAAAACAAAATATAAACACAAAAAATGGGGATTAACGTACTTTATTAGCTAAAACTTATATTATAAAGAGTATTGCACTCATCGTTCTTTAAAACTTTAGTTCTACCAGTAACTTCTTTCTAGTACTCTATTAGTGCTTCAGCAAACATTTTTGGAAACATGACTATACACAATAGTTTTTTCTTCAGTCTCACTGTGGCTTTACTGCATAAACAAACATCGAGTAATTAAATATTCATTTTCTCAAAAAAAACCAAATATAAACAAAAAAAATGGAGATTAACGTACTTTAGTAGCTAAAATTTATATTATAAAGAGTTTGGGACTCATCGTTCTTTAAAACTTTAGTTTTGCCAGTTACTTCTTTTATAGCACTATATTAGTGCGGCAGCAACCATTCTTGGAAACATTACAATAGACATTAGTTTTTTCGTTCGTTTAAATTTAGCTTTACTGCATAAACAAACATGGATTAATTAAAAGTTTATTTTCTCAAAGAAAACAAATTATAAACACATAAAGTGTTAATTACAAGCTTTGGTAGCTAAAATTTATATTATAAAGAGTATCGGACTCATCGTTCTTTAAAACTTTAGTTTTGCCACTTCTTTTATGGCAATTTAGAACTTACACTTATAGTGCTGCAAAAACCATTCTTGGAAACATTACAATAGACATTAGTTTTTCGTTCGTCTAAATTTTGCTTTACTGCATAAACAAACATCGAGTAATTAAGTATTTATTTTCCCTAAGAAAACAATATTAAAACACAAAAAGGGTTGATTAACGTACTTTAATAGCTACAATTTATATTATAAAGAGTATTGCACCCTTCGTTCTTTTAAACTTTAGTTCTTCCAGTTACTTCTTTTATAACACTATATTAGTGCTGCAAGAACAATTCTTGAAAAAATTTCTATAGACATTAGTTTTCTCTTTAGTCTCATTACCTTCACTGCCTGAACAAACATCGATTAAATAAATGTTTATTTTCTCAAAGAAAACAGAATATAAACACAAAAAATGGGGAATAACATACTTTAGTAGCTAAAATTTATATTATAAATAGTATTGGACTCATCGTTCTTTTAATTTTTAGTTCTTCCAGTTACTTCTTTTATAGCACTATATTAGTGCTGCAGCAACCAATCTTTGAAACATTACAATAGACATTAGTTTTTCGTTCGTCTAAATTTAGCTTTACTGCATAAAAAAACATCGATTAATTAGAAGTTTATTTTCTCAAAGAAAACAAATTATAAACACAAAAAAATGGAGATTAACGTACTTTAGTAGCTAAAATTTATATTATAAAGAGTATTGCACTCATCGTTCTTTAAAACTTTAGTTTTGCCAGTTACTTCTTTTATAGCACTATATTAGTGCTGCAGCAACCATTCTTGGCAACATTTCAATAGACATTAGTTTTTAATTCAGTCTTATTTTAGCTTTACAGCATAAACAAACATCGAGTAATTAAATACTTTTATTTTTCGCAAAGAAAACAAAATATAAACACCAAAAGTGGAGATCAAAGTACTTTAGTAGCTAAAATTTATATTCTAAAGAGTATTGCACTCATCGAGCTTTAAAACTTTAGTTTTGCCAGTTACTTCTTTTATGGCACTATATTTGTGCTTTAGCAACCATTTTTGGAAACATTACTATAGACATTAGTTTTTTCGTTCGTCTAAATTTAGCTTT